>CAWUFW010009051.1:0-600000 GCA_963921515.1 Calotriton arnoldi | reverse complement strand
TGAGGACATCATTGTGTCTGGTGATGGAAGCAAAACCCGCATATCAACAGAGACTCTGCCCATCACTTTTCCGGACACATGTACTGAGTCAGTGGCAGGAGATGGCATGTGTTTGGAGTGACACATTTCCATATGTTCTCTTGGATGTCCAACAAAAGTGTATGTGGTGCATGTGTGCACATATGATTAGTCACATACAACAGGCAGCAGACAGATGGGTGCATGGACAGGTAGGATATGTGTGGCATGACTGACTGTCAGGCAGACAATGGGCTTCTTCAAATCAGTGTCAGCACTTATTGCAATGTCTAGCAAATGATGGCAGGGCTTGCTCTGTGATGTGCTGTACTTACTGTGGTGTGTGTGGTCAGTACAGGTGACTAATGTTGTTCTGTTTATCCTGATTGTTTGCAGATACATCCACGGTCACAGGAGGAGACAGCTCCACGGACCAAGAGCAGCAGCAGAGCCAGACTGGGTCCACTGCATGGGAGAGTGAGGGACCCAGTGGCATGGAGGGTGAGGGGAGCCACACTGAGGAGACCTCAGCTACGACCACCTCGGCTGGGGAAAACAGCACTTCCAGTGAGGACTCCCTTGTGGAGGCGGGTGTCAGCAGACCAGAGGCAACATCAAGCAAGTCTGTCCCCGCCACCACCACCATCTCCACCCTTCCATCTGCTCCCATCCCACATGTCCGTGGAGGCTCCTGTGTAGGAGAGCGTGTCTCCTTCATGCCAGGCACCGCACCCCCTGCCTCTGTCCCCCCTGCTGCCCTGAGTGTGGAGTCTGTGGACTTGCTGAAACAGATCCATGTAGGGCAGACATCAATGCTGAGTGTCCTCCATGCACACACAGGTCTGTTGACACAACTGGTGTCATTCATGGAGGGCATGTCATCTGGCATGTCTGCCCTACATCGGACCAATCAGTCCATGGCCTCCTCACTGACGGCAGCAGTGTCCCTCCTGCAACAGTCCCTTACCCCTCCTACCTCTGCCCCATCCACAATCCCCAGCACCCTACCTGTCCCAAGCACACACACACCGGCACCGGCACGCACCAGCACAGACACAAGCAGCACACAGACACACAAGCCAAAATCCAGACGCACACACACGCACAGTCAGGGGACTGATACCTCACTCACAGGGGATGGGGCCCAGACACACACACACGCATCCACGAGCACTCCTAAGTCCTCAGATACCTCTCCCTCCAAAAGCCCTTCACTTGCCTCACCTGCAACCCCCCCCTCCCAGAAGCTCTTCCTCTGTGAGCTTGGCCTCTTCCCCACAGATCCATCTAACACAAAGTCCAGGCGGAAGATGCGACCACCACACACAGAGGGGAGTGCCCCTCACACCCGGACACCCTCCCCCAGGCACAGGCAGACTGAGGACCCCATTCAAAAGTCCCCCCGGACCAGGAAGGGCAAGACCCCACCACCACCACCATGCAGCTCTACCACACAGTCTCTCTCCTCCATCCCCCAGGCCACCACTCCACAGGTTCCACCGCCACACCCTGCCCCAGCTTCCCCCACACACCGATACCGCATCCCCAAACTGCTTAGGCCCTCCCCCCTACCACTTGCTCTTCCACCCCCAAACCAGATGCCCCGGGTCCCCCCCTCTGTCCTGCCCACCTCATCTGCCCCCCCTTCCACTCCCTTGGAGTTATGCACTGCAGTGGAGTCCACAACCACCCCGTCTGACTCGGGCACTGCAGTGGGGACCCAGTCCACTCCATCTGACCGGCACCATTTTACTTGTGCCCTACAGTGGTGCCGGCCCCCACTGAGTCAGACACCTCCACTGCAGTTGCCGGTGACACTCCTGCACCCACCACCCCTTCACTGCCTCCTTCTGGCATCCCCTGATCCTGTACCTGCGGTGCCTGGCCTGCCCCTTGTATGCCCCTCTGAGGGGGATGTCCCCTGGTACGGACCAGTGCAGGCAAGCAATGGGTGACAAGTTGTCACATATCACCCTGTTGGGACTGTGTATTTGGACTGGCCATTGGCCTTAGTTTCTTTTGGACTTAAAATTTTAGTTTAACATTTGCTGAATAAAGCCTCTTTTTGTTTACTTGTGGTTTTTCTTTGGATGTACATGATGTAGATGAGTATCATCATGCATTTGCAGTTGTAATAGTGTTCAGATCAGGAAAATGAAGTGTTGCTGTGATGGACTCCATGTGGTCCATGGGATATGTATCCTAATGTAGTCTGGATCTATAGCATCCTTTGCTGCAGTCTGAGGGTGTAATGTTCAGCATTTGACACAAGGATGTACATTTTGCATTTGTAAATTAACATCTTTGGCTTACACTGATGCACATTTGGTGGGCTTACCACTGTTCAATGTTTCTATTTCCCTGACTGTGTGCCCATCTCCACTGGACATGCAGTTTAGCACATCAATGTTGAAGGACTCATCTGTGTTTTCAGTGCAACTTGCTTGACACGTGTTTTGGGTGTTTGCAGATGACTGACGTGACACTCCCGTACCCAGGCTGATGTGAGCAGAGCCTTCAGTGTGTTGTATTTGTTGACTCACTGACCGAGTGTTCTGCTGACATGTTTGAGTCATGCACAGACAAGGTTTGGCACAGCGGACCTTCCACAGCAGTGGAGTGCCCTCATGGCAGTGTGTAATCCTGTGACATTGCCTGGGCCCGTGTTGTGTGTTGTGTGAGCATGTCTGTGTGTGTTCCCTTCCCTTTTCCTACACAGGCTGTGTCCCTAGGGATGTTCCTGTTTGTGATGCTTGCTGAGTTGTCCTGTGTTCATCCAGCATCTTGGACCTGGTTTCTCCGGGATGTGGGTGCATGGCAAACTAATGTTCATCAGGTTGTCATCCCTAGTTGTCTTTGTTGTCAGGGCTGGGGATGTGGGCAAACGCAGATGGGACACAGTCGGGATTCCCCTTGGCACAAGTCATGTAATTTACAGTTTGTGGTAGCTTTCAGTGATTGTGACACGTTGTGTGTGTGACTGCTGCCACTCCTCAGGGTCAGAGCTGCAATGTTGGAAGTTGTCTATTTGTGTTCTTTGTGGGTCACCTTGGCTTCTTCATTAGTGTGTGACTGTGGCCGGGATCCCATTGATTGGGGTGGATTTCACGTCATGCCCATGTACGGCGTACTGTGCAGTGTGTCAGACATTCACGAGTCTTGTTGACTGGCCATGTGTGATGGGTTTCTGCACCTTAGTTCCCACCAGCACCCCTGGGATTGTCATGGGTGCATGTGCAATGTCACCAGTCCATGTGAGCTTCACTGCTGCACATTGGTGGAGATCAAGGTGTGTGGTGTTGAGTGTGTGCAAATGTGAGTTGTTGCACGGCTAGACCCCTACCTCCATATTGGCCTTGGCTGACAGGCCGTGCTGATTGATTTGTGCTTGTGTAGGTGTGATGGTAGTTAGTTGCTCAGGACACATGGCTGTGGTTCACAGTGTGAACGACATCTACCTTTGTCATCACAGTGGGATTATCATGCAGGCTAGTGTCACCACAATGTGGGGTCCCTGGGGGTAGTGCTGTGGTGGGTCTGTCTCTTGCTGTGTTAGTTGCTGTTCATAAAAGCTTGTGTGACATGTGTAATTTGGGCTCCCTCTCATCTAACAATGCCTGATTGCCCACATAGGGGAATCCGATCCATGAGTTACTTTTGTGTGGCACTGTATACACATCTGTGTAATTGGGATTCAGGACTCCTCATGTGTTGTGTGGTTGCCTGGGGACACTGGCACACCCCCCCATAACCTGTTGTGTTTGTCATGCAGTGTGAGGCTGCCTGTTTGTGTTTGTGCATCTGCACCACTGCATTGGCATATCTTTAGTGTGCCATTGGCTGTATGTTGTTTGGTGGATTTCCCCTGCTGTCCCTGGGACTCCTAGGTCATCAGTCAGCACAATAATCATGGTTTGTATGTCCCATTGCTGCCATGCCATGACTGTAGATGTTCACCTCACATCTACAGTCTCCACAGGATATCTACATTTGTGTGTCCATTGGTGCAGATATGTGGGTCTGCATTATGATGGTCACTTCTGTCATTGTGTAATTGATAAATGTTGACAATGTCAGCCCCCATGGGTGATGTTTGTCTGCACATGGCCAAAGGTATGTTTTATTTGCACTGCACTGTTTGCCTCACCCAATCTATGTTGCTATGGGACACAACCACTACTTTGCCACTGATGTGTTTGTTGTTGTGTGACCAGCAATCATCCATGCTGTTTGGCAGTTGCAGCTTTTTCCATGACAACACTTACCTTTTGGTCACTGTGATGATGGGGGTTTAGACCCCATTGCCACAATGTTCAAAATGTGCTTCAGCTATGGACCCCACACTTACAATTTGGTCACTGTGATGATGGGGGTTTAGACCCCATTGCCACAATGCTCAAAATGTGCTTCAGCTATGGACCCCACACTTACCTTTTGGTCACTGTGATGATGGGGGTTTAGACCCCATTGCCACAATGTTCAAAATGTGCTTCAGCTATGGACCCCACACTTACATTTTGGTCACTGTGATGATGGGGGTTTAGACCCCATTGCCACAATGCTCAAAATGTGCTTCAGCTATGGACCCCACACTTACCTTTTGGTCACTGTGATGATGGGGGTTTAGACCCCATTGCCACAATGTTCAATTGGGCTTCAGCTATGGACCCCACACTTACCCTTTGGTCACTGTGATGATGGGGGTTTAGATCCCATTGCCACAATGTTCAATTGGGCTTCAGCTATGGACCCCACACTTACCTTTTGGTCACTGTGATGATGGGGGTTTAGACCCCATTGCCACAATGTTCAAAATGTGCTTCAGTTATGGACCCCACACTTACATTTTGGTCACTGTGATGATGGGGGTTTAGACCCCATTCCCACAGTGGTCATGGTCTGCTTGCATTGTGGAGGCCACACACATTTATGTGTGACACATGTGATAGGGGGTCACATTGTATGTTCAATGTCATGTTCAGTGTTGTAGGCATTTGACACAGACTACACACTCTTGTCATGATGTTGGGGGGATGTCTTTTTCTGACATTCCTTATGTTGGAGTATGCTGGTTGTGTCATGCATTACCCGTCCTATGAGTGGGGATGGTAGTAGTGGTAGGCATCCAGGCCCACATGAGTAGGGGTGGTGGTAGTGGTAGGCATCCAGCCCCCCATGAGTAGGGGTGGTGTTAGTGGTAGGCATCCATCCCCCTATGAGTGCAGATGGTAGTAGTGACAGGCATCCAGGCCCCCATGAGTAGGGTGGTGGTAGTGGTAGGCATCCATCCCCCTATGAGTGGGGATGGTAGTAGTGACAGGCATCCAGGCCCACATGAGTAGGGGTGGTGGTGGTGGTAGTGGTAGGCATCCATCCCCCTATGAGTGGGGATGGTAGTAGTGACAGGCATCCAGGCCCCCCTGAGTAGGGGTGGTGGTAGTGGTAGGCATCCATCCCCCTATGAGTGGGGATGGTAGTAGTGACAGGCATCCAGGCCCACATGAGTAGGGGTGGTGGTAGTGGTAGTCATCTAGGCCAGGCCCCCCTGAGTAGGGGTGGTGGTAGTGGTAGGCATCCAGGCCCCCATGAGTAGGGTGGTGGTAGTGGTAGGCATCCAGGCCCCCATGAGTAGGGGTGGTGGTAGTGGTAGGAATCCAGGCCCCCATGCGTAGGGTGGTGGTAGTGGTAGGCATCCATCCCCCTATGAGTGGGCATGGTAGTAGTGACAGGCATCCAGGCCCACATGAGTAGGGGGGGTGGTAGTGGTATGCATCCAGGCCCCCATGAGTAGGGGTGGTGGTAGTGGTAGGCATCCATCCCCCTATGAGTGGGGATGGTAGTAGTGACAGGCATCCAGGCCCCCATGAGTAGGGGTGGTGGTAGTGGTAGGCATCCAGGCCCCCATGAGTAGGGTGGTGGTAGTGGTAGGCATCCAGGCCCCCATGAGTAGGGGTGGTGGTAGTGGTAGGCATCCAGGCCCCCATGAGTAGGGTGGTGGTAGTGGTAGGCATCCATCCCCCTATGAGTGGGGATGGTAGTAGTGACAGGCATCCAGGCCCCCATGAGTAGGGGTGGTGGTAGTGGTAGGCATCCATCCCCTATGAGTGGGGATGGTAGTAGTGACAGGCATCCAGGCCCACATGAGTAGGGGTGGTGGTAGGCATACAGGACCCCCTGAGTATGGGTGGTGGTAGTGGTAGGCATCCAGGCCCCCATGAGTAGGGTGGTGGTAGTGGTAGGCATCCAGGCCCCCATGAGTAGGTGTGGTGGTAGTGGTAGGCATCCAGGCCCCCATGAGTAGGGTGGTGGTAGTGGTAGGCATCCATCCCCCTATGAGTGGGGATGGTAGTAGTGACAGGCATCCAGGCCCACATGAGTAGGGGTGGTGGTAGTGGTACGCATCCAGGCCCCCATGAGTAGGGGTGGTGGTAGTGGTAGGCATCCATCTCCCTATCAGTGGGGATGGTAGTAGTGACAGGCATCCAGGCCCCCATGAGTAGGGGTGGTGGTAGTGGTAGGCATCCAGGCCCCCATGAGTAGGGTGGTGGTAGTGGTAGGCATCCAGGCCCCCATGAGTAGGGGTGGTGGTAGTGGTAGGCATTCAGGCCCCCATGAGTAGGGTGGTGGTCGTGGTAGGCATCCATCCCCCTATGAGTGGGGATGGTAGTAGTGACAGGCATCCAGGCCCCCATGAGTAGGGGTGGTGGTAGTGGTAGGCATCCATCCCCCTATGAGTGGGGATGGTAGTAGTGACAGGCATCCAGGCCCACATGAGTAGGGGTGGTGGTAGTGGTAGGCATCCAGGCCCCCTGAGTAGGGGTGGTGGTAGTGGTAGGCATCCAGGCCCCCATGAGTAGGGTGGTGGTAGTGGTAGGCATCCAGGCCCCCATGAGTAGAGGTGGTGGTAGTGGTAGGCATCCAGGCCCCCATGAGTAGGGTGGTGGTAGTGGTAGGCATCCATCCCCCTATGAGTGGGGATGGTAGTAGTGACAGGCATCCAGGCCCACATGAGTAGGGGTGGTGGTAGTGGTAGCCATCAGGCCCCTATGGGTGTGTATGGCATTGGTGATAGCCATCCCGCCCCTATGGTTCGGCTGTTGCTAGTGTACGTCATTTCTGCATCCCTATTTGTGTGTGACATATGCCGGGTACGTGTCTTTTGTTTGTGTAGTGGGTGTTTGACTTACCGTCTGCGCCGTACGCATCCGTACCGGTTCCGGTAATAGATGTAGAGTATTGGTAGGACCTGCCCGATGGGATTCATGGTTGGGTCGTCTCGTTCGGGTTTCTCGTGGCTTCGACTCGTACTCGTCGCTGGCTTGTTCGTCTCGTAGCCGTGGATCGTCTTGTGGCGCGAATCGGAGCTTATGTGCAGCTCTCCCGGATGCTCTGACGTGCCGGACGTAGCGACGGGTTCGGCGCGTACGGAAGGCGCATCGTACTAGTCCGGCCGGAAGGTGCTGTATATTTACTTCCGTGCGACTCGATTCAGCGTTTACGGATCCGGCTCGGGCGGGGAACAGGAGCTGGAATGGGTACGTACGGCTAGGTCGGAATCTGAGCAGTTATGCGCATCGTACTTGCTCGTTCGGACGACTGTTCGAATCGGTCGGGAAACACGCGTTCGGCTTGTTTTTTTTCCGGACGAATAGTGTTAGGTGCGCTTCCGGCCGAGATCGGAATCGACCCCTTAATCTCAGGGAATAATAATAATGGTAAAATAACTTTGGAGAATAATGTATTTGCTGGAGAGATCTGTGTTTTGTCTAGTCCCAGTTTGAATCAAAGTAGCATAGAGAGTTAATATATCTCCTGCAAAGCACATTATGTAACACACAGCAGATTTTTATTTTATGTAAACGGGTAAGTGAGTTACTGCTTTTAACACAGAGATCCTTTTGTTATTTGCAATTCATACATTTTAATCATTCTAATATTTCAGCGTGAGCTATGAAGGACATGTGGCTCCTACACCTTCAACCCTTACTGTCTTATGTAACATGTTCTGTACATTGATTTGCACACAATGATTTATTGTTCATGTAAAATGTGTACATGTGATGTAAAGTGCTCTGACACCCTTCATTGGGATGAGTAGTGCCTAAGCACTATAAAAGAATAAAACAAAATAGTGGCATTTAAATTGTTATTCATGTAAATACTGGGACAGACCGACACGTCTGACATTCTTACAGTGCATGCATATCTTTTATAGACTGGGAAAAAACAAAGTCAAAAACATGCCTCTCTTAAGTACCTGTGAAGTGATAAGCTGTGAGCATTTGTTTCCCCGCCATCACAAGGCTCCCGATAGCTCCTAGCCAGTGAGCTCTACCAAAAAAAAGGCCTGATGTCCCCTTAACTTTGGGCTTTGTTATGGAGGAGCTGGAACCTGATAAGCCCCTTCCCCTCCTGCACGTTGTTGCTGGGAATAGAAAGCAGACAATGTGCAGGCGCTGCTGAAATCGCCCCGGTGTCTGAAAATTACACTGGGACAATTTCAGCATATTTATGCGGGGCCCAGCCTCCTGGTAGGGTAGACAGCATCCACCCTGTGAAAATAGTGGGTAGATGTCGTATAACTGTGTGTACCCTCAACATGTGCCCTGTTAATATTTATAAAAAATCTGGCTTCACCATTGAATTGTATTTTTAGTAAATATTAAACATATTAATAATAGCTATTTTACTAGCTAGTCCCTTTCCTGAGTTAACATTATTAGTATTTTTACCTGCACTAAGGTTTTCTATGTAGGAAATATAGGCCTGCCACAGTGAACATAACATTTTGGGCCTTGCTACTATGGGAACATGCTAACATTAATTTTTTACAAGTCCCACTTTTAAATACCATGCACTCTACCATGTGGGCTACAAGGCCTGCATAACAGCGACTTAATAATATTTAAAAGGGAGTGTTTTTACCTGTCAAAAAGGCTTATTTTAATAGGTCGTGCTACAGGTTTAAACTGCAGCAATCAGGCTACAATGGTAGGCCTGAATGCCATGTTTTCCTTGTCATGCTTTTGGATGGCACAATAAGTGCTGCATTTCACTGGTAACGTTTAACTTTCCATGCGATACATGCAGTTTCTACACCGTATACCGGTTCCTTATAGGAGAACTGAATACGTCAATCAAGCAGTAGCATATTTCTACATGTTTTAGGGGTCAGAGCACACACACTGGACACTGGACAACAGTGTACCAGTGTGCAAAATTTTAAAAAACAGCAAAAATAATTGGGTTGCCATGGAAAAAAAGCTGCAAATTTTAACATCTGTGAATTCCATGAAAGCTGGAAATATACTCTAATTATAGGAGTGAAACTACAGAAGTTATTTTTCTTTACTTTTTTTGAGAATCAGACAGTTGCCAAAGAAATAGAAATAGAACGCTTTTACTTTTCTATGTGACTAAATTCTATCTCACTTAAAAGGGATATTTTCGTCAATGTTTGTATTTTATGCTTTGAAAATTCATAATAGAAATTGTTTAAGGAAAATAATGTGTACTTATTTTCCTAAGGTAGGCTAAAGGATCAGTCAACATAAAATATCTGAGTAGTAGAAATCACAGAACAACCTGATCAGCGCAGATGCCAGAGTACAAACTCAAAACGCCCCAGTTCACTAAAATATTTCTGCTTCTTCAGCCTGTCCTTGGGGAGCATCTCACAAGCATGCTGTTGTAGATTTACTTATTTTAGGTTATTATTTTCTTTCTGGTCATGCTGATAAAAAGAGGTTTCAGGTACATAGATGTAGGAACCTTGGGAGACAGGGGAGATATATCCCCCTAGATCTCAGAGTAGGGGGTACAGGGGAAAGGATCCATCCCAGATTTGTAAGTGACTGATGACTTAACAGCAGCAGACAAAACATGCCTCCTGCAGCCATGTTGCGCATCGCCTAAATCTCCATGAACAGTTGTCACCTGAGGAGTAAATTCTGTGGGGCCTCAGAGACATATTTGTTTTGTTAATTGTTTAATTGTGACCATTGAGGTGTTGAACCTCTGCTAAAAATGGTCTGCTTGTCAAGTGAGCCAGTAGGGTAAGAGAAGATAGGCAATGCTATTTTATGTTAATGTTACTGCTGGCTCACATGGTTAAAGAAAAAGAATGTTTTTAGGAGAGACTCAACACCTTAATGACTGCAAATAAATAGCTAGAAAAAAACAACGGGGACAAAGAGCCCCCACAGAGTTTGTTATTCAGGTCACAGCTCTTCAAGGAAATGCTTGCAAATTGCATCATTGTTTCTGGCAGGCATGTTGTAAATGAATTATAAATTGGTGTGAATAGTATTGAACCACAAGTAATAAAATCACTAACCTGCTAGGTCCAGTCAAAGGTTTCAGGGCCAGATGTACGACCTGCAAAATAGCGCTTTGTAAATTGCGACTCGAAATTTGCGAGGCGCTATTTGGCATGTACAACAGTGTGTTTAACACTGTTTGCGATTCCCAATGGGGTCCCAAATTGCGAGGCTCATGAATATTAATGAGCCTCTCGCAATTTGCGACCCCATTGGGAATGACAGGCCGTCCCAGGGATGGTGGCCTGCTGTACTCAGCAGACCATCATGTCTGGGACTGCTTTTAAATAAAGCAGGTTTTTTTTTTAAAATACAGCCCGTTTTCCTTAAAGGAAAACGGGATGCATTTGAAAAACGAAAATGAAACGTTTTCGTTTCATTTTTTAAGGGCAGGTAGTGGTCCCTGGGACCACTGCCTACACTTAAAAATATTTTTAGAGACAGTCACAAAGTGGATGGGGTCCCCTGGGGACCCCTTCCAAATTGCAACTGCATTACCACCCTCTTGAAGAAAGTGGTAATTTGAGAGTGTTTTGCGACCGCAACTGCGGTCACAAAACTTTCATACATTGCTTTGCGGACGCAATTAGGAAGGGAACGCCCCTTCCTAATTGCAACTCGCAATTCCTAAATAGCGAGTCGAAAATAAATTACGACTTGCTAGTTAGCAATTGTACATGGCCCTGGGCCATTTTGCATGCGCAAATGGGTCGCAAACCCGTTTGCGCATGCAAATTAGGGTCGTACATCTGGCCCTCAGTACTTTAAATTTGAGCTCAAACCCTGCTAGCTATTTCACAGAGCTTAAGAAAAAGTGTGAAGCATTTAGAAGAACCAAAACAGTTAAACTGTCATAAACACAACACAATAAAAATATCACTCCACGTTACAAAAATAGAGAACAATTTCATAATCATAATGACACCAGAACAACACAAAATCTAATAAGGGGAACTGGAGATATGCATTTTAAATTTATAAGTGGTTAAAGAGCCAAGAAAAATAAAGTGCCCCATGTAAGTCAATCACAGCTGTAGACCAGGACCATGGTGCAATTTCAGGCAGACCGTAATGGGGGCAAGGTCGTATACACCAAGTGAAATGGTCCCAGTGAATGTTTGGAAGACAAAAAGAGTTGGTGTGGCTTGTGGCTTGAGATGGTGAATTTGGAATCTGGTGTCCCTGGTTCAAAACCTGACCTTGCAACTTGGCTCAACATCTGGTGGTTCTGGGCAAATCACTTAATCGCCCTGTGCCTAAAAACAATGTGAAATGTATTTGTGTAATCTGCACTTGATGTACATAGTTGTGTAGATTGTCTCCCAACCCCCATGCAGTGTTAAGCACCCTATTGCCTCCGAACTAAGGGGGTAATTACGATGGCGGGCGGACTTTAACGGAATGTGGGACCGTCCGCAAGAGGTGCGGCGGTCCCGCACATGAAATTAGGATGCCACCGCCACCGTGGCACTGGCAACCCCTATTCCCAGCATTGTGGCGGGCGGTGCTCACAGCACCGCCCGCCACAATGCTGGGAATAGACATCATGCATTGGCATGCACAAGGTGACAGGCACCGCGCGGTGCCTGCCACTTTGTCCATGCCACTGCAGGGGGGTACCATATGTACCCCCCATGTGCAACTCCAACCCCCCCAACTTTCTGGGGGCCCGCTACGGGCCCCCAAAGGCAAAGACCACATGCCTTTCCATGGCGGCAACGCCGCCATGGAAAGGCTGATCTCCGCAGTCATCGTAATATGGATGGCGGTGTCTTGCAGACACCGCCACCATATTAACCATGTTTTCCGCCGGTCGACGAGTCGACCGGCGGAAAAGCAGCGGACGGTCTTTCCGTCCGCCGCGGACCCCCCAGCCATAATAATATGGCGGGGGGTCTTTGAAGTGTGGATGGCGGGCGGATCGCCCCCGCCGAACCAGCGGTGACTACCGCCGGCCCGGCGGGGGCGATCCGCCCGCCATCGTAATGACCCCCTTGGTTTGTGCTATGTAAACACCAATATATACATAAATTCATACAAAAAATCAAACACGGATCTGAGTTTCATTTTCGAACAGGAATTTGCCATTTTCTAGAAGAAAAACATTGAAACATCTTTAAAGTCCCAATTCCGAAATGGACTTTATACATTTTTGAGCAGAAAAATATTTTCCATGCTGGTCCCTGCTGTGGAACCAAAAGTCAGATACATAATGCAGGTTGGTCAAGCTGGCGATCTGAAGCTTTAAAGATTTCTCAGTGCTGAATGTATTTTTGCTGTTTTTTCAGATGTGCAGAGAGCTCCTTGTGGGAAAACCTGAAATTCAATCCAACGCTGTGGAACAGATGGTCACATAATTTTCCCAGTGGTACAGCAGTACCTCAAGTGAAAAAGGTTTTCAAAAGTTTCCAAACTTTCTTGTGGTGCCCAAACAACCAAGGGATACACTCTAAGACCTCCAGGACATCACAGAAAGGCACTAAGAGACTCCCAGGGTGTCAAGCATAGACAATCAGCAGGATCCGGTCCATGTCCATTTGCTACTGGTCAGCTAGGCACTTTAAGGAAAAGGCCTCTAACAGCTACACAGGAGGTTGACCAACTGACCCTTGTAGTCCACTTCTTTCTCTTGGTAATAAGTGGGAGCAGGTTCATCTCTTTAGGGCTCCTCACAACTCTCAAACAGCAAGTGCCATCCTTATTTTGTTCCTCCACAGGTCCTGAAAATGTTTGCACTACTGCAAAAAGATCCACAGTGCACTATAATCCAAGATGGGGAAAACCTCCCCTTGTGCAGAGTCTGAGTTTCCTTCTACAGCTGTGGCCAGATTAATGAACAGTCCCCCTTTTGTGGTCACATAAAAATATTTATATCGGTAGGTTACCACCACTGGGTTTGGTGCAGGCTAGACTATTGGGGACAAAAGGCTGCTTCTTTCAGGTCTCCCCTTACAGTTACTTGTGAAAGGGCAGATCCCCTCTCAAGTTAATGAGGTCTATCCTAATTGGTTTCCTGCGAGGGAAAGAAAAACACCTTGCTCAGGGAGCAGTTTTCACTCATCTTTCAGGCCAAATATAGGCTGGGCAGTTGCTGGAGAACCAATGCAAATCAACCTCCAGCAGCTTCAAACAGGTTAAAGGTAACTTTTTAAAAGTAACATTACCAATATATTAAATAAAAATCCAATTTCTTCATTAGATGGGAATTATATTAAATATAAAAATAATTCTTTGACGAGGGTCTATAGCTGGCACAGGTCAAAAATGACAGATTATAGAATAAAGTGGGCAATCTATACTTTGAATTTTCTTATGTGCCAGTTACAGCCTGACTAGTGAACATTTCAGTCAGCCAGTCAAAATAATCTTTATTCAGTTAATAAAAACCATAAAAGATACAGATATAAAATTGAATGTTACATACAAGTAATATACAACCTAAGGAGAAAATGATCTTGACACAATAAAAAACAGGTGAGTAATAAAAATTTCCAAATATAAAATTACAACTTTTAAAATCCAGGGTGCAATAACCATAATAAACATTATCAGGATAGTAAAACAACCAGACAATATGCTCCGAATACAAATCAACCTCTTCTTTTTCTGAGTGAGCTGTCATTAAAAATGTAGCAACATTAAAACAGACAAATTCATTGGATAACATTTGTAGAAAAATAAAAGCAGGTCAAGCCTGAGTGAACTGTCAATAAATGTAAAATAAATTGTCTTCGAGGGACACAATAAAGGTCGCAAAACAGCACAAAGTGTAAAGTGTCCTGATCTGAAAAATTATCACAAGTACATGGATTTAGGATATTGACTTTATTCCCTCCAATAGAATCTGCTAAAAACCAGTGCAAATTGTTCAGCCTAAAACGAGTCAACATAAATGTCATTTTTGAACTAGTGACTGGAGAATGTGTCATTTCTAATGCCACATATGTTCCACTCTCAAATATTATGAACCCTCCCCTGCGGGCAGCCCCATGTAATTAGAGGTTGCATTTAATATTTATGTTCAGATTTTCAAATCTGAAAAGGGGTGTGCAGCAGGGTTTAGGCTTCTGCTATTAGGTTGATATCAGGCTTCAAACTTGGTGTAGTTTGTACACCCTATAATGGCCTAATAGGAGAATGACATAAGCCAATAAAGGATTAGCCAATTTCTACATGTTTTAGGGGTCAGAAACCATACACTGAGCACTGGAATGCAGTGCCTTAGTTTGCAAAGTTGAAACACCAGCAATTCAACTCAGCAAACAATGGGGGAGACCACACAAAAAGGACATTTCCTCACATGAAATTGGGTTGTTGAGGGGGTAAGTACTAACCTCAAGTAATAATGGCAATCGTTGTCAGGGTGAACCCATTAAGTCGCTGAATTGACCTAAGCTTAACTCCCGGGTAGCTACGGCAGAGAGCAGGCAGGCTTAACTTAAAGGCAATGTAAAGTATGAATGCAGCGCTCAACCAGTAATAAAGACAAAACACAACACCTGAAAAATCTGAAACCAATTTAGAAAAATACAGGACATTTTATAAAATAAAATGACTCTAAAAGAACAAAAATCCAATCAGTGGAACAAGATATGAATCTTTAAAATGTAAGGGTAAAATAGCACCAAAAAGCATTAAGTGCCACCCGCAGTCATCTGCATGTGCTAGATCGGGACAAGAGCAAGGTTTAAGGCTACCATGATGGAGCACGGGTTGCATACAGGTTCCAAGATCATCCCGGTTCAAAAATACCTTGGACTTAGTTTCTGGAACACTTTTGACTTTTGGTGGGAAAGCTCTGGGAGAAATTTGAATGTCATGCCCGGAGAAGCTTCTTTGCCAGCTGCAAACTTTTCAAGCCTTTGCCTGTTGACATGTTGGTCCTGGTCCCTAGCCAGTTCTTAGAGCAAAAAGTTGCAAAACTTTTCTAAGACCCAGGTTTCAGGAAACATTACAATGTCTTCAGTTTGCCATCAGCCAAGGGTCCAGGACCTTGGGTAGAGTACTTGTGGGTCAAGACTCACATCACCTGAGGTCACCAGCAGGGTCCAAGGCTGGTCCAGGTGGAACCGGTCAGCTGGACAGTTGTAGCTAAGGGTTTGCTGTGTCCCTGTAGCCAAAACTGGAAGTCGCCTTATGACTCTTGGAGTCCACTCTTCTTTGTCCTAGGTACAGGAGGGAGAGTATGTCCAGTCTTCAGGGCTCTTCTCAGATAACAGGCAGCAGGTCTAGTCTTCTTCTGTTCTTCCACAGGTCCAGAGGTGATTTGAGGAGAGTATGGAGGGGTGCCACATTTATGCCTAGTTCCAACCTGTGGTGGGGGAAACTCCTAGGCACTCCCTAACCAATGGGGTGAAAGTTCTCAGCAGTGACCCTACCCACTTTTGCAACATTTCCTGTGTATTTTACCTCAAACACTCCCACAGTGCCTTTCTTTGCTTAAAACCAACATGGTAGAATATTTCTTCAAATGTGCAGAGCTCCTGTGCCCAAACTGATAGAGGCAACAGACAACTTATTAAAAGTACATTTACTAAAATATTTACAATGAATCCGACTTTACAAATGAATTGGGTTTGTAAGAAATAGTTTTTAAAATCCATGAATGGACTTTGTAGCTGTTTCTTAAGTGGAGATAGAAATATTACATTTAATATTGTATCTCAATGCTTTTCTATGGAACAGCTAACCCTGCTACAAGGCCTTATGGGCCTTTTCACTCTAAGGACGTTTAACATTAAAAATGTTCCATGTTCTAATGTTAAATACCATGCACCCTGCCTTAATGGGCAGTATGGCCTACATGGGGTGATGTATTATTATTTAAAGGGATGATTAGGTCTGTCAAAAGTGATTAATTTGGCAAGTCATATTTGCAGGTAAATCCTGCACCAGTGTGGTACAGCTGGCAGGCTTGCAGACATGTTCATCCTGTCACTGCACTGATGACATTTAGCTAACAGGCCCTGGGTACATTTGAGATATCACATACTAGGGATGGCAATCAGGGATGTTCCAATTTCATCATGTTGAAAGAGGGAGCACACACACTTTACCCGCCCTTCAGAGGGGTAAAGTGCACAGAGCTCTACAGCCATCAAAAGCAATCAAGGCAAAAATCTGGCGGTGCACCACGCAAAAGATAGTCATTTCCAATACACGTTCAGTCACTATGTTTGATCTTCAGTGTCTGTGGAAACATTCAAAACAGAAAATCATACCTTTAAATTGTATGACTATACACATGTTTATATGTGTATTTAATATCAGTTTGATTTAAGGTGTGATAAATGGGTTAAATCAACTACGAATGCTAAAACGAATCGATTAACTGAACATAAAGCACTGACAATTGGTGTTAATAGAAGAGAGAAGGATATAACGCTACAGTCTCTGATCTGTACTCTGTACCCTGTACTGGGTCAAATCTCTGCTTCTTCACTTCACAAAATTGTGTGATCTGTGGACCATCACTTGACTTTACTATGTATGATTTTCCTTAACCATCCGCTTTGAGAGCACACGTTGAAGGATCTGTGCTCTACAAAAATATCAGTTATTTCTAGTTAATGAAAACTAATCTTTCTTTACATTTAATAACAAAATAGGCTATATAAATAGAGAACATGACACATTTTGGGGAATTTGTTGCAACATCATTAGGGCACAGGGAATTCTTGAATGTTTCATGTTTAAACAAATATAACCAATGAAAGTCTCTCAATGAGGTGATATAATAGCATACTTATTTATTAAATTGAGAAATGTTGATAGTAATGTTTTAGTCATTATCAATTTTTTTCATGGCACTTTTGTCCAATTTACATATTTTAATGGTTCTGCTCCTCCCAAGGCTGTCTATAGCTCCCCCAGAAATTTAATGTCTCCTACGCCCTTGTTCAGGCACTCCATGAGAGTTAAAACCAGAATGTCAGGTTCTGTGGTATTTTAGGAAAATGGATCATATATCCTATACCCTGAGACTTCTATACTCACTGTCTCTTGAACAGAAAATCACATTTAACAACCTGCTCACCATCCGCACGAACCCAGGCCCAGATTTATCAACTCCTTGCTTTGACATTTTGTTACGCAATCGATGCAAGGTAACGCAAGGGCTTAAGTCAGATTTGCAAAGCGACATAGGAGAATTCTTTGGTAATTTTAGAAACTTGTGTGGTGCAAGTGCTGTGCTGCGTTGGCCTGCATGACACAGGAATTCTTGTCTGCAAGGAAGGTGTTCCTGCACAAATTCGGATGCAAACTTAATGCAGTGGGATTTATTAACATATCACTGAGTGACACATCATCACGCAGTGTAACAAGTGATGGAAATGCATCAGAATGCTACGCATTGCCATTGCAATGCATGCAACTGTGCAAGGCCATCAGTTTAAAAAGAGCTCCAACACAAAACCCTTTGGCAAGCTCCTCTACACCATGGAGGTAGTTATTTTACAATTAGAAGTTGCTGTGAGATGACAACAGCAACAGTGAAGGAGGAAGGAGAGCCTATTCAGACAAAGGATAACCCTTATTGATCTCAGGGAGGAGGAGGTGTTCCAGCTATGCAGACTGAAGTAGGAGAGCATTCTGGAGTTGTTGGAGAAGATTTCTACAAGCCTTTAACCAGCAAAAGAAGGAACCCATGTCATCCCATCACATGTGATATTGATGGCAGTACTACACATGTTGGACTCTGAGTCGTTCCAGAAGACCTCTGTTCTGTTGATGGCATATCACAGGGTACCTTTTCTGCATACCTGTCATCTGTGTTGGATGCCATCGTCAGCGTCACACCACAGTATCTGCTGTGCCCCAAAACCTGCCAACAACACCTAGCCACCAAGCAAGGATTTTACGACCTTGCAGGATTTCCTCATACTCTTGGTGCAGCAAACTGCAATCATGTGCAATTAATCCCACATGCAGCTACTGTACATGTTTTCTGCAATCGGAAACATAACTATTCAATTAATGTACAGTCAATTGTGGATTATAATGGATTCTTCACTAATGACCTGGTTACCTAGTACCCTAGAAGTACCCATGATGCCTATATATTTAGACACAGCACCAGAAATGAGTGGTTCCAGAATCAGAAATAAGCGAATGACCTACTGATTCGTAAGTCAAATTGCACATCTTATTATTCCTATGTGGCTCAGAAATACATTTGACAATATCTAAATATGCAATTAATAAAGTGTTCCATTTACACATACTGGACGTAAAAAAATGAAACAGTTAGCCAATTAGGTACCCTTGGGGATCATATGTGCTAAACTCTCATGCAATGCTGGGCTGTGTTACTCCGAAGGGAGAGAGGACGCAAGCACCATATCAGCAAAGATATGGAACATTATCAGTCTATCCATGCGCTTGAGCACCATTTGTGCAGTCTACCATAAACCTAGGCATCCTTGCACCATAGTACAAGGGTGTATGTGTTAGGGCCCTTGTTAGACTTGGCACCATTGGCGTGGGTCTCCCTTCCATTTTTTGCTGTTGCCTCTTATGTTTTTGCTGGTTTTAGATGCTTTTGGGCACTGTGCACTGCTGTTCAGTGCCACAGTGCAAGTGCTCCCTACTGTAAATTGATGTGTTGATTAGTGACTCCATGATTGGGTTATTTGATTTACTTGTCAGACCCTAGTACAGTGCACCATGGGTGCCCAGGGCTTGTAAATCAAATGCTGCTGGTGGGCTTGCAGCACTGGTTGTGCCACCCACAGAAGCAGCTTGTAAAGTGTGTCTCAGGCCTGCCATTGCAGAGCCTGTGTGCAGTCTGTGACTGCCATGTCGACTTGGCAAGTGCACCCCCTTGCCAGTCCCTAAACCTTCCCTTATCTTCATATCAGACACCCCTAAGGTAGGCCCAAGGGCAGGGTGCATTGTAAGTATAAGGTAGGACATGCCCTGGTGTGTGTGGCATGTCCTAATAGTGAATTACAGCCATTTTCGTTTTTCACTATGGCAAGGTTACCTGTTCCCCATAGGCCAGAATGGGCAGTTTGATTATTACACCTTATAATCCTAACTGACCCAGGGAATATGGTAGAAAAACGAATTTAGTATGCCTGAACTCAGAATGATAAAATACATCTTTTAGTGAAGTTGGTTTTAACATTCTGTGTTTGAAAATACCACTTTTAGAAAGTAGGTATTTTCTTGCCTAACCATCCAGCTGCCTCTGCTCAGGTTGTGTATTGTATGTCTGGGTTTGTGAATGACAGGGGCTGGGGGATTCCAGGAAGCAGGGTGAGTCAGCACTAGGCTGAATAGGTCTGCCTGAAGGAGGATGGGTGGGAGGAGTTGCACCTGGGTCTGAATAGGGCTGTGCCTGCCTTCCACAATGCTGGCTCCACCTCCTGCCGGGCGTCTGATGGCTCTGCCCCTCACTCTCAAAGGAAAGAAGGAGTCATGTACACAAAGTGCTCCAAGACTGACCAGAACTGGTTTGGACTAGGCATGGGCCTCTCTGCCTTCAGAGAACAAAGGATTTCTGTGTATAAATACTGGGGCCCAGACCCCATGAAATTAGATCACTTCTGGGAAATCAAGAAACCTGTTGCCAAGGAGAAGAACCGGAGAAGCTGAAGGAGGAGTACTGCCCCTGTGCTGTTTTGCTGATTGGGGTTGGCCTGCAGTGGTTGCTATATGCCAAGGACAGGAGAAAAGACTTTGCTGTGCTTATCATCTTGAAGAAGAGAATCTCCAAGGGCTTGAACTGAGCTTGCCTCCTGCCTGAAGTCACAGGGACACAAAGACTTCACCCCTTCTGTTTGCCTGCATCTGGAACTGCTGTTTTAGCTGCTAACAGAGGGAAATTGCAACACCGATGCCGGCGAGCGACGCCGTAACCTGCACCGAAGCCGTGGGCACCGCTCGTGAAGAGCACGACGCACCGCCCGACTTGCACCGTAGGCCCGACGCCTGCCGACGCCATGCGACATCGACTCCAAAGCCGTCATCGAGGCCGCTGCCTGCACCGGAGCCGAGGACACCGCTCGTGACGCTCACGACGCACCGTCCTGACTCACACCGCAGCCCCGACTTCACCGACACCAGGGCTTCATCATCGCGGAGCCGATCCTCGACGTGGGTGACCCCCGAATCCATCGACGCCGCACCATCGTAAGGAACCGACGCCTCGCTGCCATCCGTGACGTCACCTCCCCGACACAGTAAGGAACCGACGCCTCACCTCCCTGCGCTGCAGTAAGGAACCGAGACATCACCTCCCCTGGGGTCGTAAGGAACCGACGCCGTCGGCGCCAACGAAGCATCACCTCCCGACGCCGTGCACCGTCTTTGTTTTCATCGAATTCCAGGTACTGTTCTTTGTGGGTCTGCTCGACTCCGGGCCCGACGCCGCGCACCTCGCGATCGGCGCCGTACTTTGGGATTTCCACCGGTCACGACGTCGTGATAACTCCAAGTGGAGTTATTTGTTGCTACAAGCTTTATTTGATTGACTATCCTATTTTTGAAGATAACGTGAACTGTCTCTATCATTTTAAGTCTATTTTTAGATTACAGTATTGTGGATTTTTGCTATTGGGTCTTGTGTTAAGTCTATATAAAGATTACTTATTTTTACATACAACCTGTGTGGTGTCCATCTGTAGTGTTTTCACTGTATTACTGTATGTGTTCACAAATGCTTTACACACTGCCTCTGAGATAAGCCTGTCTGCTCGTGCCAAGCTACCAGGGGGTAAGCAGGGGTTATTTTAGGAGTGTATCCCCCTTATCCTGACTAGAAGCAAGGGTCCCTATTTGGACAAAGGTGCAAACCATTGCCAACTAGAGACCCCCAGTTCTAACATTGGTGGGCAGCGGTGAGGATTTGGACTTGCATTTGTGATTCATATACAGTGATTGGTGTACACTACTAGTAAGTGCAGACCAATATGCGACCACATACATTTTGATAGGACTTTTTTTACTTGGAACCTTTATTTTTGTTGAGAACTGCCAATTTTCACAATGAGCAAAAGAGGATCCATTGCACCTGCAGATATTGAATTTGAAGAAGATAGGGTTGATACCTACACTGTGCCAGAGCTCAAAGCCGTTTGTAAAAAGTTTAAAATCTCTATGAGAGGCCTCACCAGGAAGGAGGAGCTTCAAAAGGTGCTGAAGGCCTGGTTGGAAGCACGGAATGCCGGTGGGCAGCCCGAGGAGCCTGTGGAGGAGGCAGAGAATTTAGATGAGCAGCTTGAGGGGCCATTAGGCTTACCCGGGAGGAGAGTGCCTTCCAGGGAGGGCAGCAGTGTTTCTCAAAAGGGCCTGTCTCCAGAGGAGCTGGAGGACAGGGAGAAAAGCAGGATGCATGAAATGTAGATGGCCAAACTGAAACAGGGAAGCCATGATAGCCTTGAGCACAAGAAATTGGAGTTGGAAAGTAAGAGGTTTGCCATGGAAGAAAGGAAGATGCTTTTAGAGCATGAGAGAGTGGTGAGGGAGCTAGAGCTAAAGGCTAGGAGCCTAGAAATCACTCCCTCTGGTGGCAGCACACCTCCAGTGCCTGTAGAAGGAAGAGTGTACATCCCCAAGGAGGTTATTAAAGATTTCATGAAGGGGAGGACATTGGGCAATGGTTTAAAGCATATGAGATCGCCATGACATCACACCGGGTCCCTGAGAAGGATTGGGGAGCGGGGTTGTGGGGCCGCTTTACAGGTGAGGGAAGGAAACCTTGCTAGCCTTGCCCACAGAGGATCAGATGTCCAATGCCCACCTGAAGGAAGATTTAGTGGCAAGGTATGGGTTAACTCCAGAGCTTTATAGGTAGAAGTTTAGGAACTGCAAAAAGCTGGAGTCTAGTACCTGGGTGGAGTATGTGTCTTATTTTTGCAGAGCATTGGATGGATGGGTGAAGGGTAGCAAAGTAGATGACTTGCAGGGGTTCTATGATTTAATTGCATGGGAGCACTTGTCCAGTAGTTGTTTTCCAGAGCTACGCCAGCACCTTGTTGACAGTAAGCTGACTAATCCTAGGAAGCTTGCTGAGGAGGCGGACCGCTGGGTCAGTACCCGGGTCCACAAGGGTCTTGTGGGAGACTCCGCCAAAGGTGGGCAGGGTCCCCAGCAGAAGAGTGGGGGGACAAGGGTAAACAGAAGGAGTTCCAAAAAGGGCCCCAAAGTAAACCCCAAGGGAACCAAGGTAAGGGTTCCCAGCCTCCCGCTGAGAAAAGACCATGGGTCCCAACAGATAAGTCTGTTCAGAAGGGGCCCAAGGCATGTTTTAGTTGTGGTCAGGTGGGTCACTTTGTAGGAAGTCCCAAGTGCCCCAATACCGTGACCACTGCACCCACTGGTGCACCACCCCGGCAGATGGCTAGTGTAGCCCTGGGAGAGGAGTTGGGTGCCCAAGGTGGGTGGGGTCCCGCAGAGATGTTCCTGGTCTCTTTAGGAGACAGTGAGATGGTCCCTAGGACCCAGCTGCCTGATAACACTAAAAATACAGGCAGTGGGTGACCATCAATGGCCATAGGGTGGAGGCTCTGAGAGACACCGGGGCCAGTGTGACAGCTGTCAGTTGTCGGCTGGTGTCTGAGGAGCAGGTGGTCCCCAACGTATTCTACCCCGTAGTTGCCGCTGACAACTCAGAGAGCCACTGTAAGGTGGCCCAGGTTCCCTTTGAGTGGGGGGTCTCAGGTATCCTTCAAGTAGCTGTGAGGCCAGCCATGCCTGTTGACTGTCTGCTAGGCAATGATTTGGAGAGCTCCCCTTGGGCGAAGGTGGAGCGGAGGTCTCATTTGGAGATGTTGAGTCTGCCAGAGTGGGCGTGTGTGACCACTCGGTCAATGGCAGCCGGTAAGGGTATTCAAGAGGACCTGGAGCCTGGAAGAATGGCCCAGGTGCCTGCCTTAAAGAGAGGAGGCAGGGGGCACGGGAAACCGGCCCCCAAAGTTCCCACGGTCCAGGAGGAGACAGACCTTGAGGGGGATATCCTGGAACCTACAGGGGAACAAGTGGCTGAACTGGGGGACCTGCCTGAGCTGACCCATTGGCAGCAGGAAGGAGGCCCCTCCAGGGAAGAGTTCTGCGAGGAGCAGAAGAAGTGCCCTTCTCTTGAGGGCTTGCTGCAACAGGCTGCAAGCCAGGCAGCAGGTGATCAGTCTGGATCACACTGGATCTACTGGGAGAATGGTCTCCTGTATAGTGAGCCTAAGGTTGCTGAGCCTGGGTCAGCCCGTGTGCTGGTTGTACCCCAGCGCTTCAGAGCCTTCCTACTGGGTCGGGCTCATGATATGCCTTTAGCAGGACATTTGGGGCAAGACAAGACCTTTCAAAGGCTTGTCACCCACTTTCATTGGCCCCAAATGCGCAAGAGTTCAGATACTCATTGCAGGACCTGTCAGACTTGCCAGGCAAGTGGTAAGAGTGGGAGGAAGCACAAGGCTCCTCTCCAACCTTTCCCTGTTGTCAGCACCCCCTTTGAGAGGGTGGGTATTGACATTGCGGGGCCTCTGGATCCCAAGACAGCCATGGGCAACAGGTTCATCCTGGTCTTGGTGGACCATGCCACCCGGTACCCGGAAGCCATCCCTCTTCGGACAGTGACGGCCCCCGTGGTGGGACGTGCACTGATGGGGATTTTCTCCCGCGTGGGGTTCCCCAAGGAGGTGGTGTCTGACCGTGTTACCAACTTCATTTCCAATTATATGAAGTCCCTGTGGCAGGAGTGTGGTGTAACCTATAAGTTCACCACTCCTTACCACCCCCAAGGTAATGGGCTGGTTGAGAGATTCAACCGGACCCTTAAAGGCATGATTATGGGTCTTGAAGAACCTATGAGGCGTAAGTGGGACGTCCTCTTGCCATGCCTGCTCTTTGCTTACAGAGAGGTGCCCCAGAAGTCCTTAGGGTTCAGTCCCTTTGAACTGTTGTACGGCCATCCTGTGAGAGGACCTCTGAGTCTGGTCAAGGAAGGCTGGGAGAAAGCTCCCAGGAAAACTCCCCAGGGTGTATTTAGTTACATGCTGGCCTTCCGGAACCAGACTCGGCGTTTCAGACAACTCGCTGAGGCGAATCTGGAAGCCAGCCAGGAAGAGATGAAACGTTGGCATGATCAGAATGCCACTCTGATTGAGTTTCAGCCTGGACAAAAGGTTTGGGTCATGGCCCCAGTGGAGCCCTGTGCGCTCCAAGATAAGTGGACCGGACCATTTGAGGTGGTGGAGCGCAAGAGTGATGTCACCTACTTGGTGGACTTGCAGTCTCCCAGGAACCCCTTGCGGGTCCTGCATGTGAACCGCCTGAAGCCCCACTTTGAGAGGTCTGAAGTGGGCATGCTCTTAGCATTAGATGCTGGAATGGAAGAAGAGACTGAACCTCTTCCTGACCTCCTGTATGCAAAAGAGCAAGATGGGTCAGTGGATGGTGTGAACCTCTCTCCCACCCTGACCCCTGAGCAGCAGAATGACTGTCGCCAACTGTTGGGACAGTTTTCTGATCTGTTCTCCCTGACTCCCAGTATCACTGAAAGGTGCATCCATGATGTGGACACTGGGGACAGTCCTCCTGTGAAGCACAAAACGTACAGAGTGACTGACAGGGTGAGAGCTTGCATCAAGGAGGAGGTCTCCAAGATGTTTGCCTTAGGGGTGATTGAGTCCTCTAACAGCCCTTGGGCCAGCCCAGTGGTCTTGGTCCCAAAGGCTGCCGCCCCTGGTGCCACACCCGAACTCCGGTTCTGTGTGGACTACCGAGGACTCAATTCAGTCACCAGGACTGACGCGCACCCCATCCCCAGAGCTGATGAGCTCATTGATCGGTTGGGGGCTGCCCGGTACCTCAGCACGTTTGATCTAACGTCTGGATACTGGCAGATCGCCTTAACTGATGGGGCCAAAGAGAGGTCAGCATTCTCCACACCAGATGGGCACTACCAATTCCGGTTGATGCCCTTTGGGATGAAGAATGCCCCTGCCACCTTTCAGAGGTTGGTCAACCAGGTGTTGGCTGGGCTGGAGGATTTCAGTGCCGCCTACCTGGATGACATTGCAGTGTTCAGTGCCACTTGGGAGGAACATCTGCACCACCTCTGGGAAGTGTTGAAGGCGCTGCAGAAGGCAGGCCTCACGATCAAGGCGAGTAAGTGCCAGATCGGGCAGGGTTCTGTGGTGTACTTGGGACACCAGGTTGGGAGCGGCCAGGTGGCGCCCCTACAGCCCAAGATAGATACCATCCTGGCTTGGTAACCCCCCAAAACCCAGACAGAGGTGAGAGCCTTCTTAGGACTCACCAGGTATTACAGGAGGTTTGTCAAGGGGTATGGCAACATTGTTGCACCCTTGACTGAGCTGACTTCCAGGAAGCAGCCCAGGAAAGTGAACTGGACTGATGCCTGCCAAAAGGCTTTTGATGCCCTGAAATCTGCCATGTGCACGGCGCCCGTGCTTCAGGCGCCCAACTTCTCAAGGGAATTCATTGTGCAGACAGATGCTTCAGAGCATGGTGTTGGGGCTGTGCTTTCACAGATGAATGAGGAGGGCCTAGACCAACCTATAGCCTTTATTAGTAGGAGGTTACTCCCACGGGAACAGAGGTGGAGTGCGATTGAGCGTGAGGCATTTGCTGTGGTCTGGGCACTGAAGAAGTTGAGACCATACTTGTTTGGGACTCACTTCCGGGTTCAGACAGACCCCAGGCCCCTCAGATGGTTAATGCAGATGAGGGGTGAGAATCCAAAACTGTTGAGGTGGTCCATTTCCCTACAGGGGATGGACTTCACGGTGGAACACCGCCCTGGTACAGAAAACGCCAATGCTGATGGTCTGTCCAGATTTTTCCGCCTTAGTGATGAGAACTCCCAGGAGGGAGGGTAGTTCTCCCCACATTTCAGATGGAGGGGACACGTGTTAGACTTGGCACCATTGGCGAGGGTCTCCCTTCCATTTTTTGCTGTTGCCTCTTATGTTTTTGCTGGTTTTAGATGCTTTTGGGCACTGTGCCACTGCTGTTCAGTGCCACAGTGCAAGTGCTCCCTACTGTAAATTGATGTGTTGATTAGTGACTCCATGATTGGGTTATTTGATTTACTTGTCAGACCCTAGTACAGTGCACCATGGGTGCCCAGGGCTTGTAAATCAAATGCTGCTGGTGGGCTTGCAGCACTGGTTGTGCCACCCACAGAAGCAGCTTGTAAAGTGTGTCTCAGGCCTGCCATTGCAGAGCCTGTGTGCAGTCTGTGACTGCCATGTCGACTTGGCAAGTGCACCCCTTGCCAGTCCCTAAACCTTCCCTTATCTTCATATCAGACACCCCTAAGGTAGGCCCAAGGGCAGGGTGCATTGTAAGTATAAGGTAGGACATGCCCTGGTGTGTGTGGCATGTCCTAATAGTGAATTACAGCCATTTTCGTTTTTCACTATTGCAAGGCTACCTGTTCCCCATAGGCCAGAATGGGCAGTTTGATTATTACACCTTATAATCCTAACTGACCCAGGGAACATGGGAGAAAAACAAATTTAGTATGCCTGAACTCAGAATGATAAAATACATCTTTTAGTGAAGTTGGTTTTAACATTCTGTGTTTGAAAATACCACTTTTAGAAAGTAGGTATTTTCTTGCCTAACCATCCAGCTGCCTCTGCTCAGGTTGTGTATTGTATGTCTGGGTTTGTGAGTGATAGGGGCTGGGGGATTCCAGGAGGCAGGGTGAGTCAGCACTAGGCTGAATAGGTCTGCCTGAAGGAGGATGGGTGGGAGGAGTTGCACCTGGGTCTGACTAGGGCTGTGCCTGCCTTCCACAATGCTGGCTCCACCTCCTGCCGGGCATCTGATGGCTCTGCCCCTCACTCTCAAAGGAAAGAAGGAGTCATGTACACAAAGTGCTCCAAGACTGACCAGAACTGGTTTGGACTAGGCATGGGCCTCTCTGCCTTCAGAGAACAAAGGATTTCTGTGTATAAATACTGGGGCCCAGACCCCATGAAATTAGATCACTTCTGGGAAATCAAGAAACCTGTTGCCAAGGAGAAGAACCGGAGAAGCTGAAGGAGGAGTACTGCCCCTGTGCTGTTTTGCTGATTGGGGTTGGCCTGCAGTGGTTGCTTTCTGCCAAGGACAGGAGAAAAGACTTTGCTGTGCTTATCATCTTGAAGAAGAGAATCTCCAAGGGCTTGAACTGAGCTTGCCTCCTGCCTGAAGTCTCAGGGACACAGAGACTTCACCCCTTCTGTTTGCCTGCATCTGGAACTGCTGTTTTAGCTGCTCACAGAGGGAAATTGCAACACCGACGCCGGCGAGCGACGCCGTAACCTGCACCGAAGCCGTGGGCACCGCTCGTGAAGAGCACGACGCACCGCCCCGACTTGCACCGTAGGCCCGACGCCTGCCGACGCCGTGCGACATCGACTCCGAAGCCGTCATCGAGGCCGCTACCTGCACCGGAGCCGAGGACACCGCTCGTGACGCTCACGATGCACCGTCCCGACTCACACCGCAGCCCCGACTTCACTGACGCCAGGGCTTCATCATCGCGGAGCCGATCCTCGACGTAGGTGACCCCCGAATCCATCGACGCCGCACCATCGTAAGGAACCGACGCCTCGCCGCCATCCGTGACGTCACCTCCCCGACACAGTAAGGAACCGACGCCTCACCTCCCCTGTGCTGCAGTAAGGAACCGAGACATCACCTCCCCTGGGGTCGTAAGGAACCGACGCCGCCGGCGCCAACGAAGCATCACCTCCCCGACGCCGTGCACCGTCTTTGTTTTCATCGAATTCCAGGTACTGTTCTTTGTGGGTCTGCTCGACTCCGGGCCCGACGCCGCACACCTCGGGGTCGGCGCCGTACTTTGGGATTTCCACCGGTCACGACGTCGTGATAACTCCGAGTGGAGTTATTTGTTGCTACAAGCTTTATTTGATTGACTATCCTATTTTTGAAGAGAACGTGAACTGTCTCTATCATTTTAAGTCTATTTTTAGATTACAGTATTGTGGATTTTTGCTATTGGGTCTTGTGTTAAGTCTATATAAAGATTACTTATTTTTACATACAACCTGTGTGGTGTCCATCTGTAGTGTTTTCACTGTATTACTGTATGTGTTCACAAATGCTTTACACACTGCCTCTGAGATAAGCCTGTCTGCTCGTGCCAAGCTACCAGGGGGTGAGCAGGGGTTATTTTAGGAGTGTATCCCCCTTATCCTGACTAGAAGCAAGGGTCCCTATTTGGACAAAGGTGCAAACCATTGCCAACTAGAGACCCCCAGTTCTAACAGCCCTCAAACTGTTGATTGGCAGGATGGGATAAAATGATAGTTAAAATTCAGGTCCTGATCACGATTTTGGCGGATGGAATTCCCCGTCACAAATGGAACGGATATCTCGTCCACCGTATTACAAGTTCCATTGGATATAATGGAATTGTAATTTGGCAGGTAGGATATCCGTCACATTTGTGACTAGGTAAACCTGTCCACCAAGATTGTAATCAGGCCCTAATTCTTAAATCCTTTGTCCTCCTTCCAGGTGTGCTGTAGATGGTAGTAAGCTGTAGTACAAAATATGTGTCATAATGTTATGCCTGGGATACACACTATTTACATGCATTCTCATAGGTAGTAGCTGCATTCAGTCTCACAATGTGTGTAAAACATTGAGTTCATGCCTGTGAATCTCCATGATCCACCCATGGAATGCTTACCAGCCTGAAATGCCATGTAAATCCACATGGAAATTATGTACAGACCCTCTCAATGGCACACAAAAGTAGGCTTTGATTTCTTCTGCTGTCACCATGGGAGACAGCAGGGCAAAGCAAAGGCTTCCTCTGTAGATAGTATGCCCTCACAGTTGTGGCACTGTAATTATAACTCACACACCCTTGTAAGAATATAACATTTCCTTTGTGTTGGCAAATCATGTTCCTACTCAATTAAGACACATTTACAAACAGACATATAAACATAGTCATGGTCACATGTCTGTACATCAAGCATGACACTTTCAAATAACCTATGGCCTACATTGGTTAACTCATGTACTCAATATTGTATATGTAATTTCGAAAATATAGCATACATAACCATATTCCTGCTGTATGAAGAAAATTAATATGCAGCATGGATCATAATTGGTTCAAACATGGTAATAGAATGTTTAGTATATGTGTACATGAACTACAATAACTTAAATATCTGTGAATGTATGTATTTGACTGTATTCCCTCATACCTCTCCAACATGCTCAGCTTCTACTTCCATCTGAAAATCAAGGCCCTCTACGACAACTTCAGCGAACAGACTCCAGAAACCACCTTTTCCTCCAGCAACGACAGCCAACCCACCATCACCGCATGGACCCCGGTCACCACAGAAGATACCTCCACAACCATAAAGAGCACTCAATGAGGAGCCCCCACGGACCCCTGCCCAACGCACATCTTCCACAGAGCCGCCGCCGCCATAGCACCTGAGCTACGACTCACCATCAATGCCACCTTCGAATCCGGCACTTTCCCCGACGACTGGAAACGTGCAGAAGTCAAGCCCCTCCTCAAGAAACACTCGGCAGACCCGATGGACCTGAAAAACTACCGACCCATCTCTCTCCTTCCCTTCACAGCCAAAGTCATTGAGAAGATCATCAACGTCCAGCTGACAAACTTCATCGAAGAGAAAGCCATCCTCGACTCTTCGCAATCCGGATTCTGCAGTAACCACAGCACCGAGACCGCTCTCCTCGCCGCCACAGACGACATCCGCACACTCCTTGACCAAGGCCACACCGCAGCCCTCATACTACTAGACCTCTCTGCAGTCTTCGACACCATCTCCCGCCGCACTCTCGCAGCCAGACTCCATGACGCTGGCATACAGGGAACCGCCCTCGACTGGCTCCGCTCCTTCCTCGCCGGCAGAACCCAAAGGATCAGACTCCTGCCTTTTCTCTCCGAACCCATAGAGATTATCTGCAGAGTACCCCTAGGATCATCGCTCAGCCCCACTCTCTTCAACATCTACATGGCCCCCCTCACTGCCATCGTCACACAGCATGGACTCAGCATAGTATCCTACACCGACGACACCCAGCTCATCCTCTCCCTCACGAAGGACCCCAAAGCCACCAGACTCAGCTTCCAGGAAGGGATGAAAGACGTCGCTGCCTAGATGAGCAGAAGCTGTCTGAAGCTCAACTCGGACAGAAGTCCTCGTCCTTGGAACCACCCCCTCAGCTTGGGATAACACCTGGTGGCCCACCACCCTTGGCAACCCCCCCACTCCTACGGACCATGCCCGGAACCTCGGCATCATGCCCGACTCCTCCCTCACCATGACCCGTCAGATCAACGCCGTCACCTCCACCTGCTTCAACAACCTCCGCATCCTTCGCAAGACCTTCAAGTGGATCCCCACCGAAGCCAGAAAGACCGTCACCCATGCACTCATAACAAGCAGACTGGACTACGGAAACGCCCTCTACGCAGGAATCAACAAATCCCTGCTACGCAAACTCTAGACCATCCAGAACACCGTGGACAGACTTGTTCTTGGCATCCCACGACATGAGCACATCACCCAACACCTGCGAGACCTCCACTGGTTCCCCCTTCAAGAAGAGAGTAACCTTAAAGCTACTCACCCACGCCTACAAATCTCTCCACAATACCACACCCAAATACCTCAATGAAAGAGTCTCCTTCCAGGTACCCAAAAGAAACCTCTGCTGCGCTGACCACGCCCTAGCAGAAACCCCGCACATCCGCAGAACCAGAGCGGGTGGAAGAGCCTTCTCCTAAGTCACGGCCAAGGCCTGGAACGAGCTCCCGGTCAACATCAAACGCTACCCTACTCTGCACACCTACTGGAAGAGCCTCAAGACCAGGCTCTTCGGCTGACCCGGCGCTTCACCACCCCCTCCCCCCCAGCGCCTTGAGACCCTCACGGATGAGTAGCATGCTTCACAATTCCCTGATTCATTGATTGATTGAATATAATGTAGGTGTGAATCAGATTGCCTCTATCACTGTTATCAAAAGACATGTAGTACTATATGTCCCTTGTGACAAATATATGTAACACAACACTAAGTTAATTTTGTGGTAATCCCTGTATAAATATGTCATCACTTTTTCATGATGGTCAACATAATCTAGTCCCATACTGACACATATCTATGAATGAGGACAAAATGTTGATTGTACACTGTAAAACTGCCTAACCAAAAGCATATTGACTCCAACTTACAGGTAGCAATAAAATAAAGATTTTTGAGATTCCGCTTATTATATATCCAACTGAAAGAGTTTGAAGGGCCCTGGAAATTTAAAGCAAGCTCCCCTGCGTGTAGACTTTGCAATTATCAAAATGAATCTTTAGGTCATATTGTCTGTCTCTGTCCCGGGCTGAGTGATATCCGTAGGAAATAATTGTTGCGGTCCTTCAGTCAGTTATCTTTGCACACTTTGAAAGAGGCTACCACAGCTTTCTACCAGTTACAATCAAACTCCTTTATCAGAAAACTGACACAATTTCTGAACATAATTTAAAAGCAAAAGACAGTATAACTAATGAGTATGCATAGGTAGCAGCTTTAATTTTGTGCACGGTGGAATGACAGGACATCTTTTAATCTTCATTAATTAATTATTAATTATGATCCCTGTGAATGATAATCTGCAATTGAGTGATTATTTTACATTTTCCTACTCTTCATGCTTGTTTACATATGGTATATTGTAATTAATTTTAAAACATATACAGTAAACATTATAGAACATAAAAAACTGCCTTCCATACAGTCCTACAACGATATGTGTAATACTTCTCTTATTCCCAACTATGGGGGTCATTACAATGATGGGCGGATCGCCACCGCCCGTATGGCGGTGGCGATCCACCCGCCATTTCCCACCGCCCGCATGCCATTTCCCCCCGCCATATTACGGTAGCGGGGAGGAGCCCGGCGGACGGAATGACCGTTCGCCGGTTTTCCGCCGGTCCCACAGGGGACCGGGTGGTAAAGGACCCTAATATGGTGGTGGTGTCTGCAAGACACCGCCATCCATATTAGGATGTTGGCGGAAAGCAGCCTTTCCATGGCGGTGTTGCCGCCATGGAAAGGCATGTGGTCTTTGCTTCTGGGGGCCCGTTGCGGGCCCCAGGATTTGGGGAGTGGGGGTGCACATGGGGGTACCTATGGTACCCCCTACATTTGAATGCACAAGGTGGCAGGCACCGTGCGGTGCCTGTCACGTTGTGCATTCAAATGCACAACATGCGTTTTTCGCATTGCGGCGGGTGCTGGTGACAGCACCGCCCGCCGCAATGCGAACAATACGGGATGCCACCGTGGCATCCTAATACCCATGGCGGGACCGCCGCACCCCTTGTGGACGGTCCCGTATTCCGTTGCGGTGGCGGGCGGACTTTGTCCGCCCGCCATCGTAATGTGCCCCTATGTACAGACTAAATAAACAAACAGTATGATAAAATTGTTGGTGTACACTGTTTCCACAACTATTATTACTCCAGCACGCATATCTAAGATGTCAACTACCCCTAAAATGTTTTCCTATACCTTTCATCAGGTAATCAAGGCTATGGCCTACAAGCATGGTTGAGGACCCTTTTTGCTACTATTCAGAGCATGGGACAAAAGAAATTCAATGTGGCATTACAGAAAGCATGCAGTGTAGTGGAGCAAACATTTGGTGTATTAAAGTCAAGTTTCAGGTGCTTGGACCAGTCAGGTGGGAGACTCCTTATCTTAATATATGCAGTTCTGACAATATATGTGTTAAAGCACATCTCCAGTGGGACTTGGAATCTGTGATAACATCTGAGGAGAAAAAGGATGAACAATCATTTTCTGAAATGTTCTACTCAATGGCAGGACATGCCAGAAGAGATGATTTGGTTTTAAATTTCTTTTCATAATGCAGCACAATGCCAAAGATAATCTTGATCTAACTGTGCACATGTGTTCAGTCAATAAACGTCTGCTTTTCACAATATATAAAATCATGTTGTTGTATTTGCGCCAATTACAACTTAGAATTAGTATGTACAAAAACCCTTACAGTTAGCCATATTTCACTGAATTTAATAATTGGTATAGTAAACGTATGAGGAGGTGTCCCTTTGCAATTGCAGACTTCAGAGGTATGAGCAAAACATAGATGTGTAATCTGGGGTTGTATGATGGTAACCGAGCAGAGTGATCTAGGATGCATCAACATACTTATATTTTAACTACATCACACTTCCTTTTTTTTTTTTACTTTTGCAATCCATAATGTGGATTATTACAGAATCATTTCATAAATAAGATATACATCAAGATGCATACATGTTTCTTAAAAAGGATAGGACAAATTCATTATGGGAGTAAAACAGGGTAAAACAGCACATACACAATTAACAATGATACACAGATAAATTCATACTAATCCTTCATATGTTCAATCATGGGGCCCCATATCTGTAAACCTAATTTCCATTTTCGTACCCCCTTAAGAGCATAATGACTATGTTCCAGGTTAAAAATAGCATAAAATCTAGCTCTCCATATCTCAAAGGTCGGGGTTTCCTTCTGCAACCGCATGGAGGCTATACAAATAAGAGCTACAGCAACTGCAATAAAAATCAAATAGCGAAATTCAAAGGCTGGGTGACCATCTGTCATATCTTCGCCTATACCCAGCAGCATAGTGGACGGTATAATTCTTATTCCAACCCCGGTAATTTCTGAGAGGAACTTCTCCATATGATCCAAAAGCTGAGTTAATTGCCCACTCATAAAAAAGATATGTACAATAACAGCCGAGTCTGCACCACACCGGAAGCATTTCCCATCATTAGCTCCTCCCCACTTCAACATTTTCACAGGGGTATGGTATAGATTAAATATGATTTTAAAATGCTGTGCTTTTAAATTAGCGGCGGTTAAGATCCATCTTGCCATATCAATCGATTGTTCTATATGTACACCTTGAGACCCGAGTCGATTTCCCCATTTCATATTTTGAGCCTCTAAATCATCTTTCTGTGTATCTAACAAACAGTTGTATATCACCCCAATCCGCTGTTTACGTCTAATGGCCTCAACTATCGAGTTCGGCTCTATAATCCTCCGTTTTTTCCTCAAAAGTCCTGCATCTGCAAAAATTAAAAAAATTCTGTTTTAGGGAGTTTGTATTTATCAGCTAATCTTGAAAAAGGGAGAAGGTCCCCATCCCTATATAAATTGCCTATATATAAAATCCTTTTATTTTTCCACTTGTCTACTATCCTATCAGCGAAGATAGCAGGTAGTAAGGTGGGTGGAGCTACAGGCGTATAATGACAGACCTCCTCAATCTGCAGCTTTCTCCGTACCACTTTCGACACCTTATAAGCAGCTATTATCACCTTAAAGCGGGTCTTTTTGTAGTAGTTAAATTCCAAAATCTTATATAAACAATTCTTGATCTCCGTACCCAATAACATCTAATATATAGATGTCAGCATTATCTGCATGTTTTGTAAGACACACGTGTAATAATAAAATGTAAAATCCGGTACGGCCCAGCCGCCTTTCTCCCGAGGTAATGACATGAAGCGCATTGCTCTACGCGGCTTCCCTTGGGCCCATAAAAACCTAGTACAACATGATTGTAGCTGCTGCAGCTGTCCCAGAGTGAGCTCTAGTGGTACAGATCTAAAATAATAAAGGACTTTGGGTAAAATCATCATTTTTAAGATAGTATACCTCCCCACCAGTGAGAGGTGGAGGCATTCCACTTTATCTAGTTGTTGTTTAGTGCTCGTGGGGATAGCATTCCAGTTAACCTCTACTAATTCCTTTAAACATGTCTTAACCTTAACACCCAAATATGTCACTTCATTAGTCACTCTGGGGTCTCTAATACGGGTCTGATTAGTGCAAAGGATCTGCGTCTTCGATGTGTTAAGTTTATAACCAGACACCGATCCAAACCTGTGTGCCAGTTGTTCTATCTCGAGTATAGCTGCCGCAGAATCAGATGTTACGACCGCTATGTCGTTTGCATAGGCTAACACTCAGAGTTGCTCCTGTCCACAGTCTACAGGTTTGGTTCTAAGGCTATCTTCTAACATAGTTAAAAACGGATTTATAAACAGTGCAAATAACAATGGGGAGCACGGACAGCCTTCTCGTACCTCTCGATATGTGCACTGGTTTGGACCCTAGGCCATTAATACAAATTTGAGCCTTCGGGGTCCTATACATAGCTTGAATCGATTTATTAAAACCAGGGCCGAACCCCAACTGGCGTAGAACCCCCCATAAAAAATTCCATGAGACACGGTCAAACGCCTTCTCGGCATCTAACAACACCAAGCCTAGAGTGGTACCCTGCACATTAGCTGTATCCAGCAGGGCCACCACCCTGTTAATGTGGTTGACCGTGCCCCTGGTGGGTATAAACCCATGTTGTCGCAGTGATACCAGTGGGGTAATAACCTTAGCCCAACCGGGAAGCTAGGATTTTGGTATAAATCTTCCCGTCACAATTCACCAAAGAAATAGGTCGATAAGACCCCGGAAGCTCTGCTGGTTTATCCTTTTTCTTAAACACAATGATATTTGCTTCTTCCCACGATGGCGGCCCCACCCCATGTTGCACCTGTTGCAGGGTGGTCAACATATCCGTTTTTAGTTCCTGAAAGAAGGTTCTATAAACCTCCAGGAGCAACTTATCTGGACCTGCAGCCTTACCACTACTTAAGTTATTTATTGCCTCCTCCAACTCCTCCATGGTAATAGGGGTGTCTAGGGTACGTGCTTCTACCCAGCCCAATCTTTCACAATTCATATTCTGTAAAAACGCCTCGACTACCTGCCCCTAATAGCTGTCTTCTGTATATAGAGTCTCAAAAAATGTATGAAAGACTTTCAATATCTCACAAGGAGTATCCACTAATTTACCCTGTTTATCCGTCATGCTCTTAATTCTCTGTGCAGCCTCTTTGGAGCAGAGTATTTGACCTAAGTTTCCCATGTAGATCTTGAATCTCCACTCTCAATTGCTTCTGTCTGTGAAGCCCATAACTCAGGACCTCTCCCCTGAACCCCACCTTCAGGGTATCCCAGATTTAGGCATGTGAGGTCGAATTACGATTGACTTCTAAAAATTGCCAGATCCAGTTATTCATATTTTTTATAAACATTGTGTCTTTTAGGAGTTTTTGATCAAACGAGAAAGATCTCGGAGGGCGAAGATTATTACTGCTGCTCATCGGAATGTCTATCACTAGTGGACAGTGGTCTGCTGTAATTCTTGGATAGACCTGTATTTTAGCCTCCGAAAGCAATGCTGATGGAATGAAAAAAGAATCCCACCGGACCAGTTTATTATGAGGGTGAGAATAAAACGTGAAGCCAGGTTCTGGGCTCCGTAATTTAGACCATGCATCGATTAGCCCATGGTCCCCCATTAAATGATATAGTGCCCTAAAAACTTTAGGTTTCCTGCCCTTATAGAACTTCCAACCCTTCTGTAGATCTTGGCAACCCAAATGTATATTAAAATCACCACAGAGAATCAGTGGGGTAGGCCATGATGCTAGTTCAAAATTCAGACCCTCCAGTACTATTGCCTCATCCAAATTGGACTCATAAACTGAACACAGGGTAAACGTAAAAGTCCCCCTTATACATTCAATAACCACCCAGCGACCCTGTTTGTCTACCAATGTTCTACCTGTGCTCTGGATCCCATTTTTAGCCAGAATGGCTACCCCCCGATTCGTGGTAGACTGTTGTGTACAGGCCAATAGTGTATAAACTATCTCATTTAGGATCTTCCGCTTTCTCCACAGTATATGCATTTCTTGTAAACATATCAAGTCAGGTTTCATCACACGTAATTCGGCAGCCACCCGTTGCCCTTTCCCATTATTAATTCACCCACATACGTTAAATGAACATATGCGCAATCTGGATAGTGACATCTTATCCCCCATCATATACTGCTAAATCTCTCCAATTACTAGCCTTACCACATAGTTTCTCCCATCTACGTGTCTCTATCTTCCACTTGTTATGGATTGCATTTTCTTTTCCACCCAACCCCCCCTTTTCCTGCCACCCCCGTGCACCCCCAACCCCCCTCCCATCCCTCCCCAACCCCATCCCCCCTCTTCGCGGGACTGGCAAGCAGCCTCACACCCACCCTCCACCCAAAATGCAATGAGGCTTTAGGACCGATGGTCCCAGTGATGTGTAACCAGCACTCCCCAGAGCCCCCCCCTCACACAATTAGCTTCACAGTACTTACGGAAGAAAAATAGACAAGAAGGCATAGCTAACTGACAGGTCAGATAAAAGTGTGACAAAACGAAAACAGAAAACTTGTATCTCCTACTACATTCCATTCTATGAGATCAACTGCAGCTATCCTTTTGCCTTCACTTCCGAAGTCCCCCCCCATTCACGCATAGCTTCGGAATTACTTAAGAAAAAAACAGGAAAATAAAAAATAAATAAGAAGACAGAGCTAAATACAAGATCATATAAAAATATGGTACACCTAAACAAAACATGTGTCTCCTACTAAATCCTATGAGATAGATTGCAGGTATACCTTCACCTTCACTTCCGAGGTAAAAAAACGAGTATGCGCCTTATATATGATCTTCAGTGTAGCAGGGTTGAGCAGGAACGCTTGGGCTCCTTTGCCCTGAAATAGGGTGATGAGCTGTCTTAATTGCCACCGCTTTTCCACCGTCTGATGGCAAAAGTCCGGTATTACAAAAAATTCTGACCCCTTCCCCACCCCTTTTCTATCGGGGCATGCAAGTTCGTAGACAGCTTGATGGCCAGAAAGTCATTGACAGATATCAAGATCGCTCTGGGTCTAGAGGTATTTTGCCCTGGTTTTGCACATTGTGCGAATGGAAATGTGTGTGCTCTTTGTATCTCTTGATTCCAATCCCACTGTGGGAGCTCGGGGAAAGCCTCTGAAAAGAGATCAACAACAAATTTTCACGCATCTTGACCCTCCACGCCCTATGCGACCCCCAAGATTCTCAAGTTGTTTCGCCGGAGGCGATTTTCAAGATCTGTCAGCTTCCATTGTGTGTCCTCCTTAGATGCTTGTATTGATTCTGTTATTGCCTTTTGAGCTGCAGTTCATCTTCCAAGTTAGAAATTCGTGCTTCTGCCTCGTTAAATCTTTCCACAAATTCGGAGCAGGATTTCGCAATGCGTCGGATCGAGTTTTGTAACTTACGACATGCACCTTGGGTCCGTTGACTTTCTGTGCAGGTTTCTTCTCTATGAGCCATGATGGTTTCATAGATCACAGTCATCGAAATATCTTCAGGTTTTCCCCCTGTGCTTTCCGTCACTTGTTCAATTACACCCCCCTCGTCTGCCCTTATTCCGGCCGAGAATGACTTAGTCCCATGTCAGAGCATTGCTCCCCCCATCATGAACAACATCTTCACCGTGTTCAAACTTCTTGCGCACTGTCCGAGGGGCAGTTTTCGACGTATCTGTCCCTTGGTCTTGATCTTCAGGGTGCAAGCTACTTGATTTGCTATGCCCACTACTCGGGGACACCCCTCAGGATCCGGACCTGAGACTTAATTCAATTTCATCTCCCAATGAATCCGAGGGGTCTGAGAGAGAAAAGAAGTAGTCGCCAGAATCAATCTCCTTGGTCATGCTTTGTGTAATGATATCATCATTTCCCCTCGCCTCATCGCCCTGTTCATCCGTGTTGAAGACTGTATCTTCCTGCACCTTTTTACTCGAGATGCCACTCCGAGCAGTGTTGGGTCCTATATATTTCTTCTTTTGCACTGTGGTGGGGATCACAGAGCCAAGAGTTTCACCTGCCATGGCCGTGGCCATAGCGCTTAGATGAGCATCTCCTGCTTTGCTTGTCTGGCCATTAGATTGTCTACCATCAGGGTGATCTATATTGCTCTCATCTTGTCCAAGACTTGGGGAAGAGCTCACTGATTTACACATACCTCCTACTGGCCCCCCAGTGTTTTTTTGTGGGTCAGGTTGTTTTTCCCCCCTCCCAGATAAAAATAAAGAGGGTATATTGCGCTTACCGCAATCTTCATTACTCAGTTCTCTGCGGTTTTTTTCCTCCGCTTCTCCTGTATTGTTAGCGGTGCCACTCTTCCCACTTCGTTGCTGTAGCTCACCGGCTTTCACAGTGCCTGTCGAATCCATCAGTGTGTGTGACTTCCCTTGCACAGCCTTTGGAGGCATTGAAGTTAGAGATCCAAACCGATCGGCTCCGCCCCCAGCACTGAAGCAGCTCTACGCTGTATGCCAGGAACATGGAAGTCGGGGAAGACACCAGCCAGAGCCAAGGAGTCGTCGCGCCGCAAGTCGGAGGGCCGCCGAGAGATGCCACAACATGCCTTCTTGGGCCCCATGTAAGTCCTGTCTTTTCCCAGGGTATGCCAACTGCGAGGGGTTACACGGAGGACAGATTGCCAACGAGGGGAGGGGGGAGATCTGGGAGCATTAGTTGAGAGTCCGACAAGCGGCCGCCATCTTGCCTCCCTGACATCATCACATCACACTTCCTAATGCCATCACAGTCATATTGCAGATGTTGTGCACAGTGTCGTTATCCAAATAGGCCATCTGTGATACGGATCCAGACTCCATGATTCATGCTGAATGCATAGAACAATAACAAAGGAAAATACGTGATGTGTGTTGGTGGATATGTGATGTACAATACAACCTTTCAACACACCTCCTGGGTGTCACAAAATGTGATAGGTATAAAGAATCTAGTTACTCTGATTAAATAGATTTAATATATAAGTTATGAAGTATCAGCCATTTTCTCATAGTGGCACGCAATTATGTAATTATTACCGTAGCATTAGGTACGTAAGAGTATGAATTCTCCAGTTACATAAATGATGATATACATTACATCATGTTAATCCACTTTGTGTGACTATGTGTGTGTTGTGTAATCGAAACTAGAGTGGGCCTATGCATGTTGCTTCAGTGGGCAACTTTGCGTTGGGAAGGTGCCCTTTAGTTGGATTATGTGTGTACCAATGCATACAACCATCCATGTGAGCAGACATTTGTAGTGACTTAGCTTCAAATGAAAGAGCTTTCACCTTTGTAAAGCAGGTATGCTCTAGGTGGGGAGCTGGTAATATGTGTAATCAGAGTGTAAGCAAAAGGCTCACACAACACAGTATGCCATTACTGTAAGTCATGACATCTGCAGTTTAAAAACATTGTTGTGCTATAGGACCAACATTTACACAAACAGTACAAACATTACTGTCAATAAAACACATCCCACAACACATGTGACTAATTGTATGTGTCAAATACTGCTATGTTCTGCCACACTATGGATAACTACATTGATGTACACTCTGCTAAGGTACATAGGTCTAGATTTCAAACAAAGTGATGCTATTAAGCTGGATGTGACACAGGGATAGTGCAGAAATGCACCATATATGAAAATATATGAGACATTCCTGACCTTTCACTGCAGTGGGCCAATGAGTGCAGTCAAGTGCTAACCCAGGCACCCTTGCGCCATGGAGGAAGGGGGCTTGCATTACAGGCAGGATAGATTCTGTGCAGGAAAAGAAACCTTCCTGTACTACAAGAAGCACTTAAAGCATTTTCCTCTTTTAATGTGTGATGGAGAATGCAGCACGCACAAAAATAAACATAGCTGTCAATATTATGCCTAGCCCTGGAAGGGATCTGATTTGGACCCATTTCCTGGCTTACTTGTGTAAGATAATATATGAATGCACCTAATAACATGGGTGGATATGTTGGAATACCCATGCTCCATCCATGTAACACCTTCCACTGCAGATTAAGGCAAGGCAGCGAATTGTACAGCCTTGCGTAAATCCAGATTTACCATGCTATGCAGAACAATGCAAGGAGGCTCTGTGGGGCATTTGAAATCAGACTTGAGGGTCTGCATTGTCTTGCATCCCATTATAAATGTAACAAAAGCCACCTGCTTGTGGTGTGTCATGATTGAAGCACGGATGCTACCATTCATACACAAATGCTTTGTGAAGTATTCCCAGCTTTACAAATATTTGTCATTGTGGGACTGTGCACAAATGCTACACCTTGACAGGTTCTGAATAACATGAGTAAAAATGTTATGGTCTATGTTTTTATGTACTCTTTCCATATGTGCTACATAAGGCAACACACAAAGAAAGAGGAAAATCACTTGATGAAATTATTGTTTGACTAGATGGTTTCCCTTCCTGCTAACCACCAAACCTGCCTTTAACGCAGCCACTTTAGCGCTGAGGGGCAAGGTTCCCTCTGTTGGCGCTACACAAAACTTAATTTAACACCACTATGAGGAAGGTGAAATGCTGCATATGTTTGTAAATATCTGGCATCCCTGCAGTGTCTTTGTCATGCACCACCATGCAGCAAGGTGCACTTCTGTGCTTGCATAGCATCATTTATGTTTAAATGTTGTGCAAATTGCATGTGCTGCCTTGCGTTGCATTAAAGGTAGATTGACACCACAGTGCACAACTCTTTTTTTAAAATTCTGTTTATTTGCATTTTTACAACATATGCAACAACAACAAAAAGTGCAGTGCACAGTTTTCCCCCAAGTGCCTTGTGTTCCATGCAAAATTTCAACATCTCCACTTCGCATGGAGCCTCCTAGAATGTCTATCTGTAGCATCTGTAAATAATCTATATGCAATCTCCTTGACAGTCAGTACACAACAGCATTAGATACATAGGTCGGTTCTGTACACAGCCTCCCCCCACCTCTGGCGTCTACCCCAATGATCATCACAGATCAACGGCGTCTCCCGACTGTAACCAGCTGACAAAGGGCTCCCATATATCTCTGGGACGGGATCGTGATGGTAACAATTCCCAATACATTGCCAGTTGTGCCTTACAGTATGTCACACTCGCGGCCCATGCCTTTGCCGTAGGAGATGCGGCCGCCCCCCAGTGGATTGCCACCTGCCTTTTTGCCATTAAAAAAAGTATTGCGGGCAGTTTGCGGTGTTTCGGCTGTGCCATGTCCATTATGCCCAGGAGCGCTATACCGGGCTCCCGTGGGAAATTCAGTCCCGTGATTGTGTTTATGTGATTGAATATCTGTATCCAATAGTTCGCTATTGGTCTGCACTGCCATGCCACATGGAGGAAGGTGGCCTTGGAGGCCCCACATCTCCAGCAACTGTCATCCCCACGGAGGCCCATCTTGTGTAGCTGTGTGGGAGTGCGGTAGAGGCGGTGAATGAATTTGAAATGAATTAACCGAAGGCGGTAATTTGGCGTCAATCGCTCCATTTGTTTACAACTTAGTTCCCACTGCTTGTCTGTCAGGCCCCTTCCTAAGTCTTCCTCCCACGCTTTTCGAGGGGTGGCCTAGCATAAGCGGAATGTATTTAGGTCGGAACCTCTGCAATACATATCTATGTTGGGGGTTCATAACAAAAGATAGGTATGAGGTTGCAGTATTATTTATGCTAGGAGTTAAAAAATATTGTTTAACTGTATTCTTGTTACAATTAAGCTCCCACCTATCTCTTCCAAACTTATCTAGTAGTCCGCCTTCAATTCTTTCCTTGGGACTGTCTGGCATATCTTCGGATCCTTGTATAGTTTATGTAAACCAATTGCCTAAAATTGATCTCGATATATTGTAGCCATTTTATCTTACCTACGCCATCTAACTTCAGACAATTCTTCACAAGGTCTTTGGTTAGGTTTAGCGATTCCTTCCTCCAGACTGAATGCCACAATAAAATCGGTGCACTACGGATTTGATTCAGCTCAGAATGGCAATTATAGCAGGATTGCGGGACACACGCCAATCTTTTCAGGAAGCCATCCTCTAAGCATTGTAATATTGATATGTCAGTTGTGCCTCAAATGGCTGCCCCATAGGACGCAACAGATATTTTTTTGCCTCATAAATCTTTTTTATTACTTCAATTGGTTTGGATCAGAGTTTTTTATAAAGCTAAAGAGCCCCCAATACTTTTTCCTCTATTAGGCATGATATTTTGCCAGGTTGTTTTACTGTCAAATATGACCCCTAAATAATTGAAGGTATCCACAACTTCGAATTTTCGCCCTTCTACAAGGATCCTAGGATGTTTCTTCAGTCTCGATCCTGCCACAAGTACAAAGGACTTGGCTTCATTTACCCTCAGGACCAAGTTATTCATGAATTTTATGTATTCCTCTATGAGCTTCTGCAATACGTTGCCAGATCGTGCCAACGACACTGCATCGTCTGCATAGAGGAGTATCGGGACAGGAGATGACTTAATGGAAGGGACATCTGTGGTAGACCCACCAAGGGCCAGTTCCATGGCGTAGTGCAAATAAAAAAGGAGCAAGAACACACCCGTCTAACGCCAAGCGTTTTGTGCATTTGCCCTCTCTCCCATAACAGACACTGGCCGTAGCATCGCAGTACATCTCACTAATAAAATTAATTATCGGCATCTCGATTACCATGGCTTCCATTATTGCCCATTACTTTGAATGGACGACACAATCGATAACGCCCGATAAATCCATAAAGGCAATTTAGAGATGGCCATTCTTAGCCACCGTGTACTTAGCAATTATCAAATTTAAATTGAGGCAATGATCAATTGTCCCCTTTCCTTTCCTGAAGCCATATTGAGTGGGATTAATATGTTCCTTCCAAGAGCCCAGTCCTCCAATCTATTCAGGAGTAACCGCCCAATTAATTTGGCTGTACTAGCTAATAGTGATATTGGTCTATAATTTTTTGGGGTAGCCTTATCCCTCTTTTGTAAATTAGAATTATGACCATCTTTTTCCAAGATGGCAAAACGCCTGTTCGGGCTATAGTGTTAAAAACATTTGTGAGTAATGGTGCCCACAGCTCTTTATTATCTAAGAAGAAATCAATCGGGACTCCATCAGGTCCAGGTGCTTTTGATCTGCTGCACTGACTAAGGGCATGTTTTATTTCTTCCAAGCCAAAGGGTGTAATGTCACCAAGGGTGTACTCAGAGAAGTCTACAAATGGGTGGTTTACCTCACCTGTTTTCCCGAAAACTTCTTCAAATGTGTCACCATGCCTCCTTGGTCAAAAGCGTTTCTAGGGTGATCTCTGTCTAATCTCTTGAGAAGGGGGCATTAATTGTACTCCAGAAATCCCTACTATTCTTTAGTACTGCTGCTCGTTGTAATTTCTCCCAAGCCTCCTCCTTCAGAAACCTCAACCTAGCTACTCTTGCTTCTTTATATGAGAGGTGTAATGATCTCACCAGGTTGACGTCTCTCGGGTTAGACCACAAAGCAGCGAGAAGCTTTTTTAGCGCTTTTGCACAAGCGTCATCGAACCAACGGACCCCCTTGCAGTTCTCATGCGAGATTGGTTGAAGCAGGTTACCATGGATTTCTACTGGGATCCGGTCAAAAGTTATTGGTATATCATTGCCAATTGTATTTGGCTCTAGGTATGTTATGATTTCCTGCTTCATTTTGGCAACAATTCCCCCAATAAAATTCGGAATGTTCAACTTTTTCCCATTTCAGAGTGACCCCTTGCAATGGAGGGCTTTGGTAGTAAATTCTTAGGAGGTCTTCGCCTTTGTCTACACAACATATGATAGGTGATGGCAGCATGATTGCTAAAGGCATTGAAGTTTGTCTTAATATGGGGGAAATGGTATCTGATGGATTCTGAGACCAGGATGTAATCAATGGTTGAGTAGTAAGAGCGAGTAGAAAACGTAAAGTCTAATTGGCCGGTTTTGGGGCCATATGAATTAATTATCTCAAGGCTATAGGCAATTAATAGTCTATTCAGGGTATCCCCATATTTATTGTGCCTAAATTGAGGAAGAGAGTCCCCATTACCATCAATCAAACCACATGCTGTGGAGCCAGCCGTATTCCAATTATGGGCATTAAAATCACTCATCCAAACTATATTGAGGGATTTGTGGTGGGATTTCATAAGGTGACTAATGTCCCTCTCCAATGGTTCCAACAAAGTTGCCATATTACCTTCGAAGTTGTTATTATAAAAGTTGATCAGGATCCAATCCCGGCCTTTATGGCCCACACACAGAAGGACATTGTAACAGGATGAAGTATTTAAAAATGTGGTTACCCTAAATCTAGCTGTATTCACTACTACGGTTACTATTCCCTCACTACAACGGCTGGCTCTGGAGCACGCCACACCTGTCTGAAAGGAGCGGTACTCATCTATATAGATCTGGTCTATTTCCCAGGTTTCTTGGAAACATAAGATATCGTAGTGTGTCACCAGAGCCAGCCAGTCGGACTTACTTTTTTTCTGGCTGTAACCCGCTATATTCCATGACATAATTTTTAAGGCTTCCAGATCATTTCCCACTAAGCCAGGTTCCTTCTTTGAGAGGGCCATACCATTTTTTCTCCTAGATTAACTGAAGGTTTAGGGAGTCAATTGCACGCTTCAAGGTCTCCCAGTGGGGCATATCTGTTACTAACAGGTATGGCAGAGCTTATTAGGTCAGAAAAAAGATTGGGGGGAGGAAAGAGAGAGTTTGGAGCTTTCATCCTAGTCTGTGCAGGTAAGATGGACCAAGGAGGTGTATAAAAGAAACCTAGCGGAAAAGCAAAGATCTGGGTGTTGATGGAGTGAGGTTTGTAAAATACATCCTCATGAAATTAAGTAACTCCATAATAATGTATTAACTGCGTGAACTAATCAACTCTGGATACATACATTTACACAGGGGGCAAACGCAATTTACATAATACACTAAATCATGTTGGCATGAGTACGTATTAACTGTTTGCGCTTTGAAAAACTGTATTAATACATGTTTATGCTGTGTTGTACATTGCACATTTTGCATGTTGTGCACAAATAATGAAAAGGTTGCTTTAAATTAATAGCTTTCGCTAGGATTTATTTAACACAGGGCAATAGTATGGTGGGAGGTAAACATAATGGGTTTTATTTCATGAATTAATATTCTTTTGTGTTTGTTTATTTTAGTACGGGATTGGGCCTGCAGGAAAATGGCCTCTCGTTCAAGCCAGCATGTGGTTGGCCTGGTCGGTATGAAGTGCGCATGTGCCAGGAGGGGTTGCCTGCTCGCAGACTGCAGAGTGTACCAGATGATGCAATCCGTGTGAAGGCCATGTTGACCTGTGTCCTATTGTTTATGTGCCAAGATGCAACAACGACTGTGGGAACAGCCATCACTACGTGCAATTCGAATGTGAAAGCGGATATCATAATGAATACTGTAATAAAATGTGTAACTATGAATGCTAGTAGTATACGAATGTAATGGTCTTAAATCCTTCCTTTGTTAGAACCGGTATAGAATGGATTTGTGGGGAGAACTGGATGAGGCGACCCTAGTATGATTTATGACAACCAATCACAGTCCGAGTTTCTACCGATACTGCAACATTGTAAGATAGTGTATTAGGCAGAAAGGTATAATTGATATCCCAATTAGGGGTGTGAGACAGATGCAGACGAGACGATACGCAGATCAGAAGAGAGGGTTCAGAGAGAAGAGCAGAGAAGAGACGAGACAGAGGCGAGGCAGTGTGGCGAAGTAGAGCGGTCCAGTATAGCAGTACGGTCTGGTGCAGCAGATCAGAGAGAAGAAACTATCAGAACGCACAAGAGAAGATCCAAGACAGAGAGAGCAGACCTGCACAGAGACAGAGAACCTTTAGGTATGAGAACGTTGCGGGAGTGCTTGGGAGGAGACTGCGACCGAGGAGGTAGATTAATTGGGAGATTAATTCTAGTTGTAAGTTATAGCAAACTTTGCTGCATCTGTCCTGTTTAACTTTGTCCTCCGAGCCTATCTCTGGGGACCTCTTGCCACAACCTCAGCCAAGGAAGTGGTTTTCCTGTTTCTTTGGTGGGTATCACCCTCCTTGATTGCTTAAATTTGCAAATATATTTTCTGCAAGTATTTATGCTGTACCTTCTTTCCTCATTCCTTTGCATGCTTTGATATCGATGCAAATGATTCATTTTGATTACATTGCTTGATAATTTGTTCTCTTATATGTAATCTTGTATTATGCACTGATAATCTAATCACGAGCAATAATAAGATAAAATCATTAACTGAAGAAATGACTCTGTGGTTATTTAGTTAAAGGTTAAACTGTTTAGTTAATCATAGTCACCATCAACTCTTCAACTAATGGTCCATCGACCAGAAGAAGAAGAAGTTGAAATTACTAATAGTTAGAAATAGATACAAAAGTTATTATTGTAAAGTATAGAATTTAATAAAACTGACAAATTAAACCCCCCAAATCCAGCGCCAGTCCTTAGGGATCATTTATGGGTAATGTGTGATGGGCCCCGTTGTTTGATAGAACAATTTATGAATGACGAGATTTTCTTTGGTCCCTGGCTCAGGAATTTAGGGGTTGCGCTGGATCAGTGTCAAGTGATGGAATGTTATGCAGTATTCTCAGTAAATCTTCTACCAGTCGTTTATAACTATACAATCCCCTCCTATGGTTTTAGGAGCAAGTCCTACCCAGTTTACTCTTCTGGCCATAATGAGATGTTGATATAACTTAATTCTGCCCATATAGAATTTAGACAGCCAATATAAAACCTTATGCATTAACTGTTCAGTGGATTCATGGTGATTTAATTTTAGTTCTGGTGTGTTGGCTAGGATGATAACAAAGGGGCATGCTGCCAGGGCAGGTCTAGTCTCCCTCCTTGTTTAAATGACTGGGCCTTCTGTGAATTTGTGTACCCTTAATTGTAGTCAGCAATGATCCTACCGCCTTCACATTCGCTATTCCCATTGGGGGCAATGCGACTTCCCACCCTCCCCATTTGGCGCCCCTCTTCCAATGGAACAGAATGGGTCTCTGATGGCTGAAGTACTAATGCGGAGATCCTTTGCGTGCCCTCAATAAAAGAGTATTGGGTTTGAATACTGGGGAGGTCAACCACATTTCCATCTGGCATTATTTGTGTGGATTCCCGTAGCAACAGTGTGGGAGCAGTAGGGTGGGCCAAACAGCCAGATAGTAGTTGAGGTTGGGGAGTGACTGTCCTCATACCCCCTCCCTTGTTCGGTCCATTTTGCATGTTAAAGAGCAAAGTTATACTCTCCTCTATTTTAGTCAATATGCTAAGTATAGGTTGGAGGAGTGTTGACAGTGTCTGTTCCAGTTTCTGACACAAGTTGTCTAAAAAAGACGGTGAAAATATCCTAGGAACAGTGGCCAAGTGCGTATCCATAAATATGTTCGAATGAGTGATTTCGATAGATTTCAGGGGTTTAGCTATAGCAGGTTTTTTTGCCCTTCCCTTTTTCCTTTTGCCCAGGAGTTTCACTACTGGGCTGCCATCAGTTTCAGGGGCCTTAGATGTGTCATGCGGAGCGGGGGTACTAGAGACAGTATCACAGTTTAACAAATCTGGTGAGGTACCCATTCCATTTGGGACCGGGATAATTCTTACCTCTTCCAGCGAGAGGCATCGCTCTCTTTAGAGAGCACGTCTGCTACTCTCGTCAGAAAAGAGTCCAATGTATTAATTATTTCACCACCTGTTTCTGTGGTTTTAGTTTTCCGCTTAGCCATTCCGTAAGTGGGGGGTGCACTACAAACGAGGCTCCAGATGTCCGGGCGAGGACGGACCCGCCCTTGACCCGGCGTCGCGCTCTTATGTGCATTGAAGCGTGAGGGTTGACAGGATCAGCAGTCCCCAGCGGTGCACAGAGAGCGATGGCACAGCTTCTCCCTCTCAAAGGCAAATACACAGGCAAGTACACAGAGCATTGACGGCTACACATGCCACGGGCAGGCGTCGCACTCTTAAGTGCGTTGAAGCATGAGGGATGACGGGATCAGCAGTCCCCAGTGGTGCACAGAGAGCAATGGCACATCTTCTCCCCCTCACAGGCAAATACACAGGCAAGTACACAGAGCATTGACGGCTACACATGCCACGGGCAGGCGTCGCACTCTTAAGTGCGTTGAAGCATGAGGGATGACGGGATCAGCAGTCCCCAGTGGTGCACAGAGAGCAATGGCACATCTTCTCCCCCTCACAGGCAAATACACAGGCAAGTGCACAGAGCGTTGGCGGCTTTGTGTTTGGGGAAGTTTAGGGGTTTTAAAAGGTGTTTGGTATTTTTTTATGTATTTATTTATATTTATAGGTTGTCTGTTTGGTATGTCTGGGAAGGGAAGATTTACACATTTTACGGAAAGAGAGGTTGGGGCCTTAATCTGGATAATTGTACACTACCTCCCATAAATGCTTGGGGACGGAGCATGAGTGAGCCAGGGCTATAGGATTGCAGAGAGACATGTATGGTGAGAGCGTATGCATAAACACCTGAGCCGAGTTTCATTGGTGGAGCAGAGCATCTTCCAGCTGCAGCACCAATGGGCGGGCATCATTTCCAGGGAAGCAGAACTGCTGGACCTCCTTGGACCGAAAATTGCTGGGCCTTCTGGTATGTGTGTCTTGCCTCATGGTGTAACATTACTAGTCATGGTAAATTGTTATTGTTAATAGAAAAATGATGTGCATATACATTCCCCATTACAGTTAACAGACTGTACTGCAATCATTTACAGAATCACTCCTGCAGTGACTTACAGAATCACTCCAGTATCGCTCATATGGCTAATTAGAAAATAACAAATCCTAGGAGCATGTGTTAAGTAAATATAATTAATAAGGCAAAAAAATTACACTTATACTGTAACACAGAGTGGGAATGTGACCAAAATCCTCCTTCAACTACTAAATATGTTAATCAAAATTACTATTCTGTAGCAAAAAACAATATGTATTCCTTGCTGTTTTTATGCAGTATCATAGGTTTTGCTATGATGTAACCACTACAATCCTGACATATATATTCATAATTTACACAGCTGAGTATAGTAATCTTCAGTATGTGTAAAGCCCTTCACAGTTATAGGAAGTTCTCAATGTGCATTACAGCACATCACTCCTTAGACTTTGGCCTGCATTGGTTGATGACACAACATAGTTTAAAAATAGATCTCCTCCACTTTGTGAGCAAAAGGTTTGTCTTGAATTCATGGACCAGATTTATGATGCACTTGTGCTGGCATAGCGTCACCCAAGGTGGTGCAAGGCAACTCAAGGCTTTCAATGAGAGCTGAGTAAGCCATGTAAGGCCACGGCCATTTGTGAGTTATAGTAAATGTACTTTAACACAAGGCAGCTCAATTTGGTGCCTTGCCTTACCCTGTTGGGGAAAGCTATTTCATGGATTGAGAGAGGGTGTTCTCATGCATGCACCCACATGTTTTCGATGCATTCACAGATATATGAAGGGTAGTATACCTGGGAATGTGAATAACTTGAACGCCTTAACAATGGAGGCATAATTAGGCAATTAACCTTTTTTTGTCCAAGTGTTTTCCCTTATTCTAATTCTGTTGCATTCTGTAGAATCCAAACTGTGAGGACAAATGAGGCAAGGGGGCCTGAGTTGGCACGCCAGCACATAGAGTGATCAGGAAGTGGCCATATTTATATTAGTATATATAGGGAACACATGCCCTCTCCCTTCACCCAGCTTTGCAAACTTAGTTGTCTTGCTGTGTTGCGGTGCATGAAAGATTTGTAAATAATCTCCAAAACGCGGCGGCGAGACTGCTAACAGGCATCCCAAGGTTTGCCTCCGTTCGAGAGGGACTCCGGCAACTGCACTGGCTGCCGGTATCAAGACGAGCTCAATTTAAGGCTTTGTGCTCTGTTTTCAAAGCATTGAAGGGCAGTGGCCCAGAGTTCTTGAGTCGGTGCTTCAATTGGTATGTACCAGGGAGAGCGTTGCGCTCCTCCGAAGGCAGACTAGTTGCGGTGCCCCGAATAAAAAAGGCCAGTTGGGGAGGAAATAGCTTTTCATACTGTGCAGCGAAAGCCTGGAACAGCCTGCCGGCGCATATCAGGAATGCCGAGGAGCTCCTCTCTTTTAGAAAGGGGCTGAAGACTTGGGGGCCCATTACGATACCCGGCGTAAAAAAATCCGCCAGGCTTGGAAGCGGCAAAAATCCGCCCGCACACACCGTCTGAACACCGACCACGCCATTACGATTACACAAACCGAAAACCGCCATCGGCGGAAAAATCACACAAGATACCGCCCGCCATCGTCCGAGTCGGAGTCAAACCGCCCGCCACGGACGGAAACACGCACGACAACACAAAACAGCCCGCCCTCACGCCCGACACACCGCACGTGAAATTACGATCGCACCGCCATGAGCGCGGGAAAACTACAAATATACCGCCCGCCAGCGCAAACAACGCCGATGAGAACCGACACGGCAGAAGCCATGGCGCCCACGTCCCTGCACAGAAACCATCCGCTGACAAAAACAATCGCACACAACATGGCCAACAAGTCCACACAGCAAGGCACGCACAAATACACAAGCACAGTACACATCCCGAAAACACCCCCTGGACAAACAAAAACTACAAAGGCCAGAACCCCAGACACAACACACCTGAAAACAACAGACCATGAGGACACACCCACATAGGTAAGTACAAAAGCAGCACTCCCACAGACCACAACCCCTTGCAACATTGCAAACTAGAGAGGAGAGGAGAGGACACAGTGACACAGCAAGGACAGCAGCACACCACAGAAACGCACACATCACAACCACCACCACCACCACCACCACCAAACACCGGCACCACAAACCCCCTGCACATTACACAACACACACCGCACCAGCACCACAAACACCATGGCACCACAAAGAATGCCCAAGTTCACGCCCATGGAGCTGACGGTCATGGTCGACGAGATCATCAAGGTGCACCCACAAATCTATGGGAACCTGGTCCAGCACACACCACTAGCCACCAGAAAGAGAATGTGGAACCGGATCGTAGACCAGGTCAATGCAGTCGGGACCTTGCCCAGGAACAGAGTCGAAATAAACAAACGGTGGAATGACGTCAAGAGCCTGGTCAAGAAGAAGGAGAGCAAGAACAGAGAGCTGGCTGCCGTCACTGGCGGAGGGAATCCCGCGCTCTTCAAGACCTTCAAAGCGTGGGAGGAGAAGGTGCGAGTCATCATACATCCCGAGATCCTCGCCGGATTAGCAGGGGGAGTGGAGGCTGGTAAGTACAAACTAATGTATACCAGCACACCGCTATGTACTCACATGCACTACCACCATGCCACAGCTCCCAGGGACAAACACCCCCATGTTCAGCACACAATACACAACACATCACACACACATGCAACAGACACCACCACACACAGCCCAAACCGAACAACTGTAAGATGCGTGGGGACATGTGTACACTCAGCCAGCCACGTAACCACCAACAGGTCCCCAAATATGCCAGAAGCGCCACAACGAGCACCCACCACACCCATGTGTCCGCCATAGCTGCACTAACCGACAAGTAACAGGTAAGTGGCAGGAACACAAAGTGCTGTGGGTGGGAGGGTGGACAGCCCAAGTACAAAACACACCAGGCCCCTAGTCCCACAGCACAGCAAGGAGGAGCATCCCCCACAGCCACGTGTCAGCCACCGCAGTGCACAACGACAGCCGAAAGGTAGACATCATGGTCCACAGCAATCGGTGTCAGTGGGTGTCCAGCCACCACCACGACCCACAACACCCCCCCACCCCCACAGACCTGCAACATGGAGCACCCCCCGCTTAGAACCATGTGGCATCCAGTACAGTGCACGCACGAACAACCTGCAGGTGGGAAACTGGACAGGGCTGGATTACTGGAGGCATGAGGACCGTAACACGACCAACACATGGGACATGTCACGTAGCAGACGAACACGCAGCACCGCCCACCGTCACGAACAAGTGAACAATGTGCACACGGACATGAACCACAGACTCACACCCCACATGACCCATCACAAACACAGCAACACCCAAGGAGCCACGTCTGCATGCACAAGCCACACTGAATATAGTACCACACGGCAGCCACTGTACAACCCATCACACACAACCGAAACACCATTGAAGTCCTGTCCATGTAGCCCCTACTGCCTGTCAACCACACACCCCACAACTACGCCTATGTAAGACAAACAACACTAGACGCAACAGAGCGGAACAACATAAATGCACACGAACACCACTGAACCCATCAAACACACAGACACACCATGCACATACAACATACCATCCATCCCATCCGTCAGCCCCAGTCTCATGAAAGGCATGTCATCCGCACAGCTGCCACACATACAGCAGTCACGCTAAGATACATGCCCATGACCAACCATGTGCCAGAAGTCAATGAAGCGCACGACACACTGTGAGCAACAACACACAACATGGGCCACACCCCCCCGAGCACTGCAGTGATGCACATGGCACAGGGCAGCACGCACACCAAGGAGATGGGACAACTGCAATACGTTGGCTGGCACACAACCATCACTCACTCATAACGATGCGTCCAATGCCATGTCCAGTAATCACAACAGACAGCAAATATGCAGGCCATGTCAAGCATGCACACACCTCAAACCATGCACAGTCATGCTGCCACAACACATGTCACGTTCGGCACCCATGGCTCACAGCATGTACCCCAAAAGCATATTCCATCCCAAATGCGAATCTGGGGCATGGCCCCCATGTTGCCATATGCGTTCCTAAGCGTCCCATCTGAACACCAAAAGCAAAGTACAAACCAGACCCAGGATGGGCCAGGAGCCCGCATACACCAGAGTCACAATAAGTAGGGGCACAGCAACACACCCATCGGCATGGCCAATCCGTCCCATGCCACATGTGCACAGCACACAGTCCCATTGTCAAGCACACACAACTACAAATGCTACAGCCACACACACGCCTCCGGGAAACCCATGTACGAGATTGCACGAACTGTTAATGTCAGACGACAAATACATACTTCGCCAGGTGCAACACAATAACAAATCTCATTCTCTCCACAGGTGACGAACTGCTGGATGCTGGGGATGGAGACAGCAGCCAGCACAGCCAGCCTACAAGCCCCCAACGAGGACACACGGATGTGGAGGATCTGTCCTCCTCTTCGGACACGGACCACCAAGCAGGCCCATCTGGTGTGGCAGGGCCCAGCCGCTCCCCAGGACCCCTCCTACCCACCAACCCATCATCCAGGGCTGCTGAACATTCCCAGCCCCCTGCTGCCACTGTCGTTGCGGCCACACCCACGGTCATTGCGGCCACACCCACGGTCATTGCGGCCACACCCACGGTCATTGCGGCCACTACCATTGCCGCAACCGCCACCATCGCCGCACCGACCACCACCGCCGCCACCACCACCACGTCTTCGCTGGCACCAGCCCCAGCGCAGGTGGTGGCCCGGCCGACTGGATCCACCCTGGGAGCCACAGCGAGGACCGTGGTGAGCAATGTGGCTAGTGGGCAGGCCGGTGGCAGCAGTACTGGTAGGAGGAGCAGGGTCAGGGAAACGCAAGTCTCCCCTGGGAACCATGCCCTGCCTCAAATGGCCAGAGTCCTTGGGGCCTATGAAGAGGCCCAAGAACAATGGGTCAGGTCTGCTTCAGACACGCGGGAGGTGCTGGGGGTGCTGAGGTCCATGGACGCCCGTATGGGCCAACTCGTGGACCTCATGGGCCAGCTGGTGGTGGCGGTGAGGTCACAGCCAGGGACAGCAGCTCCACCACCGCCACCACCTGCCGGGGCGCAGGGTCGAGCAGCAGTGTCCAGTACCCCTGCGTCCACAGCCAGTGAGCACACCTCACCCCCCACCAGCAGGTCGCCACCACACACCCCCTCCCAAACGTGGAAGGGGCCGTCCGAAGTACAAACAGATCTCCCGGGAGGACTACGCACGCTCCAGACGCAAGTGAGGCAGCCAGCCAGCCTTCCTTGACCACCCACTGCATTGACTTGGACTACGATCCCACTCCACACAGCCATCTGGATGGCATGTGTCTGTTGGACCATGGACATGGAATAAGTGGGTACACCCTGAGCATCACGCAGCCGTGACCGACAGCTCACTGTCACTGCACGCACCACTTTTGTCATCACCTCGCACACAATCACATGTCACAGTTTGAAATAAATGCACCTCTTACACAAACTGCTGTTTGTGCCCTGTGTTTTATTTGTACGGAATACAACGGCCACCTTGGGCGGAAAGGCACCTGATGCGTGGCATGGCAATGGAACCGGAGGGCCTGTAGGGACCTAGGGGTGGGAGACAGAACAGGAACACATTCAATGAGTGTGTCACACACCCATCACACAGTACATGTCAACAACTACAAGCAATGTACACACATCGCACAGAGCAATAGGGCACAATGCCACAGCCACCAACAGTGGCATACTACCCTGGCCATGGAGCGTTGACACACAGCACGCAGTGAACAAACGGCCACCCTGACACAGCACACACACACCTGCACAGATACAGCCACATCAGCCGTCGTACATGGACACTCACCGTCAAGTGAAGTAGTGGGCGATGAGCTGCTGCCGCACATTACCAGCTTCCTCCTCTCCGCTGTCCTCCTCACTCGAGCTGTCCTGGTCTGCGGGCTGGGGCCCTGGTTGATCTCCGTCATCCACGATGAGGGGGATCTGCTTCCGAATGGCCAGATTGTGCAGCATGCAGCACGCCACCACTATCTGGCACACCTTCTGTGGGGAGTACGCCAGCGCACCCCCGGTGCGGTCCAGGCACCTGAACCTGGACTTGAGGAGGCCAAAGGTACGCTCGACCACACGTCTGGTCCTCCCATGTGCCTCATTGTAGCGATCGTCTGCTGGGGTGCGAGGATTCCTCAATGGACTGAGCAGCCATGCCCCATTCGGGTACGCAGAGTCACCTGGGTGTGAGGGACACAGAGAACCGTTGCTATTCCAACTGGACAGGGGACAGCATCGCACAACCAGCACGCTACACCACTCCACATACTCACCGACAATACAGCCACGATCCTGTTGCAGATTGGACATCAGTCGTGGCAAGATGCTGTTGCGCATTATGTGTGCGTCATGGGCCGAGCTTGGGAACTTTGCACACACGTGGGTGATCACCATGTCCGCAAGGCACACCACTTGCACATTCAGGGAGTGCGTGTGCTTCCTGTTGCGGTACAGGTGCTCAGTGGCCTGTGGTGGAACAAGGCCAACATGTGTGCAGTCAATGGCTCCAACGACATGTGGGATTCTGCCAAGGGCATAGAATGCACCCTTCACTGCCGCCAATTCACGAGCCCTGGGGAAGCGGATGTACCTGTTTCGGTACAGCATCATGGCTGCCAGTACATCCCTCAGCACCTTGCTGAACATGGGCTGGGACATCCCTCCTCCACTGCCCACTGTGTGCTGGAATGACCCAGTGGCGAAGAAATGCATGGCGGCCATCACCTTAGCCGTGGGGGTGACAGCTGTCGGATACACCCTGCGGGGACGGAGATGGGGTTCCAACATGGCACACAGTCGATGCAGGGTTGGCCTGTCCAGCCGAAACTTCCTAATGACCTCTGTATCGTCCATGTCCGCCAGCAATTGGTATGGGCGGTCAATGTTCGGTCTCCGCCTAGGGAAAATGGCAGTGGACACATGTCAAAGCAACACAACACATAGCAATTTCGCATACACATCACTGACATGACTGAGCAAGCACATGAGCCACAGCCCAGCTGTCAAGCTGGGGCGGCACGGCCACAATACACTTACACAGGTCTCCCAACAATGGCAATGGCTAGTGATACAAACCACTGCCATGTGCATGCACATGGGGATCTAGGCCCCAATGACTTGCGGGGCGTGCTGATGGGGACTGACTGCATATTCGTCAAGCGGCAACGCCACGGCAACATGAATGTCTGCTGAGCATGGAACTGCTTCCGAGGCTGGATGAGTATGGCACACGACGATGACGATGTGGGCACAGGCTGAGCGGCCAAAACAAGTGGGACCTGTGGCACGAGGGGATATGAGACAGTAGTAGGTGTCAGCACTGCACCCTATGTACAGCACTGTACGGATCACACCTCCCGAAACATTGACAGGTGTCCACATTGACAGCCCCATGCCAAGACGGCTGTGTGCTTGCAGTCACACATCACAGGTGAGAGGTTACATTGCACGTGCCAGGTGGCAGACGTACATAGTGGGAGCTGGCATGTGTGTGCATGTGTCTCCTGTTCAGGATCCACCAGATGGGCGCTGACTCTGTACTGAGCATTGGACACAGCATGTTCCGTGGAAGGCTTGTGTGTGTGGGATGGTGGCACTGGATGTGCCTCCGTTGGGTGGGGGGCCATGCACAGGGCGGGTACGTCGATGATTGCGCATTGTTGGTCACGGTGGGTGCACCCACTCAGATGTGTTGCCCTGTGTTCAATTCCTATGTCCGCATGATGATGGACTGTAGATGTGGGCAGACTACACATTGGTCGATGTGCTGTCTATATGCATGTGCCTTCACACCAGGCACAGCTGCCCCTGCACATGTGACCCCTGCTGGACTCGCTGCTGGGTCTGTGGAGCTGATGCACCTTCTGTGCGTGGGGCGGACAGCTCTCCTCACTTCCCTCATTGCACATGTCATGACTTTGCCGCAGGTGACATGGATCATGGAGGGCCCACATGTACGCGTGGGTAGGCTACACATGATTGTTCACTGGTCGCCACCCCCAGTCAGTGTTTCGAATGGGAAGGTTGTCGTGCTGGTGGTATATTCGATGTGGCGGATGGGCGGGCCTAGGTGCGGGCTTACATTCCGGACATGGGGGGTAGTTGGATTGGCGACTAGTTGCAGTACACACGGGACACGTCTCTTCCTTTCCACATCTGGGTCATCCCTTGTACTCACTGACAGTGATACAGTGATCTTCGCCCCAGCCCTCATGTCCTCCCCTCGCTCCCCCAATATGCATGTGCACCTGCGAGGCTAGCGCTTGCACAGGCAGCCCCAAGCTCGCACCAGAGAGGGCAAGGAGTGTATGTGTGGGTCCAGTTGCACGAGTGGGCTGTCTCAGGGTATGATGTGTTGCGGGACGCCGTCCACCTGCGTGGTGCCCCAAATGGAGACCCGGCGGACTATGCATCACAGTCTTCGCCTTCCGGATCCGCCACCTGCGACACCCAGTGGCTGTGGCTGCCCTTGCGGCCATGCCGCGTCCGTCTGTGACTGATGGCCCACACATTCACTCTTTGGCCTCTCTGGGGAGGGCTCGGGGGTGGTGGCGCTCGCGCTTGCACTTAGTCGCAATGGCATGTGGCGTGGTTGGTATAATGGGCAATGGATGGGATGGTGCGAGCCACCTCCCGTGACGTCAGTGCTGCTCGTGCTGTGGTGCGTCCCCCTACACTTCCATTTGACTTGTGCCATGCTAGACGTTGAGGTTCTATTGCCTGCGTGATATGACCAGGAGGAGCGCGAGGAGACCTCTCACACACCATGCTCCACTGCCATCCCGTGCCCTGTATCGCCTGTGCGGATTGACTATGTTGGGGTTACACCTGGTCGACTGGGGCTGTGTGTGCCTTGTCAAGGGGCATGGCGGGCGCACAACAGGATCCAGCTTGTCCACAGAGGGTGGGCTGAGGTGCGCCTGGTACCGCTTTGTACGTGTGCCCGGCTGCTGTGCACACACGTGTTCACTCCCCCGACAGGTGTCCTCTCACAATGCCCAGGGAAGCGGTGGTGTACTGTTCATGACCCCTCCCGACACGGCATGCTCCAACTTGGCATGTGCGCATCTACCCGTCACACCCACCCACCTGAGCACTGCGTCCATACGACTTCACACGACACATGTGTGTCTTCCACAGTTGTGCTACTCATTTGCGTTGACATCCAATACCAGTGGACTACATGGTCATGTCACGACTGCCGTGTACTTCACATACTCTCATCCTCTCTCATTCGTACTTGTGAAATGAGTCAGCGGAGACAGTTTTGGTTTCAAACATTATATTGAGTCTTCTGTCCTCTGTGATGCAGTATAGTGGACACTACTGGCAGCGGAATACATGTTGAGGATATACTGAGCATGATTGCAAATGGGATAGGGTGTGGGGTTACATGTGATTGGCTGTTGCATGTGGGATGTGGGCTTCAGAGTTACATCTGCTTGGCCAAGGCTGTGCTAATGTACATTTACGTATAGCTGCGGAGCTGCGGACTTTGACACAGACGGTATACATGTAGCCTACCAGACCGCTTGGCATCATGGGCACAGTCCATCTCAGTTCCATGTGACAGGTTTGCTGCGGTTGTTCCTCATGCACGCGTGCATGTGAGATGACATCAGGGCATGTGCTTGCGTGCATGCAGCGGCGTGCCACTTGTTGTTGCAATGTGGTGGTTACTGGACATGTCACAGTCACTGGGGTCGTGTTGTTGTTGTATGCACTTGTCGTCCATGCAAAGGTCCTGGTATGGGATTCCCGGGGCGGGGGTGGGAGGGGTGCAGCACCCACAGACTCCAGGCGACCTATTCATGTCCACTGAGCGGTGTGTGTGTCCATGGGCGCTGGATCCATGTCGTGTCCTGGTTGTTCGTGCAGTTCCGTCCATGTGGGTGCGATACACAGACCCCATGCCACTGCCTCCCACGATGCATGCGGTGTTCCTGGATGTGATGGGGAACAGTGTGCATGTCCCGGTCATATCCGATGTCATGGCGATGTCGTTGATGGTGTGGTAACAGTTGCCGGTCGTTTGGTATGGCTGTTGTGGTGGTGACTGGCCAGATCCGTGCGGAAGCTAAGCATGGGTGCGGGGTTGGACATCATAGGTCAATCGGGGAACCTGCGTTGTGGTCCGACGAATTTACAGGTTGTCAGGTATGCGATGCCGTCCAGCAGGGCTTCCATGTCATTGGTGGTGTACATGTTTGCCAGCCAATGTAGCGGATGGTGGCTGTCAAGGTGTTGTTCGTAAGTTGTCCCTTGGAGGACCATGATGGGGCATGCTGGGCGACATTCGATGTAGCTGTTCTCGATGATCCGTCGTGTGGAGGCACAGTGGTCCCATTTCAGTGCGGGTGCGATGTTGGCCACATACGCCATGCCCCCATAGGCAGAGCAGGCCCTGTCGTGTGCGTCCAGAGGGAGGAGTAGTGGTAGCAGGTCCGCCTTTAGACATGCCGGGTTGGAGAGGCATATCTCCATGGGATGCTGGTAGGGACACCTCCGACAGTAGAAGACGGGCATGACGCAGCTGAACAATGTGATGCGGTAAGTCAGTCGGTAACTTACGTTCAGCAGGGACAGGAGATCGCATCCCAATATATGTATCAGGTTGGTTTTGTACAGCTTGAGCTGTCCGGCGTAGTTGGGTAGGTGTGTTGCGGTTGCCATTTCGCAGCGGTGCGTTGTGGTGGCGTGCTCCGGCTGTGTGTGCAGTCTGCAATGTGCACGCTCCGAGGTTGCTGTGAGCTCTGTGTAGTCGTAGGGGGACAGGACTTGTGTTCTGTTGGCTTGTTTGGAGGACACGGGCCCTCATCCCACATGCTTCTCAGACAGTTCAAGGTCAGTGATGTGTGACTCCTTCCAATTAACTTGCATGTGGCCGACATGGGGGAGTGTTTTCTTCTTTCTTCCCCGTCCGTTGTGTGCTTCTGTGATATGCGCTATCTGCCCTGTGGTCGGTCTCCTCGGCATGCCTGTGTTGGTCTTTTCTTGGACAATGGCTGTATTCACCGGCTTCTTTCGTAGGGCTGTGGTTTCGGAGTTGGAATGGAAGGTCATTCAGTGCTGTCTGCTCTCCCTTGTGTGGGCGGCAGGCTGCCTTTCCGCTCTGCGTTGGGCCTTGTGTGTGAATGTTATTCTTGGGCCACCTGTTGTCGGTCCCCGGGCTCTTTGGTGTTCCGTTTTATATGTCTTGTTCATATGTGCAGGGTGGTATGGGTGTTTCAGTGTGGTACTGGCGTTCCTCTTCCCGAAGGGGCCCTGCTTCTCCTAGTTGGTGTTGCCGCCGCTGTGTGCTTCGCCATGTTTGTTACACTGGGGTGTGTCCTGCTGTTGCGTGACTTCACTGACATGTGTGCGTCGGTTGTGTGGCGTTGGGTGTTGTCCGTGAATTGGGCGTTGGGGACATGTCTGTGGCAGGCCTGTCACGTGTCATGTGCGTTCGGGGTGGGGCTGATGTGTGTGCTGCTTGGTTGTGTCCCTGTGTCTGTGTGCGACGCATGCATGGCGCTGCGGTTGGCCTCTGCGTTGTGCGCATGTGTGGCGGCGTCATCGCCGCTTTGGGGCCGTGACGGGGTCGTTGGTTCCTAGTCCCAGGTGGTGTGTACACATGTGTTACGCGATGTTACGATTTGGCCTGTGTGTCATATGTGGATGCAATGGTGGATGTGTAGTGTACACGCGCTGGGGGGGTTGTCCGCTTTTCCGCCCTTGCACTGTGTGCGCTGTTTGCGTGCACTTGTTGTGTGTGTGCCTACCTGCGTCTCCGCGGTACGTTGCGTCCTTGGTGGTGCATCAGCAAGAGCATGGGGAGGGCCTGCAGTGCTGGATTCATGCTCGGGGAGCCGCTTCTTCGTTGTCCGTGCTCGGCGTCCGTGTTACCGCTTCGGTTTGTCGTACGGTATCTCTTGGCCGTGGGAGCCGTTTGTTTGCGGCATCGTAATTTATGCGCCGGGCGGGACGTGTTTTCGTCGGACGGTGTGTGTCAGTTAGGCTGCGCCGCTACGTGTACGGGCGCACTTTGATGGCGGACGGTGTTGCTGGCTTGCCGGCGGTGTTTGGCCTACTTTTCGCATCGTAATTGGGCGGGCGTGTGGACTGCTGCGTGCCGGCGGTAACTGGTGGTTTTTGCATCCGCCAGCACGGCGGTTGTGCTTCCGCCCGCCATCGTAATGACCCCCTTGGTTATTTAGGGAATAGGCCCCTCGTGCTCCAGGGAGTCAGTGTGAAGCGCCAGGATACCCATGGGTATAAGTGCGCTTATAAGCTCATAATAATAATAATAATAATAATAATAAAAGATATGTACCAGATATAAGTTCTATAGCTGTGAAATGTGTGTTACATATTGATATGTAACCAATGAAACACATAGTTCCTTAAGATGATAATAGGAAAATGTCTCTTCTGATGAGATCTAACATATCATGTATATCATATCTTTTAGGTGGACGGACATCAGTCATATGATGAGGCAGAGATTGCCAGCTTCTCAGATCTGAATGCTGAAGGTATGTGCCAGCAATACACTACTAGATATAAAAGTACTTAAGTCAACTTTACTGCTGCATGCAGAGCCACCCTGTTGAACTCTGCATCACATAGTAAATCAGGAGTAATGCAAGGCTATGCACGTTTTTGCACTGGGAAGGGTTTACATGTGTGGAACATTGCTGTTCCCACCCATCCACCAATGTTATTTGCCACATTGATGAATTTAAAACGAATATTCAAACCTGAAATATATCAAACTCCTATGCCACTCCAGGTGATCCTTAAGAGTGAAATATGTTACACTATCATGATAACTTCCTCCTGCTATGTGTGCAACATTCGTCAACACACTTAGATATTGGAATGTACCTCTGATTTTTTGTGCCCCAAATGTCCTGCCTTCCTTTCCCAAAAACAATGATCTCTGTAATGCAGGCACCCCTGCACCATGGTGCAAGTGTGCCCACATTGGTGCATGGCTGCACACAGTAAGCATGTTCAAGAAGAAGTAAAACATGGTGCATACATGTTTAAGTAATCATCTTTTATGGAATCTTGCTGTGATACAAAGCACACAAGCAACTTGACTCCATGACTTCTTGACCTTCATAGTTCACATTCTTACTACATATGACCCTTGATGTCATTGCCTTGTACAGAAAAACACATTGATTATCTAGCAATGAAGTAAACTTCATGTGGTGGATTTATGGATATCCCACAAAATGCATGAGCATGGCAGTGGATGCAGCAAATGTTGATTGACCATAAAAACATTGCATGTGGCCTGCGTGGTTATAGATGACACACATTCACACAGCATGTCATGTGCAGAAATGAAGAACAGATATTTGTGTAGATGATGATCATTAATGGTATAGGCATAGGTTGTTTCAATCGAGTCAAACAAGATGTTATGTTGCCTGTCCCTTGAAATGAGATGTGATCTGCCATTACCACTAAGTAATATTTAAGTGTTCATTACATTGGAATGCATGTGTATACATACCATGATTAACAGTAATGTTGATATGAATGCGAAATGGGAAAAGAAATGTGTGACACGCATTTGTGGCACGCAAAGTGCGTTGCAAAAATGATGTCAAGGGTATTCAGGAAAATAAGGAAATTCTATGAAGACGAAAAAGGAAAGGCACATGGGCCCACCCATCAACATGCCGGCACGGTCACACCACATGGAGGGAAGAAGGCCACCACCAAAAGGAGCCATGGTGCAACCACTAAAGCTACCCTGAAAAACAAATGCATGAAGAGACATAAACTTGGACAGACAATGCTGAGGAGCATGTAGAAGCAACAGAGGAGCTTTAACACCTTCACAGGACAAGTTGCAAACCTGACGACTCTCATGATTGAGAACAATCGATAGCTGCAGGGGTGACTACAGGCCCTGTCAAAAAAATGTCTATCTATGGACTCTCTCAAGTCAAGAACAACTTTATTTCGGTTCGTCTGAACCATAAAAGATTACAGTAAAATTATCACAATGTACATAACAATAACAAACAGTAAATTAAAAGAAGAAGAATTCATAAAATGCCAAAGAGATAACATTCTTTACATACAGTAACTAAATTGGATCAACATGATAATGTATGGGTCGTGAAAATTTAAAAAGACATGAGATTCTAAATCTATAATAATCATTTTGAGGTAACGTACGTTAAAACCATTCATTATACAGGAGCACTTACTCATAGCGTTTTCTGATAGCCAAAGAGACTTTTGATTAATTAATTCCCTCACTGTCTTTTGGCCCAATCTACGTGCAAAACGAAATAGCCCATCCACTGCCCTGTTTGTAAGATGGGCTCTTGCTGTGACAAGTGGTCCCCAGTTCAACTGGTTATTATATAAATTCCCCAGGTACATGAAATTATCTACTTTTTCTATTCTCTTTTCCCGCACTACAAAGTTCTTAGTTCTTGTAGTCTTAGGGCCACATACCATGGTATATGATTTAGTGAAATTAACTTTTAGGTCGAGTGAGGAGCTAAAATCAGTAAAAATATCGAGGGATTTCTGAGGGCTATTATCTGTTGTTGCCATTAACACTGTGTCATCTGCATAAGCTAGTAAGGGAACAGATTTACTGCCAATTTTATGGACTCTGTCAATTTCTCCCTCCCTTCATATAATCTTGCTTGTGGTCTTTAGAGCTTTGTTGAAGATAGATAGGGTTAGTATGTAAATGTATGTAGTTTGGGTGTAGTAGCTAGTAGTTAGCTAGTTTTAGGTAGGCTAAGTTTTTTATGTAGTTTTATATAATTAACACATTTTGTGTGGGGTAATAATGTTAAATGTGTAAATTTAATAAATCAAAAAATTGTTTGTGTATAGTATGAATATTTAATTATATGTGTGATGGCTTCATTATGTATATTTGTTCTGTGTGCTGATGTATTTTTAAGAGGGGTGGGGGTTGGCATTTATTATATTTTGTTTAAGACATGAATAAGTAGTTAGTAGATTAAGATTAGATAGATTAGATTGCATATTAGGTAGTGTCAGTTAGTTAGTGGTATGTAGGATATATTTAGTTTTGGGTGTTATAAATAAATATTTTACTTATTTAGGTGCGTGCTTCATATGTTTATATTGAAAATTACACTTTGAGCATATGGTTTTATGTAAAAGTAAGTGATGTTTTAAAATGTACAACTTTCAGCTTGACCAGTGATGTGCCTAGTCAACATGATGTGTATATCTGTATTTTAAACAAACACAAGCTAGCCTGGCTGATGAGTGGTGTTACCCCAAAACCGGTCCCAGGATGCTTGTTTCCGGTCCAGGGAAGACCTGACTTGGCAGTTTGGGCTGGACTGTTCCCATGAGGAACAGGGTCAAGACTGATTTGCATATGGCGGGATCTGAACTGGAGTGGCGAAGTGAGCTAAAGAGCGATGATGGATTCAACCCAGATCTGTGACTGGGGGTGATTGTCTGAAAAGTTTCAGTGCTCCGTTCATCATCTCCTTGTGTTTGCTTTGCACATCCTAAGTTGGCAGGGTTTGCCCAGACGTGGGTCCCTTGCTCACTTTACCACTGGATTCAAGCTAGCCTGGCTGATGAGTGGTGTTAACTCCGAAACTGGTCCCAGGAGGCTTGTTTCCGGTCCAGGGAAGACCTGGCTTGGCGGTTCGGGCTGGACTGTTCCCATGAGGAACAGGGTCAAGGCTGATTTGCATATGGCTGGGTCTGAACTGGGGTGGCGAAGTGAGCTAAAGAACGATGATGGATTCAACCCAGATCTGTGACTGGGGGTGAGTGTCTGAAAAGTTTCAGCACTCTGTCCATCATCTCCTTGTGTTTGCTTTATCTGTATTTTAACACACATACTATTTCATTGCACACATGTAAATATTGAGTAATCTGTTAGAGAACACAGCCACACTAGTCAGGTTACTCAGCTGCATTGTGTGAGCGGCAGAGTAGATAAATGAACATTACAAATTTAGAGAGTTGGAACTATTTAACACTAATGGCAGTGTTACACTTTCATTTTGGTATTTGTGAATGGTGCTTCTATACTGAGATCATTTATGCTAATCCATTATAGCTCCATATCTGTTTTGACAGATAAATATGTACATGTTATGATGTGTGTTGACCAATACTACACACATGTCAACTGAGATGAGAGAAAATCTTGTAATTCGGGATCCGTATTTGGCCACATTGTGAATGCAATGACACATTGTGAGTTAAATTACAGTACACTGTTACACTTCAACAATATTATCAGGTTGAGTTAGGACATATATTGTGAAGGCCCATGCAGAATCTGTTGTGTGATCACAAGATGCAAGATTACATCATACTACACAACTTGAACAATGAATGTAATGGTTGTAAATCCGATGAGCAAATGTGCACGAGCACAGATTGTCATCCTCACGTGACATGGTCTAAAAGAGATTTTATATTACTGCTTTTGACTTGTGTGGAAGTAATAAGGTCACAATAAGACTTCATGAAGTTGAACGCCTATTTGTTTTGTGGTGCCCTTATTTGAGAGAGTCAAAGAACACATTATTCATCTAATAGGTGGCAACTACAGACCAGTTTCTATGTTCTCAGTACACAGGCTATTGAATCATGAATAGGAAGTCTACACTAATAAGAGCATTCCTAATACTTTAACTTTTTAAAAAGAAAAATCCATTGGCATCTGTATGATTATTCATGATGTTGGACCTGAGGTAGAAGTAAGACTTACACCTGAAATATGTGTACAATGTTGAATCATGTAGCTAGATAATCAGTAACTTGTTAACATGCAGTGTTTCCATTTTGCTACCGCACCACAGTGTCATCTCATTCAATCAGAAGTAACTTTGCATAACTTAATATAGATGCAAACACAATGGTCATATAAGGGTAAAGCAATTGTTTTATAAATGTTGCTATAACACACCTTTGTCCACAGGGAAAATTAATCAGTAGAGGTTGATGTAAGAGGAGGAAAGCCAAACATGTATGTAATAAAATAGTGCAAAAGTAATATGATTACAAGTTCAGTAATGCAACTTAAGAGTGCACTGCAGAGCATTGCCATTAAAAGGAATCCTTAATGACAGGAACAGTTGAACAAGATCAGCTACATGCCACCAATAGAGGACTGCACCTGTTTTCAAAGAACTTGGCATGATGTCAAACACATGACATTTTGTAAGACTGGCCAGAACACATTCACTAATGTTCACTGGGAAATTCTAGATCTAAAACTGGGGAACTGTACACCTTCCTCCTCTTATGATTGTTCAGCCTCCTGTTGTTGTTAGGGTTGAATAGGAGGCTGAGGAGTGATGGAAGATGGCTCTGATGCACATACATCAGAGGGTGAAGATGTATGGCCCAGTTTTCCAAGAACATTAGTTAATGCCAATAAAGCTGCATGGTATTCCCAGGCAAGGCCTTGCTGGTTCTGCAACACAGCAATGAAGGTGCTGTTGAGGGCACTATTTACTGCCATCAAGGAGTCTAGCTTGGCCTCCAATCGATTTCCTAAGACCTCCAGTCCTGGATAGAGTAATTGATGGCTCCTAGCTGGTTGATGCCATCACTGGTTTTAGATGTTGAAGACTGTTCTTGTTCACCCCTCAGCATCATAACACAAGGGATGTCAGCTAAGGAGGCATCAATTTCTTGGAGCCATGAATGGGTGTCTCATACTGCCCCTGCCAACCCCTTATTGGGGCTAAGACATATCCAGACTCCTTCAAGAGTGCCCAGTAAAGTCTCCATCCCTAACTTGACTTCTTCCGTCATAGACTGCTGGACCCCTACCACTCTCTGTTCAAACATGATGTGGGGGTCATCAGAGTCCTTGCTAGCAATATGACGAACAGGTGTTCAATAAACAGTCTGAGTTGGTTCACTTGGAGACCCTACAAAGTCTTCTTCTCTTGAAAAGGTAGGAGAAGAAGTATCAATAGTGTCCAGGAGTTGGTTGAAGGTGTTTTTATCCATGGGAATTGGGGATTTGAGGACAGGTTGCTCATACTTTTATGTTATGCTATGCTATCTGGATTTGTACAGTGCAGCTTGTCACCCAATAGGGTACTGGGGCACTGGAGCAGGTGTAAAGGTGTGGGTTTGAGGTGGGATGAGTGAGAGATTAGTGGGAGGTTAGTTGAAGAGCCAGATCTTCAGCTTCTTGCGGAATTCAAGAAGCGAGGAGGGAACCATCTTGTTTAAAGTGTATTCTATGTTTTGGTGCAATGTGGGAGAAAGCTACGCCTTTAGGTCTGCTTTTGAGGATGGGGGATGAATGAGTGAGAGTGAAGCAGATCATAGGAGTCTGCTGGGTTGGTGGAAGTGCAGGCAGCTGCTGGGGTATGCAGGTCCTATGTTGTGCAGGGCCCTGTATGAGTGCATAAGGAGTTTGAATTGGCTGCATTTGTGCTTTGGCATCCAGTGAAGCTCTCTGAGGTGTGTGGTGATGTGGGTGCGGTGGGTGAGGTCTAGAATGAGTCTTGCTGCGGCCTTCTGGATGATCTGAAGTCAGTGGAGTAGGTGTTTTGAGATGCCGGCATATAGTGTGTTCCGGTAGTCTAGTCTGCTAGTGATGAGGTCTCCAGTGGTGCCTTTGGTGTTCTTGAGAATCCACTTGAAGATTCTTCGAGTATGCAGAGTATGTGGAAGCAGAAAGAGCTGAATGTGTTTACCAGTGCTGCCATGTTGAGCTTGTTGTCCAAGGTGATTCCTAGGTTTCTTGCATGGTTGGTAGGAGTTGGTGTGGGGCAAAGGTCTGACAGCCACCAGGTGGAGTCCAGAGGTGAACTTCTGTTTCCAAAGATTAGGACTTCATTCTTGTTGGAGTTGAGTTTTAGGCAGTTGGTTTTCATCCACGTTGCAATGCTGATCATGAATTCATTTAAGTTGGTTCTGGTGGTAGTGGTTTTGTCGGTCATCGATAAGATCAAGTGGGTGTCATTGACATAGATGATGATAGAGAAGCTGTGTGCTCTGATGATGTCAGTGAGTGGTGACATGTAGATGTTGAACAGAACTGGGCTGAGCGATGAGCCTGTGGAGCTCTGCAAAGCAGGTTCTTGATCTCTGGCGTATAGAATGGGAGTCTTACTATGTGTGCTTACGGTAAGGAAGGAACATATCCACTTGAGGGCTGGTGCTTGAAGGCCTTTTTCGTGCAGTCCTTTGATGAGGTTGGGGTGTGGCACTGTATCAAAAACAGCTGAGAGGTCAAGTAGTATGCGGGCAATGGTTTCTCCTGGGTCCAATAGGCTGCAAATCTCATCTGTGGCAGTGGTGAATGCTTCCTCTGTGCTGTGGTTGCTTTGAGAGCCAGACTGGGTGTGGGTGAGTAGGTTGTGGAGTTCCAGTTGCAGGTTAATTATCTTCTCTATTACTTTGGCTCGGTAGGGAAATAGGGAGATGAGGCGGACTTTGCTCTATTTCCAGGGGTCAGCTAATGATTTGTTGAGGAAGGCTGTGACTGCTGTGTGTTTCCAGTCTTCTGGCAAGATGACAGATTCAATGGAGGTGTTGATGATGTGCATGAGGATTTTGCTGTTCATAAATCCTCCCATGTTGTAGATATGATTGGGGCACAGGTCTATTGGGGCCCTGGAGTGGACGTTTTTCATGACTGCAGTGGTGTCCTCTTTGGTAAGAGTTTTCCAGTTTCTTAGGAGGGTGACCTGGTTGTCAATGGGCAGGCTGGTGTTTCAGTCCCCTGGTATGGTTGTTTTTCAAAGTTATTGTAGATTTGTTTTGATTATGTATTTGAAAGTATTTGAAGAGGTAATCACAGAGTTCCTAGGGGGTAGTGATTAAGTTGGCAGTGGCTTCTGGGGTGGTGAACTCCTTGATGATAACAAAGATCTCTTTGCAGGTGTGCGTGCTGGTCTCAATACGTTCAGTGAGGACTCTCCTCTTTGTGTCTCTCAGGAGATGGTGCTAGTGCCTAAATGTGGCCTTGTAGGTTGATCTAACATTGGCTTCGTGGTTGGACCGCCATTTCCTTTCCAGCTGCTTACAGTATGTTTTAGATTCTCTGAGTTTGTCTCTGTATCAAGTGGCATATCTGTTGGTTCTGCGAAGCTTGTGGGTTTTTATTGGTGTGAGTTCATCTGAGCAGGTTTTGATCCACTGGTTAAAATTGTTGATGTCCTTGCCTAGGCTGCCGGTGGTGTTGGGTTGGTATGTTTCGAGGGCATTGTACCAGTTGGCTTCCAATAAATGTATCCAGCTCCGGCTAGGAAGGTTGATGTTGGTGGGCGCTTTGACTTGGGGTGTGGTTTTTTGGCTGTGTATGATGTAGTGGTAGGTCCAGGAAAGTAGTGAGGAAGAGATGTATTTAATGTTGTTCCCTGCAGTGAAGATAGGGTCAAGGGTGTGACCAGTGATGTGTTTGGGGTGTGTGACAAGCTGAGAGAGTCCAATGTTGTGCAGGCTCTCGCGGAGGTCAGTGAAAGAGGGTCAGTGAGCTCTTCCAAGTGGAAAATGGACAGACTGTTGTATAGAAGACGTAGTTCTTTCCTATGGAAACAAAGTGGGATATGATAGAACTCCTTAGAGGCTGTATTTCATGTAGATAATTATACTTTGATTATAATAGCCATTTATTACACAGGGACATTTAAATGTATATATACCAACATGTCAATACGGCCATATTGTAGTAAGTATAGGCAAAGTCACCAGCAAAGTGCATGTGAGATGGTTTCACACCCTTATTTTGAACTATTGCATTATTGATATGTAAGTGCAACAATGTAACATGTTGACACACACTTATTAGGTATGCATACACCTCCGTGCATAGGTCAACGTTTAGGAATAATGAACATTCTAATACAAAACTTTTAGAGATCAAATTAACTACAAACTGGATTTCACTTCACAGTTGTCTTCATTAACTGTGAACATTGGTAGACAAACCTGTATGTTCCTTGCAGCCTCTAGAATAAGATACAGCCAATTTATAGTTGATATACATACTATATGCATGTTCACCATATACTAGCAAAGCATGAAATCATTTTAATTTCCTACTTATTTTAGATGTTACCTTTTGCATAACATTGAGTAGCACTCACATATCAAGAGACCACTTTTTAAATCAGCATGGTGACTTAGAAATATAATTAGATTGTTGTGATCCACATACATTTTGGAACTTAACACACACAGAAGTACTGATTCCACAAGATATCCTACATTTACCAGTCTTCAAAACACAGAGCTGCATCACAAAGTCTAATAGCCTTTAAATGTTTTTGGGTGAATTTTTGTAACTGAAGCTACACTCACTCACATGAACTACAGCAATAGTTTGAAATTGATTGTATACAGGATTTGTAAGATTTGATCTGATATAACATTTAACACAATATGGAGAGCAACTTTACATTAAGATGCTTAGGGAATCTATTTCAAGTTTAATAGATTGAGGGACATTGAGATGTCATGTTTCCTCACCTGCCATCTATGTGAAATCGATTACAATATATGATGATAAACATGGCGACCAGTATGTGTGTTCTTACATGCACACCCATACTTGTGTCATTGTGGACATGTGACACATATCAAGGTCCTTAAGTGTACTGTGTCATGAATGATGATAAGTAAAGCCATATCTTGGATCTTGGTCAAGTAGTATGAGGGCAGTGGTTTCTCCTGGGTCCAATAGGCTGCAAATTTCTTCTGTGGCAGTGATGAATGCTTTCTCTGTGCTGTGGTTGCTTTGAAAGCCAGACTGGGTGTGGGTGAGTAGGTTGTGGAGTTCCAGTTGCAGGTTGATTATCTTCTCTATTACTTTGGCTCGATAGGGAAATAGGGAGATGTGGTGGATTTTGCTCTGTTCGCAGGGGTTGGCTAATGATTTGTTAAGGAACGCTGTTATTGCTGTGGTGTGTTTCCAGTCTTCTGGCAAGATGACAGATTTAATGGAGGTGTTGCTGATGGGCATGAAGATTTTCCTGTTCGGAGATCCTCCCATGTCCTGGAGTGGACGTTTTTCATGACTGCAGTGGTGTCCTCTTTGGTAAGAGTTTCCCAGTTTGTTAGGAGGGTGACCTGGTTGTCAATGGGCAGGCTGGTGATTCAGTCCTCTGGCATGGTTGTTTTTCAAAGTTGTTGTAGATTTCGATTATGTATTTGATAGAATTTGGAGAGGTAATCACAGAGTTCCTAAGTCTCTTTGATACAGGTAACATTGTGAAGGTATATTACAATCCTACAGACACATACAAGCATGCAGTGCAGGCAACCTTTCTATTTTGTGGAGGTTTGTAAGATGTGTAAGTAGCCAGTACACAAAGCACCAGAGGTATTGGCTTTAAGGATTGTGGGCCTGTATAATTTATTTTAATATGGTAATATTGACTTCCTTTCTAAGTGCCCACCACTCCTGTTTGGCTTGTGGCCTACTTGTGATAAGCTGGGTTGTTGGTTGACTGGGGTGTGTGCCCTGGTAAAGCAACAGCCAAAATCCAAAGTCACTAAATTAACCTGCGCTTAACCCTGGATAGCTTGGCACAAAAAGCAGTCAGGCTCAACTTAGAGGCAATGTTTACAGTATTTATGCAACACACAAGCAGTAATAAAGTGAAAATACAACATAAGAAAAAACTAGAACTAGAGTTATGAATTCTTAAAGTTTTAAGTGAAAAATAGCACCTAAAAGATCAAAGCGCCAACCTCAGACATCTAGTTGCATGATACCGGGTCAAAGTCAAAAGCTACAGACGACCACGATGGAGCATGGTTTGGTTACAAGAAGTGGATTGGGCCCGGGTAGCGCTTACGTTCAAACTCAGAAAAGTTCCTGAAGAAAACTGTCTGAGAAGGTAAAGTTGAGCAAGGTTGCAGGAGATGTCCGAGGAGGAAACTTCATCATCAGATGGCCTTGGGTTGAACCCGCAGTGAAGATTTCTACGTTCGGACTTAGTCACTGAAATGAAGTTGAAAAACTCTAGCCCAACAAAGCAAAGGTCAGTAAACGAAGACAGGTCCATGGGGTCAGATATCCCTGTGGCGCAGGACCGATGAAACGGATTTGCTGCTGCGGCGAAGAACGTAGCAGGAGAAGCTACAAACTCAATCTGACCACCAATGCACCTTGGGCGGATAGGCGAGCAGGTTGGTCCCAGTCTTCTCCTGGTTCTCAGAGCACATTTTGGCTAAATTTTGTCTAAGACCTCAGTTTTGGAAATTGGCCATCTAGGCACCTTTAGCATCACATCCAAGGGTCCAGGACTTGTGGGGCACAAATTGAGGGGGTTCAAGAATCACTCAGTCTGGGTTCAAGTGTGGGTTGAAGATGGTGGGAACCTTTTATATCCCTGTGGCTCAGAATAGGAGGCCAGCAAACTAGTCCTTGGAATCGCTTCTGGTAGTCCTAGGTACAGGCAACGATGCTGGTCTCAACAGCAGGGCTGGCCTCTGACATTTAAAAGCAGGCCCCAAGCAGCAGCACAGTCTTACCAGGTACATAAACAGTATGGCAGAGTGTACAGCAGGTCACAGTAGCAGACAATCCTCTGAGAGTCATTCCGCAGGTCCAGTAGTGAACTGCAGCTTGGGTCGGAAAGTCCTGTTTTGATACCCTGGTGCCCTTCTTCAGGCTGCTGTGTGAACTTTCTGGAAAGTCTATTTGAAGTTCATGGCTATTCAGGACTTTCCTTTCCTGTCTTCAAGCTGGCTGCAGAAGCAATAAAGGTTTGTTAAACCCTTTGTGTGGAGGCAGAGCACAAGCTGTTCAGGTGAAAGGGGGGCTGTGCTCAGATCCACTCCCCCAATCCTGCCAGCAGATGGCCCATTCAGACACACCTAACCCATTTAATGTGTGACTGTCTGGGAGGAATTCACAAAGTCTAATTGTCACCCTGTCATGTGAACCAGACCAAGCCACAAAAGGGCTGAGGGCAAACAATTTCCAACTTTCTAAAAGTGGCATTTTTGAAAAATCCAACTTTACCATTAAAGAGGGTTTATTGTTACAATTTCATAGGTACCAGAGATGACATATCTACCTGCTCCCAATTAGTAATTACAGCTTATTAAATGTAATAAGGAATCCCCAACGTTAACCTATGGGAGAGGTATGCTTCACCATAGTGAAAAATGAATTTGAAAGTTTTTCACAACCAGGACATGTAAAACTTAAAAGTGCCTTAATTACAGTACTGCCTGCCCTATGGGTTACCTAGGGCCTACCTTCGAGGTGAATTATATGTAATAAAGAAGCATTTTAATGCTTGGAAAGGGAGTATAAGTGCCAAGTCGACATGGCAGGGTGAAAATGGCTTAAGGCTGCAATGAAAGGCCTGGGACATGTTTTGAAGTGCTACTTAAGTGGGTGGCACAATATGTGCTGCAGGCCTACTGGTAGCATTTATTTTACAGACCCTGCATATATGGTATACCACTCTACAAGGAACTTATAAGTAAATTGAATATGCCAATTAAACCATGTTTAAGGGACTGAGCACAAACACCTTAGCACTGGTTAGCAGTGGTAAGGTGTACAGAGTCCTAAGGCTAACAAAGATGAAATCCAGCAAAAAGTGGAGGTAAGTAGGCAAAACGTTTTGGGGGTAGACCACCTTAAGGCTGACAGGTCTAACACTACTTTACTGGTCAACTTGTAACCTAAGCTCTATGTTTGTGTGAAGGCAGATTTGTATGCTTTACAATTTACCTGGTGGTATGTAGATATGTGACACAGAAACCTACAAATCTGTTATGTGTGTTACAGTACACACCTACACATACACACATGTTCATTCATGATGGTCCTACTACAGTTGGTTAGATGAAATTCTGCATAACATGCACTAAATGATTATGTTGCAACATTTCTGTTGCAGATACAGTTGCCCTATGTGTGCTTTCATGTAAGGATTATTTTACTGTGGTGCATACTTATGAAGTCTTTGTGTTGTCCTTATGTCACGCAAGGCAACACAAAAACAATGCAAAGGCTTCAGTGATATTTACAAAGTCAGACAAGGCCTGATTTGCATGGCCTTGCATGGTTTAGTCAATAAATATTATTCAAGGCAGCTGCGTTACATTACAATTTAACTTGCAAATCTTTCCATGGATGGAGCATGGGCATTTCAATGCATCCACCGATGGATTCTGACACATTCCCAGCTTTAGAAAGACTTGTAAATTTGGGAATGAATCATCATGCCCCACTTTCCCAGTTAGGTTGCACAAGGAGTAACATCATTCTTTCTCCTCAAGATGTCCTCTTTGCATGTGTGCTGCATTCTGCAACACACATGGAAAGAGGGAAAGGCCTCTATTGATTGTTTTATACTTCAAGGGTGCCTACGTTGACTCTAGGCTGCACACAAGGCTTCAGCGCAAGGAAACAGAAGAAATGCTCCATATCTTTGTAAATTTCTGCTTTCTCCATTTTCACACAACACGGTGCAGCAAACTTGCTTGCTGCCCTGTGTTGTGTGAAAGTTTAATTTAGGTGCCCCTGTTTGTAAGTGATAATTTGTCAATTTAAGCATATATATTAAATGCATTATGTTATCACTCACCCTGTACGTCTTGCTGGTTCTCTATATAAGCACTGTGCTGGTCCTCGACTTCCGCAACCAATTCAGTTGGAATGAGGGATGCCACCCTCTCCTCCAGTGGGTTCAACTCCTCCTGGTCATCCGTTCTCCTCAAGTCCTCATTACAGATTTAAGGTTCCTGTCCAGTTTTTCTTTTTTCCTGCGTTTAAGCTCATGCCACTTTATTTGCATTTAATTACAGTCTTCTGGTTGGTGCCAAGCAGTTTATCTTGACCACTATTGTTTGCCATAAAGCATCCTTCTTCGCTAATAGCAATGGAGAGGTATCAAACAAAAGGTGCTATTTTTTTGTAATTTAGCTTCCTTTTGCCCTGCATCTTCAGGCTTGGTGTCTTCCAGCCTTCCTGATACTATTCCAAGGTGCAAGATTGTGGGGTGTTGGTAAAAACAATTGTGTTGCACTGCATGGTCTTTTAAACTTTGAACCACATATTGCACTCCTGCATGGCACAATGTTGACTTGTAGCATGTAAAGGTAAGTCAGCCAGGTTAACAAGTGTTCTTTAGTGGCCGTAAGGCCACATCCTGCACAGAGATATACTCTTAACTATACATGTAAAAAATACATCTTTAATTCAACTACTATGCAAATACACGTTTTGTGAATAAAATGCTTATGAAGTTTGGAAGATCGAGGTAGCATTTTTTTCGCGATGCCTCTGACATCCCCATAACAGAAATCAATAAACGCAACTGGAAACAAAGGACCCCAACATTATTTAGCTGGTTTTCCTTTATTTTATTGATATCATTTTAGAGGGATATGAGGAGCAAGGTTCTGCTGTACAGCTAGCCATTCAACTTGAAGTGCCTAACTATATTAGCTATTCATACATTTTATCTCTTCAGGTGCTTTTTTAAGATGTTCCTTTATCCACTTCTGCATCATATATCATCATCCCATGCGAACGTTAAAATAAGCGATCTAAACATTAATGAAAATGTATATCGTTTTACGTCAGTGTACCAGAAACCTAAAATCGTGGTTTTGTAAGTGTTTGTGAATTTGCCATGTGGTTGGAGAAGAGTCCTCCCTTGCTGTCGCAGTGGTACAATCACTCTTTCTTCAAAATGCTTTGAACAGTATATTACTTTCCCAAGCACAAGCTAACATTAACCCATGCTCCCTTGCTGCTTCACCCACATATTGGCAACATTTAGCATCCCCACTCCCCTAACATCCTCAACCCGAAATCCAAGCTAACTGAACACCACCCACCAAAGCAGGTCATACCCCAATTCATAATCAACCACCAATAATCACATGTAACTGCTTCTTGACATTGGTCCACTTGGCCTTGCCCTCTCTATTATGTAAAAACGTCACGGATGCAAAATTCTCAGTAACTACTTTACTTAAAATACTGAAAGTTTAAGAGTGAGACAAATGTGCATGACTTTATGTAGGTGAACATTCTCGATTTGTTTAGATTTAATTGTTTGAATTGCAAAGCAATCAATCAAAGCAAAACAATTAAGCAAGTATTTTATGCGGCACGGATTAGTGAAAGTATGTATTGTACTGGTTTGGGACCAATCGTGTTCTTTAAAATGACCTAATCCAAACCAAACATATTCCATGGGATTCCAAGAAATTATTTTCAATCTTTTAGCTTTTTTTGGCACTGTTGTGCATTTAAACCATTCCCCCAAAAGTTGGATCTGTACCATGATAAATCAAGAAATTGCAAAACCAATTTCTTGAGCGCGAGGACTTTGCCACTGTTTGCCTGCATCGCTGCTGGAGGGAAAGCCGTGCCGCAGCTCTAGGTGCTGCTGGGGGAGGACCACAAGCCCCATCCTCCCAGTGCCACAACCTCTCATCAAAGGGCGCCACGCTCCTGCTGGCGCGGGGAGAGTGAGGACTTTTCCGCTGTTTGCCTGCATCGCTGCTAGGAAAGGAAGCTGTGTTGCAGCTTTAGGTCTCGCTTAGGGAGGACCACAAGCCCCATATCTCTCAGCACAACAGACACCTATTAATGTGTGCTGTGCTCCCGCTGGTGCTGAACAGCACTTTCCGTGACTGGACAAGGCCGGGCCGCCCCCGCGCTGCACCCCCTCCGCTAACTCCCTCCCGTCTCGCCTCACACCCCTCCCACTTGCCCCACCTCGCACCCCTCTCCCCCTGTTGGATCTGAGGGAGGGAGGGAGCAGTACAAGGCCCTAGACTGCTGGACTCCATAAAGAAATTCAAGCTGCGATAAATAGAAACTATGGGGAAACGTAGAGCTGGTGGAGGCAATGCGACAGCGCGGCCCTCAGCCTCCATTGAAAGTAAGCTTGAACGAGCCATCGGGCTGTTGGCCGGTGAGATTGACCTGACCGAGCGCAGACTTTCCCTGGATCATGAGGTGCCACTTCCCCAAACTCCTGATGCCAACTCTAGACAGTTATAACCTATTTGTTCTTGTTGTAATTGGAACTTCAGCTCATGCCATAGAATGAAGTGATCTCATGAGAATGTCATGAATCATTCATTCTATGCTTAGCTGACCAGCTGACATGTCGGTGGTTTTCTCTGTGGAATAAATGACTACAAAATCAACAGTATCTTGGATTTAATACTGGCGACTTTGGTCTGTGAGGGATGATTTAACCTTCTGCCATGACAATCTCATGAGGGAGATAGAGTTGTTCCACCTGCTGATTTCAGAGACAAGATCATTAATCTTGCTCATGAGGGGTATCTAGGCAGAAGTCTCACCATAGCTCGTGTGAGGGAGAGATATTGGTGGCCTGGGTTGGACCGCATGATTGAAGGTGTGGTCAAGGATTGTCTGTCGTGTACCACGAATGACAAATCTCATGTCACCAGTCATACTCCTTTGTCTCCAGTGGAAGTCCCAGATACAGTGTGGTCCAATTTGGGATTGGATATAATTGGTCCATTTGAACTTATGCCCTCTTATGAGAGGTTTGTTCTTCTGTTAGTGGATTACACTTCCAAGTGGGTTGTGACCAAGTGTGTGGCTGTAGTTAACACAAAAACGGTGATTGATTTTCTCAAGGATGTGTTTGTGTCTGAGGGTGTTCGGAAGTACTTAGTTACAGACAATGGGGTACAATTTGTGTCTCAAGAGATGTGTGTTTTTCTCAAAGACTGTGGCATAGTCCATCAAAAGATAGCCTTGTATGCACCACAAGCCAAAGGTTTGATGGAAAGAATGAACAGGGTGGTTAAAAGCTGTGCTCAACAGGCACTTGATTCAAGGATGTCATTTAGTAGTGTTTTGAGAGAAACATGGGCGGGCTCATCGTACTGTTCCTAATTTGGTCACACAGAAGTCTCCCTTTGAGGCTTTAAGGGGAAGAAAGGCCACTTCTAAGTTCAATCCTTTGTGGTTACCTGAATGTAGCAGAGTGGGTGTCACTGAGGAGTAGAGGCGGTCCAGACTCTTGAACTACTAGCAAAAATATAAGATGAGGTATGATGCTAAGATGTCCGTGAAAAGGAGGAAGTGGTATCTTGGGCATCAGGTTTTAGTGAAAAAAACGAGACACACCTGCCAGGGTATCTCTGTTTTTATGAACCCTTTCACCATCGTTGCTATCAGGAAGAATGTTGTGACAGTTGACACTGGTAGTACATGGAGCATGTCCAGACTTGTGAAGTTCTCTGGAAAATCTCCTAGTGCCATTGTTACCGCTTCTTCCGATGGCAGTGGTCCTGGAAGCACTGATTCTTGCGACAGTGATGTGAGTAGCTTTTCTGCGAAAAGATGCTGAAATTTGCCTACAAAATTGAAGGATTATGCTCTTTATTAGCTATTTTGTTTTGAGCCTTATTGTAGTTGTATAACAACTTCTTTTGTATATATGTTTATTATTTCACATGACACATGCTTACATGAATCCATTCGTTTGTTTCCTTATTATTCTGTTTCATTTTGTTGTAAGGGGGATGTGTTATAACCTATTTGTTCTTGTTGTAATTGGAACTTCAGCTCATGCCATAGAATGAAGTGATCTCATGAGAATGTCATGAATCATTCATTCTATGCTTAGCTGACCAGCTGACATGTTGGTGGTTTTCTCTGTGGAATAAACAACTACAAAATCAACAGTATCTTGGATTTAATACAGACCTAACACCAGTCCTCTCAGGAATGTGGGCACTATTAAGGACTTAACACCTTCAGAAGCTGTTACTGGTACCAATGTTATAGTAACCAATACTCCCTCTAACTTTGGAGATTCTCACATGCAGCATCCACTCTAACCAGCAACTGCTACAAAACGTAAAAAGGCAGCCAGATAAAAGCACAACGACTAAAAGAAAGCAGCCTATTGGCTGTCAAAGCAGTCAATGCCCCAACCAGATCCTTTCTTGGATCCAAACACCTATGCCCTCTTGTGTCCCTCTTAGTGTATCTTCTCAGTCTTTGGCCACTCGGACCTTGGACCCTATGCCATCTGACACCTATTTACTGGATACATTCTGTACCAAGACCAAGACCATCATGGAGGCAAATCTTAAACCACTTGCAAAGATAATCAGTGTATGTGCTTATTCTGGCTGGGGTCCCCGCACTGAAAACGGTCCAGCAGGATTCATGGGACCAGCTCCAACAGAAGGTCAATATTTCAATAAATGCAAGAACTTTGAAAGCCAGGACTGGAATGAGATTTTAATGGTTGCAAGGGAGGGTTGGTTGGGGTATTTTGAGTACAACATTCAGGGGGACTTTGTGGTTATAAGTTTCAAAAGCCCACCAAATGTAAAGGAAATATACTACTGTGAGTGCACAAATTGAGAAAGGGAACTACACAATCTACCCAAAGACATTGGCAATAACGTCCACGCTAATCACTAATTGTAGTCCTCAACAAAGGCTTAGGGGTCGCGCATCTGATCCCCACACAACCAATGTAAATGCTCGTAATACTCCACTGAGAATCTAAAGCTGGAATGTGGCGGGCCTTAAATCAAAGATCCATATTAGAGAGTGGCAGCATCTTATAAGGGAATATCATATAATCCTACTGCAGAAAACATGAGAGATATCGCCTACTCAATTTGATGGGTATCATTGTTTCTCCAATTCAGCAAGGCCCTCAAACAAATGACGCGCTTGGGGGCAGGGGCTGGCTATATGGCTAAGAACTAATATTGGGGGTATTACCAAAGCCATTGAGACACACAGGGATAGCTTTCAAGCCATAGTTCTTAGGTCTGCTTTCAGCCTCCACATTGTACATTTTTACAACAACAATTTTCTTAATACTCCTGACTCAAAGTTTCCACCTCTATTTAATTTTATCCACAACTTAATGGATAACAGTCTGCACGTGACGTTCACTTTACATTTGCTTGGCTGGAGATTTAAATGTGCATATTCCAAACACCTTAGTGACTCATTCAAAATGATCTTGCATGGCCGCTAACACCTGCAATGATCCTCGTGGTAGCGACTTGCTTGCTTTTCTTGCTGCACTTGGCATGACTAACGCATCGGCCATAGTAAAACCGAGTTGTAGCGTGGTTCCCACTTTTAAAGGTAGATGGAGCCCCTCAGTTATTGACCTTGTATTTATTAATGATAACCTAAATGACCAGCTTCAAAAAGGCATGGTAGTCCCAACGTTTTTCAGCGACCATAACCCAATTGAAATTACATTGTCACTTCCTTTTAGGGGGGAATTCAGGAGGGATGAAGGTGCTTGTAATCTCCAACTACAACTGACAATATGAAGTTGGTGTCGAGAATGCAGTATCCCGATCAATTTTTTTATCTATTAAATGGGGCCAATCTTGAGCCGGTGTTTATGTGTTTGTCCGAGGAGGTCTATGGTTCTCAGGTGGTGGAGGCCTACTTTGAATTATGCCACAGAATTAAGGAAGGCTTACTTAAAGCAGCTAAGCCAGCCCTAGGTACTCCAAGATGGTTTAATACACAGTGTTCTGCAGCAAATTTGGCCCTCCATACTGCATTATCAGCTAAACCCAGAGACCCCACTTTAGTGAGCTGTCTACGTAAGCTATATAAACAAGTTATCAACAGATGCCATCAGGATATAGTAACTGCACATTGGGAAACCCTCCTACAGGCATCCCAGCAGGGCAGCAGTAAAACATTCTGGTCTACCATCTCTGAGCTTAAAAATAGTTTCAGGGTCTTTACTACCATCTCCTGTCATATTACCAGCAGAAAATGGGAGGAGAACTTCAGGGAAATATATGCTGGACCACATTTAGTAAATACCTTCCAAGTTGACCTGTCGCTAGTTTCACGTTTTCATACAACCCTGCCAGAGGGTGAGCATGCGATCCCATTGATCTGATTAAATATAATGTGCCATTTTGAGCACCACTCCTTTCGAATATCTTTAATCATCTTGCACGCTCAGCCCTGCCTAATACGTGGAGCTCGTCTATTATTGTTCCTATATTCAAAAAGCGGGACTGTTCATTACCATCATGTTATAGGCTGACCTCCCTTATATGCAGCAAGAGAACATTCAATGCACCAAAAATACCAGTCTTAACTAATACGGTGGTTATAAAATTATCAAAAATAGGAAAACATCACTACAGTACCATATTGCAAAGTTCACACAAATATATCTTAAAAACCAACAAGTTTGCATATAATATTTATTCAATACATTTATAAAAAACATAAAACATTTCATTATTAAAAATCATGTTAAATACATAGTATTGAGAGCAAATAACATACAAAATCTAAAGGAAAACAGTTGTCGACGCAGCGTTTCGGTGAATACGTGGAATAGACACCTTCTTCAGGACAGTTTTCTAACAATTCTGTAGACAGTGTTAGTGTATTATAAAACTAACATGTCTGGTAGTTACCCTCAATGTGAGTAGAAAATCGTGAGGACGGGAGATTTAATGATATGCTCCTCTTCAAATTATAGGCCTTATAGTACAAAACAATTTGTTCTGTAGGTATGTATACTGGTGCCACCGTTGTTTAACTAGGGTCCAGATCCTAATGTAAAGGAACTGAATATTGCCAACCGATGTCGGATTTGTCTGTATCTACGATTAGGGCTGATGTGCCACTTATTCAATACGTAGTATCACTGATGGATAGATTTACAGCCAAGGGTCCTGACTTCTTGTATATCACCTTAGACACGTTCTACGGCCTCCCTGCGACCAGTATACAGCTTCCGGGTCGGGATTTGATTTTGCACATACTCCCCCTGTCCCTGACTGGATTTTAGGGGACCTCCCTTTTGGTTTACTTACTTGATCTCCCTTATAGACAGTACTGCCAAAATACTGGGCTGAGTCACATACAAAAAGATCATGGAGTGGTTGGACACAGAATCCGTACTGTATAGTTGCTCGTATGGGTTTAGGTGCAAACTGGGTACCATTGAACTGTACCTTAATCTCAATTTGGTGCTACAGAAATATACAGTGGCTAAAAAATCTCCACTTTACCTAGCATTTATGGACTTGACATCGGCATTCAATTGTGTCAATAGAGCAAAATTATGGCATATTATTATTACACGGGGACTTGATATTGCTTTGGTACACTTCTTGGCCCACCTACATGAGGGGAGGAAGGCAAGCGTCCGCATCAGCCAACAAGGGAAGGTTTCAGGAGACATAAAGATTCATCGTGTTGTCAGAAAGGGCTGCATGTTGACCCCTTTCCTATTTATTTTATATGGTAATGATCTCTGTCCCTCACTTTTAGGTGTTACACAAGATGTGCTGGTAATTAAGGGTAAACCACTGCCAGCCATTCTGTACGCAGATGATGCAGTGCTCATAGCACGCACCCAGAGAGCACTGCGTCTCCTAATGGACGCCATTACCAACTTTATGCCTTCTCTTTATCTCTGGACTAATTTCACCAAGTCTCACGTTATGTCCTGTGGACCAAAGTGCAGGCCCATGTCAATCCTGTCCATTGGCCCTAATTCCTTGACAAGCATCAGTACTTTTTCCAATTTAGTAATTTATTTTTCTGCCCAAGGATCCTGGTCCCCTAACATCTCTCATCGTATGACAACATTTTCCATGGCTAATGGGTCTTTAGGTGGCCTTCCTCACCCCCTTGTGCTGGTTTTTTAACCTCACTGCTACAAATTTATAAATCTCAGTGCTTACCTGTTGCCATGTATGGTGCAGTGATATGAGGGATCTCAAACTGTAAGGCTATTCAACAAGAAGAAAATAGATTCCTCTGGAGGGTGCTTGCTCACCCCATTTCTGCTGCTAATCATATCAGCCACAAGTAACTTGAGTTACCCCATCTTGAAGATCTAATCCGGGCACAAACGGCTATGCTCTGGCTGGCACACTGGAAAAATCCAGAGATTGTTCGAACCAAGGAGATAAAATACCTGTTTGTTTACTTACTTGCTCTTTTTTTTTTAGATATCTTAGGCTTCCGTCAGCATGATGCCCACCTGAGAAATAGTGAGAGATAAAGAAAAATACCTTTTAGATTCTGGTTAGATTCAGCAGGTGCTTTAACACTTTAAACTGCATAGTCTGAGCTCATGTGCACAGGCCTTTGGCTTTATGCAGCACGTGCTTCCTACTGTGCAGTAATGATTGGCATTGTGTGCTCTCTGACTTCATTGTAATTATGGAGCTGCTGCCAGACTGGTGCAATAATAACCTGCTGCCACCTGACTCCAAATATCAGTCCCATGCGGCACTGGTAGTGCAATAAACATAATCACTGATCAGAACCATATGCCCGAATAGTGCTGACAAACTAGCTACACCACATATTGTGGATTGAAGGCATGGTCAGACTGCTAGTTTTTCAGATTTTCTGGCGCAGTCCAGCTGGAGTCGCTGGAGCCTAGGTAGGGCCCAATGGTAAGCCACATGTCATTGTGTGCTTCCGCCAATATTTTACATACTGTTTATGTGGAGCCACTGCTGGGGCAGTGTGATACAGTCTAGTGCCCCAGACTCAGAATTTCTGTTTCTCACAGAGAAGGGATGGGAGTGCAGTAAACAAAATCACACTCCTTTTTTTTTATATATATTTTTTTTAGTCCTCATATAACATCAATAGGCGTATAAAGACTTGGTTAGGCAGATTCAGCAGGCAACTCCAGGCACTTTTCCATTTATAAAAAGGGGGAGATCCCAAGTATCCTCGATGTTACACTCTAAACCAGTCCTACAGCCATGTAGCTTATCTTCCAGAGAGGGATTTCTCCATCAACCGATTAAGCTATTGATATTTTAATCATAGGACCAATTTCTCAATGAGCTCCTTTATTCTCCCTTCTATGTTCTTATATCGTTTCCCAATTCTCCCAAATCTCCCAGAACTTAGCCTTTTTCTCCAAAGAACTCTTACGATCCAGGGGATTTACTCTCTGGATTGATGATACCCACTCCAATTTTGTTGGGGGAGAAGGCAATACCCATTTTATACAAATCTCCCTCCTTGCCAACAACATTAACATAAACAGTAAGGATTTTTGTTTCATTGATAGCTTAATCCTTCCCTCTTCCACCCCAAATATTACCATTGCTAGGCTTCCCTTGATGTCTTGGTTTATAATCTCTTTGACCATCTTACCCACATCTTGCCTGAAGGACTCTATCAGAGGGCACCGCCAAAACATGTGGACATCATCCGCTCTTTCTTCCCCACATTTAGGGCATTTCTTCATCTCTTGTCTCCCCAGCTTGGATAACTTCTTTGGAGTCCAGTATGCCCTGTGTACTGTGAAAAGATGTTTTTTTTTTAAGGTTGCAGACTATACGGTTGACAGGAAAGGTAGTCATCGATACTTGCCATAGATTTTCCAGCAGCGAGTTTGGCAGGTCCCTCTTCCAGATCTCTCCCAGCGTAGAATAGGGTTCCTCCCCAGCCTCAATCAGCATCCAGTACCATTTTGCGACCTCCTTCTTTTGAGGGGATCTTAATTGATACTTATCTGAAAATCCTAACTGCCTTCCCCTATTTTGCTCAAAGTGTTTGCCCAGCTTAAAAGCTGGTAATATTTAAACTTAGAGAGGCGTCCTTCTGTTAATCTTACTAGTGTTTCCCAGGAAACTAATTTGTTTGCTTGCAGCAATTGACCCCATTTGTCTATCCCTGCTCGCTCTAACGGATCTGCCAATTTGTCTAAAAGACACATAGGTGTCCCCGTGGAATCCCAGATTGGAGCTGAATCACAGTAATACGGTATTGCCAAAGTCCGTCTAATCTGATACCATGTGTTGCATGCAGCCCTTAGGATCTTTAGTCTCACTTTTTTTTTAATATTTAGGATGAGCAAATTTATATAGAAAAAAATGTGTCTTATCCATCTCTTCCGTCATTTAGACCTTAAAGAGTGAGGTGTAGAGATCATTTTCCAAAAGAAGCGAACTAAAAGTCTTAAACTGGAAAGCGCAACAGTATATTAAAAGGTCGGGACTAGCAATTCCCCCATAGAACTTCCTCCGACATAGCTTCTTCCAAGCAATCCTTACCCCTTTATCTGCCCAAATAAAGCTACCCAATATTCCTTGCAGTTTTTAAAAAAAGAATCTACCTTAAACTCCAAAGGAATTGTGTCGAAGATAAAAGTAAATTTAAGTAGTACGGATATTTTCAATAAGTTTGACCTTCCTAAAAAAGATAGCGGGAGAGTGTTCCAGACCTTCAGTAGAGTAATGTTTTTTTTTACCTTTGCAAAATTTATCTGAGCCAGATCACTAAGATTCTGTACCACCTGGATCCCCAAATATCTAATCTCTTGTTTCACCATGGGGCTGGAGCAGTGGGTATTCCACTCCATTATTTCAGTCTTCTGCTGATTGACTAAGTAACCTGATACCTTCCCGAATTCTTGTAAGGTTTTAAAAATCTCCGGGAGGGATTTCTCCATCTCGCTAGTATAAATCATCAGGTCATCTGCATAAAGGCCCACCTTCTTTTCCCAGCATCTGTGCTTAAATGAGCTTATATTTGGGTTACCTCTTATTTTTTTTGCCAAAGGCTCAATTTATATATTAAAAAGTAGGGGGGACAGGGAGCATCCCTGAAGAGTCCCACGTTTAATCTCTATCTGATCTGTGAGGTTCCGATTTACCAAAATTCTAGCAGTAGGGTTAGTATTAATTGCTGTCACTGCTCTAGAAAAGTTCTCCCCTAGATCATGTTGCCTGATTGCCCACTTTAGAAAGGGCCAGCTAACCCTATTGAATGCTTTAGCAGCATCAAAAGTAAGGACCATCATAGGAGTTTTACTTATTATAGCTAAATCTATTGTTCCGATCAGCTCGTAGGTTAAGTCATGCAAGTGTCTCCCCTTAATAAAACCCTTTTGATCAGGGTGTATCAGTTGGCCAATAACTCTCTCTAATCATTTTGCCCAGATCTGAGTGTATATTTTGTAATCTGAATTCAAAAGAGAAATCGGTCTGTATGACTCACATAGTTTAGGAATTTTATTCGGTTTTAAAATAATACTAATTGTTGCTTCATCCCAGGAGCGTGGCAGTTCTCTTCCTTCCAAGAAGGCGGCATTTATCATTTCCCTGTACCATGGGGCCAACTCATCTCTTAGAACTCTATATAGCTCATTGGGGATACTGTCTGGGCCTGCTGCTGTCCCTTTTTTCATTTTTCCCATTCTTAATATAACTTCTTCAATGCTTATCTCTGCACAAAGCCCATCCAGCTATATATGGGACAGTCGGGGAGTATTCATTCCCTCAAAGTAGTCTTGAAACTGTTCCCTAGAAACTGCTGTATCTTCGCTGTACAAGTCTTAAAAAAATTATACAAAGGTCTCCTCAAATTCTTTATCTTCTTTATGCAGTCTACCCGATCTGGGATCTAAAATTTCAGTAATATTGTTCCTATTTAGTTCAGATTTCGTTTTCCATGCTAGCAGCTTCCCACAGCCCTCCCCATACTCGTAATGAGATATCTTACTGGCCTCCCACTTCTTTTTAATTTCTTCTTCCAGAAAACTTGACAAACAATACTTAGCTTCTTGCAGACTACTCTGTATTTGAGCCTGGTGTAATACATTCAGGGGATTTTTTAATTCCTTAGAAAGCTTAACTATGTTATATTCAAATTTCTCAATTTTATCTTTCTGTTCCCTGCTCTGACCTATAGAAAGACTAATTAAGCGTCCCCTTATACAAGCTTATATGTGTCCCAGACTATATGCATCAGGGCTGAAAGCCTGTTAATCTGGAAAAATTCATTTGTTTCTTTCTTTAAAATTTCAATTAAGCTAATATTCATAAGTAGAACATGATTTAGCGTCCATCTCATTGGTGTCAGTGGTTGAGTTAGATTAGTCATCAAGCTAACCGCCGAGTGGTCTGATAAGAGTTCTGCTATATGTTCTACGTTAGATACCTTATTGCCAACCCTGTTATTTACTAGAAAGAAATCAATTCTTGAGGAGTACCCATATTTTTTGTTTTTACGTGTATCGGTTATCCTTGCTACCTTTTTCCCTCCAAATATCTATCAAGGCTAGATCATCCATCATGAGTTTCATAAAAGCTCTCATTTTTGGGGTATTGACTGTAGCCCTAAGGTAGGATTTATCCAAGATTGGGTCAATCAAGACATTAAAGTCACCCCCCAATATAATGGGGATGTTTATATCCAGGAGAAATTTATATAAATCCTGAAGCGGAGCAGGATCATCAGCATTGGGGCCGTAATACCCTTCAATTGCAAGCCAATTGTCATACAGCTTAACTTTAGTTGTGACCCATCTCCCCCTTTTGTCTACTATATAATCCCCCAGGCGCGCCCTGATCGATTTTTTAAAAAGAATAGCCACCCCCTTTATACAACGCTCCTGATCTGTACACACAAAGTGCTCAACCCATTTTTAATTTTTAAAAATCTTACTCCATTCTTCTTTCAACAAATGGGTTTCCTGTATCATTATAATCTCACTGTTTGATAGTTTGCAGTATTCCAGAATTTTTTTCTGCCTACTAACAACCCTAAGACTGTTGACATTCCATGTTAAGATGCCCACTGTCCTATTTTTGGTTATATCAGTCATTCTTAGTCTTGACATGTATGAAAGAGAAATAGAACATTGCCTTCTCCATGTGATCTGCCATTACTTTGCTAATGAGGACCTTTTTTTTTTTTTACCCACATGCTCCCCCACCCCACACCCTGTGCTAAAAATAACAAAGAAATGTATGTGCAATTGTGCCTCCCCTTCCCTCCCTGGGGAACCCTCCCATTTATCATCAGGTGATCTCTTGGGGGCATTCTTTCATTTTGAGCTCTCGCACCCTTCCGGAATTTGTTGAGCTAAATTATTTAAGGTGTGCTTTCATTTCAATCAGCATTTCAACTGCTTTTGGGTCCTTAATATTATGCATTTTATCATTCCACATCACCTTTAGCGTAGCTGGAAAATGCATCTGAACAGTGGCACCTAATGATCTTAACTCTTGCATCGATTTACCCAACTCCCACTTCCTGTCCTGAGTAAATGTAGAAATTTCTGATCTCATTTTAAAAGACCAATCCCCCTTTGAGTAAGAACCTGCTTTGATGGCCTCTAATAGTACTTCTCTTTGAGAGTGTATGTTTTGAAGTTTACTCGAATCTTCCTCGGTGTCTTCTTAGTAGTGGATTTGTGAAAGGGATCTCGGTGCATACACTGTATGTCTTCTTCTAGTGAGCTAATTTCAAGATCCGAGATAAATTCCTTTAATAGACCTATCATAGATCTTTTTATATTATCCCCCTCAAAGCCTTCTGGAACGTTTAGGATCCTTATATTGTTCCTTCAAGCATTATTCTTGAGAATCTCGATCTTATCTCTTAAGTTCTTTTCACCTGCTCTAAGGGAAGAAATTTCTCCTTGATTGATTTCGACCTCCTGTTTAGCTTCTCTATGGATACTTCTATATTTTCCAATCTTTCCGCTAAAGAGTTAATCTTACTCTCCAAACTCTCACATATTTCATGTATCTTCCCCTGATTCTTCTCCGAAATGTTGAAACGCTCTTTTATTTTATTAAACAGGGAAGTTATCATCTTTTCCACCTCTGGGTACGTACCCTTTTCTAGTTGCGTGGGATGCTCATGGTGTTCTAAATGCTCAAGCTGTATTATTGGACTCCTTTCCTGTGATGTTCCATTGCCTGCCAACACTTGAAATCTGTTTATAGGCTCTAGTTTACCTAGGGTCTCCATTACGCTCCCCACAGCCTCTGCCATATTAGCATCTTTACTAGATATATCTAATAGTGGAGGATGATTAGGCTGAACTTTTGCCTGGGCCTGCACCTTAAAGTAAGACTGCAAGGAAGGGGTTATTTTAACTCGTTCAACTGGTTTAGAGCCTTTTTTCCTTCCTTATTTCCCAATTCTCCGGACTGCTAATGGATTGTCTAAACTGTTTGGGGTTAGGAGAGAGATATGAGAACCTAGTGGTAACTGTGCTTTTGAGGTTAGATCTGCTACAACAGGGGCTTCTAAGATTTGCTTATTTCTCAGAGCATATCTGTTAACCTGCCCTTTTAAAGTCTCCTCTAACCTCCTTACCTCTGTATTACGTTTTGTACCTGGGCTGCCCATTTTCATCCCTGGTACTGAGGGGCTGGTAATGAGTCCTGCAGGTCTCCTTCCACATTTCTTCCTTGTCGATGTCATAAAACGTTTTTCATTTTTTTGTGGCTCTGGAGTGTTTTCTGGCTGTTCTTCCTCTCTGCCAATGCCCAGCTTGCTCCCTGCCTGTATTGTGCTACCTGGGGCTCCCCAAAAACAAATTCTGGCTAGGGCTCGTTGGTCCCAGGAAAGCTCTGCAGTCGCCTCTGCCCACACTCCAGCTCTGCGTTGGAGGGGAGTATTCACACCCGTTTTAGCTGTCTCCTGCAGCATATACCCCACTTTCAGCAGTTCAGTATGCTAACCCAGAAAAAATCCATACTCCCTGTTTTCAAATTGGGCACTCAACAATTTAGTGCGCTAACTCAGAGAAAAACCGTGCTCACTATTTCTGAATTGGTCTTTCAGCAGATCAGTGTGTCAACTCGAGAAAATCTGCACTTTTGGCTGCCTCCTGCCGAGATGTCCCTCTCCAACGCATATACCTCCACACGGGAGGCAGAAACACTTCTCCACACACCCTCATCTTCCTCCAAGTGTTCGCGGCCATAAAAATTATCTCCTGCTGTGTTTGCATATACCCCACATTGGAGTCAGAGTACTCCTCCAGACTCCTGCACTCACTGCCTGGAGAAAGCCCTGCTGCTGTTTCTCACGCCACCTCATACCACCGATCTCTTCCTCTCTACCACTCTGTTTTGGGGGAGAGTTCTTGCGGCCGCTTTGACTGCGTCCTGCTGAGGCATCCTTCACCGCTGCGTGTACCTCCATAAGGGAGGCAGAAACGCTCCTCCACACCCCCTCCTCCCTCCAAGGTGGACACCGCCCGAAGAGACCCCTTTTTGCACTGCCTCACACCACCTCACTCTGCCGATATCGCGATTCTAAATTCCGAGAGGTGAGAGAGCTCCCGACCCACTCAGCCGGCGGCCGCCATGTTCCCCCCTCTACCACCAAAAATACACTCCTAATGTACAGGCTGATGTCACTGACCACGTAATGAGTGCTGTAATATGTGAGGTCATAAGCAGTGCATTGTGGAGGCATAAGTTATAGTTAGCCCAGATAACTATAACTGCTAAATTTCCGTGCTCCGTTTTAATGAGCCCCGGGTTGGGCCAGGTCCCGGGGGCAATATGCAAATATGTGCGGGGGCCGCACGGGTCCCCTCAGCCCCGGGGACCACCACCTCCCCGGGCCTTCCGTAAATTATGAGGCTTTCTTTAATTATGCACGGGGGCACGCGGCCCCACGCAGCCCCGGGGACCGCCACCACCCCGGGGCTTTTTTTAATTATGCGTAGGGGCACGCAGCCCCCCGCAGCCCTGGGGACTGCCACCTCCCCAGGGCTTTATTTAATTATGGGTGGGGGGCCTCACAGCCCCCCCAAGCCCCGGGGACCACCACCTCCCTGGGGCTTTATTTAATAATGGGCAGGGGGCCTCATGGCCCCCCAAGCCCATGGGACTGCCACCTCCCCGGGGCTTTATTTAATTCTATGTGGGGGGCCTCGCAGGCCCCCCAAGCCCCGGGGACTGCCATCTCCCCAGGGCTTCAATAATTAAAAAATTTAGTGTGGGGGCTCCTGCCCCCCAAACAGCCCCAGGGACCACCACCTCCCCGGGGCATTTTATAAATAACATGCGGGGGTCCGTAGTGGAACCCCGTTGACCACCACCTCACCGGGGCTATTTACAAGTTGGGAGGGGGGCAGTGAGCCCCTCTCCTGGAGCCCTCCTTGGCCCTAGGGACCGCCACCCCCCCAGGGCCTGCTCCGGCAATGTCCCGGGGTGCCCACCCATGGGACATTGCAGTTTGCAATGACAGGGTGTGAGCACGGCTCCTGCCCTGTCATTGCAAACTCTGCTTTGCTTCATGGAAACGAGAGCAGGAAACATGCTGTTGTTTCCACGAAGCAAAGCAGTATTGCTTTTGGACAAGGGGAGCTGCATGTTAGCAGCTCCCCTTATCCAGAAGCAATGCCGGCTCCCGCAGGAGACAGGGAGAGAGCTGGGACCGCCCTGGCATTGGGGCTCCCCCGCGGTCCCCAACGTTAGGGCCGGCCCTGGGGGATGGGGTCCACGGGGCCAGAAGTGGCCCAGGAGGGGGGCCACTCGGCCCCCCTCCCCTTTAATTTAATTATTAATGCTTTTTTTTAAAAACACACAGTGAGATTGCTGAGAGGTGGTCCGAGGCCACACCCCTTTTTACACCACTCTGCAAACACGCCTCTTGGCGCACTGCTGGTGGGGCGATGAGGTCCTCTTGTGTACTGTGGACCTAAGGACTAAAGTGGACTTAATTCCCCGAGCAGCAGTGCGCCAGGAGGTGCGTTTGCAGAGTGGTGTAATAAGGGGGCGTGGCCTCGGACAACTCTCAGCAGTCCAGCAGTGTGGGGCTTACTAGAGATACCAGGTGGGCTATTTGGCCCCCAGGGACCCTCAGGAGGCAAGGGGACTTCATCCCCTAACCAAGAGCGCGCCAGGAGGCGCGTTTGTAGAGTGGTGGAGAAAGGGGGCATGGCCTGTGTCCACCTCTCAGCAATCCCACTATCTGGGGCTTACTGGAGGTATCAGGTAGCCTAGTTGGCCCCTAAGGACCCCCAACAGCGAAGGGGACTTTAATCTCCATCAAAGAGCGCGCCAGGGAGCGCGTTTATAGACTGGTGGTCAAATGGGGCATGGCCTGCCATGAGTACTTACCAATGCTGCTGTGTGGGACTTACTGGAGGTAATAGGAGGGTAGTTGGCCCCCAAGGTTGTCCTTGGGGCCAACTACCTCCTGTTACCTCAGTAAGTCCCACACAGTGGGATTGCTAAGCGGTCTTCGGAGTCCACGCCCCCCGTTTCTCCACCATTCTGCACACGCACCTCCTGGCACACTACGGGTTGGGGGATGAAGTCCACTTTACTCCTGAGGGACTTTGGGGGCCAAGAAGCCCTCCTGGTACCTCCTGTAAGTCCTACTCAGCGGAATTCCGGAGCGCTGGCTGGAGGCCCTACCCCCTTTCTACACCACTCTGCAAACGCGACTACCAGTTAAAGAAGCATTTGCAATGTAATAGGTCTCGCATTTGCAAGAGTTAGATCTATTGGCGTAAATGTAAACGTTTTTTACTAATGTTTTTTGGAGTGGAGTGGATGTATGTTGTTTGTAGTGGAATTATGTGGTATGTTGTGCAGTGAAATTATGTGGATAGAAAGTATATGGTATTTAGTGTATAGGAATTATGTAGAGTGGGATTATGAATTATGGAGAGTAATTATGTGGTATGGTAGTCTGTGTTTTTGGGTGGTAACCTCAGGTTTAGTCTTCCTCGTTTCCATAGAAGCTAAACTATGAACTCAATGAGACAAAAAAAGAAGGAATCACTGAGGAGCACTTCTGGACCTAGTCAGAGGTATGAGCAGGGCCACTGGAATTATGCGACTGTTTGGCTGCACCAACTTTCGCACAATTATACATTTTCCGCATTAGCCACATAATCCATCATCTGCTGCCTAATCTGCAGATTTGAACAAAAAGAGCCTTGTTTCTAGCTCAAATGGCTCAAACGTTACCAAAAATGCAGCGGCAAGTGTTACAGCGTGGTGGAAGATCCTTTGCAAATCTAGAATGGCCACCTGTTACTTATTGCTAAATGTGGGTGTTTAATTGGTACTAATGGTGTGCAAGCCACTCTTGCTTCTTTCTGTGCCTCTCTTGCCTCTTTCTTCATTTCTCTTGCTTCCTTCTGCACCTTTCTTCCTTTTTCTGCACATCTCTTCCGCTTTCTATACCTCCCTTCTTTCTGCACCTCTCTTGCCACTTTCTGCACCTCTGTTGCTTCTTTCTGCATTTCTCTTGCCTCTTTCTGCACCCTCTTCCCTCTTTCTGCACCTCTCTTGCCTCATTCTGCACCTCTCTTGCCTCTTTGTGCACTTCTCTTGACTCTTTCTGCACCCTTCTTGCCTCTTTATGCACCTCTGTTGCTTCTTTCTGCAATTCTCTTGCTTCTTTCTGCACCTCTCTTGCTTCTTTCTGCACTTCTCTTGCCTCTTTCTACACCTCTGTTGCTTCTTTCTGCATTTCTCTTGCCTCTTTCTGCACCCTCTTCCCTCTTTCTGCACCTCTCTTGCCTCATTCTGCACCTCTCTTGCCTCTTTGTGCATTTCTGTTGCTTCTTTCTGCACCTTTCCTTCTTTTTCTGCACTTCTCTTGCCTCTTTCTGCAAATCTCTTCTACTTTCTGCACCTCTTTTGCCTCTTTCTGCACCTCTGTTGCCTCTTTCTGTACCTCACTTGCTTCTTTGTGCACCCCACTTGCCTCTTTCTGCACCTCTCTTGCCTCTTTCTGCACCTCTGTTCCTTCTTTCTGCACGTCTTTGGTTTCTTTCTACAGATATCTTGCTTCTTTCTGCACCCCTCGTGCCTCTTTCTGCACACCTCTTCCCTCTTTTTGCACCCCTCTTGCCTCTTTCTGCACCTCTCTTGCTTCTTTCTGCACCACTTGCGTTTCTTTCTGCATCCCTCTTACCTCTTTTTGCACCTCTCTTGCCTCTTTCTGCACCTCAGTTCCTTCTTTCTGCACTTCTTATGTTTCTTTCTGCACCTCTCTTGCTTCTTTCTACACCCCTCTTCCCTCTTTTTGCACCCCTCTTGCCTCTTTCTGCACCTCTCTTGCTTCTTTCTGCACCATTTGCGTTTCTTTCTGCACCCCTCTTACCTCTTTTTGCACTTCTCTTGCCTCTTTCTGCACCTCAGTTCCTTCTTTCTGCACTTCTTTTGTTTCTTTCTACAGCTCTCCTGCTTCTTTCTACACCCCTTTGCCTCTTTCTCCACCCCTCTTCCCTCTTTCTGCACCCTTGTTGCTTCTTTCTGCACCTCTGTTCCTTCTTTCAGCACTTCTTTTGTTTCTTTCTTCACATCTCCTGCTTATTTCTGTACCCCTTGTGGCTCTATCTGCACCCCTCTTTCCTTTTTTTGCACCCCTCTTGCCTCTTTCTGCACCTCTGTTGCTTTTTTCTGCACTCCTCTTGCTTCTTTGTGCACCTCTCTTGATTCTTTGGGCACCTCTATTACTTCTTTCTGCACTTCTTTTGTTTCTTTCTGCTACTCTCTTGCTTCTTTCTGCATGCCTCTTGCTTCTTTCTGTACCACTCGTACCCCTTTCACAGCCCTCTTCCCTCTTTCCGCACCCCTCTTGCCTCTTTCTGCACCTCTGTTCCTTCTTTCTGCATTTCTTTTGTTTCTTTCTGCACCTCTCTTGCTTCTCTCTGTACCCCTCTTGCCACTTTCTCCACCCCTGTTCCCCCTTTTTGCATCTCTGTTGCTTCTTTCTGCACTTCTCTTGCCTCTTTCTCCATCCCTCATTCCTCTTTCTGCACCACTGTTGCTTCTTTCTGCACTTCTCTTGTTTTATTCTGCACCTCTGTCCCTTCTTTCTGCAACCCTCATCACTCTTTCTGCACTCCTCTTGCCTCTTTCTGCACCTCTCGCTTCTTTCTGCACCCCTTTTGCCTCTCTCTGCACCCCTCTTGCCTCTATCTGCATCTCTGTTCCTTCTTTATGTACTTCTTGTCTTTCTTTCTGCAGCTCTCTTGCTTCTTTCTGCACCCCCTTGCCTCTTTCTGCACCCTTCTTCCCTTTTTCTGCACCCCTCTTGCCTCTTTCTGCACATCTATTCCTTCTTTCTGCTCTTCTTTTGTTTCTTTCTGCACTTCTCTTGCTTCTTTCTGCACCTCTCGTGCCTCTTTCTGCATCCCTCTTCCTACTTTTTGCACCTCTTTGCTTCTTTCTCAAACACTCGTGCTTCTTTCTGTACCTTTCTTTCCTTTTTCTGCACCCCTCTTGCCTTTCTGCATATCTGTTCCTTCTTTCTGCTCTTCTTTTGTTTCTTTCTGCACCTCTCATGCGTCTTTCTGCACCTCCTTGCCACTTTCTCCACCCCTGTTCCCCCTTTTTGCATCCCTGTTGCTACTTTCTGCACTTCTCTTGCCTCTTTCTCCACCTCTCATCCCTCTTTCTGCACCTCTGTTGCTTTTTTCTGCACTTCTCTTGCTTCTTTCTGCACCTCTGTCCCTTCTTTCTTCAACCCTTGTGCCTCTTTCTGCACCCCTCTTCCCTTATTCTGCACCCCTCTTGCCTCTTTCTGCACCTCTGTTCCTTCTTTCTGCACTTCTTTTGTTTCTTTATGCAACTCTCTTGCTTCTTTCTGCATCCTTCTTGCCTCTTCCTCCACCCCTCTTCCCCTTTCTGCATCTCTGTTGCTTCTTTCTGCACTTCTGTTGCATCTTTTTCCACCCCTCTTCCCTCGTTCTGCACCTCTGTTGCTTCTTTCATCTCTTCTCTTGCTTCTTTCTGCACCCCTTTGGCCTCTTTCTGGATCCCTCTTGCCTCCTTCTGCACCTCTGTTGCTTCTTTCTCCACTCCACTTCCCCCTTTCTGCATCTTTGTTGCTTCTTTCTGCACTTCTTTTGTTTTTTTCTGCACTTCTCGCTTCTTTCTGCACCCTTTTGCCTCTTTCTGCACCCCTCTTGCCTCTTTCTGCACCTCTGTTCCTTCTTTTTGCACTTTTTTTGTTTCTTTCTGCAGCTCTCTTGCTTCTTTCTGCACCGTCTTGCCTCTTTCTCCACCCCTCGTCTCTTTTTCTGCATCCCTGTTGCCTCTTTCTGCACCTCTGTTCCTTCCTTCTGCACTTCTTTTGTTTCTTTCTACAGCTGTCTTGCTTCTTTCTGCACCCCCTTGCCTCTTTCTACACCCCTCTTCCCTCTTTCTGTACCCTTGTTGCCTCTTTCTGCACCTCTGTTCCTTCTTTCTGCACTTCTTTTGTTCCTTTCTGCACATCTCTTGCTTCTTTCGGCACCCCTCGTGCCTCTTTCTGCACCCCTCTTCCCTCTTTTTGCACCCCTCTTGCCTCTTTCTGCACCTCTGTTGCTTTTTTCTACACTCCTCTTGCTTCTTTGTTCACCTCTCTTGCTTCTTTCTGCACGACTAGCGCTTCTTTCTGCACCCCTCTTACCTCTTTTTGCACCTCTCTTGCCACTTTCTGCACCTCTGTTCCTTCTTTCTGCACTTCTTTTGTTTCTTTATGCAGCTCTCTTGCTTCTTTCTGCACCGTCTTACCTCTTTCTCCACCCCTCGTCTCTTTTTCTGCACCCCTGTTGCCTCTTTCTGCACCTCTGTTCCTTCCTTCTGCACTTCTTTTGTTTCTTTCTACAGCTCTCTTGCTTCTTGCTACACCCCCTTGCCTCTTTCTTCACCCCTCTTCCCTCTTTCTGCACCCTTGTTGCCTCTTTCTCCACCTCTGATCCTTCTTTCTGCACTTCTTTTGTTTCTTCTGCACATCTCTTGCTTCTTTCGGCACCCCTCGTGCCTCTTTCTGCACCCCTCTTCCCTCTTTCTGCACCTCTGATACTTTTTTCTGCACTCCTCTTGCTTCTTTGTGCACCTCTCTTTCTTCTTTCTGTACCACTTGCGGTTTTTTCTACACCCCTCTTACGTCTTTTTGCACCTCTCTTGCCTCTTTCTGCACCTCTGTTCCTTCTTTCAGGACTTCGTATGTTTCTTTCTGCACCTCTCTTGCTTCTTTCTGTACCCCTCTTGCTACTTTCTCCAACCCTGTTCCCCCTTTTTGCATCTCTGTTGCTTCTTTCTGCACTTCTCTTACCTCTTTCTCCACCCTTCATCCCTATTTCTGCACCTCTGTTGCTTCTTTCTACACCTCAGTCCCTTCTTTCTGCAACCTTTGTGCCTCTCTCTGCACCCCTCTTCCCACTTTCTGCACCCCTCTTGCCTCTTTCTTCACCTCTGTCCCTTCTTTCTACACTTCTTTTGTTTCTTTCTGCAACTCTCTTGCTTCTTTCTGCACCCCTTTGCCTGCTTCTGCACCCCTCTTCCCTCTTTCTGCACCCCTCTTGCCTCTTTCTGCACCTCTGTTCCTTCTTTCTGCACTTCTTTTGTTTTTTTCTGCACCTCTAGCTTCTTTCTGTACCCCGTTGCCTCTTTCTCTACCGTTCGTCTCTCTGTCTGCAGCCCTGTTGCCTCTTTCTGCACCTTTGTTCCTTCTTTCTGCACTTCTTTTGTTTCTTTCCACAGCTCTCTTGCTTCTTTATAAACCCACTTGCCTCTTTCTCCACCCCTCGTCTCTCTTTCTGCACCCCTGTTGCCTCTTTCTGCACCTTTGTTCCTTCTTTCTGCACTTCTTTTGTTTCTTTCTACAGCTCTGTTGCTTCTTTCTACACCCCCTTGCCTCTTTCTCCCTTCTTTTGCCTCTTTCTCCACCCCTCGTGCCTCTTTCTGCACCTATGTTCCTTCTTTCTGCCCTTCTTTTTTTTCTTTCTGCAGCTCTTTTGCTTCTTTCTGCACCGTCTTGCCTCTTTTTCCACCCCTCGTCTCTTTCTGCACCCCGTTGCCTCTTTCTGCACCTCTGTTCCTTCCTTCTGTACTTCTTTTGTTTCTTTCTACAGCTCTCTTGCTTCTTTCTGCACCCCCTTGCCTCTTTCTCCACCCCTCTTCCCTCTTTCTGTACCCTTGTTGCCTCTTTCTGCACCTCTGTTCCTTCTTTCTGCACTTCTTTTGTTCCTTTCTGCACATCTCTTGCTTCTTTCGGCACCCCTCTTGCCTCTTTCTGCACCCCTCTTCCCTCTTTTTGCACCCCTCTTGCCTCTTTCTGCACCTCTGTTGCTTTTTTCTACACTCCTCTTGCTTCTTTGTTCACCTCTCTTGCTTCTTTCTGCACCACTAGTTCTTCTTTCTGAACCCCTCTTACCTCTTTTTGCACCTCTCTTGCCACTTTCTGCACCTCTGTTCCTTCTTTCTGCACTTCTTTTGTTTCTTTCTGCCGCTCTCTTGCTTCTTTCTGAACCGTCTTGCCTCTTTCTCCACCCCTCGTCTCTTTTTCTGCACCCCTGTTGCCTCTGTCTGCACCTGTTCCTTCCTTCTGCACTTCTTTTGTTTCTTTCTACAGCTCTCTTGCTTCTGGTTACTCCCCCTTGCCTCTTTCTTCACCCCTCTTCCCTCTTTCTGCACCCTTGTTGCCTCTTTCTGCACCTCTGATCCTTCTTTCTGCACTTCTTTTGTTTCTTTCTGCAAATCTCTTGCTTCTTTCGGCACCCCTCTTCCCTCTTTCTGCACCTCTGTTGCTTTTTTCTGCACTCCTCTTGCTTCTTTGTGCACCTCTCTTTCTTTCTGTACCACTTGCGCTTCTTTCTGTACCCCTCTTACGTATTTTGCACCTCTCTTGCCTCTTTCTGCACCTCTGTTCCTTCTTTCAGGACTTCTTATGTTTCTTTCTGCACCTCTCTTGCTTCTTTCTGTACCCCTCTTGCCACTTTCTCCAACCCTGTTCCCCCTTTTTGCATCTCTGTTGCTTCTTTCTGCACTTCTCTTACCTCTTTCTCCACCCTTCATCCCTCTTTCTGCACCTCTATTGCTTCTTTCTGCACTTCTCTTGCTTCTTTCTGCACCTCAGTCCCTTCTATCTGCAACCTTTGTGCCTCTTTCTGAACCCCTCTTCCCACTTTCTGCACCCCTCTTGCGTCTTTCTTTACCTCTGTCCCTTCTTTCTACACTTCTTTTGTTTCTTTCTGCAACTCTCTTGCTTCTTTCTGCACCCCTTTGCCTGCTTCTGCACCCCTATTCCCTCTTTTGCACCCCTCTTGCATCTTTCTGCACCTCTGTTCCTTCTTTCTGCACTTCTTTTGTTTTTTCTGCACCTCTAGCTTCTTTCTGCACCCCGTTGCCTCTTTCTCTACCGTTCGTCTCTCTGTCTGCACCCCTGTTGCCTCTTTCTGCACCTTTGTTCCTTCTTTCTGCACTTTTTTGTTTCTTTCTACAGCTCTCTTGCTTCTTTATACACCCTTGCCTCTTTCTCCACCCTCGTCTCTCTTTCTGCACCCCTGTTGCCTCTTTCTGCACCTTTGTTCCTTCTTTCTGCACTTCTTTTGTTTCTTTCTACAGCTCTGTTGCTTCTTTCTACACCCCCTTGCCTCTTTCTCCCCCCTTTTGCCTCTTTCTCCACCCTCGTGCCTCTTTCTGCACCTATGTTCCTTCTTTCTGCCCTTCTTTTTTTTCTTTCTGCAGCTCTTTTGCTTCTTTCTGCACCGTCTTGCCTCCCACCCCTCGTCTCTCTTTCTGCACCCCTGTTGCCTCTTTCTGCACCTCTGTTCTTTCCTTCTGCACTTCATTTGTTTATTTCTACAGCTCTTTTGCTTCTTTCTGCACCGTCTTGCCTCCCACCCCTCGTCTCTCTTTCTGCACCCCTGTTGCCTCTTTATGCACCTCTGTTCCTTATTTCTGCACTTCTTTTGTTTCTTTCTGCACATCTCTTGCTTATTTCTGCACCCCTTGTGCCTCTCTCTGCACCCCTCTTCCCTCTTTTTGCACCCCTCTTGCTTCTTTCTGCACCTCTGTTGCTTTTTTCTGCACTCCTCTTGCTTCTTTGTTCACCTCTCTTGCTTCTTTCTGCACCACTTGCGCTTCTTTCTGCACCCCTCTTACCTTTTTTCGCACTTCTCTTGCCTCTTTATGCACCTCTGTTCCTTCTTTCTGCACTTCTTTTGTTTCTTTCTGCACCTCTCTTGCTTCTTTCTGTACCCCTCTTGCCACTTTCTCCAACCCTGTTCCCCCTTTTTGCATCTCTGTTGCTTTTTTCTGCACTTCTCTTGCTTCTTTCTGCACCTCAGTCCCTGCTTTCTACAACCTTTGTGCCACTTTCTGCACCCCTCTTCCCTCTTTCTGTACACCTATTGCCTCTTTCTGCAACTCTGTTCCTTCTTTCTGCACTTCTTTTGTTTCTTTCTGCAACTCTATTGCTTCTTTCTGCACCGCTTTGCCTGCTTCTACACCCCTCTTCCCTCTTTCTACATCCCTCTTGCCTCTTTCTGCACCTCTCTTGCCTCTTTCTGCACCTCTGATCCTTCTTTCTGCACTTTTGTTTTTTTCGGCACCTCTCGCTTCTCTCTGCACCCCTTTTGCCTCTTTCTGCACCCCTATTGCTTCTTTCTGCACCCCTCTTGCCTCTTTCTGCACCTGTGTTCCTTCTTTCTGCACTTCTTTTGTTTCTTTCTGCATCTCTCTTGCTTCTTTCTGTACCCCTCTGGCCACTTTCTCCAATCCTGTTCCCCCTTTTTGCATCTATGGTGCTTCTTTCTGCACTTCTCTTACCTCTTTCTCCACTCTTCATCCCTCTTTCTGCACCTCTGTTCCTTCTTTCTGCACTTCTTTTGTTCCTTTCTGCACATCTCTTGCTTCTTTCGGCACCCCTCTTGCCTCTTTCTGCACCCCTCTTCCCTCTTTTTGCACCCCTCTTGCCTCTTTCTGCACCTCTGTTGCTTTTTTCTACACTCCTCTTGCTTCTTTGTTCACCTCTCTTGCTTCTTTCTGCACCACTAGTTCTTCTTTCTGAACCCCTCTTACCTCTTTTTGCACCTCTCTTGCCACTTTCTGCACCTCTGTTCCTTCTTTCTGCACTTCTTTGTTTCTTTCTGCCGCTCTCTTGCTTCTTTCTGAACCGTCTTGCCTCTTTCTCCACCCCTCGTCTCTTTTTCTGCACCCCTGTTGCCTCTGTCTGCACCTGTTCCTTCCTTCTGCACTTCTTTTGTTTCTTTCTACAGCTCTCTTGCTTCTGGTTACTCCCCTTGCCTCTTTCTTCACCCCTCTTCCCTCTTTCTGCACCCTTGTTGCCTCTTTCTGCACCTCTGATCCTTCTTTCTGCACTTCTTTTGTTTCTTTCTGCAAATCTCTTGCTTCTTTCGGCACCCCTCTTCCCTCTTTCTGCACCTCTGTTGCTTTTTTCTGCACTCCTCTTGCTTCTTTGTGCACCTCTCTTTCTTTCTGTACCACTTGCGCTTCTTTCTGTACCCTCTTACGTATTTTGCACCTCTCTTGCCTCTTTCTGCACCTCTGTTCCTTCTTTCAGGACTTCTTATGTTTCTTTCTGCACCTCTCTTGCTTCTTTCTGTACCCCTCTTGCCACTTTCTCCAACCCTGTTCCCCTTTTGCATCTCTGTTGCTTCTTTCTGCACTTCTCTTACCTCTTTCTCCACCCTTCATCCCTCTTTCTGCACCTCTATTGCTTCTTTCTGCACTTCTCTTGCTTCTTTCTGCACCTCAGTCCCTTCTATCTGCAACCTTTGTGCCTCTTTCTGAACCCCTCTTCCCACTTTCTGCACCCCTCTTGCGTCTTTCTTTACCTCTGTCCCTTCTTTCTACACTTCTTTTGTTTCTTTCTGCAACTCTCTTGCTTCTTTCTGCACCCCTTTGCCTGCTTCTGCACCCCTATTCCCTCTTTTTGCACCCCTCTTGCATCTTTCTGCACCTCTGTTCCTTCTTTCTGCACTTCTTTTGTTTTTTTCTGCACCTCTAGCTTCTTTCTGCACCCCGTTGCCTCTTTCTCTACCGTTCGTCTCTCTGTCTGCACCCCTGTTGCCTCTTTCTGCACCTTTGTTCCTTCTTTCTGCACTTTTTTTGTTTCTTTCTACAGCTCTCTTGCTTCTTTATACACCCTTGCCTCTTTCTCCACCCCTCGTCTCTCTTTCTGCACCCCTGTTGCCTCTTTCTGCACCTTTGTTCCTTCTTTCTGCACTTCTTTTGTTTCTTTCTACAGCTCTGTTGCTTCTTTCTACACCCCCTTGCCTCTTTCTCCCCCCCTTTTGCCTCTTTCTCCACCCCTCGTGCCTCTTTCTGCACCTATGTTCCTTCTTTCTGCCCTTTTTTTTCTTTCTGCAGCTCTTTTGCTTCTTTCTGCACCGTCTTGCCTCCCACCCCTCGTCTCTCTTTCTGCACCCCTGTTGCCTCTTTCTGCACCTCTGTTCTTTCCTTCTGCACTTCATTTGTTTATTTCTACAGCTCTTTTGCTTCTTTCTGCACTGTCTTGCCTCCCACCCCTCGTCTCTCTTTCTGCACCCCTGTTGCCTCTTTATGCACCTCTGTTCCTTATTTCTGCACTTCTTTTGTTTCTTTCTGCACATCTCTTGCTTATTTCTGCACCCCTTGTGCCTCTCTCTGCACCCCTCTTCCCTCTTTTTGCACCCCTCTTGCTTCTTTCTGCACCTCTGTTGCTTTTTTCTGCACTCCTCTTGCTTCTTTGTTCACCTCTCTTGCTTCTTTCTGCACCACTTGCGCTTCTTTCTGCACCCCTCTTACCTTTTTCGCACTTCTCTTGCCTCTTTATGCACCTCTGTTCCTTCTTTCTGCACTTCTTTTGTTTCTTTCTGCACCTCTCTTGCTTCTTTCTGTACCCCTCTTGCCACTTTCTCCAACCCTGTTCCCCTTTTTGCATCTCTGTTGCTTTTTCTGCACTTCTCTTGCTTCTTTCTGCACCTCAGTCCCTGCTTTCTACAACCTTTGTGCTACTTTCTGCACCCCTCTTCCCTCTTTCTGTACACCTATTGCCTCTTTCTGCAACTCTGTTCCTTCTTTCTGCACTTCTTTTGTTTCTTTCTGCAACTCTATTGCTTCTTTCTGCACCGCTTTGCCTGCTTCTACACCCCTCTTCCCTCTTTCTACATCCCTCTTGCCTCTTTCTGCACCTCTCTTGCCTCTTTCTGCACCTCTGATCCTTCTTTCTGCACTTTTGTTTTTTTCGGCACCTCTCGCTTCTCTCTGCACCCCTTTTGCCTCTTTCTGCACCCCTATTGCTTCTTTCTGCACCCCTCTTGCCTCTTTCTGCACCTGTGTTCCTTCTTTCTGCACTTCTTTTGTTTCTTTCTGCATCTCTCTTGCTTCTTTCTGTACCCCTCTGGCCACTTTCTCCAATCCTGTTCCCCCTTTTTGCATCTATGGTGCTTCTTTCTGCACTTCTCTTACCTCTTTCTCCACTCTTCATCCCTCTTTCTGCACCTCTGTTGCTTCTTTCTGCACTTCTCTTCCTTCTTTCTCCACCTCAGTCCCTTCTTTCTGCAACCTTTGTGCCTCTTTCTGCACCCCTCTTCCCTGTTTCTGTGCCCCTCTTGCCTCTTTCTGTACCTCTGTTCCTTCTTTCTACACTTCTTTTGTTTCTTTCTGCAACTCTCTTGCTTCTTTCTGCACCCCTTTACCTGCTTCTGCACACCTCTTCCCTCTTTCTTCATCCCTCTTGCCTCTTTCTGCACCCTTCTTCCCTCTTTCTGCACCCCTCTTGCCTCTTTCTGCACCTCTGTTCCTTCTTTCTACACTTCTTTTGTTTGTTTCTGCAACTCTCTTGCTTCTTTCTGCACCCCTTTGCCTGCTTCTGCACCCCTCTTCCCTCTTTCTGCACCCCTCTTGCCTCTTTCTGCACCTCTGTTCCTTCTTTCTGCACTTCTTTTGTTTTTTCTGCACCTCTTGCTTCTTTCTGCACCCCATTTGCCTCTTTCTGCACCCCTCTTGCCTCTTTCTGCACCTCTGTTCCTTCTTTCTGCTCTTCTTTTGTTTCTATCTGCAGCTCTCTTGCTTCTTTATAAACCCCCTTGCCTCTTTCTCCACCCCTCGTCTCTCTTTCTGCACCCCTGTTGCCTCTTTCTGCACCTCTGTTACTTCCTTCTGCACTTCTTTTGTTTCTTTCTACAGCTCTCTTGCTTCTTTCTGCACCCCCTTGCCTCTTTCTTCACCCCTCTTCCCTATTTCTGCACCCTTGTTGCCTCTTTCTGCACCTCTGTTCCTTATTTCTGTACTTCTTTTGTTTCTTTCTGCAAATCTCTTGCTTCTTTCTGCATCCCTTGTGCCTCTTTCTGCACCCCTCTTCCCTCTTTTTGCACCCCTCTTGCCTCTTTCTGCACCTATGTTGCTTTGTTCTGCACTCCTCTTGCTTCTTTGTTCACCTCTCCTGCCTCTTTCTGCACCTCTGTTCCTTCTTTACACACTTCTTTTGTTTCTTTCTGCACCTCTCTTGCTTCTTTTTGTACCCCTCTTGCCACTTTCTCCAACCCTGTTCCCCTTTTTGCATCTCTGTTGCTTCTTTCTGCACTTCTCTTGCCTCTTTCTCTACCCCTCATCCCTCTTTCTCCACCTCTGTTGCTTATTTCTGCACTTCTCTTGCTTCTTTCTGCACCTCAGTCCCTTCTTTCTGCAACCTTTGTGCCTCTTTCTGCACCCCTCTTCCCTCTTTCTGCATCCCGCTTGCCTCTTTCTACACCTCTGTTCCTTCTTTCTGCACTTCTTTTGTTTCTTTCTGCAACTCTCTTGCTTCTTTCTGTACCCCTTTGCCTGCTTCTACACCCCTCTTCCCTCTTTATGCACCCCTCTTGCCTCTTTATGCACCCCTCTTGCCTCTTTCTGCACCTCTGTTCCTTCTTTCCTCACTTTGTTTTTCTTTCTGTAGCTCTCTTGCTTCTTTCTGCACTGTCTTGCCTCTTTTTCCACCACTCGTCTCTCTTTCTGCACCCCTGTTGCCTCTTTCTGCACCTCTGTTCCTTCCTTCTGCACTTCTTTTGTTTCTTTTTACAGCTCTCTTGCTTCTTTCTGCACCCCCTTGTCTCTTTCTTCACCCCTCTTCCCTCTCTCTGCACCCTTGTTGCCTCTTTCTGCACCTCTGTCCTTCTTTCTGCACTTCTTTTGTTTCTTTCTGCGCATCTCTTGCTTCTATCTGCATCCCTTGTGCCTCTTTCTGCACCGCTCTTCCTCTTTTTGCACCGCTCTTGCCTCTTTCTGCACTTCTGTTGCTTTTTCTGCACTCCTCTTGATTTGTTGTTCACCTCTCTTGCCTCTTTCTGCACCTCTGTTGCTTCTTTCTGCACTACTTTTGTTTCTTTCTGCACCTCTCTTGCTTCTTTCTGTACCCCTCTTGCCACTTTCTCCAACCCTGTTCCCCCTATTTTGCATCTCTGTTGCTTATTTCTGCACTTCTCTTGCGTCTTTCTCCACCCCTCATCCTTCTTTCTGCACCTCTGTTGCTTCTTTCTGCACTTCTCTTGCTTCTTTCTGCACCTCAGTCCCTTCTTTCTGCAACCTTTGTGCCACTTTCTGCACCCCTCTTCCCTCTTTCTGCACCCCTCTTGCCTCTTTCTACACCTCTGTTCCTTCTTTCTGCACTTCTTTTGTTTCTTTCTGCAACTCTCTTGCTTCTTTCTGCACCCCTTTGCCTGCTTCTACACCCCTCTTCCCTCTTTCTTCACCCCTCTTGCCTCTTTCTGCACCCCTATTGCCTCTTTCTGCACCTTTGTTCCTTCTTTCTGCACTTCTTTTAATTTTTTCTGCACCTCTCGCTTCTTTCTGCACCCCTTTTGCCTCTTTCTGCACCCCTCTTGCGTCTTTCTGCACCTCTGTTCCTTCTTTCTGCACTTCTATTGTTTCTTTCTACAGCTCTCTTGCTTCTTTCTGCACCCCCTTGCCTCTTTCTTCACCCCTCTTCCCTATTTCTGCACCCTTGTTGCCTCTTTCTGCACCTCTGTTCCTTATTTCTGTACTTCTTTTGTTTCTTTCTGCAAATCTCTTGCTTCTTTCTGCATCCCTTGTGCCTCTTTCTGCACCCCTCTTGCCTCTTTTTGCACCCCTCTTGCCTCTTTCTGCACCTATGTTGCTTTGTTCTGCACTCCTCTTGCTTCTTTGTTCACCTCTCCTGCCTCTTTCTGCACCTCTGTTCCTTCTTTACACACTTCTTTTGTTTCTTTCTGCACCTCTCTTGCTTCTTTTTGTACCCCTCTTGCCACTTTCTCCAACCCTGTTCCCCTTTTTGCATCTCTGTTGCTTCTTTCTGCACTTCTCTTGCCTCTTTCTCTACCCCTCATCCCTCTTTCTGCACCTCTGTTGCTTATTTCTGCACTTCTCTTGCTTCTTTCTGTACCTCAGTCCCTTCTTTCTGCAACCTTTGTGCCTATTCTGCACCCCTCTTCCCTCTTTCTGCATCCCGCTTGCCTCTTTCAACACCTCTGTTCCTTCTTTCTGCACTTCTTTTGTTTCTTTCTGCAACTCTCTTGCTTCTTTCTGTACCCCTTTGCCTGCTTCTACACCCCTCTTCCCTCTTTATGCACCCCTCTTGCCTCTTTATGCACCCCTCTTGCCTCTTTCTGCACCTCTGTTCCTTCTTTCCTCACTTTTTTTTCTTTCTGTAGCTCTCTTGCTTCTTTCTGCACTGTCTTGCCTCTTTTTCCACCACTCATCTCTCTTTCTGCACCTCTGTTGCCTCTTTCTGCACCTCTGTTCCTTCCTTCTGCACTTCTTTTGTTTCTTTTTACAGCTCTCTTGCTTCTTTCTGCACCCCTTGTCTCTTTCTTCACCCTCTTCCCTCTCTCTGCACCCTTGTTGCCTCTTTCTGCACCTCTGTCCTTCTTTCTGCACTTCTTTTGTTTCTTTCTGCGCATCTCTTGCTTCTATCTGCATCCCTTGTGCCTCTTTCTGCACCGCTCTTCCCTCTTTTTGCACCCCTCTTGACTCTTTCTGCACTTCTGTTGCTTTTTTCTGCACTCCTCTTGATTTGTTGTTCACCTCTCTTGCCTCTTTCTGCACCTCTGTTGCTTCTTTCTGCACTACTTTTGTTTCTTTCTGCACCTCTCTTGCTTCTTTCTGTACCCCTCTTGCCACTTTCTCCAACCCTGTTCCCCCTATTTTGCATCTCTGTTGCTTCTTTCTGCACTTCTCTTGCCTCTTTCTCCACCCCTCATCCTTCTTTCTGCACCTCTGTTGCTTCTTTCTGCACTTCTCTTGCTTCTTTCTGCACCTCAGTCCCTTCTTTCTGCAACCTTTGTGCCACTTTCTGCACCCCTCTTCCCTCTTTCTGCACCCCTCTTGCCTCTTTCTACACCTCTGTTCCTTCTTTCTGCACTTCTTTTGTTTCTTTCTGCAACTCTCTTGCTTCTTTCTGCACCCCTTTGCCTGCTTCTACACCCCTCTTCCCTCTTTCTGCACCCCTCTTGCCTCTTTCTGCACCCCTATTGCCTCTTTCTGCACCTTTGTTCCTTCTTTCTGCACTTCTTTTAATTTTTTCTGCACCTCTCGCTTCTTTCTGCACCCCTTTTGCCTCTTTCTGCACCCCTCTTGCGTCTTTCTGCACCTCTGTTCCTTCTTTCTGCACTTCTATTGTTTCTTTCTGCAGCTCTCTTGCTTCTTTCTGCACCCCCTTGCCTCTTTCTCCACCCCTCGTCTCTCTTTCTGCACCCATGTTGCCTCTTTATGCACCTTTGTTCCTTCTTTCTGCACTTCTTTTGTTTCTTTCTACAGCTCTCTTGCTTCTTTCTACACCCCCTTGCCTCTTTCTCCACCCCTATTCCCTCTTTCTGTACCCCTGTTGCCTGTGTTCCTTCTTTCTGCACTTCTTTTGTATTTTTCTGCACATCTCTTTGTTCTTTCTGCACCCTGCGCGTCTCTTTCTGCACCCCTCTTCCCTCTTTTTGCACCCCTCTTGCCTCTGTTGTTTCTTTCTGCACTCCTCTTGCTTCTTTCTGCGCCTCTCTTGCTTCTTTCTGCACCACTTGTGCTTCTTTCTGCACCCCTCTTACCTATTTCTGCACTTCTCTTGCCTCTCTCTGCACCTCTGTACCTTCTTTCTGCACTTCTTTTGCTTCTTTCTGCACCTCTCTTGCTTCTTTCTGCACCCCTCTTGCCACTTTCTCGAACCCTGTTCCCCTTTTTGCATCTCTGTTACTTCTTTCTGCACTTCTCTTGCATCTTTCTAGACCCCTCATCCCTCTTTCTGCACCTCTGTTGCTTCTTTCTGCCCTTCTCTTGCTACTTTCTGCACCCCTGTCCCTTCTTTCTGCTACCCTTGTGCCTCTTTCTGCACCCCTCTTGCCTCTTTCTGCAACTCTGTACCTTCTTTCTGCTCTTCTTTTGTTTCTTTTTGCACATCTCTGCTACTTTCTGCAGCCCCCTTGCCTCTTTCTCCACCCTCATCTCTCTTTCTGCACCCATGTTGCCTCTTTATGCATCTTTGTTCCTTTTTTCTGCACGTCTTTTGTTTCTTTCTACAGCTCTCTTGCTTCTTTCTACACCCCTTGCCTCTTTCTCCACCCCTATTCCCTCTTTCTGCACCCCTGTTGCCCGTGTTCCTTCTTTCTGCACTTCTTTTGTATTTTTCTGCACATCTCTTTGTTCTTTCTGCACCTTGTGCGTCTCTTTCTGCACCCCTCTTCCCTCTTTTTGCACCCCTCTTGCCTCTGTTGTTTCTTTCTGCACTCCTCTTGCTTCTTTCTGCGCCTCTCTTGCTTCTTTCTGCACCACTTGTGCTTCTTTCTGCACCCCTCTTACCTATTTGTGCACCTCTCTTGCCTCTTTCTGCACCTCTGTTCCTTCTTTCTGCACTTCTTTTGCTTCTTTCTGCACCTCTCTTGCTTCTTTCTGCACCCCTCTTGCCACTTTCTCGAACCCTGTTCCCCTTTTTGCATCTCTGTTACTTCTTTCTGCACTTCTCTTGCCTCTTTCTCCACCCTTCATCCCTCTTTCTGCACCTCTGTTGCTTCTTTCTGCCCTTCTCTTGCTACTTTCTGCACCCCTGTCCCTTCTTTCTGCTACCCTTGTGCCTCTTTCTGCACCCCTCTTGCCTCTTTCTGCAACTCTGTACCTTCTTTCTGCTCTTCTTTTGTTTCTTTTTGCACATCTCGCTACTTTCTGCAGCCCTTTTGCCTCTTTCTGCACTCCTCTTGTCTCTTTCTGCACCTCTGTACCTTCTTTCTGCTCTTCTTTTGTTTCTTTTTGCACATCTCGCTACTTTCTGCAGCCCCCTTGCCTCTTTCTCCACCCCTCATCTCTCTTTCTGCACCTCTGTTCCTTCTTGCTGTACTTCTTTTCTTTCTTTCTGCAGCTCTCTTGCTTCTTTCTGCACCCCTCGTGCCTCTTTATGCACCCTCGTGCCTCTTCCAGCACCTCTGTTGCTTCTTTATCCACCCTACTTATCCCTTTCTGCATCTTTGTTGCTTCTTTATGCACTTCTGATGTTTTTTTCTGCACCTCTCGCTTCTTTCTGCATCCCTTTTGCCTCTTTCTGCACCCCTTTTGCCTCTTTCTGCACCTCTGTCCTTCCTTCTGCACTTCTTTTGTTTCTTTCTACAGCTCTCTTGCTTCTTCCTACACCCCCTTGCCTCTTTCTTCACCCCTCTTCCCTCTTTCTGTACCCTTGTTGCCTCTTTCTGCACCTCTGTTCCTTCTTTCTGCACTTCTTTTGTTCCTTTCTGCACATCTCTTGCTTCTTTCGGCACCCCTCGTGCCTCTTTCTGCACCCTTCTTCCCACTTTTTGCACCCCTCTTGCCTCTTTCTGCACCTCTGTTGCTTTTTTCTACACTCCTCTTGCTTCTTTGTTCACCTCTCTTGCTTCTTTCTGCACCACTAGCGCTTCTTTCTGCACCCATCTTACCTCTTTTTGCACCTCTCTTGCCACTTTCTGCACCTCTGTTCTTTCTTTCTGCACTTCTTTTGTTTCTTTCTGTAGCTCTCTTGCTTCTTTCTGCACCGTCTTGCCTCTTTTTCCACCCCTCGTCTCTTTTTCTGCACCCCTGTTGCCTCTTTCTGCACCTCTGTTCCTTCCTTCCTTCTGCACTTCTTTTGTTTCTTTCTACAGCTCTCTTGCTTCTTGCTACACCCCCTTGCCTCTTTCTTCACCCCTCTTCCCTCTTTCTGCACCCTTGTTGCCTCTTTTTGCACCCCTCTTGCCTCTTTCTGCACCTCTGTTGCTTTTTTCTGCACTCCTCTTGCTTCTTTGTGCACCTCTCTTTCTTCTTTCTGTACCACTTGCGCTTCTTTCTGCACCCCTCTTACGTCTTCTTGCACCTCTCTTGCCTCTTTCTCCAACCCTGTTCCCCCTTTTTGCATCTCTGTTGCATCTCTGTTGCTTCTTTCTGCACTTCTCTTATGTCTTTCTCCACCCTTCATCCCTCTTTCTGCACCTCTGTTGCATCTTTCTGCACTTCTCTTGCTTCTTTCTGCACCTCAGTCCCTTCTTTCTGCAACCTTTGTACCTCTTTCTGCACCCCTCTTCCCACTTTCTGCACCCCTCTTGCCTCTTTCTTCACCTCTGTCCCTTCTTTCTACACTTCTTTTGTTTCTTTCTGCAACTCTCTTGCTTCTTCCTGCACCCCTTTGTCTGCTTCTGCACCCCTCTTCCCTCTTTCTGCACCCCTCTTGCCTCTTTCTGCACCTCTGTTCCTTCTTTCTGCACTTCTTTTGTTTTTTTCTGCACCTCTAGCTTCTTTCTGCACCCCGTTGCCTCTGTCTCTACTGTTTGTCTCTCTGTCTGCACCCGTGGTGCCTCTTTCTGCACCTTTGTTCCTTCTTTCTGCACTTCTTTTGTTTCTTTCTACAGCTCTCTTGCTTCTTTACAAACCCCCTTGCCTCTTTCTCCACCCCTCGTCTCTCTTTCTGCACCCCTGTTGCCTCTTTCTGCACCTTTGTTCCTTCTTTCTGCACCCCTTTTGCCTCTCTCCGCACCCCTCTTGCCTCTTTCTGCATCTCTGTTCCTTCTTTCTGTACTTCTTTTCTTTCTTTCTGCAGCTCTCTTGCTTCTTTCTGCACCCCCTTGCCTCTTTCTGCACCCTTCTTCCCTTTTTCTGCACCCCTCTTGCCTCTTTCTGCACATCTATTCCTTCTTTCTGCTCTTCTTTTGTTTCTTTTTGCTCTTCTCTTGCTTCTTTCTGCACCCCTCGTGCCTCTTTCTGCACCCCTCTTCCTACTTTTTGCACCTCTTTGCTTCTTTCTCAAACACTTGTGCTTCTTTCTGTACCTTTCTTTCCTTTTTCTGCACCCCTCTTGCCTTTCTGCATATCTGTTCCTTCTTTCTGCTCTTCTTTTGTTTCTTTCTGCACCTCTCTTGCGTCTTTCTGCACCCCTCTTGCCACTCTCTCCACCCCTGTTCCCCCTTTTTGCATCCCTGTTGCTACTTTCTGCACTTCTCTTGCCTCTTTCTCCACCTCTCATCCCTCTTTCTGCACCTCTGTTGCTTTTTTCTGCACTTCTCTTGCTTCTTTCTGCACCTCTGTCCCTTCTTTCTTCAACCCTTGTGCCTCTTTCTGCACCCCTCTTCCCTTATTCTGCACCCCTCTTGCCTCTTTCTGCACCTCTGTTCCTTCTTTCTGCACTTCTTTTGTTTCTTTATGCAACTCTCTTGCTTCTTTCTGCATCCTTCTTGCCTCTTCCTCCACCCCTCTTCCCCTTTCTGCATCTCTGTTGCTTCTTTCTGCACTTCTGTTGCATCTTTCTCCACCCCTCTTCCCTGGTTCTGCACCTCTGTTGCTTCTTTCATCTCTTCTCTTGCTTCTTTCTGCACCCCTTTGGCCTCTTTCTGGATCCCTCTTGCCTCCTTCTGCACCTCTGTTGCTTCTTTCTCAACTCCACTTCCCCCTTTCTGCATCTTTGTTGCTTCTTTCTGCACTTCTTTTGTTTTTTTCTGCACTTCTCGCTTCTTTCTGCACCCTTTTGCCTCTTTCTGCACCCCTCTTGCCTCTTTCTGCACCTCTGTTCCTTCTTTTTGCACTTTTTTTGTTTCTTTCTGCAGCTCTCTTGCTTCTTTCTGCACCGTCTTGCCTCTTTCTCCACCCCTCGTCTCTTTTTCTGCATCCCTGTTGCCTCTTTCTGCACCTCTGTTCCTTCCTTCTGCACTTCTTTTGTTTCTTTCTACAGCTGTCTTGCTTCTTTCTGCACCCCCTTGCCTCTTTCTACACCCCTCTTCCCTCTTTCTGTACCTTTGTTGCCTCTTTCTGCACATCTGTTCCTTCTTTCTGCACTTCTTTTGTTCCTTTCTGCAAATCTCTTGCTTCTTTTGGCACCCCTCGTGCCTCTTTCTGCACCCCTCTTCCCTCTTTTTGCACCCCTCTTGCCTCTTTCTGCACCTCTGTTGCTTTCTTCTACACTCCTCTTGCTTCTTTGTTCACCTCTCTTGCTTCTTTCTGCACCACTAGCGCTTCTTTCTGCACCCCTCTTACCTCTTTTTGCACCTCTCTTGCCACTTTCTGCACTTCTGTTGCTTTTTTCTGCACTCCTCTTGATTTGTTGTTCACCTCTCTTGCCTCTTTCTGCACCTCTGTTGCTTCTTTCTGCACTACTTTTGTTTCTTTCTGCACCTCTCTTGCTTCTTTCTGTACCCCTCTTGCCACTTTCTCCAACCCTGTTCCCCCTATTTTGCAACTCTGTTGCTTCTTTCTGCACTTCTTTTGCCTCTTTCTCCACCCCTCATCCTTCTTTCTGCACCTCTGTTGCTTCTTTCTGCACTTCTCTTGCTTCTTTCTGCACCTCAGTCCCTTCTTTCTGCAACCTTTGTGCCACTTTCTGCACCCCTCTTCCATCTTTCTGCACCCCTCTTGCCTCTTTGTACACCTCTGTTCCTTCTTTCTGCACTTCTTTTGTTTCTTTCTGCAACTCTCTTGCTTCTTTCTGCACCCCTTTGCCTGCTTCTACACCCCTCTTCCCTCTTTCTGCACCACTCTTGCCTCTTTCTGCACCCCTATTGCCTCTTTCTGCACCTTTGTTCCTTCTTTCTGCACTTCTTTTAATTTTGTCTGCACCTCTCGCTTCTTTCTGCACCCCTTTTGCCTCTTTCTGCACCCCTCTTGCCTCTTTCTGCACCTCTGTTCCTTCTTTCTGCACTTCTATTGTTTCTTTCTGCAGCTCTCTTGCTTCTTTCTGCACCCCTTGCCTCTTTCTCCACCCTCGTCTCTCTTTCTGCACCCATGTTGCCTCTTTATGCACCTTTGTTCCTTCTTTCTGCACTTCTTTTGTTTCTTTCTACAGCTCTCTTGCTTCTTTCTACACCCCTTGCCTCTTTCTCCACCCCTATTCCCTCTTTCTGTACCCCTGTTGCCTGTGTTCCTTCTTTCTGCACTTCTTTTGTATTTTTCTGCACATCTCTTTGTTCTTTCTGCACCCTGCGTGTTTCTTTCTGCACTCCTCTTGCTTCTTTCTGCGCCTCTCTTGCTTCTTTCTGCACCACTTGTGCTTCTTTCTGCACCCCTCTTACCTATTTTTGCACCTCTCTTGCCTCTCTCTGCACCTCTGTTCCTTCTTTCTGCACTTCTTTTGCTTCTTTCTGCACCTCTCTTGCTTCTTTCTGCACCCCTCTTTCCACTTTCTCGAACCCTGTTCCCCTTTTTGCATCTCTGTTACTTCTTTCTGCACTTCTCTTGCCTCATTCTCCACCCTCTCATCCCTCTTTCTGCACCTCTGTTGCTTCTTTCTGCTCTTCTCTTGCTACTTTCTGCACCCCTATCCCTTCTTTCTGCTACCCTTGTGCCTCTTTCTGCACCCCTCTTGCCTCTTTCTGCAACTTTGTACCTTCTTTCTGCTCTTCTTTTGTTTCTTTTTGCACATCTCGCTACTTTCTGCAGCCCCCTTGCCTCTTTCTCCACCCCTCATCTCTCTTTCTGCACCTCTGTTCCTTCTTGCTGTACTTCTTTTCTTTTTTTCTGCAGCTCTCTTGCTTCTTTCTGCATCCCCCTGCCTCTTTCTCCACCCCTCCTCCCTCTTTCTTCACCCCTGTCGCCTCTTTCTGCACCTCTGTTCCTTCTTTCTGCACTTCTTTTGTTCCTTTCTGCACATCTCTTGCTTCTTTCGGCACCCCTCGTGCCTCTTTCTGCACCCTTCTTCCCACTTTTGCACCCTCTTGCCTCTTTCTGCACCTCTGTTGCTTTTTTCTACACTCCTCTTGCTTCTTTGTTCACCTCTCTTGCTTCTTTCTGCACCACTAGCGCTTCTTTCTGCACACCTCTTACCTCTTTTTGCACGTCTCTTGCCACTTTCTGCACCTCTGTTCTTTCTTTCTGCACTTCTTTTGTTTCTTTCTGCAGCTCTCTTGCTTCTTTCTGCACTGTCTTGCCTCTTTTTCCACCCCTCGTCTCTTTTTCTGCACCCCTGTTGCCTCTTTCTGCACCTCTGTTCCTTCCTTCTGCACTTCTTTTGTTTCTTTCTACAGCTCTCTTGCTTCTTGCTACACCCCTCTTGCCTCTTTCTTCACCCCTCTTCCATCTTTCTGCACCCTTGTTGCCTCTTTTGCTCCGCTCTTGCCTCTTTCTGCACCTCTGTTGCTTTTTCTGCACTCCTCTTGCTTCTTTGTGCACCTCTCTTTCTTCTTTCTGTACCACTTGCGCTTCTTTCTGCACCCTCTTACGTTTTTGCACCTCTCTTGCCTCTTTCTGCACCTCTGTTCCTTCTTTCAGGACTACTTATGTTTCTTTCTGCACCTCTCTTGCTTCTTTCTGTACCCCTCTTGCCACTTTCTCCAACCCTGTTCCCCTTTTTGCATCTCTGTTGCATCTCTGTTGCTTCTTTCTGCACTTCTCTTACGTCTTTCTCCACCCTTCATCCCTCTTTCTGCACCTCTGTTGCATCTTTCTGCACTTCTCTTGCTTCTTTCTGCACCTCAGTCCCTTCTTTCTGCAACCTTTGTACCTCTTTCTGCACCCCTCTTCCCACTTTCTGCACCCCTCTTGCCTCTTTCTTCACCTCTGTCCCTTCTTTCTACACTTCTTTTGTTTCTTTCTGCAACTCTCTTGCTTCTTTCTGCACCCCTTTGCCTGCTTCTGCACCCCTCTTCCCTCTTTCTGCACCCCTCTTGCCTCTTTCTACACCTCTGTTCCTTCTTTCTGCTCTTCTTTTGTTTTTTTCTGCACCTCTAGCTTCTTTCTGCACCCCGTTGCCTCTGTCTCTACTGTTCGTCTCTCTGTCTGCACCCCTGTTGCCTCTTTCTGCACCTTTGTTCCTTCTTTCTGCACTTCTTTTGTTTCTTTCTACAGCTCTCTTGCTTCTTTATAAACCCCCTTGCCTCTTTCTCCACCCCTCATCTCTCTTTCTGCACCTCTGTTCCTTCTTGCTGTACTTCTTTTCTTTTTTTCTGCAGCTCTCTTGCTTCTTTCTGCATCCCCCTGCCTCTTTCTCCACCCCTCCTCCCTCTTTCTTCACCCCTGTCGCCTCTTTCTGCACCTCTGTTCCTTCTTTCTGCACTTCTTTTGTTCCTTTCTGCACATCTCTTGCTTCTTTCGGCACCCCTCGTGCCTCTTTCTGCACCCTTCTTCCCACTTTTTGCACCCCTCTTGCCTCTTTCTGCACCTCTGTTGCTTTTTTCTACACTCCTCTTGCTTCTTTGTTCACCTCTCTTGCTTCTTTCTGCACCACTAGCGCTTCTTTCTGCACACCTCTTACCTCTTTTTGCACGTCTCTTGCCACTTTCTGCACCTCTGTTCTTTCTTTCTGCACTTCTTTTGTTTCTTTCTGCAGCTCTCTTGCTTCTTTCTGCACTGTCTTGCCTCTTTTTCCACCCCTCGTCTCTTTTTCTGCACCCCTGTTGCCTCTTTCTGCACCTCTGTTCCTTCCTTCTGCACTTCTTTTGTTTCTTTCTACAGCTCTCTTGCTTCTTGCTACACCCCCTTGCCTCTTTCTTCACCCCTCTTCCATCTTTCTGCACCCTTGTTGCCTCTTTTTGCTCCGCTCTTGCCTCTTTCTGCACCTCTGTTGCTTTTTTCTGCACTCCTCTTGCTTCTTTGTGCACCTCTCTTTCTTCTTTCTGTACCACTTGCGCTTCTTTCTGCACCCCTCTTACGTTTTTTTGCACCTCTCTTGCCTCTTTCTGCACCTCTGTTCCTTCTTTCAGGACTACTTATGTTTCTTTCTGCACCTCTCTTGCTTCTTTCTGTACCCCTCTTGCCACTTTCTCCAACCCTGTTCCCCCTTTTTGCATCTCTGTTGCATCTCTGTTGCTTCTTTCTGCACTTCTCTTACGTCTTTCTCCACCCTTCATCCCTCTTTCTGCACCTCTGTTGCATCTTTCTGCACTTCTCTTGCTTCTTTCTGCACCTCAGTCCCTTCTTTCTGCAACCTTTGTACCTCTTTCTGCACCCCTCTTCCCACTTTCTGCACCCCTCTTGCCTCTTTCTTCACCTCTGTCCCTTCTTTCTACACTTCTTTTGTTTCTTTCTGCAACTCTCTTGCTTCTTTCTGCACCCCTTTGCCTGCTTCTGCACCCCTCTTCCCTCTTTCTGCACCCCTCTTGCCTCTTTCTACACCTCTGTTCCTTCTTTCTGCTCTTCTTTTGTTTTTTCTGCACCTCTAGCTTCTTTCTGCACCCCGTTGCCTCTGTCTCTACTGTTCGTCTCTCTGTCTGCACCCCTGTTGCCTCTTTCTGCACCTTTGTTCCTTCTTTCTGCACTTCTTTTGTTTCTTTCTACAGCTCTCTTGCTTCTTTATAAACCCCCTTGCCTCTTTCTCCACCCCTCGTCTCTCTTTCTGCACCCCTGTTGCCTCTTTCTGCACCTTTGTTCCTTCTTTCTGCACCCCTTTTGCCTCTCTCTGCACCCCTCTTGCCTCTTTCTGCATCTCTGTTCCTTCTTTCTGTACTTCTTTTCTTTCTTTCTGCAGCTCTCTTGCTTTTTTCTGCACCCACTTGCCTCTTTCTGCACCCTTCTTCCCTTTTTCTGCACCCCTCTTGCCTCTTTCTGCACATCTATTCCCTCTTTCTGCTCTTCTTTTGTTTCTTTCTGCACTTCTCTTGCTTCTTTCTGCACCCCTCGTGCCTCTTTCTGCACCCCTCTTCCTACTTTTTGCACCTCTTTGCTTCTTTCTGCACTTCTCTTGCTTCTTTCTGCACCTCAGTCCCTTCTTTCTGCAACCTTTGTGCCACTTTCTGCACCCCTCTTCCCTCTTTCTGCACCCCTCTTGCCTCTTTCTACACCTCTGTTCCTTCTTTCTGCACTTCTTTTGTTTCTTTCTGCAACTCTCTTGCTTCTTTCTGCACCCCTTTGCCTGCTTCTACACCCCTCTTCCCTCTTTCTGCACCCCTCTTGCCTCTTTCTGCACCCCTATTTCCTCTTTCTGCACCTTTGTTCCTTCTTTCTGCACTTCTTTTAATTTTTTCTGCACCTCTCGCTTCTTTCTCCACCCCTTTTGCCTCTTTCTGCACCCCTCTTGCCTCTTTCTGCACCGCTGTTCCTTCTTTCTGCACTTCTATTGTTTCTTTCTGCAGCTCTCTTGCTTCTTTCTGCACCCCCTTGCCTCTTTCTCCACCCCTCGTCTCTCTTTCTGCACCCATGTTGCCTCTTTATGCACCTTTGTTCCTTCTTTCTGCACTTCTTTTGTTTCTTGCTGCACCGTCTTGCCTCTTTCTCCACCCCTCGTCTACAGCTCTCTTGCTTCTTTCTACACCCCCTTGCCTCTTTCTCCACCCCTATTCCCTCTTTCTGTAACCCTGTTGCCTGTGTTCCTTCTTTCTTCACTTCTTTTGTATTGTTCTTTCTGCACCCTGCGCGTCTCTTTCTGCACCCCTCTTCCCTCTTTTTGCACCCCTCTTGCCTCTGTTGTTTCTTTCTGCACTCCTCTTGCTTCTTTCTGCGCCTCTCTTGCTTCTTTCTGCACCACTTGTGCTTCTTTCTGCACCCCTCTTACCTATTTTTGCACCTCTCTTGCCTCTCTCTGCACCTCTGTTCCTTCTTTCTGCACTTCTTTTGCTTCTTTCTGCACCTCTCTTGCTTCTTTCTGCACCCCTCTTGCCACTTTCTCGAACCCTGTTCCCCTTTTTGCATCTCTGTTACTTCTTTCTGCACTTCTCTTGCCTCTTTCTCCACCCCTCATCCCTCTTTCTGTATCTCTGTTGCTTCTTTCTGCCCTTCTCTTGCTACTTTCTGCACCCCTGTCCCTTCTTTATGCTACCCTTGTGCCTCTTTCTGCACCCCTCTTGCCTCTTTCTGCAACTCTGTACCTTCTTTCTGCTCTTCTTTTGTTTCTTTTTGCACATCTCGCTACTTTCTGCAGCCCCCTTGCCTCTTTCTCCACCCCTCATCTCTCTTTCTGCACCCATGTTGCCTCTTTATGCACCTTTGTTCCTTCTTTCTGCACGTCTTTTGTTTCTTTCTACAGCTCTCTTGCTTCTTTCTACACCCCCTTGCCTCTTTCTCCACCCCTATTCCCTCTTTCTGCACCCCTGTTGCCTGTGTTCCTTCTTTCTGCACTTCTTTTGTATTTTTCTGCACATCTCTTTGTTCTTTCTGCACCCTGTGCGTCTCTTTCTGCTCCCCTCTTCCCTCTTTTTGCACCCCTCTTGCCTCTGTTGTTTCTTTCTGCACTCCTCTTGCTTCTTTCTGCGCCTCTCTTGCTTCTTTCTGCACCACTTGTGCTTCTTTCTGCACCCCTCTTACCTATTTTTGCACCTCTCTTGCCTCTTTCTGCACCTCTGTTCCTTCTTTCTGCACTTCTTTTGCTTCTTTCTGCACCTCTATTGCTTCTTTCTGCACCCCTCTTGCCACTTCCTCGAACCCTGTTCCCCTTTTTGCATCTCTGTTACTTCTTTCCGCACTTCTCTTGCCTCTTTCTCCACCCCTCATTCCTCTTTCTGCACCTCTGTTGCTTCTTTCTGCCCTTCTCTTGCTACTTTCTGCACCCCTTTCCCTTCTTTCTGCTACCCTTGTGTCTCTTTCTGCACCCCTCTTGCCTCTTTGTGCAACTCTGTACCTTCATTCTGCTCTTATTTTGTTTCTTTTTGCACATCTCGCTACTTTCTGCAGCCCTTTTGCCTCTTTCTGCACTCCTCTTGTCTCTTTCTGCACCTCTGTTCCTTCTTGCTGTACTTCTTTTCTTTCTTTCTGCAGCTCTCTTGCTTCTTTCTGCACCCCCCTGCCTCTTTCTCCACCCCTCCTCCCTCTTTCTTCACCCCTGTCGCCTCTTTCTGCACCTCTGTTCCTTCTTTCTGCACTTCTTTTGTTTCTTTCTGCAAGTCTCTTGCTTCTTTCTGCACCCCTCGTGCCTCTTTCTGCACCCTCTTGCCTCTTTCAGCACCTCAGTTGCTTCTTTATCCACCCTACTTATCCCTTTCTGCATCTTTGTTGCTTCTTTCTGCACTTCTGTTGTTTTTTTCTGCACCTCTCGCTTCTTTCTGCATCCCTTTTGCCTCTTTCTGCAACCCTTTTGCCTCTTTCTGCACCTCTGTTCCTTCCTTCTGCACTTTTTTTGTTTCTTTCTACAGCTCTCTTGCTTCTTCCTACACCCCCTTGCCTCTTTCTTCACCCCTCTTCCCTCTTTCTGTACCCTTGTTGCCTCTTTCTGCACCTCTGTTCCTTCTTTCTGCACTTCTTTTGTTCCTTTCTGCACATCTCTTGCTTCTTTCGGCACCCCTCGTGCCTCTTTCTGCACCCTTCTTCCCACTTTTTGCACCCCTCTTGCCTCTTTCTGCACCTCTGTTGCTTTATTCTACACTCCTCTTGCTTCTTTGTTCACCTCTCTTGCTTCTTTCTGCACCACTAGCGCTTCTTTCTGCACACCTCTTACCTCTTTTTGCACCTCTCTTGCCACTTTCTGCACCTCTGTTCTTTCTTTCTGCACTTCTTTTGTTTCTTTCTGCAGCTCTCTTGCTTCTTTCTGCACCGTCTTGCCTCTTTTTCCACCCCCGTCTCTTTTTCTGCACCCCTGTTGCCTCTTTCTGCACCTCTGTTCCTTCCTTCTGCACTTCTTTTGTTTCTTTCTACAGCTCTCTTGCTTCTTTCTACACCTCCTTGCCTCTTTCTTCACCCCTCTTCCCTCTTTCTGCACCCTTCTTGCCTCTTTTTGCACCCCTCTTGCCTCTTTCTGCACCTCCGTTGCTTTTTTCTGCACTCCTCTTGCTTCTTTGTGCACCTCTCTTTCTTCTTTCTGTACCACTTGCGCTTCTTTCTGCACCCCTCTTACGTTTTTTTGCACCTCTCTTGCCTCTTTCTGCACCTCTGTTCCTTCTTTCAGGACTACTTATGTTTCTTTCTGCACCTCTCTTGCTTCTTTCTGTACCCCTCTTGCCACTTTCTCCAACCCTGTTCCCCCTTTTGCATCTCTGTTGCATCTCTGTTGCTTCTTTCTGCACTTCTCTTACGTCTTTCTCCACCCTTCATCCCTCTTTCTGCACCTCTGTTGCATCTTTCTGCACTTCTCTTGCTTCTTTCTGCACCTCAGTCCCTTCTTTCTGCAACCTTTGTACCTCTTTCTGCACCCCTCTTCCCACTTTCTGCACCCCTCTTGCCTCTTTCTTCACCTCTGTCCCTTCTTTCTACACTTCTTTTGTTTCTTTCTGCAACTCTCTTGCTTCTTTCTGCACCCCTTTGCCTGCTTCTGCACCCCTCTTCCCTCTTTCTTCACCCCTCTTGCCTCTTTCTGCACCTCTGTTCCTTCTTTCTGCACTTCTTTTGTTTCTTTCTACAGCTCTCTTGCTTCTTTATAAACCCCCTTGCCTCTTTCTCCACCCCTCGTCTCTCTTTCTGCACCCCTGTTGCCTCTTTCTGCACCTTTGTTCCTTCTTTCTGCACTTCTTTTGTTTCTTTCTACAGCTCTGTTGCTTCTTTCTACACCCCCTTGCCTCTTTCTCCTCCCCTTTTGCCTCTTTCTCCACCCCTCGTGCCTCTTTCTGCACCTATGTTCCTTCTTTCTGCACTTCTTTTTTTTCTTTCTGCAGCTCTTTTGCTTCTTTCTGCAACGTCTTGCCTCTTTTTCCACCCCTCGTCTCTCTTTCTGCACTCCTGTTGCCTCTTTCTGCACCTCTGTTCCTTCCTTCTGCACTTCTTTTGTTTCTTTCTACAGCTCTCTTGATTCTTTCTGCACCCCCTTCCCTCTTTCTTCACCCCTCTTCCCTCTCTCTGCACCCTTGTTGCCTCTTTATGCACCTCTGTTCCTTATTTCTGCACTTCTTTTGTTTCTTTCTGCACATCTCTTGCTTATTTCTGCCCCCTTGTGCCTCTTTCTGCACCCCTCTTCCCTCTTTTTGTACCCCTCTTGCCTCTTTCTGCACCTCTGTTGCTTTTTTCTGCACTCCTCTTGCTTCTTTGTTCACCTCTCTTGCCTCTTTCTGCACCTCTGTTCCTTCTTTCTGCACTTCTTTTGTTTTTTTCTGCACATCTCTTGCTTCTTTCTGCACCCTTCGTGCCTCTTTCTGCATCCCTCTTCCCTCTTTTTGCACCCCTCTTGCCTCTTTCTACACCTCTGTTGCTTTTTTCTGCACTCCTCTTGCTTCTTTGTTCACCTCTCTTGCTTCTTTCTGCACCACTTGCGCTTCTTTCTGCACCCCTCTTACCTTTTTTCGCACCTCTCTTGCCTCTTTATGCACCTCTGTTCCTTCTTTCTGCACTTCTTTTGTTTCTTTCTGCACCTCTCTCGCTTCTTTCTGTACCCCTCTTGCCACTTTCTCCAACCCTGTTCCCCCTTTTTGCATCTCTGTTGCTTTTTTCTGCACTTCTCTTGCTTCTTTCTGCACCTCAGTCCCTTCTTTCTACAACCTTTGTGCCTCTTTCTGCACCCCTCTTCCCTCTTTCTGTACCCCTATTGCCTCTTTCTGCAACTCTGTTCCTTCTTTCTGCACATCTTTTGTTTCTTTATGCACTTCTCTTGCTTCTTTGTGCACCTCAGTTCCTTCTTTCTACAACCTTTGTGCCTCTTTCTGCACCCCTCGTCTCTCTTTCTGCACCCCTCTTGCCTCTTTCTGCACCTCTGATCCTTCTTTCTGCACTTCTTTTGTTTTATTCGGCACCTCTTGCTTCTTTCTGCACCCCTCTTGCCTCTTTCTGCACCCCTCTTGCCTCTTTCTGCACCTGTGTTCCTTCTTTCTGCACTTCTTTTGTTTCTTTTGCATCTCTCTTGCTTCTTTCTGTACCCCTCTGGCCACTTTCTCCAATCCTGTTCCCCCTTTTTGCATCTCTGGTGCTTCTTTCTGCACTTCTCTTACCTCTTTCTCCACCCTTCATCCCTCTTTCTGCACCTCTATTGCTTCTTTCTGCACTTCTCTTCCTTCTTTCTCCACCTCAGTCCCTTCTTTCTGCAACCTTTGTGCCTCTTTCTGCACCCCTCTTCCCTGTTTCTGCGCCCCTCTTGCCTCTTTCTGCACCTCTGTTCCATCTTTCTACACTTCTTTTGTTTCTTTCTGCAACTCTCTTGCTTCTTTCTGAACCCCTTTACCTGCTTCTGCACCCCTCTTCCCTCTTTCTGCATCCCTCTTGCCTCTTTCTGCACCCCTCGTCCCTCTTTCTGCGCCCCTCTTGCCTCTTTCTGCACCTCTGTTTCTTCTTTCTACACTTCTTTTGTTTATTTCTGTAACTCTCTTGCTTCTTTCTGCACCCCTTTGCCTGCTTCTGCACCCCTCTTCCCTCTTTCTGCTCCCCTCTTGCCTCTTTCTGCACCCCTCTTGCCTCTTTCTGCACCTCTGTTCCTTCTTTCTGCACTTCTTTTGTTTTTTTCTGCACCTGTAGCTTCTTTCTGAACCCCTTTTGCCTCTTTCTGCACCCCTCTTGTCTCTTTCTGCACCTCTGTTCCTTCTTTCTGCTCTTCTTTTGTTTCTATCTGCAGCTCTCTTGCTTCTTTCTGCACCCCCTTGCCTCTTTCTCCACCCCTCGTCTCTCTTTCTGCCCCCTGTTGCCTCTTTCTGCACCTTTGTTGCTTCTTTCTGCACTTCTTTTTTTTCTTTCTACAGCTCTCTTGCTTCTTTATAAACCCCCTTGCCTCTTTCTCCACCCCTCGTCTCTCTATCTGCACCCCTGTTGCCTCTTTCTGCACCTGTTACATCCTTCTGCAATTCTTTTGTTTCTTTCTACAGCTTTCTTGCTTCTTTCTGCACCCCCTTGCCTCTTTCTTCACCCCTCTTCCCTATTTCTGCTCCCTTGTTGCCTCTTTCTGCACCTCTGTTCCTTATTTCTGCACTTCTTTTGTTTCTTTCTGCAAATCTCTTGCTTCTTTCTGCATCTCTTGTGCCTCTTTCTGTACCCCTCTTCCCTCTTTTTGCACCCCTCTTGCCTCTTTCTGCATCTCTGTTGCTTTTTTTGGCACTCCTCTTGCTTCTTTGTTCACCTCTCTTGCCTCTTTCTGCACCTCTGTTCCTTCTTTATGCACTTCTTTTGTTTCTTTCTGCACCTCTCTTGCTTCTTTCTGTACCCCTCTTGCCACTTTCTCCAACCCTGTTCCCCCTTTTTGCATCTCTGTTGCTTCTTTCTGCACTTCTCTTGCCTCTTTCTCCACCCCTCATCCCTCTTTCTGCACCTCTGTTGCTTCTTTCTGCACTTCTCTTTTTTCTTTCTGCACCTCAGTCCCTTCTTTCTGCAACCTTTGTGCCTCTTTCTGCACCCCTCTTCCCTCTTTCTGCACCCTTCTTGCCTCTTTCTACACCTCTGTTCCTTCTTTCTGCACTTCTTTTGTTTCTGTCTGCAACTCTCTTGCTTCTTTCTGCACCCCTTTGCCTGCTTCTACACCCCTCTTCCCTCTTTATGCACCCCTCTTGCCTCTTTCTGCACCCCTCTTGCCTCTTTCTGCACCTCTGTTCCTTCTTTCCTCACTTTGTTTTCTTTCTGTAGCTCTCTTGCTTCTTTCTGCACTGTCTTGCCTCTTTTTCCACCCCTCGTCTCTCTTTCTGCACCCCTGTTGCCTCTTTCTGCACCTCTGTTCCTTCCTTCTGCACTTCTTTTGTTTCTTTTTACAGCTCTCTTGCTTCTTTCTGCACCCCCTTGCCTCTTTCTTCACCCCTCTTCCCTCTTTCTGCACCCTTTTTGCCTCTTTCTGCACCTCTGTTCCTTCTTTATGCACTTCTTTTGTTTCTTTCTGCGTATCTCTTGCTTCTTTCTGTACCTCTGTTGCTTCTTTCTGCACTTCTTTTGTTTCTTTCTGCATCTCTCTTGCTTCTTTCTGTACACCTCTTGCCACTTTCTCCAACCCTATTCCCCCTATTTTGCATCTGTGTTGCTTCTTTCTGCACCTCTCTTGCCTCTTTCTCCACCCCTCATCCCTCTTTCTGCACCTTTGTTGCTTCTTTCTGCACCTCAGTCCCTTCTTTCTGCAACCTTTGTGCCTCTTTCTGCATGCTTCTTCCCTCTTTCTGCACCCCTCTTGCCTCTTTCTACACCTCTGTTCCTTCTTTCTGCACTTCTTTTCTTTCTTTCTGCAACTCTCTCGCTTCTTTCTGCACCCCTTTGCCTGCTTCTATACCCCTCTTCCCTCTTTCTGCACCCCTCTTGCCTCTTTCTACACCCCTCTTGACTCTTTCTGCACCTTTGTTCCTTCTTTCTGCACTTCTTTTAATTTTTTCTGCACTTCTCGCTTCTTTCTGCACCCCTTTTGCCTCTTTCTGCACCCCTCTTGCCTCTTTCTGCACCTCTGTTCCTTCTTTCTGCACTTCTTTTGTTTCTTTCTGCAGCTCTCTTGCTTCTTTCTGCACCCCCTTGCCTCTTTCTCCACCCCTCGTCTCACTTTCTGCACTCCTGTTGCCTCTTTCTGCACCTTTGTTCCTTCTTTCTGCACTTCTTTTGTTTCTTTCTACAGCTCTCTTGCTTCTTTCTACACCCCCTTGCCTCTTTCTCCACCCCTATTCCCTCTTTCTGTACCCCTGTTGCCTGTGTTCCTTCTTTCTGCACTTCTTTTGTATTTTTCTGCACATCTCTTTGTTATTTCTGCACCCTGCGCGTCTCTTTCTGCACCCCTCTTCCCTCTTTTTGCACCCCTCTTGCCTCTGTTGTTTCTTTCTGCACTCCTCTTGCTTCTTTCTGCGCCTCTCTTGCCTCTTTCTGCACCACTTGTGCTTCTTTCTGCACCCCTCTTACCTATTTTTGCACCTCTCTTGCCTCTTTCTGTACCTCTGTTCCTTCTTTCTGCACTTCTTTTGCTTCTTTCTGCACCTCTCTTGCTTCTTTCTGCACCCCTCTTGCCACTTTCTCGAACCCTGTTCCCCTTTTTGCATCTCTTTTACTTCTTTCTGCACTTCTCTTGCCTCTTTCTCCACCCCTCATCCCTCTTTCTGCACCTCTGTTGCTTCTTTCTGCCCTTCTCTTGCTACTTTCTGCACCCCTGTCCCTTCTTTCTGCTACCCTTGTGCCTCTTTCTGTACCCCTTTTCCCTCTTTCTGCAACCCTGCTGCCTCTTTCTGCACCTCTGTTGCTTCTTTCTGTACTCCTATTGCTTTTTGTGCACCTCTCTTGCTTCTTTATGCACCACTTGTGCTTCTTTCTGCACCCTGCTTACCTCTTTTTGCACCTCTCTTGCCTCTTTCTGCACCTCTGTTCCTTCTTTCTGCACTTCTTTTGTTTCTTTCTGCACCTTTCTAGCTTCTTTCTGCACCCCTCTTGCCACTTTCTCCAACCCTGTTCCCCCTTTTTGCATCTCTGTTGCTTCTTTCTGCACTTCTCTTGCCTCTTTCTCTACCCTCCATCCCTCTTTCTGCACCTCTGTTGCTTCTTTTTGCACTTCTCTTGCTTCTTTCTGCACCTCAGTCCCTATTTTCTGCAACTCTTGTGCCTCTTTCTGCACCCATCTTCCCTCTTTCTGCACCCCTGTTGCCTCTTTCCGCACCTCTGCTCCTTCTTTCTGCTCTTCTTTTGTTTCTTTTTGAACATCTCGCTACTTTCTGCACCCCTTTTGCCTCTTTCTGCACTCCTCTTGCCACTTTATGCACCTCTGTTCCTTCTTTCTGTACTTCTTTTCTTTCTTTCTGCAGCTCTCTTGCTTCTTTCTGCACCCCCCTGCCTCTTTCTCCACCCCTCCTCCCTCTTTCGTCACCCCTGTCGCCTCTTTCTGCACCTCTCTTCCTTTCTGCACTTCTTTTGTTTCTTTCTGCAAGTCTCTTGCTTCTTTCTGTACCCCTTGTGCCTCTTTCTGCACCCTCTTGCCTCTTTCAGCACCTCTGTTGCTTCTTTCTCCACCCTACTTCTCCCTTTCTGCATCTTTGTTGCTTCTTTATGCACTTCTGTTGTTTTTTTCTGCACCTCTTGCTTCTTTCTGCATCCCTTTTGCCTCTTTCTGCACCCCTTTTGCCTCTATCTGCACCTCTGTTCCTTCTTTCTGCACTTCTTTTGTCTCTTACTGCAGCTCTGTTGCTTCTTTCTGCACCCCTTTGCCTCTTTCTCTACCCCTCATCTCTCTTTCTGCTCCCCTGTTGCCTCATTCTGTACCTCTGTTCCTTCTTTCTGCACTTCTTTTGTTTCTTTCTACAGCGCCCTTGCCTCTTTCTCCACCCCTCTTCCCTCTTTCTGCACCCCTGCTGCCTCTTTCTGCACCTCTGTTGCTTCTTTCTGCACTCCTATTGCTTTTTGTGCACCTCTCTTGCTTCTTTATGCACCACTTGTGCTTCTTTCTGCACCCTGCTTACCTCTTTTTGCACCTCTCTTGCCTCTTTCTGCACCTCTGTTCCTTCTTTCTGCACTTCTTTTGTTTCTTTCTGCACCTTTCTAGCTTCTTTCTGCACCCCTCTTGCTACTTTCTCCAACCCTGTTCCCCCTTTTTGCATCTCTGTTCCTTCTTTCTGCACTTCTCTTGCCTCTTTCTCTACCCTTCATCCCTCTTTCTGCACCTCTGTTGCTTCTATTTGCACTTCTCTTGCTTCTTTCTGCACCTCAGTCCCTATTTTCTGCAACCCTTGTGCCTCTTTCTGCACCCATCTTCCCTCTTACTGCACCCCTGTTACCTCTTTCTGCACCTCTGCTCCTTCTTTCTGCACTTCTTTTGTTTCTTTCTGCACCCCTCTTGCCTCTTTCTGCACCTCTGATCCTTCTTTCTGTACTTTTGTTTTTTTCTGCACCTCTCACGTCTTTCTGCACCCCTTTTGCCTCTTTCTGCACCCCTCTTGACTCTTTCTGCACCTCTGTTCCTTCTTTCTGCACTTCTTTTTTTCTTTCTACAGCTCTCTTGCTTCTTTATAAACCCCCTTGCCTCTTTCTCCACCCCTCGTCTCTCTTTCTGCACCCCTGTTGCCTCTTTCTGCAGCTTTGTTCCTTCTTTATGGAATTCTTTTGTTTCTTTCTACAGCTCTCTTGCTTCTTTCTACACCCCTTGCCTCTTTCTCCACCCCTTTTGCCTCTTTCTCCACCCCTCGTGCCTCTTTCTGCACCTCTGTACCTTCTTTCTGCACTTTTTTTCTTCTTTCTGTAGCACTCTTGCTTCTTTCTGCACTGTCTTGCCTCTTTTTCCACCCCTCGTCTCTCTTTCTGCACCCCTGTTGCCTCTTTGTGCACCTCTGTTCCTTCCGTCTGCACTTCTTTTGTTTCTTTCTACAGCTCTCTTGCTTCTTCCTGCACCCCTTGCCTCTTTCTTCACCCCTCTTCCCTCTTTCTGCACCCTTGTTGCCTCTTTCTGCACCTCTGTTCCTTATTTCTGCACTTCTTTTGTTTCTTTCTGCACATCTCTTGCTTCTTTCTGCACCCCTTGTGCCTCTTTCTGCACCCCTCTTCCCTCTTTTTGCACCCCTCTTGCCTCTTTCTGCACCTCTTTTGCTTTTTTCTGCATTCCTCTTGCTTCTTTGTTCACCTCTCTTGCCTCTTTCTGCACCTCTGTTCCTTCTTTCTACACTTTTTTTGTTTCTTTCTGCACCTCTCTTGCTTCTTTCTGTACCCCTCTTGCCACTTTCTCCAACCTGTTCGCCCTTTATGCATCTCTGTTGCTTCTTTCTGCACTTCTCTTGCCTCTTTCTCCACCCCTCATCCTTCTTTCTGCACCTCTGTTCCTTCTTTCCGCACTTCTCTTGCTTCTTTCTGCACCTCTCGCTTCTTTCTGCATCCCTTTTGCCTCTTTCTGCACCCCTTTTGCCTCTATCTGCACCTCTGTTCCTTCTTTCTGCACTTCTTTTGTTTCTTTCTGCAGCTCTCTTGCTTCTTTCTGCACCCCATTGACTCTTTCTCTACCCCTCATCTCTCTTTCTGCACCCATGTTGCCTCATTCTGTACCTCTGTTCCTTCTTTCTGCACTTCTTTTGTTTCTTTCTACAGCGCTCTTGCCTCTTTCTACACCCCGTTGCCTCTTTCTCCACCCCTCTTCCCTCTTTCTGCACCCCTGTTGCCTGTTCCTGCACCTCGGTTGCTTCTTTCTGCACTCCTATTGCTTTTTGTGCACCTCTCTTGCTTCTTTATGCACCACTTGTGCTTCTTTCTGCACCCGCTTACCTTTTTTTGCACCTCTCTTGCCTCTTTCTGCACCTCTGTTCCTTCTTTTTGCACTTCTTTTGTTTCTTTCTGCACCTTTCTATCTTCTTTCTGCACCCCTCTTGCCACTTTCTCCAACTCTGTTCCCCCTTTTTGCATCTCTGTTGCTTCTTTCTGCACTTCTCTTGCCTCTTTCTCTACCCTTCATCCCTCTTTCTGCACCTCTGTTGCTTCTTTTTTCACTTCTCTTGCTTATTTCTGCACCTCAGTCCCTATTTTCTGCAACCCTTGTGCCTCTTTCTGCACCCATCTTCCCTCTTTCTGCACCCCTGTTGCCTCTTTCCGCACCTCTACTCCTTCTTTCTGCACTTCTTTTGTTTCTTTCTGCACCCCTTGTGAGAAGTTTGCCTGGTATATGCTGTCCACTAGGTATAGTGGGCACCTTGCACCAGTCCAAACAACCCCTTATTGGAGATAGGTTAAAGACAACCTTTATTGAAAGCTATCCTAGTGGTAGCTATGGAGAGCAGCCTTCAGGCTAAGTCTTGAAGGAATGTAAAGCAGCTTGTTTTACCAGTCTATAATCTCTTGAGTGACCAAATGAAAGAGGACCACACCAGGTATATATATAAAATATATGTATTTAGTCTTAAACACACCCCTCTAGTCTCTTTATGAGGCTAGAGTTCGAAGTACATAGTTTACAAGTCAAATATCAACAGTAATAGCACAAATACACGTTTGAGCCCTAGGGGCGTACCAAACCATATACCAAAAAGTGGTATAAGAACCACGACTGAACTAGACACAAGGCCTAGAGCCTGTAGAAGTGCTTGGCACTCAAGGAACCACCCAAGGAAGTGACACAGGGGACCCACGGGGGACGCGTGCAGTTTGAGAACACAGCCGCGAGCCACCGTTGACTTCTATGGGGAAAGTCGCGGTTAGATTTTTAAAAGAAAAGGACACTTAGAGGAGGACTTGGAGCAAACCCCTTTAGAACTAGGCAGTTCTAGATTCAATACCCACAGGAGCACCAGAGTACTCGAGTTACCTCACCAAGGGAAGCCGGGTGCATAGGTGTCTTTCGGTGTCGGGTTTCGTCGTCGTTTTCAATGGCGATCTGCGGCAAAGTGCTGCTGGAGGCCAAGTCGAATGTGTCCGGGTGAATCCAAGGGTGGATCGAAGATCTGAAGAACCTGAAAGCAGAGGGGACAGAGTCTGGGTCACCAGCCAGTGACCAGGAAGGCGATGAGCAGATGCCCACCGATGTCGGGTGCTTCAGGTAGGTTGACGGTCATCTTGACTCTTCAGCCACGAGGTCCAGGAGGCATTGATGATGACGAGGAGCTGAGCTGTCCCATAATGTCTGTCGATTTCTGGGGTGTCAGCGACCGGATTGGGCTCAACAAGCCTTGGCAACGGCAAGTCACGTAGAAACAAAGAAAGGACGTTGATGCAGACCAGCAAGGTTTGAGGGACTCACCCAGCGAGGGTAAGTCAGGACACGTATGGAGCAACCAGGAAAGCACAAGCAGAAGAAGAGTTGCCTTCAGGAGGGCCCACTAGCCAACGGACTAGCAACCGCAAAGGAGCCTCAACTGGACGCACTTGGAGCTGGCTCACAGGACACTCGTGGAGTGGAGGCCAGTGATCTTCGGTGCAGTGGGTGCTGGAGGCGGGGGCTTCTTAGATCCCAAAGCACAACTTCAAGGAAGACCCGGAAGATGATGCACTTGCAAAAGTTCTTGGTGTCCAGGGGTCACGGTTCCACATTACCCACAACAGCTACGTGCCTCAGCTTCGCTGGCGTCTCAGGGCAGCCTCAATAAAATCTGGAAATCCACCTCTGGTGATGCAAAGACTTCGGCGTCCGGCAGGAGCTTCAGTGATGAAGACCAGACAATTGCTTCTTAGGTGACTGCCAAGCAGGGGAGTCACTCCTTGACCCCAAGGGAGATTCTTCAGTCCTCTAATCTTCAAGTAGAGCATCAAAGGTCCAGGATTCGGCTTCAGAGTTTCGTCCAGGGTAATATAAAGTCCTAAGGACTGGGGTCCCATACTTATACTAAGTTAGGGGGTTGGACATACTCTGGGGACCCAACTATGGGAGGGTCAGGGAAGAGGGGTGGTTACACCCATTCCCTTTGTCCAGTTTCGCACCAGAGCAGGGGCAGGTAGCCCCTGCAACCGGTTTGAACTGGCTTATGCACAGGGACACCAAATGTGCCCCAGTGCAGGACTTCAAAGCACCAGAGAGTGCTCCCGCCCAGCCCCAATACACACTATCCTGTCTGGGGAGGTGGTTACAACTCCCTGTGACAGGAAACCTATTGTCCAGGCCTCCCCTGCCAGAGTTTCGGTCAACAGCAGGAGGCGAGACCCGTGTCTGTGGCAGCAGCATCCATTTTGTGATCCCAGGGCTCTGAAAAGTTAATACCGGATATGCCGGTGTGCACATGTCTCTCCCTCTAGAAGGGTGGAATGCTACCCCCACCGCCAGGACTGGCGGGGGGGTAGTATTCCAAGGTGTTTGACACCAAACACGACATGTTTTGGTGCAGCCAGTCCAAAGTTAGCATTCTACCGCGAGGATATAATGCACTTAAGAGTATATGGTCAGGCTGTAGCACAAACAGCATCAGAGGATTGACTCTGAACGCTACAGAGGGGCTCTGCTCATGCAGGGCCACCCTCTCACATAAAAACCAAGCACTCTGCCTTCAGGATTGTTAAGGCCTGCCATAGGAGTGACTTATAGGTTTATATGTGTGTGCAATGGTAGTGATATAGGTAGCCTATATCACAGTAAGGGGTGCATGCACCACCTTACCCAGGCTGCAGTAGCAGACCTGTGGTGTCATTTTGGAGGGCCTCCCAGGGGTGGCATAATACATGCTTCAGCCCCTGGTAGGCCTCTGGGGTACCTAGGCCCTGGGTACATAGTGTACCATATACTAGGGACTTATAAGGGCACTCCAGAATCCAATCAAAGATGTACCTAAGGCACATGGAATCCATTTTAGAGAGGAAGCAGCTAGGCTGGGGTTCTGATTAGCAGGGCCCCAGCCAGACTAAAGTCGAAAACACTGTGAAGCATTAGCAAAAAGTGGGGGTACCCATGTGAAGCAGATCCTACTCTCCTACACAACCCCCCCCCAAACGCAGGGACATTAAACTAACCTTGACCAGTTGAGTCTTCATGTTCTAAGTGGAAGTACCTAGAGAGTCCATCTGCATTGGCATGGTTACTCCCAGGTCTGTGTTCCACTGTAAAGTCCATCCCCTGTAGGGAAATGGACCACCTCAGCAGTTTGGGGTTTTCACCCTTCATTTGTTTTAGCCATAGGAGGGGCTTGTGGTCTGGTTGAACAAGGAAGTGAGTACCAAACAAGTATGGCCTCAACTTCTTCAGAGCCCAAACCACAGCAAAGGCCTCCCTCTCTATGGCTGACCAACGTTTCTCTCTAGGGGTCAGCCTTCTGCTAATGAAAGCTACTGGCTGATCCTGAGCTTCATCATTCAATTGTGACAGTACAGCCCCTACCCCCAATTCAGATGCATCTGTTTGGACAATGAACTTCTTGGAGTAATCAGGACTCTGTAGAATGGGAGCAGTGCACATGGCCTGCTTCAGGTCATCAAATGCCTTTTGACAGCTAGCTGTCCACTGAACCTTTTGGGCATTCTCTTGGAAGTTAAGTCATTCAGGGGTGTCACTATTGATCCATACCCCTTGACAAATCTCCTATAGTACCCAGTCAGGCCTAAGAAGGCTCTCACCTGAGTCTGGGTAGTTGGAGCAACCCAGTCCATGATGGTCTGGATTTTGCTCTGCAGTGGTTGAACCTGGCCTCCACCTACAAGGTGGCCCAGGTACACAACCTGACTCTGCCCTATCTGGCACTTGGTGGCCTTGATAGTGAGGCCTGCCTTTTGCAGGGCCTCCAAAACATATCTGAGGTGGACCAGGTGATCCTCCCAGGTGGAGCTAAAGACAGCAATATCATCTAGATATGCTGCACTATAGGCTTCCAGACCTGTAAGGACTGTGTTCACCAACCTCTGAAAAGTTGCAGGTGCATTCTTCAGACCAAAGGGCATCACCGCAAATTGGTAATGCCCACTAGGGGTTGAGAATGCTGTTTTTGGCTTTGCATCATCAGCTAGCCTGATCTGCCAGTAGCCAGCTGTTAGGTCAAATGTGCTTAGATACTTGGCTGAGGCCAAAGTGTCTATTAGCTCATCTGCCCTGGGTATTGGATGGGCATCAGTCCTAGTGACTGCATTGAGACCCCTGTAGTCCACACAAAACCTCATCTCTCTTTTCCCACCACTGGTGTGAGGTTTTGGCACAAGGACCACTGGACTAGCCCAAGGGCTATCTGAGGGTTCAATAACTCCCAAATCCAACATTTTCTGGACTTCTGTCCTGATACAGTCCCTGACATGGTCAGGTTGCCTATAAATCTTATTTTTAATAGGCAGACTGTCCCCAGTGTCCACTTCGTGAGTGCACCAGGTGGTCTGACTTGGAGTCAGAGAGAACATATGTCTGTACTGATTGAGCACTTGTCTGCAATCAGTTTGCTGCTGGGCAGTGAGGCCGCCTGCCAAGGCTACACCATTCACTGACCCATCATCAGGGTTCTGTGAGAGCAGGTCAGGGAGTGGGTCACTCTCTTCCTCCTGTCCCTCATCAGTAGCCATGAGCAAGCCCATGTCTGCCCTGTCCACATATGGTTTCAATCTGTTGACATGGAGAACCCTGTGGGGACTCCTGGGTGTTCCTAGGTCTACCAAATAGGTAACCTCACCCTTCTGCTCAACAATGGTATGGGGTCCACTCCATTTGTCTTGGAGAGCTGCTGGGGCCACTGGCTCCAACACCCACACCTTCTGCCCTGACTGGTAAACAGTCAGTACAGCCTTTTGGTCATGCCAGGCTTTTTGTAGTTCCTGGCTAGCCTCAAGGTTTTTAGTTGCCTTTTTCATGTACTCAGCCATCCTGGAGCAAAGACCAAGTACGTAGTCCACTATGTCCTGCTTTGGGGGCTTGAGAGGTAACTCCCATCCTTCCTTCAGCAGACACAATGGACCCCTGACAGGATGGCCAAGCAAAAGTTCAAAAGGGCTGTAGCCAACCCCCTTTTGAGGCACCTCCCTGTATGCAAACAAAAGGCAGGGCAAGAGTATGTCCCATCTTCGCCTAAGCTTTTCTGGGAGCCCTTTGATCATGCCCTTTAAGGTTTTGTTGAATCTCTCAACTAAACCATTGCATTGTGGGTGATAGGGTGTGGTGAATTTGTAGTCACTCCGCACTCCTTCCACATTTCCTTCAAGTATCCAGACATAAAGTTAGCACCCCTGTCTGATACAACCTCCTTAGGGAAGCCCACTCTTGAGAAAATTCCCAGGAGGGCTCTTGCCAGCACAGGTGCTGTAGTGGTCCTAAGGGGAATAGCCTCTGGGTACCTAGTGGCATGGTTCACCACCACTAGGATAAACCGGTGCCCAGATGCTGTTTGGGGATCCATGGGACCAACAATGTCAATCCCCACCTTTCAAAGGGAACCCCCACCACAGGTAGTGGTATCAGGGGGGCCTTTGTAGTGCCACCTGCCTTGCCACTGGCCTGGCAGGTTACACAGGAGCGACAAAACTCCTTGGTGTCTTCAGACATGTGGGGCCAGTGAAAGTGAGGGACAATTCTGTCCCAAGTCTTGTTCTGGCCCAGGTGACCTGCTAGAGGAATGTCATGGGCTAGGGTCAATAGGAAGCCCATGAACTTCAGAGGTATAACCAACCTCCTGGTGGCACCAGGCTTGGGGTCTCTACACTCTGAGTACAAGAGTCCATCATCCCAATACACTTTATGGGGACCACTAGCATTCCCAGCAGCCTCAGCAGCAGCTTGCTGTCTGAGGGGTTCAAGAGAGGGGCAGCTCTGCTGCTCCTGGCTCAGATCTGCCCTGGAAGGGCCCCTGTCCCTAAGAACTCAACCTGATCAGGCTCAAGCTCCTCTGGGACAGTTCCTTCCTCAGGACTGAGATCATCTCTCTCAAGAGACTGATCTTCCTTCTGAGCCAAGGGGGAAGGCACTGCCTTAACCCTACTACTCCTCCTCTTGGATGGCACTTGGTCCATTGTTCCAGGATCCAAGGCCTGTTCAGTGTTAGACATTTTGGCCTGTGACCTGGTCACAGCAAACACATCTGCAGGGATGCCCAGCATTTCTGCATGGGTCCTGAGCTCCACTTCTGCCCAAGCTGAAGTTTCTAGATCATTGCCAAGCAAGCATTCAACTGGTAGGTTTGCATTCACCACAACCTTCTTAAGGCAAGTTACCCCTCCCCAGGAGAAGTTAACAACTGCCAGCGTATGGTCTGTTCTGACATTGCTAGCATTGGTCACTTGGTACATTTCACCAAGTATAATCTGCCCAGGATCCACAAGATCTTGTGTCACCATGGTGACACTTGCTCCTGTGTCCCTGAATGCCAAAGCCTCTTTTCCATTAATTAATGGCTGTTGCCTGTACTTGCCCAGATTTCTGGGACTCACAGAGGAGGACACATCCATGCCTCCATCACAGACTAGGACAGCCTGAGTGAGTTCTCTGACTAGGCCAGAGCCCATCTCATTACCCAGGGTCAACCCTACTAAACCCTTGGCTTGTGTACTCCCACCACCATTTGTAACTGCACTAGGGGGAACAGGTGCCTTAGGGGCATTGGTGGGGGCTGGAATAGAGTCTTTGGACTTGGTGCAATCACTGGTCCAGTGTGTCTTTTGCTTACAGACTTTGCACCATGGTTTCTTTTGGCCTTTCCCTTTGTAGGACTGTGAATCCCCACCTGAAGAAGATTTTTGGGGGCCTTGTGAAGACTTCTGGTCTTTACCCTTCTCCCCACCCTTATCAGAGTTTTTAGAATGTTGCTTCTTTGGGTCACCACCTTGGTTCTGTACCTTCTGCCTCACCCTGGTTCTGACCCATTTGTCTGCCTTCTTTCCCAATTCTTGGGGAGAGGTCAGATCAGAGTCCGCCAGGTACTGATGCAACAGCTGATTTTGACAGTTATTAAGAATCTGCTCCCTCATGATAAGATTGTACAATCCTTTGAAGTCACATACCTTACTGCCCACTAACCAACCTTCCAGAGCCTTAGCAGAACAATCAACAAAGTCCACCCAGTCTTGATTTTGTGCTTTTTGGGTATCTCTGAACGTTAACCTGTATTGTTCAGTTGTTAGCCCAAACCCATCAATCAATGCCCTTTTTAAGACTTGATAATTATCAGCATCCTCTTCTCTAACAGAGAGGAGCTTATCTCTACCTTTGTCTGCAAAGGAGAGCCACAAGATTGCTGCCCACTGCTCCTGAGGGACCCTCTGTACTTTACAGGCCCTCTCCAGTGCAGTTATCCATTTGTGGATGTCATCCCCACTCTGGTAGGGAGGGACAATCTTGCTCAGGTTTCTATGGTCATAAGACCTTTCCCTACCACTAGGGAAATTGCTGCCACCATGGGACTTTAGTCCCAACTTTCTTCTTTGCCTTTGAAGCTCTAGGGACTCCCTGTCTATAGCCAACTGCTCTCTTCTGATTCTCAATTGAGCTTCCTCATACTTGAGCAGTATCTCTTTCCTCTCATGAGAGGATTCCCTCCTATGAGAAGAAACAGAGGTCCCTACTGAGGTGTCAGAGTGGTTAAACTCCTGAGAAGGAGATCTGGACCTTCTGGGCACACTCACAACTCTTCCTGGGGGGACAAAGGGGAGGTCATCCTGATCCTCCTCCTCATCCTCAGGAGTGTGAGAAGTTGGCCTGGCATATGCTGTCCACTAATTATAGTGGGCACCTTGCACCAGTCCAAACAACCCCTTATTGGAGATAGGTTAAAGACAACCTTTATTGAAAGCTATCCTAGTGGTAGCTATGGAGAGCAGCCTTCAGGCTAAGTCTTGAAGGAATGTAAAGCAGCTTGTTTTACCAGTCTATAATCTCTTGAGTGACCAAATGAAAGAGGACCACACCAGGTATATATTCAAAATATATGTATTTATTGCTAAACACACCCCTCTAGTCTCTTTATGAGGCTAGAGTTCGAAGTACATAAGTTATAAGTTAGTTATCTACAGTAATAGCACAAATACATGTTTGAGCCCTAGGGGCGTACCAAACCATATACCAATAAAGTGGTATAAGAACCACGACTGAGCTAGACACAGGGCCTAGAGCCTGTAGAAGTGCTTGGACCACAAGGAACCACCCAAGGTAGTGACACAGGGGACCCACGGGGGACGCGTGCAGTGTATGAACACAGCCGCGAATCGCCGTTAACTTCTATGGGGAAAGTCGCGGTTTGAATTTAAAAGAAAAGGGACACTTAGAGGAGGACTTGGAGCAAACCCTTTGAGAACTAGGCTGTTCTAGTGTCAATACTAGGCCTGGGCGGTAAATTCCGTTCCGCTCGCGGAATTTGCGGAATTTCGGTAATTTCGCGTTCCGCGGAGAACGCGAAATTACCACAAATTCCGCGATCCGCGACTTCGCGGAATTATTTGCTTGTTCGCGCTTTCATAATGCGTGTTCGCGAGATATTTCTCCTCGAGCACGCAAACAGCGTTCGCGAACAGGAAAAAAGCATCGCGAACTGGCAAAACAAGCAATTCCGCGTGTTCGCGGAACTTTTGCGTGCTCGCGGAGATTTTTTACCGTTTCGCGGAGCTTTGCGTAGCGCGACTACGCAAATTCCGCCCACCCCTAGTCAATACCCACGGGAGCACCGGAGTACTCGAGTTACCTCACCCAGGGGAGCCGGGTGCATAGGTGTCTTTCGGGGTCGGGTTTCGTCGTCGCTTTCAATGGCGATCTGCTGCAAAGTGCTGCTGGCGGCCAAGTCGAAAGTGTTAGGGTGGATCCAAAGGTGGATCGAAGATTTGAAGAACCTGAAAGCAGAGGGGACAGAGTCTGGGTCACTAGCCAGTGACCAGGAAGGCGATGAGCAGATGCCCACCGATGTCGAGTGCTTCAGGTAGGTTGACGGTTGTCTTGACTCTTCAGCCACGAGGTCCAGGAGGTGTCGACGATGACCAGGAGCTGGATTCGAGCTGTCCCACGAAGTCTGTCGATTGCAGGGGTGTCGGCGACCGGATTGGACCCAACAAGCCTTGGCAACGGCAAGTCTCATGGAAATGGAAGAAGGACGATGTTGCAGACCAGCAAGGTCTGTGGGACTCACCCAGTGAAGGTAAGTCAGGGCACGCCTGGAGCAACCAATGAGCCCAAGCAGAAGAAGATTGGCAATCGGGAGGGCCTACTAGCCAACGGACTAGTGACCGCAAAGGAGCCTTGAGTGGACGCACTTGGAGCTGGCTCACAGGACACTAGTGGTGTGGAGGCCAGTGATCTTCGGTGCAGTCGGTGCTGGAGGCTGGGGCTACTCGGAGCCCAAAGCACAACTTCGTGGGAGATCCAGTAGAGGATGCACTTGCAAATGCGATTGGTGTCCAGGGGTCACGGTTCCACATTACCCACAACAGCTACGGGCCTCAGCTTTGCTGGGGACTCAGGGCAGCCTCGGGAAAGTCTGGAAATCCACCTCTGGTGATGCAAAGACTTCGGTGTCCGGCGGGAGCTTCAGCGATGCAGACCGGACAATTGCTTCTTTGGTGCCTGCCAAGCAGGGGAGTCACTCCTTGACCCCAAGGGAGATTCTTCAGTCCTCTAATCTTGAAGTAGAGCGTCGAAGGTCCAGGATTTTGTGTCAGAGTTTCGTCCAGGTTAATCTAAAGTCCTAAGGACTGGGGTCCCATACTTATACTAAGATAGTGGGTTGGACATACTCTGGGGACCCACCTATGGGAGGGTCAGGGCAGAGGGGTGGTTACACCCCTTTCCCTTTTTCCAGTTTCGTGCCAGAGCAGGGGCTGGAAGCCCCTGAGCCGGTTTGAACTGGGGTATGCACAGGGACACCAAATGTGCCCCCAGTGCAGGACTTCAAAGCACCAGAGAGTGCTCCCACCCAGCCCCAATACACACTATCCTGTCTCGGGAGGTGGTTACACCTCCCTGGGACAGGAAACCTATTGTCCAGGCCTCCCCTGCCGGAGTTTCGGTCAGCAGCAGGAGGCCAGACTCGTGTCTGTGGCAGCGGCATCCATTTTGTGATGCCAGGGCTCTGGAAAGTCAGTACCGGGTATACCGGTGTGTACATGTCTCTCCCTCTAGAAGGGTGGAATGCTACCCCCGCCGCCAGAACTGGCGGGGGGAAGTATTCCAAGATGTTTGACACCAAACACGACATGTTTCCGTGCAGCCATCCCAAAGTTAGCATTTAACGCGAGGTTATAATGCGCTTAAGAGTATATGGTCGGGCTGCACTACAAACAGCATCTGAGAAGGGTCTCCGAACGCTGCAGAGGGGCCCAGCTCATGCAGGGGCACCCTCTCACATAGGAACCACGCACTCTGCCTTCAGGATTGATAAGGCCTGCCATAGGAGTGACTTATAGGTTTATATGTGTGTATGTATGTAGTGATATAGGTAGCCTATATCACAGTAAGGGGTGCATGCACCACCTCACCCAGGCTGCAGTAGCAGACCTGTGGTGTCCTTTTGGCTGGCCTTCCAGGGGTGGCACAATACATGCTTCAGCCCCTGGCAGGCCTCTGAGGTACCTATGCCCTGGGTACATAGTATACCATATACTAAGGACTTATAAGGGCACTCCAGATTCCAATCAGAGATGTGCCTAAGGCACATGGAAACCATTTTAGAGAGGAAGCAGCTAGGCTGGGGTTCTGATTAGCAGGGCCCCAGCCAGACTAAGGTCGAAAAACAGTGAAGCATCAGCAAAAAGTGGGGGTACCCATGTGAAGCAGATCCTACTCTCCTACACAACCCCCCAAACGTAGGGACATTAAACTAACCTTGCCCATTTAAGTCTTCATGTTCTAAGTGGAAGTACCTAGAGAGTCCATCTGCATTGGCATGGTTACTCCCAGGTCTATGTTCCACTGTGAAGTCCATCCCCTGTAGGGAAATGGACCACCTAAGCAGTTTGGGGTTTTCACCCTTCATTTGTTTTAGCCATAGGAGGGGCTTGTGGTCTGGTTGAACAAGGAAGTGAGTACCAAACAAGTATGGCCTCAACTTCTTCAGAGCCCAGACCCCAGCAAAGGCCTCCCTCTCAATGGCTGACCAACGTTTCTCTCTAGGGGTCAGCCTTCTGCTAATAAAAGCTCCTGGCTGATCCTGACCTTCATCATTCAATTGTGACAGTACAGCCCCTACCCCCAATTCAGATGCATCTGTTTGGACAATGAACTTCTTGGAGTAATCAGGACTCTGTAGAATGGGAGCAGTGCACATGGCCTGCTTTAGGTCATCAAATGCCTTTTGACAGCTAACTGTCCACTGAACCTTTTTGGGCATTTTCTTGGAAGTTAAGTCATTCAGGGGTGTCACTATTGATCCATACCCCTTGACAAATCTATAGTACCCAGTCAGGCCTAAAAAGGCTCTCACCTGAGTCTGGGTAGTTGGAGCAGTCCAGTCCATGATGGTCTGGATCTTGCTCTGCAGTGGTTGAACCTGGCCTCCACCCACAAGGTGGCCCAGGTACACAACCTGACTCTGCCCTATCTGGCACTTTGTGGCCTTGATAGTCAGGCCTGCTTTCTGCAGGGCCTGCAAAACATTTCTGAGGTGGACCAGGTGATCCTCCCAGGTGGAGCTAAAGACAGCAATATCATCTAGATATGCTGCACTATAGGCTTCCAGACCTGTAAGGACTGTATTCACCAACCTCTGAAAAGTGGCCGGTGCATTCTTCAGACCAAAGGGCATCACCACAAATTGATAATGCCCACTAGGGGTTGAGAATGCTGTCTTTGGCTTTGCATCATCAGCTAGTCTGATCTGCCAGTAGCCAGCTGTCAGGTCAAATGTGCTTAGATACTTGGCTGAGGCCAAAGTGTCTATCAGCTCATCTGCCCTAGGTATTGGATGGGCATCAGTCCTAGTGACTGCATTGAGACCCTTGTAGTCCACACAAAACCTCATCTCTCTTTTCCCACCATTGGTGTGAGGTTTTGGCACAAGGACCACTGGACTAGCCCAAGGGCTATCTGAGGGTTCAATAACTCCCAAATCCAACATCTTCTGGACTTCTGTCCTGATACAGTCCCTGACATGGTCAGGTTGCCTATAAATCTTATTTTTAATAGGCAGACTGTCCCCAGTGTCCACTTCATGAGTGCACCAGGTAGTCTGACTGGGTGTCAGTGAGAATATGTGTCTGAACTGATTGAGCACCTGTCTGCAATCAGTCTGCTGCTGGGTAGTGAGGCTGCCTGCCAAGGCTACACCATCCACTGACCCATCATCAGGGTTCTGTGAGAGCAGGTCAGGGAGTGGGTCACTCTCTTCCTCCTGTCCCTCATCAGTAGCCATGAGCAAGCCCATGTCTGCCCTGTCCACATATGGTTTTAACCTGTTGACATGGAGAACCCTGTGGGGACTCCTGGGTGTTCCTAGGTCTACTAAATAGGTAACCTCACCCTTCTGTTCAACAATGGTATGGGGTCCACTCCATTTGTCTTGGAGAGCTGCTGGGGCCACTGCCTCCAACACCCACACCTTCTGTCCTGGCTGGTAAACAGTCAGTACAGCCTTTTGGTCATGCCAGGCTTTTTGCAGTTCCTGGCTAGCCTCAAGGTTTTTATTTGCCTTTTTCATGTACTCAGCCATCCGGGAGCGGAGACCAAGTACATAGTCCACTATGTCTTGCTTTGGGGGCTTGAGAGGTAACTCCCATCCTTCCTTCACCAAGCACAGTGGACCACTGACAGGGTGACCAAACAAAAGTTCAAAAGAGCTGTAGCCAACCCCCTTTTGAGGCACCTCCCTGTATGCAAATAAAAGGCAGGGCAAGAGTATGTCCCATCTTCGCCTAAGCTTTTCTGGGAGCCCTTTAATCATGCCCGGCGAGGTTTTGTTGAATCTCTCAACTAAACCATTGCATTGTGGGTGATAGGGTGTGGTGAACTTGTAAGTCACTCCACACTCCTTCCACATTGCTTTTAAGTATCCAGACATAAAGTTAGCACCACTGTCTGATACAACCTCCTTAGGGAAGCCCACTCTTGAGAAAATTCCCAGGAGGGCTCTTGCCACCACAGGCGCTGTAGTGGTCCTAAGGGGAATAGCCTCTGGGTACCTGGTGGCATGATCCACTACCACCAGGATAAACCTGTGCCCAGATGCTGTTTGGGGATCCATGGGACCAACAATGTCAATCCCCACCCTTTCAAAGGGAACCCCCACCACAGGTAGTGGTATCAGGGGGCCTTTGTAGTGCCACCTGCCTTGCCACTGGCCTGGCAGGTTACACAGGAGCGACAAAACTTCTTGGTGTCTTCAGACATGTGGGGCCAGTGAAAGTGAGGGACAATTCTGTCCCAAGTCTTGTTCTGGCCCAGGTGACCTGCTAAGGGAATGTCATGGGCTAGGGTCAATAGGAAGCCCCTGAACTTCAGAGGTATAACCAACCTCCTGGTGGCACCAGGCTTGGGGTCTCTACACTCTGAGTACAAGAGTCCATCATCCCAATACACAGTATGGGGACCACTAGCTTTCCCAGCAGCCTCAGCAGCATCTTGCTGTCTGAGGGGTTCAAGAGAGGGGCAGCTCTGCTGCTCCTGGCTCAGATCTGCCCTGGAAGGGCCCCTGTCCCCAAGAACTCAACCTGGTCAGGTTCAAGCTCCTCTGGGACAGTTCCTTCCTCAGGACTGAGATCATCCCCCTCAAGAGACTGATCTTCCTTCTGAGCCAAGGGGGAAGGCACTGCCTTTACCCTACTACTCCTCTTCTTGGAGGGCACTTGGTCCATTATTCCAGAATCCAAGGCCTGTTCAGTGTTAGACATTTTGGCTTGTGACCTGGTCACAGCAAACACATCTGCAGGGATGCCCAGCATTTCTGCATGGGTCCTGAGCTCCACTTCTGCCCAAGCTGAAGTTTCTAAGTCATTGCCAAGCAAGCATTCAACGGGTAGGTCTGCACTTACCACAACCTTCTTAAGGCCAGTTACCACTCCCCAGGAGAAGTTAACAACTGCCAGAGTATGGTCTGTTCTGACGTTGCTAGCATTGGTCACTTGGTACATTTCACCAAGTATAATCTGCCCAGGATTCACAAGGTCTTGTGTCACCATGGTGACACTTGCCCCTGTGTCCCTAAATGCCAAAGCCTCTTTTCCATTGATTAAGGGCTGTTGCCTGTACTTGCCCAGATTACTGGGACTCACAGAGGAGGTCACATCCATGCCTCCATCACAGACTAGGACAGCCTGAGTGAGTTCTCTGACTAGGTCAGAGCTCATCTCCTTACCCAGGGTCAACCCTACTAAACCCTTGGCTTGTGTAGTCCCACCACCAATTGTAACTGCACTAGGGGGAGCAGGTGCCTTAGGGGCATTGGTGGGGGCTGGAGTAGAGTCTTTGGACTTGGTGCAATCACTGGTCCAGTGGGTCTTTTGCTTACAGACCTTGCACCATGGTTTCTTTTGGCCTCTTCCCTTGTTAGACTGTGAATCCCCACCTGAAGAAGATTTTTGGGGGCCTTGTGAAGACTTTTGGTCTTTACCCTTCTCCCCACCCTTATCAGAGTTTTTCGAATCTTGCTTCTTAGAGTCACCACCTTGGTTCTGTACCTTCTGCCTCACCCTTGTTCTGACCCATTTGTCTGCCTTCTTTCCCAATTCTTGGGGAGAGGTCAGATCAGAGTCCACCAGGTGCTGATGCAACAGCTGATTTTGACAATTGTTAAGGATCTGCTCCCTCATGATAAGATTGTACAATCCTGTGAAGTCACATACCTTACTGCCCAATAACCAACCTTCCAGCGCCTTGGCAGAACAATCAACAAAGTCCACCCAGTCTTGAGTCTGTGCCTTTTAGGTATCTCTGAACTTTAACCTGTATTGTTCAGTGGTTAGGCCAAACCCATCAATTAGAGCACTCTTCAAGACTTTGTAATTATCAGCATCCTCCTCTCTAACAGTGAGGAGCTTATCTCTACCTTTGTCTGCAAAGGAGAGCCACAAGATTGCTGCCCACTGCTCCTGAGGGACCCTCTGTACTTTACAGGCCCTCTCTAGAGCAGTTATCCATTTGTGGATGTCATCCCCACTCTGGTAGGGAGGGACAATCTTGCTCAGGTTTCTATGGTCATAAGACCTTTCCCTATCTTTGGGGAAATTGCTGCCACCATGGGACTCTAGTCCCATCTTTTTCTCTCTCTATAGAGATCTAGGGACTCCCTGTCTATAGCCAATTGCTGTTTTATGAGCTCAAGCTGGGCTTGTTCATACTGAAGCAATCTCTTTCTCCTTTCATGAGAGGATTCCCTCCTATGAGAGGAGACAGAGGTCCCTATTGAGGTGTCAGAGTGGTTAGACTCCTGAGAAGGAGATCTAGACCTTCTGGGCACACTCAGTATTCTTCCTGGGGGGACAAAGGGGAGGTCATTCTGATCCTCCTCCTCCTCCACAGGAGGAATTGGGTTTTCCAGGACAAGGTCATTTTTACCTTCCTGGCCAGTTTCAGAGGGGGAGGCCTGGGTTTCTTCACCCCTGACCCCTTCCTCATCTTCTGCCCCACCCTCTCTGCCTACCCCTTCAGACCCTAGGGGCCTGCTGAGATCATCAGCTAGTAACACCTCCCTGAGGTGTTGGGTGCTGGCACTTTTGCCTGCCTTCAGCTTCCTAGTATTGCATAATGCTCTCAATTCCAAGAATGGGAGTTTATCATACTTGGAGGGAAGAAGCCCACTGGCTTCTGGCAAGGACTCACTGGGTCCTGGCTTTGAAGACATTACTAGTGAGGTGTGGTGTATGCACTACCTACTCTAGTGTGGCCTACTAAACTCTCTTGAGTTGTAGAAAGGGTGTGCTATCCCTTAACACACAACTCTAAGTTCAGTAGAACTTACTGTATACTAAGCTTGATTTATATGTACCTTAGGTACCCTTAGTGGTTTTCAGTTGATCAATTCAATTGAGATTATCTGGTAAAACAATAGCAAGCTGGAATCCCACACACTGCACACCAATGTGAGAAGTTGGCCTGGCATATGCTGTCCACTATTTATAGTGGGCACCTTGCACCAGTCCAAACAACCCCTTATTGGAAATAGGTTAAAGACAACCTTTATTGAAAGCTATCCTAGTGGTAGCTATGGAGAGCAGCCTTCAGGCTAAGTCTTGAAGGAATGTAAAGCAGCTTCTTTTACCAGTCTATAATCTCTTGAGTGACCAAATGAAAGAGGACCACACCAGGTATATATTCAAAATATATGTATTTATTGCTAAACACACCCCTCTAGTCTCTTTATGAGGCTAGAGTTCGAAGTACATAAGTTATAAGTTAGTTATCTACAGTAATAGCACAAATACACGTTTGAGCCCTAGGGGCGTACCAAACCATATACCAATAAAGTGGTATAAGAACCACGACTGAGCTAGACACAGGGCCTAGAGCCTGTAGAAGTGCTTGGACCACAAGGAACCACCCAAGGTAGTGACACAGGAACCCACGGGGGACGCGTGCAGTGTATGAACACAGCCGCGAATCGCAGTTAACTTCTATGGGGAAAGTCGCGGTTTGAATTTAAAAGAAAAGGGACACTTAGAGGAGGACTTGGAGCAAACCCTTTGAGAACTAGGCTGTTCTAGTGTCAATACCCACGGGAGCACCGGAGTACTCGATTTACCTCACCCAGGGGAGCCGGGTGCATAGGTGTCTTTCGGGGTCGGGTTTCGTCGTCGCTTTCAATGGCGATCTGCTGCAAAGTGCTGCTGGCGGCCAAGTCGAAAGTGTTCGGGTGGATCCAAAGGTGGATCGAAGATTTGAAGAACCTGAAAGCAGAGGGGACAGAGTCTGGGTCACAAGCCAGTGACCAGGAAGGCGATGAGCAGATGCCCACCGATGTCGAGTGCTTCAGGTAGGTTGACGGTTGTCTTGACTCTTCAGGCACGAGGTCCAGGAGGCGTCGACGATGACAGGAGCTGGATTCGAGCTGTCCTACAACGTCTGTCGATTGCAGGGGTGTCGGCGACCTGATTGGACCCAACAAGCCTTGGCAACGGCAAGTCTTTTGGAAATGGAAGAAGGACGATGTTGCAGACCAGCAAGGTCTGTGGGACTCACCCAGCGAGAGTAAGTCAGGGCATGCCTGGAGCAACCAGGGAGCCCAAGCAGAAGAAGATTGGCCTTCGGGAGGGCCTACTAGCCAACGGACTAGCGACCGCGAAGGAGCCTCGAGTGGACGCACTTGGAGCTGGCTCACAGGACACTCGTGAAGTGGAGGCCAGTGATCTTCGGTGCAGTTGGTGCTGGAGGCTGGGGCTACTCGGAGCCCAAAGCATGACTTCGTGGGAGATCCAGAAGAGGATGCACTTGCAAATGCAATCGGTGTCCAGGGGTCACGGTTCCACGTTACCCACGACAGCTATGGGCCTCAGCTTTGCTGGAGACTCAGGGCAGCCTCGGGGAAGTCTGGAAATCTACCTCTGGTGATGCAAAGACTTCGGCGTCCGGCGGGAGCTTCAGCGATGCAGACCGGACAATTGCTTCTTTGGTGCCTGCCAAGCAGGGGAGTCACTCCTTGACCCCAAGGGAGATTCTTCAGTCCTCTAATCTTGAAGTAGAGCGTCGAAGGTCCAGTATTCTGTGTCAGAGTTTCGTCCAGGTTAATCTAAAGTCCTAAGGACTGGGGTCCCATACTTATACTAAGATAGGGGGTTGGACATACTCTGGGGACCCACCTATGGGAGGGTCAGGGCAGAGGGGTGGTTACACCCCTTTCCCTTTGTCCAGTTTCATGCCAGAGCAGGGGCTGGAAGCACCTGAGCCGGTTTGAACTGGGGTATGCACAGGGACACCAAATGTGCCCCCAGTGCAGGTCTTCAAAGCACCAGAGAGTGCTCCCGCCCAGCCCCAATACACACTATCCTGTCTGGGGAGGTGGTTACACCTCCCTGGGACAGGAAACCTATTGTCCAGGCCTCCCCTGCCGGAGTTTCGGTCAGCAGCAGGAGGCCAGACTCGTGTCTGTGGCAGCGGCATCCATTTTGTGATGCCAGGGCTCTGGAAAGTCAGTACCGGGTATACCGGTGTGTACATGTCTCTCCCTCTAGAAGGGTGGAATGCTACCCCTGCCGCCAGAACTGGTGGGGGGGTAGTATTCCAAGATGTTTGACACCAAACACGACATGTTTCCGTGCAGCCATCCCAAAGTTAGCATTTAACGCGAGGTTATAATGCGCTTAAGAGTATATGGTCGGGCTGCACTACAAACAGCATCCGAGAAGGGTCTCCGAATGCTGCAGAGGGGCCCAGCTCATGCAGGGGCACCCTCTCACATAGGAACCACGCACTTTGCCTTCAGGATTGATAAGGCCTGCCATAGGAGTGACTTATAGGTTTATATGTGTGTATGTAGTATGTAGTGATATAGGTAGCCTATATCACAGTAAGGGGTGCATGCACCACCTCACCCAGGCTGCAGTAGCAGACCTGTGGTGTCCTTTTGGCTGGCCTTCCAGGGGTGGCACAATACATGCTTCAGCCCCTGGCAGGCCTCTGAGGTACCTATGCCCTGGGTACATAGTATACCATATACTAGGGACTTATAAGGGCACTCCAGATTCCAATCAGAGATGTGCCTAAGGCACATGGAAACCATTTTAGAGAGGAATCAGCTAGGCTGGGGTTCTGATTAGCAGGGCCCCAGCCAGACTAAGGTCGAAAAACAGTGAAGCATCAGCAAAAAGTGGGGGTACCCATGTGAAGCAGATCCTACTCTCCTACAAGAAGAGACGTGGAGAAGTGTGGCTCAATGGTTAGAGCGGCAGACCCTGATGCAGAGGTCTAGCCCGGGACCAGGGTTCAATCCCGCCTCGGCGGGTCTTGGGCTCAATTTCCTCGGACCTGATAATTCTCGCCTCGGTGCCTATTCTGATCATGGGTCCCACTCTGCAACTCTGGGCAATAGCTTGCTTAATCTCCACAACGGCCCCCACAACGCTAGGATGCCTGGCTTCACCTTGGGGGTGCCCAGGAGTGGGCATCTCACAGGGAAAGGCCAGGAAGGGTTCCACAGCGGTATGCGTACAAGCGCCTGAGATACCCCTTCGGGGGTCGATTCGGGCGCTATACAAATACTACTACATTTACATTTACATTTACAAGGAGTAGCTGCATTTTCCAGGGCAGGATCAGTGTCATCCTCCTGGCCAGTTTCAGAGGTCAGGTCCTGGGTATGTTCACCCCTGGCCCCTTCCTCATCTTCTGCCCCACCCTCTCTGCCTACCTTAGCAGACCCTATGGGTCTTCTGAGATCATCTAGCAGAAGCATCTCCATGAGACGTTGGGTGTTGGCACTTTTGCCTATCTTCAGCTTCCTAATCTTGCACAACTCTCTCAATTCCAAGAATGGGAGGTTGTCATATTTGTATGGCAGGAGCCCACTGGTTCCTGGTAGTGAAGACATTACTAGTGAGGTGTGGTGTATGCACTACCTACTCTAGTGTGGCCTACTAAACTCTCTTGAGTTGTAGAAAGGGTGTGCTAGCCCTTAACACACAACTCTAAGTTCAGTAGAACTTACTGTATACTAAGCTTATTTTTATATGTACCTAAGGTACCCTTAGTGGTTTTCAGTTGATCAATTCAATTGAGATTATCTGGTAAAACAATAGCAAGCTGGAATCCCACACGCTGCACACCAATGTGAGAAGTTGGCCTGGTATATGCTGTCCACTAAGTATAGTGGGCACCTTGCACCAGTCCAAACAACCCCTTATTGGAGATAGGTTAAAGATAACCTTTATTGAAAGCTATCCTAGTGGTAGCTATGGAGAGCAGCCTTCAGGCTAAGTCTTGAAGGAATGTAAAGCAGCATGTTTTACCAGTCTATAATCTCTTGAGTGACCAAATGAAAGAGGACCACACCAGGTATATATATAAAATATATGTATTTAGTCTTAAACACACCCCTCTAGTCTCTTTATGAGGCTAGAGTTCGAAGTACATAGTTTACAAGTCAAATATCAACAGTAATAGCACAAATACACGTTTGAGCCCTAGGGGCGTACCAAACCATATACCAAAAAAGTGGTATAAGAACCACGACTGAACTAGACACAAGGTCTAGAGCCTGTAGAAGTGCTTGGCCCTCAAGGAACCACCCAAGGTAGTGACACAGGGGACCCACGGGGGACGCGTGCAGTGTGAGAACACAGCCGCGAGCCGCCGTTGACTTCTATGGGGAAAGTCGCGGTTAGATTTTTAAAAGAAAAGGACACTTAGAGGAGGACTTGGAGTAAACCCCTTTAGAACTAGGCAGTTCTAGAGTCAATACCCACGGGAGCACTGGAGTACTCGAGTTACCTCACCCAGGGAAGCCGGGTGCATAGGTGTCTATCGGTGTCGGGTTTCGTCGTCGCTTTCAATTGCGATCTGCGGCAAAGTGCTGCTGGCGGCCAAGTCGAAAGTGTCCGGGTGGATCCAAGGGTGGATCGAAGATCTGAAGAACCTGAAAGCAGAGGGGACAGAGTCTGGGTCACTAGTCAGTGACCAGGAAGGCGATGAGCAGATGCCCACCGATGTCGGGTGCTTCAGGTAGGTTGACGGTCATCTTGACTCTTCAGCCACGAGGTCCAGGAGGCATCGATGACAACCAGGAGCTGGATTTGAGCTGTCCCACAACGTCTGTCGATTGCTGGCGTGTCGGCGACCAAATTGGACCCAACAAGCCTTGGCAACGGCAAGTCATGTAGAAACAAAGAAAGAATGTTGATGCAGACCAGCAAGGACTTAGGGACTCACCCAGCAAGGGTAAGTCAGGGCACATCTGGAGCAACCAGGAAAGCCAAAGCAAAAGAAGAGTTGCCTTCGGGAGGGCCCACTAGCCAACGGACTAGTGACCACAAAGGAGCCTCAAGTGGACGCACTTGGAGCTGGCTCACAGGACACTCGTAGAGTGGAGGCCAGTGATCTTCGGTGCAGTTAGTGCTGGAGGTGGGAGCTACTCAGAGCCCAAAGCACAACTTCAAGGAAGACCCAGAAAATGAAGCACTTGCAAAAGTTCTTGGTATCCAGGGGTCACAGTTCCACATTACCCACGATAGCTACGTGCCTCAGCTTCACTGGGGTCTCAGGGCAGCATCAGGGAAGTCTGGAAATCTACCTCTGGTGATGCAAAGACTTCGGCGTCCGGCGGGAGCTTCAGCGATGCAGACCGGACAATTGCTTCTTAGGTGCCTGCCAAGCAGGGGAGTCACTCCTTGACCCCAAGGGAGATTCTTCAGTCCTCTAATCTTCAAGTAGAGCGTCGAAGGTCCAGGATTCACCTTCAGAGTTTCGTCCAGGGTAATCTAAAGTCCTAAGGACTGGGGTCCCATACTTATACTAAGTTAGGGGGTTGGACATACTCTGGGGACCCACCTATGGGAGGGTCAGGGAAGAGGGGTGGTTACACCCATTCCCTTTATCCAGTTTCATGCCAGAGCAGGGGCAGGTAGCCCCTGCAACCGGTTTGAACTGGCTTATACACAGGGACACCAAATGTGCCCCAGTGCAGGACTTCAAAGCACCAGAGAGTGCTCCCGCCCAGCCCCAATACCCACTATCCTGTCTGGGGAGGTGGTTACACCTCCCTGTGACAGGAAACCTATTGTCCAGGCCGCCCCTGCCGGAGTTTCGGTCAGCAGCAGGAGGCCAGACCCGTGTCTGTGGCAGCGGCATCCATTTTGTGATACCAGGGCTCTGAAAAGTTAATACCTGGTATGCCGGTGTGCACATGTCTCTCCCTCTAGAAGGGTGGAATGCTACCCCTGCCGCCAGGACTGGTGGGGGGGGTAGTATTCCAAGGTGTTTGACACCAAACACGACATGTTTTGGTGCAGCCAGTCCAAAGTTAGCATTCTACCGCGAGGATATAATGCACTTAAGAGTATATGGTCAGGCTGTACCACAAACAGCATAAGAGGATTGACTCCGAACGCTGCAGAGGGGCTCTGCTCATGCAGGGGCACCCTCTCAAATAAAAACCAAGCACTCTGCCTTCAGGATTGTTAAGGCCTGCCATAGGAGTGACTTATAGGTTTATATGTGTGTGCAATGGTAGTGATATAGGTAGCCTATATCACAGTAAGGGGTGCATGCACCACCTTACCCAGGCTGCAGTAGCAGACCTGTGGTGTCATTTTGGAGGGCCTCCCAGGGGTGGCATAATACATGCTTCAGCCCCTGGTAGGCCTCTGGGGTACCTAGGCCCTGGGTACATAGTGTACCATATACTAGGGACTTATAAGGGCACTCCAGAATCCAATCAAAGATGTACCTAAGGCACATGGAATCCATTTTAGAGAGGAAGCAGCTAGGCTGGGGTTCTGATTAGCAGGGCCCAAGCCAGACTAAAGTCGAAAACACAGTGAAGCATCACCAAAAAGTGGGGGTATCCATGTGAAGCAGATCCTACTCTCCTACACCCCTCTTGCCTCTTTCTGCACCCCTCTTGCCTCTTTCTGCACCTCTGATCCTTCTTTCTGCACTTCTTTTGTTTCTTTCTGCAGCTCTCTTGACTCTTTCTGCACCCCTGTTCCTTCTTTCTGCACTTCTTTTGTTTCTTTCTGCAGCTCTCTTGCTTCTTTCTGTACCCCCGTGTCTCTTTCTCCACCCCTTGTCTCTCTTTCTGCCCCCGTGTTGCCTCTTTCCGCACCTTTGTTCCTTCTTTCTGCACTTCTTTTTTTTCTTTCTACAGCTCTCTTGCTTCTTTATAAACCCCCTAGCCTCTTTCTCCACCCCTCGTCTCTCTTTCTGCACCCCTGTTACCTCTTTCTGCAGCTTTGTTCCTTCTTTATGGAATTCTTTTGTTTCTTTCTACAGCTCTCTTGCTTCTTTCTGCACTGTCTTGCCTCTTTTTCCACCCCTCGTCTCTCTTTCTGCACCCCAGTTGCCTCTTTGTGCACCTCTGTTCCTTCCTTCTGCACTTCTTTGTTTCTTTCTACAGCTCTCTTGCTTCTTTCTGCACCACTTGCCTCTTTCTTCACCCCTCTTCCCTCTTTCTGCACCCTTGTTGCCTCTTTCTGCACCTCTGTTCCTTATTTCTGCACTTCTTTTGTTTCTTTCTGCACATCTCTTGCTTCTTTCTGCACCCCTTGTGCCTCTTTCTGCACCCCTCTTCCCTCTTTTTGCACCCCTCTTGCCTCTTTCTGCACCTCTTTTGCTTTTTTCTACACTCCTCTTGCTTCTTTGTTCACCTCTCTTGCCTCTTTCTGCACCTCTGTTCCTTCTTTCTGCACTTATTTTGTTTCTTTCTGCTCCTCTCTTGCTTCTTTCTGTACCCCTCTTGCCACTTTCTCCAACCCTGTTCGCCCTTTATGCATCTCTGTTGCTTCTTTCTGCACTTCTCTTGCCTCTTTCTCCACCCCGTTCCCTCTTTCTGCACCGCTCTTGCTTCTTCCTGTACCCCTTTGCCTGCTTCTGCACCCCTCTTCCCTCTCTCTGCACGCCTCTTGTCTCTTTCTGCACCCCTCTTGCCTCTTTCTGCACCTCTGTTCCTTCTTTCTGCACTTCTTTTGTTTTTTTCTGCACCTCTAGCTACATTCTGAACCCCTTTTGCCTCTTTCTGCACCCCTCTTGCCTCTTTCTGCACCTCTGTTCCTTCTTTCTGCACTTCTCTTGTTTCTTTCTGCAGCTCTCTTGCTTCTTTCTGCACCCCCTTGCCTCTTTCTCCACCCCTCGTTTCTCTTTCTGCCCCCTGTTGCCTCTTTCTGCACCTTTGTTCCTTCTTTCTGCACTTCTTTTGTTTCTTTCTACAGCTCTCTTGCTTCTTTCTACACCCCTTTTGCCTCTTTCTCCACCCCTTTTGCCTCTTTCTCCACCCTTCGTGCCTCTTTTTGCACCTCTGTTCCTTCTTTCTGCACTTCTTTTTTTTTCTTTTTGTAGCTCTCTTGCTTCTTTCTGCACCGTCTTGCCCCTTTTTCCACCCCTCGTCTCTCTTTCTGCACCCCAGTTGCCTCTTTCTACACCTCTGTTCCTTCTTTCTGCACTTCTTTTGTCTCTTTCTGCACATCTCTTGCTTCTTTCTGCACCCATCGTGCCTCTTTCTGCACCCCTCTGCCCTCTTTTTGCACCCCTCTTGCCTCTTTCTGCACCTCTGTTTCTTCTTTCTGCACTCCTCTTGCTTCTTTCTGTACCTCTCTTGCTTCTTTCTGCACAACTTGTGCTTCTTTCTGTACCCCCTTACCTATTTTTGCACCTATCTTGCCTCTTGCTGCACCTCTGTTCCTTCTTTCTGCACTTCTTTTGTTTCTTTCTGCACATCTCTTGCCTCTTCCTCCACCCCATCCCTCTTTCTGCACCTCTGTTGCTTCTTTCTGTACTTCTCTTGCTTCTTTCTGCAGTCCTGTCCCTTCTTTCTGCCATCCTTGTGCCTCTTTCTGCACCCCTCTTCCCTCCTTCTGCACCCTCTTGCCTCTTTCTGCAACTCTGTTCCTTCTTTCTGTACTTCTTTTGTTTCTTTCTGCAACTCTCTTGCTTCTTTCTGCTTCCCTCTTCCCCCTTTCTGCATCTCTGTTGCTTCTTTTTGCACTTCTCTTGTCTCTTTCTGCACCCCTCTTCCCTCTTTCTGCACCTCTGTTGCTTCTTTCTGCACTTCTCTTGCTTCTTTCTGCACCACTCGTGCCTGTTTCTGCACCCCATTTCCCTCTTTCTGCACCTTTCTTGCCTCTCTCTCTGCACCTCTGTTCCTTCTTTCTGCACTTCTTTTGTTTCTTTCTGCACTTCTCTTGCTTCTTTCTGCACCTCTGCCCCTTCTTTCTGCAACCCTTGTGCCTCTTTCTGCACCCCTCTTCCCTCTTTCTGTACCCCTCTTGCCTCTTTCTGCAACTCTGTTCCTTCTTTCTGCTCTTTTGTTTCTTTTTGCAGCTCTTGCTTCTTTCTGCACCCCTGTTGCCTCTTTCTGCACTCCTCTTGCCTCTTTCTGCACCTCTGTAGCTTCTTGCTGTACTTCTTTTCTTTCTTTCTGCAGCTCTCTTGCTTCTTTCGCCACCCCTCTTCGCTCTTTCTTCACCCCTGTCGCCTCTTTCTGCACCTCTGTTCCTTCTTTCTGCACTTCTTTTGTTTCTTTCTGCACATCTCTTGCTTCTTTCTGCACCCCTCGTGCCTCTTTCTGCACCCTTTGTGCCTCTTTCTGCACCCCTTTTGCCTCTTTTGGCACCTCTGTTGTTTCTTACTCTACCCCACTTCTTTGTTGCTTCTTTATGCACTTCTTTTGTTTTTTCCTGCACCTCTCGCTTCATTCTGCACCTCTGTTCCTTCTTTCTGCACTTCTTTTGTTTCTTTCTGCAGCTCTCTTGCTTCTTCCTGCACCCCCTTGCCTCTTTCTCCACCCCTCGTCTCTCTTTCTGCTCCCTTGTTGCCTCTTTCTGCACCTCTCGCTTCTTTCTGCACCTCTGTTCCTTCTATCTGTACTGCTTTTGTTTCTTTCTACAGCTCTCTTGCTTCTTTCTACACCCCTTTGCCTCTTTCTCTACCCCTCTTTCCGCACCCCTGTTGCCTCTTTCTGCACCTCTGTTGCTTCTTTCTGCACTCCACTTGCTTCTTTGTTCACCTTGCTTGCTTCTTTCTGCACCACTTGTGCTTCTTTCTACACCCCTTTGCCTCTTTCTCTGCCCCTCTTACCTCTTTTTGCACCTCTCTTGCCTCTTTCTGCACCTCTGTTCCTTCTTTCTGCACTTCCTTTGTTTCTTTCTGCACCTCTGTTTCCCCTTTTTGCATCTCTGTTTCTTCTTTCTGCACTTCTCTTGCCTCTTTCTCTACCCTTCATCCCTCTTTCTCCACCTCTTTGCTTCTTTTAGCACTTCTCTTGCTTCTTTCTGCACCTAAGTCCCTTCTTTCTGCAACCCTTGTGCCTCTTTGTGCACCCCTCTTCCCTGTTTCTGCACCCCTCTTTCCGCACCTCTGCTCCTTCTTTCTGCACTTCTCTTGCTATTTTCTGCACATCTGTCCCTTCTTTTTGCCATCCTTGTGCCTCTTTCTGCACCCCTCTTCCCTCTTTCTGCACCTTTCTTGCCTCTTTCTGCACCTCTGCTCCTTCTTTCTGTACTTCTTTTGTTTCTGTCTGCACCTCTCTTGCTTCTTTCTCCTTCCCTCTTGCTTCTTTCTCCACCCCTCGTCCCCCTTTCTGCATCTCTGTTGCTTCTTTTTGCACTTCTCTTGCCTCTTTCTGCACCCCTTTTCCCTCTTTCTGCACATTTCTTGCCTCTCTCTGCACCTCTGTTCCTTCTTTTTGCACTACTTTTGTTTCTTTCTGCACCTCTCTTGCTTCTTTCTGCACCCCTCTTGCATCTTTCTCTACCCCTCTTACCCCTTTTTGCATCTCTGTTGCTTGTTTCTGGACTTCTCTTGCCTCTTTCTCCACCCCGTTCCCTCTGTCTGCACCTCTTTTGCTTCTTTCTGCACTTCTCTTGCCTCTTTCTCCACCCTGTCCCTCTTTCTCCACCTCTGTTGCTTCTTTCTGTACCTCTGTTGCTTATTTCTGCACCCCTTGTGCCTCTTGCTGTACCCCTTGTGCCCCTTTCTGCACCCCTCTTCCTTCTTTCTGCACCTCTCTTGCCTCTTTCTGCACTTCTCTTGCCTCCTTCTGCACCACTGTGGTTTTTTCTGTACTTCTCTTGCTTCTTTCTGCACCTCTGTTGCTTCTTTCTGCATCCCTCTTGCCTCTTTCTGTACCCCCTTCCCTCTTTCTGCACACCTCTTCCCTCTTTCTGCACTTCTATTCCCTCTTTCTGCACTTCTCTTCTCTTTCTGCACCTCTCTTGCCTCTGTCTGCACCTCACCTGCCTCTTTCTGCACCTCTCTTACCTCTTTCTGCAACTGTCTTACCTCTTTCTGCACTTCTCTTCCTTTTTTCTGTACCTTTCTTGTTTCTTTCTGCAACTCTCTTGTCTGTTTTAACACTTCTCTTGCTTCTTTCTGCACCTCTGTTGCTTCTTTCAGCACTTCTCTTGCCTCTTTCTGCACTTCTTCTACCTGTTTCTGCAACTCTCTTGTCTCTTTCATCACTTCTCTTGCCTCTTTCTGCACCTCTGTTGCTTCTTTCTGCACTTCTCTTCCGTCTTTCTGCATTTCAGTTCCTTTTTTCAGCACTTCTCTTGCCTCTTTCTGCACCCCTGTTCCCTCTTTCTGCACCTCTCTTGCCTGTTTCTGCACCTCTTGCCTCTTTCTGCATTCCTGTTCTCTCTTTCTGCACCTCTCTTCCCTGTTTCTGCAATTCTCTTGCCTCTTTCTGCAGTTCTCTTTCCTGTTTCTGCACCTCTCTTGCCTCTTTCTGCTCCTCTCTTGCCTCTTTCTGCACTTCTCTTGTCTCTTTCTACACTTCTCTTCCCTCTTTCTGCACTTCTCCTGCCTCCTTCTGCACATTTCTTACTCTTTCTGCATATCTCTTGTTTTTTTCTACACTTCTCTTGCTTCTTGCTATACTTCTCTCACCTGTTTCTATATTGAAATGGGAAGTGCAAGCTGTTAAGTTTAAAGATCTGTGTGCTCTCGTAACTGAGGTATATGTCTACTTGTACATGTATTCTCACATGTGTAATGGATCTGAAGATGGTAGCTTAAAAAGCGGGTAGCTTCTCTTATAGGTGGTCAAATCTTGTTAGTTCTGCTTTGTCATTTGGTTGCACAGGCAGATATGTGTTACGTATATAGGTGTTATAGAGCCCCTCAAATGTACTATTGAATATGCATGTGCCCTGTATTAGGAGCAGAAAGAAATGCATACACCTTCTTGTACACAAATTTACAGAGTATGCTGTTTGAAACACAGGTATTCAAGTATTTGTATGTTTATTTTTATGTAACATGTCACCAGGTAAAAGCAGAGACACACGAATGCATACCTTCACAAACTTGGTCAGACATACAACAGTGATATGGTTAGGATTGCTGTTTTACATTTGGTAGGCCTAACATTCTGAACAGGTGATGTATAGTGAACCTTCAAGAGAAAAGTGAGTTTTAAGACATCTTGGGAGAAGGATTAGTGATTAGGCTACTTTGTATGAGTCTGTGGAAAGGTACAGTCAAAGTAGGCCTCTTTCTGCACCTCTGTTGCTGCACTTCTCTTGCTTGTTTTTGCACCTTTCTTCCTCTTTCTAGACTTCTGTTGCCTCTTTCTGCACTTCCCTTGCTTCTTTCTGTGCCTTTCTTCCTCTTTCCGCACATGTCCTACCTATGTAGGCATATTTAGAAATTAGCATTTAAAAAACCTTAGAAATTCACTGAAAAAAACAGAGGTTTCAGGGACATTATAGTTAGGAATTAGCAGTTAAAAAACCTTTGAAGTTCACTGAAAAAACCATAGGTTTCAGGGACGTTATAGTTAGAAATTAGCATTTCAGGGACGTTATAGTTAGTTGGACATTTCACTCGTACAAAACCAGAGAAATTCTGCTGTTATAGTTAGTTGAGCTAACTATAACTCGCGCCCCTGCAATGCACTGCTGGTGACGTCACATATTACATCACTCATGACATGGTCAGTGACATCACTCAAGCTGTACCCCTTTCTATAGGTAATACTGGGCCTCTCCTTAACTAAGTGACTGATTTTGGGGTCACTGGTGAGAATGTCCCAGTGTTTGGTGAGAATCTGTTTGATTTTCTTGGCACTCCTGTTGTATGTGAAGATGATCCTGGTGTTATTCTCCTGGTCACTACTGTCAGTCTCATTGTCTGTTCTTGTGAATAAAGTGTCCTGTCTCTGTACCTGCTCAACCTTTCTGATTGCTTTATTAAGTACCAACTGAGGATACACTCTCTCCTTGAACCTTGCGGTCATGGTTAACATTTCTTCCTTGTAGGCTGTGACGGTACTGCAGTTGCGTTTTGCCCTCAGCAGTTCACCATAAGGTATACTCCATTTAAGTGGATCAGGGTGGCTGCTGAGGGCATGAAGCAAAGTGCTACCAGCTGTGTCCTTCCGAAACAGTTTGGTCTGTATAGTATCTGCCTTGACTTCAACTTTGACATCTGAAAACTCCACTGAGTTTTTGCTAACTGTTCTGGTGAGGTAGATGTTGCGATTGTTGATATTGAGCTTGTCAATAAAGCCACTGACCTCATCTTCCTTTCCCTCCCACACCATGAAGATGTCGTCAATGTAACAGAACCAGTGCACGACCTGCTTTGCCTCGGGAAAGTTGGGATTATCTATGAAGATTTCTTTCTCCCATTGGCCCAGAAATAGATTAGCAAAGCTTGGGGTGAAACAAGTCCCAATTGCGGTCCCCGTGATCTGCTTATATAGGTTCCCGTCAAAGATGAAGATGTTATTGGTGAGACAGAATCTGATCATCTCCTCCAAAACCATAGATGTGTGAGATTTAAATCTTATGTGTCTGGTCTGCCAAAATTGTTTACACGCATCTATACCTTGATCATGTTCAATAATGGTGTAAAGTGAATTTACATCCAAGGTAACCAATAAAAGGTCTGTTTCCCAGTGTAGGCCTTCTAATTTACCTAGAAAGTCTTTTGTGTCTTTGACGTGGGATGGGAGGTTACTCACAAAGTCCCGTAAAAAATGGTCCACGTACTTAGAGATATTCTCAGTGGCACTTCCTTTCGAGGATACAATGGGTCGGCCAGGGGGATTGATCTTGTCTTTGTGTACCTTTGGTAAAAGGTATAAAACAGAAAGAATGGGATAATCCTTTTTAAGATAACAGTATTCCTCCCACTCTAAAATCCCCATGTCCCTCCAGTTCTTGAGTTTGTCCCATATTTCTTCCACACGCTGAGAATATATCTCTCTGTTAAGGATGGTATAGAATCTTTCATTCGTCAGTTGGTGTAAAGCGTCTACGACGTATTTTTCTCTCCTTAAGATCACTACATTCCCTCCCTTATCTGCTGGTCGGATCACTATCCTCTTGTCCTCTGCTAGGGATGTGAGTGCTTGTCTCTGAGGGAAAGTGAGATTGTGGGCTTGTTGTTCTCTAAACCACTTCTTGTGTCTAAATTTAATCAGAGTGGTGTTAACAACCTCATGAAAAGTATCTATGTTGTCATGTGTAAGTGAAGGAAAGAACGTGGAACGTTGTCTAAATTGCGTTTTGGCTGTGTCATCATATGTTATATTTAAATCATCAAGTACATTCTCAATGGTCGTATTATTAACACCTCCCTCTGTGTCAGTCTCTAGTTGATGGAGGGTAACCAGGGTATCAATGTCACTGATATTTAAGTGAAGATGTTTACAACTGTCTCTGTTGTAAACATCATGTTTATCCCGGGTCCCACTGGGCCTGAGTAAATAGAATTTTTTAAATTTCAGCTTCCAAACAAATTTGAAGAGGTCAATGCGGGTTTCTGGATAATTAAACGGTAGTGAGGTGCAAAACTAGAGGCCTAAGCAAAGTGTTCTTTTCTCTACTTCGTTGATATGTCTCTCAGATAGATTAATTATCGTTTTGTTCACCATTTCCATATCCATCATACTGCTGCAGCGGAGCTTTTCACCTGTGGTCCCATGCGCCCCCTTCCTCTGCCTCTTTTTCCACCTCTGTCTGATTCTTTTTCTTCTTTCCTTATTCCGCGTCTTCCTCTTCCTCGACCCCTTTGTCCTTTGGACTTCATTGTTGGTGTCCCTCTTGGCGTTTGACGACCCCATCGTAGGAGCCTGTACTCGTCTAAAAAAGTCACAGGTTTACTACCTTGTTCCTTGTCAGACGAGATATTACTTGATGTGGCCGAGTTATCAGTTTCATTGCCGCTGATTATGGCATCTTCGGATATAGAACTTTCTGAGGTTCTTGACGAAAGTCCCGTGCCCAGAATTAGATTTTTGTATATATGGTCATATTGCCTGCTGAATGTTAATATCCGGCCATGTTCGTAGTCCTCGCAGTCCCTGTGAAGCTTCCATTGTTTACGTTCTTTGATCTCATCCTCATGTTTTGCTATTCTTATCTTCATGTTTTCCATTTCTTTATTGAACACTACTGGTTCCAAAGACTTTTCAAGATCATCTTTAATTGTTTTAATGTCTTGCAGGAGTGTCTCTCTGTCTAGCCAAGCGTATTTGCCTAGAATTTCTAGCATCCTCCGTGAACTTGTTGCCGAGTTTTCTGCTCATTCTTCGAGCATTTTCGGGTTTGGTTTCTCATATGATGCAATAGTGTAGGTACGTAGGCCTCTGGGAACCATACCCTTGTCAATGTAATCCTGCAAGGATATGGCTTCACATCACTTAGAGACTTCAGATTTGCGCAGTTTCTCTAGCTTTTTAATTTTTTCTTCATTACTCTTGTCTTTGCTGATAACAACTGGTGTTTTAGTATTAATCCCCGGTGCTCTTGCAAACAGCGATTGCGCTTGATGGAGCAGGGTTTCGCAAAAAGAAACCTGCTCGAATTGACTCCCCCATAATACTTATTAACAATGTGCAGTATAAACTAACACGCAAATCACATGAGCTACATGGGAAACCGCTTTGCGCATGCATGCACTAATGTGAACTAATGCATGAAAGAACTAGGCCGCATTTCACATTGCGTTTCAAAAGAAACAAGATTAATACACGTTTAGGCCGCATTTCGTATCTTGCTTTGAAAACGATAATAAATAATGCCACTTTGCATGAAGCTTATGCTAAGAATATATTAACAGGGAACAGTGTAAAGGTGGGTGGTAAACAGTGAAGGATGCATTTCCATGTAATTAATAATGTATGTGTATTTCGTCATAGTGAGCCGAATGGGCCTGTATTTTCTTAAATTGTCCGGATAGATGAGGGGCTGAAAAATGAGCAAAAATGACCTGACAAAACCGACAGAAGTGCTAAGCGCTGCGGATGATGAATATTAGTTCAAGGTTAATCAGCTCAGAGAACATTGTTTGCCTGCCAAAAGATGAGACTGGCCGTGGGATTCACGACTTCTTCCGCAGACGTGGCTGAGAAATTAATGAAATGTAGCAAGAATGAAATTGTATAGACTGGTCAACCAACATGTAATGGGAAAGGGGGTAGAACAATGGGCATGAAGAATTTTGAATGAAATCACGGTGGTGTGATACACCTCCTCCCCAAGCATCCCATGAGCATTCAATTCTGTTCAATGTTTCAATTAATGTGGGTTGGGTATGTAGGTTTTAGGTTATAACAGGGGTGCCTTTGGGGGTGTGGTTAAGGTTAGTGCAGAGCTGCAGCGGTAGGAGATTGAGAGGGGAGATGTGTCGCTGTCCGCCAGTTTGCAGAGTGGCCTAGCTGATCCTGTCCTTGTCCTGTCTTGTTCCTGAAATCTTTGTTTCCTGATTCTATTTCAGGAGACCCCCACTACTCCCTTGGCCAGGGGGGTGGTATTTCATTGATCTTTGGGTTTGTATTATCTTCTGACTCGTAATTTGCATAATCATTTGCAAATGTAATTTTGTCTCTGAAACGTATATCTCTTCATCTATCCACTCCGTCATAAGTATATTGTTTCGCATTATTTTGCTGAAACTTATGTCTCTCTTTCTATCCACTCCTTCATATGCATATCGTTCATTGAATAATGAGTATGACACTGTTTGTATTGTGTTAAATTGATTTTCTCTCCTTTTGTGGGATTCATTGTTTGCATTGCAACCTGTATGCGATGAGCATTTATCAATTACATTTATCTGAGATAAACTTTATTAATCTTACCGAGAGTCTGTGATTATTTAGCTGGTTAGATAGTTAGTTAGTTCTATTATTACCATCAACTACTCAACTAATTGGTCCGTTGACCGAGAGGAAAGAAGGTCGATATATAGGTCTAGTTATGTATTTAGAAATATTAAACGTGAATTTGGGAAGGAAATAATTTTTCATGACATTCAAACTTGACCATCCAGCGCAACAGCGATTTGTGAATTGGGTGAATGTGTATGGGCCATTTATATGAAATATTGATGAGTATCGATCCCTGATAAAGTGTAGCGCTGGATCAGGTTTTCTGGTAGCAGAGGACGGTTTAATTATTGATTAGTTTGGTAGTAATTATTGATTATTGATTATATGTTTTAACAAGAAAAGTTAGTGTCCTGTTCTATGTTGTCTAGAAGTACAGGTACGGAGGTACCTGAGGAATCCCGGGATGGAAATTTAGCCTAAAGTAGGCAGAAGAAGAGTGTGGATAAGATATCACACTGCAGAAGTACTTTGTCTGTTGTTATAATACTGTATGGCGGAAGGCTGTAGGTGTTATATTTAGGGAAAATTTTGTATATGAGTAGAGTGTCTGATAATAGCGAAGGGTCCACTTCCGAAACTCTGGCCTTATCCCCAGAGGAGTACCAAGACCTCTTTTACACCAAAAAGTCCTCTTGCGAAATTTTGGCCTTATCCCTAGAGGAGTACCAAGTCCACCTGTAGCTTGTTTGGGTGTAAAATAACGCTGGACGTTGTTTTACTGTAAGTGAAAGAATTTATCTTTGAAAAAGTGAAGACTATCTCTTTATTTAGTGGAGCAGACAAGGTAGCATTGTTTTGTGTTGTTACTAACAAGAATTTTGATTAAGAAAACTTAGAAACACATCGCCGTATTATTTTGTAAAGGGAGGGTAAGTAGAAGGAGTAATACTGACGTCACAAAAAGGCCGCGCTGGCATTGGTCAGGCAGCGAACGTGAAGTAAGCTCTAATTGGCCGGTTGGTGTGAGCCGCGCTGGTATTGGTTGAGATAGCAGATACATAGAGAGCTGTGATTGGACGGTTGGTGTGAGTCGCGCTGGTATTGGACGAAAACTGACAAATAGAATAAGTAGAATTACGGAAAGGTTTCCTTGTTGTTGTAACTGAGAGACATTAGCAAAAGGGTCAGAAAAATGAAGCTGCTTATGAAAATAAAGAATTTATTTAAAAAGGACAAACCAGTAGTGAATATAGAGGGAATTCCTATTCCATCACCGAGAAAGCCTGCTTCCTATATGATGTTAGAGCGAGGATACCACACGTGTACTTGGTTAGAGAATTGGGTGGAATACACAAAGGATGATGGTGTTATAGCTTTCCCACAGCATGGTTCGTTTAATGTAAGGATTCTGTAGAATTTGAGAAGTCAAATGAATTCATTAGAGCCTATTCCCAGACCTACCCAGTATGAAGCACTAGAGGAATGGGAAGTAGAAGCATTTGAAAGAGAGAAATATCAAGGTGGTAGGAGATCTAGAAATTTAATGACTAGATATCCTTTTGAGAGAAGAGACGATACAATGAAAAGATGGATGAGAGCTGTGGTAACTGAGGGTTTGTACCCAGTTTTAGTTGCCGAAGATCAGACAGGAGGCAAGTGTAAGGAGAAAAAGAAAAATATAGAGACTTCAAGTTTAAGACAGGACTCGAGCGAATCTGATGATGAGTTGTTAGAAGACATTATGACCAAAAGACCTCCGCCATATCAAGAAAATTCAGTTGAGGAGACTCCGAATGCACCATTTATGGGAACTCCATTAAATCCACAGATTGCGGACATGGCTAGAATAGTGCGAGAAAAAGAATTGGACATATTAAATAAGGCAAGAATAGAGCAGATCTAGAAAATAAATCAGTTGAGTCTAAATACAGAAGTCTTGACGGTACCGGTAACAATTGGTCCCGTAGTTCCATTATATGTAGAAAAACAGAATATATCAAATGTACATACGTCGGTAGTACCAAGGAGTAGCGACAAGAGTGGAATGGTGACGGTAGTAGATGAGGATGGACAGGCTGACACGAATACTACATTGTTAGATCTTCCGGTTTGTGAAATGGTAACAGAAACCCCTAGAAGAGGTATACAAATAGATCCAAGGAGAATAGGGACAAACGTCATTCCAACGACAGGAAGTTCAACAGGTCCTTCCCCAGAGGAATTGAATGATTGGATAAAGGGAAGGGAAAAGCAAAAACCTCAATCACAGAGTATAAATGTGAGCCAATTGAAAGTGGATTTGGAAGAGATGATTATTGGTACAATAAGTCCAGATAGATTAGGGACTTACCGAGATGAAGAGCTGTTGTTTTTGTGTAAAAGTATCACTTGGAGAGCAAGGAATCTTCATGAGAAAATAGCAGAGGCTGCTAGTAAATATGGAATAGATATAGAGAAGTCAAAGGTGCTACAGAAATCGTACAGATTGGCCTTTACCGAAAAGGATTTGGAGAGTTTGAATGTGTCTGGGAAAAGATTACAGATAAAAGAGTTGATGAATATTCTGAAAAAATGGGGAGATGTAGAACGGTGGAAAGGTAGATGGACGAAAAAGAAAGAAGAAGCAGCTGGCAAAGGAACGTCAATGTTTCCGTTAAGAGAGACAGAACAAGTTGAAAGGGCGTGTCCGATGAGAGAAGTCCCAGGTGGTGGATATGTGCACGTTCCCTGGACTAGACAGGATATATTGTCCTTTACGAATGATTTTCCCAGATTAAGAGAGAAACCGGTTGAGTGGTATAAACAGGTAGAGAGGTTTGTGAAAGTTTCAAAGGTTTTGTTATAAGATTTAGATGGTTTGTTTGAGATTGTCGTACCAGCTGATTGTGGACAGAATGTAAAATTACTGTCGATTTGCCAAAAGAGGAATATCCTAGAGACCCTAAAACAGGTGCACCATCTGATGAGGTGATGAGAAAGTATAATCAGGTAATCACCTTTTGAAAGGAAAAATGTCTCCAAAGGAAACAGATTGGGTTAAGATAGACAGGACGACCCAAGAACCGAAAGAGTCAGTACATGCATATTATGAAAGGTTGTTGCAGGTATTTAAACAGTACAGCAGATTTGAGAATATTGGAGACAAAGATATGGGACATTTTGTGTATCGTTTTGTGTTTGGTTTGAAACCAGAGATTAGTAATATGATTCAGCAGCATTTGATTTGTTGGCAGAGCAAAACCATTGATGAAATTTTGAGGTATGCAAAGTATTGTAGTGATGACAATGAATCAAGACATAAAAAATTAAAGGAGAAAATGATGTGGGCACAAGTGAAAGTAGCAGAGCAGCAAGAAGTAAACAATGGTTCTCAAACAGGTAATCAAATGAATGGTCAGAATCAAATTGGTCAGGTATACAGTGGAGGTAAAGTTAGAGGTAAATTAAGCAAAGAAGAAGCTAAGAAGAAATTTCCTTGTCATGCGTGCGGAAAGTATGGACATTGGAAGAACAAGTGTAGATCTGTTCAAAAGAATAATGGGGTAAATCAAAATTTAAATCCACAGATGCAGAATGAGGTAGGTGTGAATAAACAGCAGCAGCAGCAGGTAGTTGCTCCACAGTTACAGGTGCCACAAGCTCCTATGCCCAATAATGTGAATGCTCAAGTACAGAGGTGCAGTGCGAACACTGGATTTCACGGAGGTGATCAAATTGGTAAGAATCAAAGTGTGCAAATGGTTATGCAATATTGGTTGCAGTGCAATGAGAGTGATTCAGACTCATCTCAATGATGGTGCCTGAGGGGGGAGGAAGAGTGCGTACTTGGCGCATCCTTGGCGGTAGATCAGTCAGGTCCATTTGTTGACTGAACGGTGGAAGGTAATGATATTACATTCCTGGTAGACACTGGTGCTACCCGTTCTACTGTGAGAGCAGCAGAAATGCCGAACCTACCCCTCTCGGGAGAAGCTATCCAAGTTGTAGGAGTCTCAAACAAGCATATTAGAACGCCAGTCACAAATCCAATAGAAGTTCATATTGGAAGTTTCAGAGACATGCATTGATTTGTGGTATGTGACTGGAGTCCAGTAAATCTCTTGGGAAGAGATTTATTGTGCAAAATGAATTGTACCATCTATTGTACGCCAGATGGTATTGCGTTTCAGACACCTGATGAGGATGTCGAATTCAAGATGATGTTAGCAAAACAAGGGACAGAAGTGGATGAGTTGTTTTCACTTCTCACAAAAGAGAGTTTGCCTGAAGAATTAAAAAGTGCAGTAAGGACGGATGTATGGGATTTTACAGGACAGGAGATTGGCCTAATGTCAAATATAGATCCGATTCAGATTACGGTGAAAGAGGGTGTCATATATCCAAACACTCCTCAGTACAAAATCAGTCCGGAAGTAATTGCAGGAGTCACTCCTGTGATTGACCAAATGGTTGAACAGGGAATTCTGAAAGAAATAATGAGTAGTCCTTGTAATTCGCCTATTATAGGAATTAAAAAGCCCAGTGGAAAATATAGAATAGTGCAAGATTTAAGAAAAATTAATAAAATTGTAGTACCCTGTTGTCCAGTAGTGCCGAATCCAGCAGTAATCGTTTACCAAATCCCATGTGATTCTGAATGGTACACAGTGATTGATCTGTGCCAAGCATTTTTCTCGATTCCTTTACATCCGAAAAGCCAGTATTTGTTTGCATTCCTGTTCGGAGAACGTGTCTTGGCATGGTGCCGAGTTCCTCAAGGGTACACAGAGAGTCCTTCAATTTTTAATCAGATCCTGAAAAGATGTTTGGAGACTTTAGTCATGCCAGGAAATTCAGTTTTGGTTCAGTATATTGATGACCTACTGGTGGCATCAAAGACACGAGAGGCATGTGTGACAGATACCATTGCCTTTCTGAACCTTTTAGCAGAAGGAGGACACAAAGTGTCACCAGCAAAATTGCAATTTTGTAAACAGGAAGTCCAGTACCTAGGACACAAAATAGAAAAAGGAGTCAGAAAGGTCACACCAGGAAGAATTAGTGTAATTAAACAAATGAGTCCACCAAAAACTCAGAGAGAAGTTCGAATGTTTTTGGGAATGGTTGGATACTGCAGGCAGTGGATCAGTGGGTTCTCACTGATTGCAAAACCTCTACAGAGGTTGACACGAAAAGATGTCAAAGATCCGATTGTGTTGGATGATGAACGCATGGAAGCTTTTACTAAATTGTGAAACAGTCTTTGTCGAGCACCTGCATTGGTAATGCCAGATTATGCAAAGGATTTTGCTTTGTACTGTTGTGAAAGAAATGGGTGTGCACTTTCAGTTTTAAATCAAAAACATGGAATGGCACGACGTCCAGTAGCATATTTTTCCCCTACTTTGGATTCAGTGGCCGCAGCGTTGCCAGGCTGTTTAAAAGCAGTAGCAGCTACTTGTGTGAGTCTGGAACAGAGTGAGGCAATTGTGATGGGACATCCAGTCAAGGTATATGTGCCACATTCAGTTGAGATCCTTTTGACACGTACAAGGACACAGTATATGACCTCTAGTTGGCTGACTAAGTACGAAAGAGTGATTTTGGGTGCTGAAAATGTGACTGTGATGCACAACCGGAAATCCGGCAACCCTGTTGCTGAATTCATATTGTGAGGAAGTAAGAGAAGAGGCGGATCATGATTGTTTGGATGTGACAGAGTTGTGCACGAAGCCCAGGCCCGATATTGAGGACGTACCATTAGAAGAACCAGATTGTGAGGTGTTTGTTTATGGAACATGTTTAAGAAATGAGAAAGGAGAATTGTGTTCTGCCTATGCTGTTTGCACCATAGCGGGAGTTCTAGAAGCATCCTGTTTAAAAGGGGTAAACTCCGCCCAAATTGCTGAATTGATAGCTCTGATTAGTGCGTGCAAAATTACCAAAAGCCTGAGGGTGACCATATTTACTGATAGTCAATATGGTTTCGGGGTTGTCCACGATTTTGGACAGCTATGGATGCAAAGGGGATTTCTGACTTCTTCAGGTTCTCCTATAAGAAACAGCAACATTGTAAAAGATTTATTGGATGCTTTACAATTGCCCAAAAAGATTGCAGTGGTCAAATGTTCCGCACATAAATCAGGAGATGATTATGTGACAAGGGGCAACAGATACGCGGATCAAGTAGCGCGTTTCTGTGCACGAAATTTAATTGCTCTAAACAGAGGGATGGAAAAAAAAAATACCAATTGCCATCTTATGTTTTCTTCTTCATTTGAAACTTGGGACGAAATTAGACAGCTACAGGAAGAAGCAAGTGATGAGGAAAAGGGAAGTTGGATAAATTCAGGCTGCAGAAAGAGCAGAGGACGAAGTGTGGGTCTATATAGACGAAAGACCAGTCATGCCAGACAGTTTACTATCCCAAATGGCAAGGCTATATCATGGAATTGCACATGTTGGAAGAGTTGCTATGATCAGGCTCTTCAAGCATTCATGGTATAACCCAAAGTTCAGGGCCATTGCAGAGAGTCTCTGCCAGAGGTGTGTCACCTGTCAGCAGCAAAATCCAGGCAGAAAGACAGTTGTTAGTTGGGGACGAATTGGAAAAGCAGCAGGACCATTCACCTGACTCCAGTTGGATTTTATTGAGCTTCCCCCGTGCAATGGGCTGAAATATATGTTGGTTGTTGTCTGTTTGTTTTCTCGCTGGGTGGAAGCCTATCCAATGAGAAGGAATGACAGTTTAACAGTCGGGAAGCAACTTCTAAGAGAACTGATACCTAGATTCGGATTTCCAGTCACTTTAGAAACAGATAGAGGAACCCATTTTAACAATGAGATAATTTGGATGATTTGTGCAGCATTACAGATTGAACAGAAGCTGCATTGTGCCTATCAACCTGAAGCATCTGGAGTGGTTGGGCAGTTGAATGGCACAAAAAAATCTAGGTTAGGAAAGGTGTGTGCAACCACAACACTGAAATGGCCTGATGCTTTACCTCTTGTATTGATGAGTCTTAGAAGCATTCCTGACAAAAAGACGGGTTTGAGTCCTCACAAGATTCTAATGGGAAGAGCAATGAGACAAGCATTTATTCCAGCGAACAAACTGATGAATATATCTGATGATCTAGTGCTTGACTATTGCAGAGGATTGACTGATCTGGTGCGTTCTGTGTCTCACCAGGTTGGAGAAAATGCCACTACGACACAGCCGAATCAAGCTCATGATCTGAGTCCTGTGTTCTTGTGAAGATACACGTGAGGAAATTGTGTTTAGAACCCAGGTGGAATGGACCATACTAGGTGATTCTGGTGACAACAACAGCAGTGAAGTGTGGTGGTTTGCCAAATTGGATCCATGCGAGCCACACCAGACGAGTCTCAAGTCCACTTGGAAGACAAGAAGAGCAGCAACTGGTAAACCAAAGCCAAAGACCAAAGGCTGAAGTGTGTAAAGCTGAAGAATCTAGAGTAACAGATTCTGAAGAACAAACAGATGATGAACAGCCAAGCACAAGTCAAGTAGAGTGGGCACCAGTTACTGGGTCTCATGAGACTGCTGTAGAACCAGAAGAAAGGGAAGTTACTGAAAGTCAAGAAGAAGAACAGATAGAAGAAAGGCCAAATAAAAGAACCTATGAACCAGATGAAGAAGGTGAAAGAGTAGTTCAAACTAAAAGACCGAGAAAAGTTGACAATTGGCCAAGTGGAGTGAAAAGACTGAAATACACTCTTGTGAGGAGAAAGACAAAAAGAAGACCAGAGCAAATTAATGAGGTCTCAGGTCAAGCAGAACAAGAAGAGTCAGGAGAAGATTTAGTACGAAAAAGAAGGAGAGTAAAAATTCCAAGCAAGAAATACACAGCACCGGAGTGGACGTACGTGATCTTGGAAGAAATTGAAAGCTCAGATCCAAGTGAAGAAAAAGACGGTACAGGCACTGAGCAAGTGGATGAAAGCAAATTAAAACCACCTTAAAGAACTGTGAAAAATTAAGGTGAAACCTTGCCAGACGAAAAGAAAGACTCAGAAGATTTAAAGAAAAAGAAATAAAAGAGAGGGGTAAAAGAAGAAAGCCTTGAAGTGTAGGATTACACTATTTTTCAGAAAATCTTTCTTTTTTTAGAAAAATTAGAGTTTTTATAGATTTATATTTTTATATTTTTAGTAAAATACAAGAATGGCCGAAGCAAAAGTGACTGAACATCCAAAATCTAGCCTAAAACGTAGATGTATTAAAACTTGCTTATGTAGTGTCTTTTTACTGACATTTATGTGGATATTATTAACTGTCATTGTACCTATTCTAATAGGAACTAATAATAGAAACAATACTAATGATGTAATAAGTGAAAGAGTGAGTGATATTACTAAAGAAACCCCTAATACTAGCATAGAGCAGTTAGATGGAAGTATTTTCATCATGATAAATCAATTAGTGATTTCTCGTTAAATGTTTTTACAAAATTGTTGTACGAGTATGTTAATACAATGAAAGTGAGTGATTGTTATGTGTGCATGCAATTACCTTCGTCTGTCTCAGAGGGGTGACCTATCATCACCTACCTTTAACATATGGTGTGTCTTGCAGTGTCTTAACCAGCCTATTCTACGTGACGGGGAAGCTGAAGTATCATTATTCCAATATAGATTTAGTATTTTCAGAGATACCTATTATAAAGGAACTAAACAAGGTTTTAAGTAGTAAAAATGCACGTTATATGGGAGAATTCTTCCATATTACTAAGACACTAGATATAGAATATGCTTACAAAAACAATCTAACATGTAGTTTGCGGGTTGAAGAAAAAGTATTCATAGATATGGTAGAATATAGAAGGGAAAGTTTCCAAAGGAAAAATGCTGAACAGAAGTCACAGGTACCACCATGGGCATTTAGAGAAGGAAATTAGGAGAAAGGCGAGACATATGCTGCAATGTCCCTGGACTGGTATAAAAAGGGGAAAATCTGCTTGCTTCGAATGAAAACTAACTATAATAATTATTTCATTGGTTCTAGTGAATGTGAGCATACGTAACAAATTACTGGAGGTTGGGGATTGAAGGGTGGAACTGATCCTGTTTTCCCAGGAGTCAATTATGTGTGTGGTAAGAAAGCCTTTTACAGGTTACCTGCACATTGGTATGGTAGTTGTTATTTTGCAATTGTTTTCCCAAAGGTCTACCATGTAGACAAAAGTAATAACAGAATCAATGAAATAAAACAAGGACTAACACGTAAGAAGAGAGCTAGTTTCTCAGAAATAGTAGGTGATATTTTTGGTGCACTGATACCATCAGTTGGAGTCGTTCTGAATTCGCATAAAATTTGAAAATTGACCACAGTGGTTGATCGTTCATCGACAGATACTGCTGGTGGCTTCTTGATGATTGACACCGAAATGGTTGCAATCAGATCAATGGTTTTGCAAAATCGACTTGCCCTTGATATCTTATTGGCAAAAGAGGGTGGAGTCTGTGGCATGTTGAAAATTCAACACTGCTGTACTTGTATCCCGGACAAAAGTAAAGGTATTGAGGGATATATTAAGAATATTACGAAATTACATGAAGACTTGACCCAACTGGAGGTTGACGGTTCCTGGGAGAGACTTGGTAAGAGTTTCTCTTCTGTAGGTAAATGGTTTACTACCTCTGGAAGTCGTTTATTAGGAAAAATAATAATGCCAATGATTTCAGTAGCTGGAGTAGCATTAGTAATGATAACAATATATAAATGTTGTAAGTGTCAATGTGGAAGAAAAGAGATAACAGAATCAAACAACAAACAAAAAGCAAGAAAGAGAAAAAGAGATGAAATAGAACTAGAAGATATGAAAGGAGATTACTATGACGAGATGAAGGAGTTAGATGAAAAGATGATGAAAAGAGAAAACAATACTGATCTTTAGATAGATAAAGATGGCACTTGGTATGGTGGGTATTTTATGATGGCTCCAGGAAGCCATTAGAGGGGGATTGATGGAGCAGGGTTTCGCAAAAAGAAACCTGCTCGAATTGATTCCCCCATAATACTCATTAACAATGTGCAGTATAAACTAACACGCAAATCACATGAGCTACATGGGAAACCGCTTTGCGCATGCATGTACTAATGTGAACTAATGCATGAAAAAACTAGGCCGCATTTCACATTGCGTTTCAAAAGAAACGAGATTAATACACGTTTAGGCCGCATTTCATATCTTGCATCTTGCTTTGAAAACGATAATAAATAATGCCGCTTTGCATGAAGCTTATGCTAAGAATATATTAACAGGGAATAGTGTAAAGGTGGGTGGTAAACAGTGAAGGATGCATTTCCATGTAATTAATAATGTATGTGTTTATTTCGTCATAGTGAGCCGAATGGGCCTGTATTTTCTTAAATTGTCCGGATAGATGAGGGGCTGAAAAATGAGCAAGAATGACCTGACAAAAGCGACAGAAGTGCTGAGCGCAGCGGATGATGAATATTAGTTCAAGGTTAATCAGCTCAGGGAATATTGTTTGCCTGCCAAAAGATGAGACTGGCCGTGGGAATTCCGACTTCTTCCGCAGACGTGGCTGAGAAATTAATGAAATGTAGCAAGAACGAAATTGTATAGACTGGTCAACCAACATGTAATGGGAAATGGGGTAGAACAATGGGCATGAAGAATTTTGAATGAAATCACGGTGGTGTGATACACCACCTCTCCAAGCATCCAATGAGCAGTCGAATTCTGTGCAATGTTTCAATTAATGTGGGTTGGGCATGTAGGTTTTAGGGTATAACTGGGGTGTCTTTGGGGGTGTGGTTAAGGATAGTGCGGAGCTGCAGCGGTAGGAGATTGAGAGGGGAGATGCGTCACTGTCCGTCGGTTTGCAGAGAGGCCTAGCTGATCCTGTTCTTGTCCTGTCTCGTTCCAGAAATCTTTGTTTCCTGATTCTATTTCAGGAGACCCCCACTACTCCCTTGGCCAGGAGGTGGTATTTCATTGATCTTTGGGTTTGTATTATCTTCTGACTCGTAATTTGCATAATCATTTGCAAATGTAATTTTGTCTCTGAAACGTAGGTCTCTACATCTATCCACTCCGTCATAAGTATATTGTTTCGCATTATTTTGCTGAAACTTATGTCTCTCTTTCTATCCACTCCTTCATATGCATATCGTTCATTGAATAATGAGTATGACACTGTTTGCATTGTGTTAAATGGATTTTCTCTCCTTTTGTGGGATTCATTGTTTGCATTGCAACCTGTATGCGATGAGCATTTATCAATTACATTTATCTGAGATAAACTTTATTAATCTTACCGAGAGTCTATGATTATTTAGCTGGTTAGATAGTTAGCTAGTTCTATTATTACCATCAACTACCCAACTAATTGGTCCGTCGACCGAGAACGAAAGAGAGTTGATATATAGGTCTAGTTACGTATTTAGAAATATTAAACGTGAATTTGTGAAGGAAATAAGTTTTCACAACATTCAAACTTGACCATCCAGTGCAACAGGGATTTGTGAATTGGGTGAATGTGTATGGGCTATTTGTATGAAATATTGATGAGCATTGATCCCTGATAAAGTGTAGCGCTGGATCAGGTTTTCTGGTAGCAGAGGACGGTTTAATTATTGATTAGTTTGGTAATAATTATTGATTATTGATCATATGTTTTAACAAGAAAAGTTAGTGTCCTGTTCTATGTTGTCTAGAAGTACAGGTACAGAGGTACCTGAGGAATCCTGGGATGGAAATTTAGCCTAAAGTAGGCAGAAGAAGAGTGTGGATAAGATATCACACTGCAGAAGTACTTTGTCTGCTGTTATAATACTGTATGGCGGAAGGCTGTAGGTGTTATATTTAGGGAACATTTTGTATTGAGTAGAGTGTCTGATAATAGCGAAGGGTCCACTTCCGAAACTCTGGCCTTATCCCCAGAGTAGTACCAAGACCTCTTTTACACCAAAAAGTCCTCTTGCGAAACTCTGGCCTTATCCCTAGAGGAGTACCAAGACACCTGTAGCTTGTTTGGGTGTAAAATAACGCTGGACGTTGTTTTACTGGAAGTGAAAGAATTTCTCTTTGAAAAAGTGAAGACTATCTCTTTATCTAGTGGAGCAGACAAGGTAGCATTGTTTTGTGTTGTTACTAACAAGAATTTTGATTAAGAAAACTTAGAAATACATCGCCGTATTATTTTGTAAAGGGAGGGTCAGTAGAAGGAGTAATACTGACGTCACAAAAAGGCTGCGCTGGAATTGGTCAGGTGGCGAACGTGAAGTAAGCTCTGATTGGCTGGTTGGTGTGAGCCGCGCTGGTATTGGCTGAGATAGCAGATACGTAGAGAGCTGTGATTGGACGGTTGGTGTGAGTCGCGCTGGTATTGGACGAAAACTGACAAATAGAATAAGTAGAATTATGGAAAGGTTTCCTTGTTGTTGTAACTGAGAGACATTAGCTTAAAGGGTCAGAAAAATGAAGCTGCTTATGAAAATAAAGAATTTATTTAAAAAGGACAAACCAGTAGTGACTATAGAGGGAATTCCTATTCCAGCGCCGAGAACGCCTGCTTCCTATATGATGTTAGAGCGAGGATACCACACGTGTACTTGGTTAGAGAATTGGGTGGAATACAGAAAGGATGATGGTGTTATAGCTTTCCCACAGCATGGTACGTTTAATGTAAGGATTCTGCAGAATTTGAGAAGTTGAATGAATTCATTAGAGCCAATTCCCAGACCTACCCAGTATGAAGCGCTAGAGGAATGGGAAGTAGAAGCATTTGAAAGATAGAAGTATATTGCAGGCACAGAAAGGGACCATGTGAAAAAATTATCATACAACTACACATCGTACACGATGTGTAGATGTTTGATATTTTTTACACGATGTGTAGTTGTTTGATATTTTTTCACATGGTCCCTTTCATATTGCCGCAATATACTTGTGTCAAGTCCGTTTCACCTGGACATGTACAGTCAATCAGGTACCGGTTAACATCGGGTAGATATCTCTTGTGTTCGGGCTTGGGACATCCCTTGACTTGCCCGCTCCCCAGATATGACATCCAGTACACCTTGACAGACGGATGCCATGGGGTGGGAACACTTAGCTACGGACACTTAGCCCTAGACCTAATCTACGGATCGGGAGGAAGGTTATATCTTTTAATTCTTTAGTTTACATTATTCTCTTTTATTTTTGTACACAATATACAAGCCTGGGCGTAGTCCGCGAAGTAGCGCTACGCGAAGCTACGCAAAGTGCAGTTCGCACTACGCGAGCTACGCGTAGCACTACGCGAACTGCGTAGTGCACTGTTCGCAATGATTGCACAGTGCCGGATGCTTGTCCGCACTGTGCAATCATTGAAAACGGCATCTTGCACAGTGCGAGCAGTCTTTACTGCCGCTCGAGTAGATTTTTACCGAGCGGCAGCTTCTCAACGCGGACTGGTAGTTTCTCATCACGAGCGGTCGCGAGCATACGCGACCACTCGCAATGAGAAACCTGACCTCCCCGCGTTGAGAATCTCGCCGGGAGGTTTATTTTCCACGCTCGCGGTCGCCAACTTGACGTTGAGGACCGCGAGCAAGCAAAAAAAGACCGCTGCACTATGCTACGCTACGCGTGTTTGCACTGTGCTACGTGCAATTCGCGTTGTGCGAAGTAGCGCAAACTTCGCAAACTACGCGAGCGTAGCGTAGTGCTTTGCCCAGGGTTAATGTACACACAACCACGATCATTGTTCATGTAACAACACATATGAGTTTCTGTACCATTGTATACCTAGTGAGTCAATCTATGAGGTTAAGATCATCGTACTGGTAAGACATTGCTTTGGTCTCACTATCTTTTACGGTTGATGCCTGTACTATCGCACATGATAGCTGTTCTTCCAAGATGGCCGCCTTATTCGCCTATGTTTTCTTATACATGCACGCAGGCTCATGACTGTATGACACTTGCCTAGAGTTTGTTAAATCCTTTGAGCCGCATTTGTTTTACAACCACAGTAATCGCTCAATTGGCTTAGATATTATTATTTTGAGTTGTATAACACATATGTGAATACATTGACATTCAAATGTATGGATAAACTTAATACTATAAGATGGCCACCGTATTTTCACTTTTACTTTTGATGGTTCATTGTGTCCGTTGTTTATGTTGGGAATACTGTGTGTATATGACCTGGGTTGTTCTTTGCTTCTCACGTGTGAGCAAGGCTTCACAGCCGAAACGCGTAACGAAGAAGCGGATTAAACATTACTGAACTGCAACTTGGATGTGTGTCCTGAGAGTGCATTATTTTGCCATGCAAAGGAACTTTGTGTAAATTATGAGCCAGGTGCTCTTCCGGCGTATGCACCACCTTTCAAGGGTCTCTGGTTTGGAGTGAAGCGTTCGTGGCATTATATATATATATATATATATATATATATTCACTGAAAAACCCATAGGTTTCAGGCACGTTATAGTTAGAAATTAGCATTTAAAAAACCTTAGAAATTCACTGAAAAAACCATAAGGTTTTAGGGACAGTTATAGTTAGTTGGACATTGCACTCGTACAAAACCCGTGAAATTCCCCGTTATAGTTAGTTCAGGTAACTATAACTCGCGCCCCGCAATGCACTGCTGATGACGTCACATATTACATCACTCATGACATGGTCAGTGACATCACTGATGACATCACTGATGACATCTCAAATGACATCACTGATGACATCACTGATGACATCATCCAGTGACTGTGTGTTTCTGTAAAGTTTAAATATGTTTAATATATATAGGGAAAGGCGTATTGAAGAATGAGTGGGTGTAGAAGCGCCTGAATGGATGATTTAGTAGGTGCGTGACTGAGTCTATAAGTGAGTGATTAAACGTATCTTACTGGATGCATGGGTGAGTGACTAAACTGTGTGAATGTCTGTATCCGTCTGTCTGTTGTTGTGTAAGCAACTGCATGGGTTTCTGACTAGCTAAATGAGTGTCTATATGGGTTATGGATTGGTTCTCTGAGTAGCTGTATGGGTGCCTCAGTGTTTGTGTGGGTGGGGTGTGTGTGACTCTGAGCATAGATGTGTGAGTGGGTGATTCACTGGGTGCATGGTTTCAAGAGTGCATCTGTGATGGACTGTATGGGTGGGTGAGTGTGTGTATGGGTGTGTTAGTGAGTGAATGTATATCTCAGTGGTACATGTGTGAGTAACTACATATGTGAAAAGTAGTATATATGTGTGTTGGAGTACATAATTGGCTACAAATGAGAGTGTGTTATTGTGAGAGTGGCTGTATGGATGAGTGTGTGCTTGTATCATTGATTGTATAAGAGCGTAAGAATGTGCGAGTATTTGTATGAGTAATTGAGCTGGTGTGTGTATAACTGTATATCTGAGTAAATGGCAGTGTGATTGATTATTTTCATGACTGACTAGGTGTGTGAGTAGCTCTATGGATGAGTGGCGGTGTGTGAGCGTCTATATAAGTGTATGAGTGCATATGATAGTCCTGTACTGAGTGACCGTAAGTATGGGAGACTGTACGGGCGATTGAGTGGATGTGTGTGTAGACCTAAGAATCAGTGAGTGGGTATGTAGTTATTGGTGTTGGAGTGTCTATGGTTTTGAGAATGGTAGTCTGTAATTTAGAGTGGGTGTATCAAAAGTTATATTAGGTTGTGAGAAGATGCATGAAATTTTCACATGGATGATGTCATCAGTGATGTCATCAGTGATGTCATTTGAGATGTAATCAGTGATGTCATCAGTGATGTCACTGACCATGTCATGAGTGATGTAATATGTGACGTCATCAGCAGTGCATTGCGGGGGCGAGAGTTATAGTTAGCTGAACTAACTATAACAGGGGAATTTCACGGGTTTTGTACGAGTGAAATGTCCAACCAACTATAACGCCCCTGAAACCTATGTTTTTTTCAGTGAATTTGTAAGGTTTTTTAAATGCTAATTTCTAACTATAACGTCCCTGAAACCTATGGTTTTTTCAGTGAATTTCTAAGGTTTTTTAAATGCTAATTTCTAACTATAACATGCCTGAAACCTATGGTTTTTTCAGTGAATTTCTAAGGTTTTTTAAATGCTAATTTCTAACTATAACGTGCCTGAAACCTATGGTTTTATCAGTGAATTTCAAAGGTTTTTTAAATGCTAGTCTCTAACTATGCCTACAGAGGTAGGACATGTGAAGAAAGAAGAAAAAACGCACAGAAAGAAGCAAAAGAAATGCAGAAAGAAGAAACAGAAGTCCACAAAGACGAAGAAAAGTGCAGGAAGAAGCAAGACATGTGCAGAAAGAACCAACAGAGGAGCAGAAAGAGGCCTTGTTGCAAAATCATCCTGTGCCCACAACTTTTTCACACGGGTACTGGTGGTAACTGACTTTGACTAACCAGGCCTAGAGCCAGTGCTATGCTAAAAGACACTTAGAATACAGTGAAAACATCTACATACACTAGGGAACACTATGCGTTGGGGTACCCCTGTGATTAGCTTGACCTCCTCTGTAAGGCCCTAGTACATAATAGGGCAGGGGGATTAAAACTACCTCTTAAAACGCGCTATGGGGCGCGTTTGCACAGTGGTGAAGGGAGGGGGGGCCTCAGGTGACATGTGTGCAAACACGCCCTGTGGCCGTTTTAAGTTGGGAGATTAAGTCCCCTTGAATCCTGACGGTCCCTGGGGTCCAACTAGCCCACCAGGTACCTCCAGTAAGCGCCACAGAGCTGCGTTGCAGAGAGGTGTAAAAAGGGGCATGGCCTCGGACCACCTCTCTGCAAGGCAGGCCTGTGGTGCTTACTGGAGGTACCTGGTGGGCTAGTTGGCCTCCAAGATCCCTCAGGATTCAAGGGGAATTAATTCCCCAACTTAAAACGTGCCACAGGGCGTGTTTGCACACATGTCACCTGAGGCCCCGCCCCCTCCCTTCACCACTGTGCAAACACGCCCCGTGGCGTGTTTTAAGTTGGGGGATTAGGTCACCTTGAATCCTGAGGGTCCCTGGGGCCCAACTAGCTCACCAGGTACTTCCAGTAAGCGCCACAGACCTGCATTGCAGAGAGGTGGTCCGAGGCCACGCCCCTTTTTACACCTCTCTGCAATGCAGCACTGTGGCGCTTACTGGAGGTACCTGGTGGGCTAGTTGGACCCCAGGGACCCTCAGGATTCAAGGGGACTTAATCCCCCAACTTAAAACACGCCATAGGGCGTGTTTGCACACATGTCACCTCAGGCCCCGCCCCCACCCTTCACCACTGTGCAAACGCGCCCCGTGGCACGTTTTAAGTTGGGGGATTAAGTCCCCTTGAATCCTGAGGGTCCCTGGGGTCCAACTAGCCCACCAGGTACCTCCAGTAAGCGCCAAAGAGCTGCGTTGTAGAGAGGTGTAAAAAGGGGCGTGGCCTGGACCACCTCTCTGCAACGCAGGCCTGTGGCGCTTACTGGAGGTACCTGGTGGGCTTGTTGGCCCCCAGGGGCCCTCAGGATTGAAGGGGAATTAATTCCCCAACTTAAAACGCGCCATAGGGTGTGTTTGCACACATGTCACCTCAGGCCCCGCCCCCTCCCTTCACCACTGTGCAAACGCGTCCGTGGCGCGTTTTAAGTTGGGGGATAAAGTCCCCTTGAATCCTGAGGGTCCCTGGGGTCCAACTAGCCCACCAGGTACCTCCAGTAAGCGCCACAGAGCTGCGTTGCAGAGAGGTGTAAAAAGGGGTGTGGCCTGGACCACCTCTCTGCAACACAGCCCTGTCGCGCTTACTGGAGGTATCTGGTGGGCTAGTTGGCCCCCAGGGACCTCCAGTATTGAAGGGGAATTCATTTCCCAACTTAAAACGCGCCAATCAATCAATCAATCATATCACTTGTAAAGCGCACTACTTACCCGTGAGGGTCTCAAGGCGTTGGGGGTTGGGGGTGCTGCTACTGCTCGAAGAGCCAGGTCTTGAGGAGTCTTCTGAAGGTCAGTAGGTCTTGGGTCTGCCGTAGGTGGGTGGGGAGGGTGTTCCAGGTCTTGGCGGCGAGGTGGGAGAAAGATCTGCCGCCGGCAGTCGTTCTTTGGATGCGGGGGACTGCGGCGAGGGCGAGGCCGGTGGAGCAGAGCTGGCGGGTGGGGCTGTAGAAGCTGAGTCGTCCATTGAGATATGCTGGTCCGGTGTTGTGGAGAGCTTTGTGTGCGTGGGTGAGGAGCTTGAAGGTTATCCTCTTGTTGACGGGGAGCCAGTGCAGGTCTCTCAGGTGGGGTGTGATGTGGCTGCGGCGGGGGATGTCGAGGATCAGACGTGCAGAGGCGTTCTGGATGCGTTGCAGCCGTCTCAGGAGTTTGGCAGAAGTTCCTGCATAGAGGGCATTTCCGTAGTCCAACCTGCTGCTGACGCGCTTGCAGAGTGTTGCTGGGAGGGGGCGGGGCCTCCGGCACGATCGCATGTTTTTTTAAATTTATTTTTTTGGGAGGGGGGCTGTGTGGCCCCCCCTTCTTTTTACTTTTTTTGGGCACTGGGGACCCCATCCCCCAGGGCCTGACCCCTTTTTTAATAAAAAAAAAAAATGAACGGGAAAGGGGCCGCGTGGGCCCCCCTCCCGTGGGCAATTCCGGGCCCGGGTACCCCATCCCCCGGGGCATAGCCAGATTTTGTTTTTGGTTTTTATGGAGGGGGGCTGCGTGGCCTTGTGGCCCCCCTCCCGGGCCACTCCTGGCCACGGGGACCCCATCCCCCGGGGCAGGCCCTATCCGTTGGGGACCGTGGGGGTCCCCAATCCCCCCACGGTCCCGCCGGCTCCCCGCGTCCTGCAGGAGCCGGCATTGCTTTTCCACATGGGGAGCTGCTGACATGCAGCTCCCTGTGTGGAAAAGCAATCTGCTTTGCTTCGTTGAAGCGAGAGCAGGTTTCCCTGCTCTCGCTTCAATGAAGCAAAGCAAGTTTGCAATGACAGGGCGGGAGCCGCGGGGCTCCCGCCCTGTCATTGCAAACAGCAGTGTCCCGGGGGTGGGCACCCCGGGACACTGCAGGAGCCGGCCCTGGGGGGTGGCGGTCCCCAGGGCCATCACAGGCTCCAGGAGGGGGGCCGCGTGGCCCCCCTCCCACCTGTTGCACAGCCCGGGGAGGTGGTGGTCCCCGGGGCTCGGGGGTCCGTAACGGACCCCCAAATTTACATTTTTAGTGCCCTGGGGAGGTGGCGGTCCCCGGGGCGTGTGGGGGGGCTCGAGCCCCCCCACACAGGTATTTTTTTTTTTTTAAATGAAGCTTCGGAGGGTGGCAGTCCCCGGGGCTGTGTGGGGGCAGTGTGCCCCCGCTATTATAATTAATGGAAGCCCCGGTGGTGGCGGTCCCCGGGCTTGAGGGGGCCTTAGAGGCCCCCCCAAACTTTAAAAAAACAAGCCCCGGGGGTTGGCAGTCCCCGGGGCTGCGGGGGGGCTGCGTGCCCCCCGCAACTCATTAATCAAGCCCCGGGGAGGTGGCGGTCCATGGGGCAGTGTGGGGGGGATTAGGGCCCCCCACACTTTTTTTTTCACTGCCCCCGGGACCTGGCCCACCCGGGGGCTAATTATTAACGAAGCGCGGGAGCCCGCACTTTGTTTTTTTGTTGTTTTTGTGTTGGAAAAATGAATGCTGGTTAGTGTGTTTAGACGTTGAGAGTCTTTACATGAGTATACGCCATGAGGATGGGATAAATGCCTGCAAATACTTTTTCAGAACCAGAAATGTAAATGTCCTACAACACACACTAATGTTATTAGAAATGATGGAAACTTGTCTCAAGGAAAATATTTTTATGTTTGAGAACACGCTCTAGAGACAAATACAAGGGACAGCCATGGCGACCTGCTTCGCCCTAGCTATGCCAATCTGTTGGTAGGCTGGTGGCAGGAGCAGGTCCTTTGGGCCAATGATCTAAGCAATTGAACAAACCAGATTAGCGTTTGGCTACGATACATCGACAATGTTTTCTTTGTTTGGGAAGGGAATGAGAGGGACCTACTGACCCTTCTCAGTAAACTAAATGACAACAAAGTCAACCTTAGATTTACGGAGCACCACAGTAAGAAACAGATAGATTTCTTAGGCATAGGACTTACACTGAAGGAAGGTATCCTACACACCAACTTGTTTAGAAAAGATACAGCTGGCAACTCAATTCTCCATGCTGATAGCTGCCACCCACCCAGTTTTCGCTGGAGTATCCCCTACAGCGAACTACTAAGGGCAAAGAGAAATAACAGTACAGAGAATGGATACGAACAAACCAAAGAAGAAATGATTAGTCGACTAAGAGCAAGGAAGTATCCCAGTAAAGCCATGACTAAAGCAATAGAAAAGGCAGACTTGAAAACCAGAGAGGAGACACTCACACAGACACCCAGGATAGAACAGGATCCCCAAAACGAGCCTATCAGATTTATTACTAAGTTTTCAAATCAGGCCACGACTCTGAGAAAAGTTCTCAAAAACAGGTGGGCTATCCTAACACAAAATACTACTCTTAGGACTAAGATCGGCAGTACCCTGAACATTACTTTCCAACGCAATTTGTCTATTAGGGACATGCTAGTCCATAGTCACCTAACACCCAAGGGTCCAGTCTGGCTCTATCAAAATAAGGGTTTTCGAAAATGTGGCCACTGTAAGGCCTGCAAACACAGCACCAATGTCTCAGAATTTACTCTCAAAAGGGTGAAAAAGAAAATATGCATAACAAAACTCATTACATGTAAAACGGACTTTGTAGTTTATGGTATCACATATCCTTGTGACATGTGGTACATAGGTTCCACGACATTCCCCGTACAAAAGAGAATTTTAGAACACTGGAGGGCAATTACCAACGCTGACTTGAGCTATAACACAGTCAAACATTTCCGTGACTTCCATAGTGGGGACTGGACAAAGGCAAAATACTTTGGTATTGATACCATACCCAAACACCCAAGAGGCGGAGACAGGACAACTGCATTGCGCAGATTAGAATCCAGATACATTAACCAAGCCGGGTGCTTGTTCCCTTACGGAGTGAACAATGATGAAGAATTACACACACGCTTAGGAAGGTAGCATGTCTCTCAGACCTCAACATCTGTATATACTGTAGATCTTTTCAGTAATATATTGTAAATTGTTGATTTTAACCCACATTTATTTCGTATTTGCATGTTTTGTTACCAATTATGTCAGCCCAGACACCGGATGCATAAGTATATGTGTTGAAATCAAGAAGTACGCACTTAATAATTTCACTAATAGTTATCCACCTTGTGTTTTACAGAAATGAAAGAAATATCCTGCTGGTGGTCCGCACAATAGGGAGTTAAGCGCACAAAGAAGGCAATCCCCATGTGGAAACACCTTTACTTCTTAGCAGCAGGACAACAGTCCCAATTAGTCTGAACTATATGTACATCAAACTGGGTTGATTATATTTTGTGTTGGTTGTATAACTATCTCCCAAATGGAATACCCTCTTACTGTGGTATGAAGGTTGTGGCAACAACCACATTTACTGGGCACTAGACAGGTTAAGTCTCAGCCGATTGAGAAAAAACATTTGCAATCACTATCAATTGAATGTTAGACTATGGTTTTATTTATTTATTTTTGGTGTTTTATATAGCGCAAACATGACCCTAAGAAAGGGTATCAGAGCGCTTTATATTTACATGTCTTTAAACTTGAAAAAACACTTACAATATGTGAATTCGTAGGAATAATCAGTGTTTAGCGTATTGCTAGCAACAGTTGTCTATTAGGTCCTGAGTAACTATACATTGATTTGTAGAAGAAACATTTGTGCGTTAACACTCATAAATACCAGTCCAACATAAAGGTTAGGCGACACTGTGTGTTAGCATATGTGTGAGAAAAGAAGGATCTCTGAAAATATCAAGTCTGCTGAAGTTATGGAAGGAATTTGCTCATAAAAAAGGATTTGGCTTCATTTTTGAAAGCAGAAATGGACGATATTTTTCTGATGTTACGGGGGAGTGGATTCCAAATTCTTGGTGCTGCACCAGAGAAGGCTCGGTCATAAGTTCTTTTCTTTTGGAAGGGGGCCGGTTTCAGTAATAGATCTCCTTGACTCCGGCAAACTTGGCATCCTCCTGATAGTGTGATTTTCTGGGCTAGGTACATTGGTGTTTTGTAGTGTATCGCTTTGTGAGTGATACATGCCATTTTTAGTTGTATTCTTGCTTCGTAAAGCAGCCAGTTGAGCGCTTTCAAGTGAGGGGTGATGTGGTCGAATTTTCTGGAGCCCGTTATAAGTCTTGTGGCCGCGTTGAGACAAGCTTTTAGGGGTGCTGTTGAAATCTTGGGAAGCCCGGCTAGAGTTGTGCAACCGTACTCGATCCTTGATATGACTAATGCCTGGACTGCTATTTTAAGGTCTGAGTTATTTATGAAAGGTTTCAGTTTTCTAAGGTAGCTTAGATGGAAACGGGCGTTTTTTGCCATCGTGTTAATGTGAGTTAGCATGTTCAGGTTTTTGTCTAGCGTAATTCCAAGGGACTTGGTTGAGTCTACAAGCCTCGGAGTGCAGTTAAGCGCCGTGATCAGCTTGGTTCACTCCAAGATATTCGTAGCGCTTTTCTGGGGGGAGATCGGAAGGAATTCCGTTTTATGTGGGTTAAGCTTGAGGTGATTATTAGTTAGCCAATGGACGGTTCTCTTAAGTGCCTGGTTCATGATAACGATCTCTTCTATCGATGTGATCTTGATATAAAGCTGTGTATCGTCTGCATACATGTGGAAGGCGATGTTTGCCTGTTGTAGGATTTCTGTTAGTGGTTCTACGTAAAGATTGAAAAGAGCAGGGGAAAGTGTTGAGCCCTGTGGAACTCCGATACGATTTCTAGATGAAGCAGATAATGATTGGTTCACTATGAATTTTTACGATCTGTTTTCTAGAAACGAACTAAACCATTTTAGGACTGTACCCTCTAGTCCCATCCTTATTTTCAGGGGTTCCAGTAATTTGGGATGGTTTACCATGTCGAATGCCGATGAGAGGTCGAGCAGGATTAGGAGACAGGTTTTGTTGCGGTCAAGGGCAAGTAGAGCGTCGTCCACGATGTGTAGAATTGCTGTTTCAGTGCTGTGGTTTGGTCTGAATCCTGATTGGAAGTCATTCAGCAGTTTGAACTCAGAGATATGTTGGCTCAGTTGTTGATGAACACTTTTTTCCAAGACTTTGGCTAGCATGGGAATGTTTGTTACTGGCCTAAAGTTGTTGAGGTCTGAGCGATTAACAGTTGTTTTTTTTAAGATTGGAGTGGCTTGCCCTGTTTTTAGGCAGTCCGGTAATGAGCCTTGCGATAGCGAAGCGTTGATAATCTTTGTCCATGAGGGAATGAGCAGATGGTTGATTGTAGACCAACAATTTGCAGGTAGGGGATCATTAAAGTGATTGTTAGGTTTTATTGTTGAGATAATCTTTGCAATATCAATGTCAACTTATGGATTGAATTCAGACCATACAGCATTATTTTTCGGCATTTCCGGAGCTGGTTGATATTGCGGCTTAGTTGGGGTGCTCTTTATGATCAAGGGGTCCTCAGCTGCATTTTTGAGCTCCATCTCCGTGGCTTTGGCTTTGGCTGTGAAGAAGGAGGAGAAATCTTCGCTACAAATAATCGATTTTGTAGCTGTTGGAGCAGATTTGGCCATTTTGTTGGATTGGTCTTTTAGCAGTTTGAAGAGTTTCCCCATCTGTTTTTTGCATTATCTAATTCTTTTCTGAGGAAGTCTTTTTTTGAGTTAAGTATGCTTTTATTGTAGGCCTTTCTGGCTTATCTTAGTTGGATTAGATGGGGTGAAGAATGGTGTTGTCTCCATTTTGGCTCTGTGAGTCTGAGTGATCGTCTTTCTTCGTTGAGGGATCCGTTAAACCAGGGGTTTTTACCTTTGTCCGAGATCCTTTTGAGTTTTAAAGGGGCTATGTCCTCTATTATGCTCGTCATCGTATTATTGTAGTGTTCCGTTAGGTCACTGACGTCTACCAGGTTATTAGGAGGTTGCAGTTCTTTCCCACATCGTGCTGCGAGATTTTCCATGTTGAGCCCTCTGATGTCACAAACCCATTTTCTGGGTTTTATTGATTGCGAGGAGGTTTTCGTTTTTTAAGTGGGGTATTTGGAAGGTAATGATGTGATGACCCGACCAGTCGCAAGGGATGATCTCGATTTTATCGACAGCTTTTTCTTTCGAGATGATCCAGTCTAAGGTAGAGCCTTTAGAGTGGGTTGGAAGATGGCATTCTTGAACCAGCGATTGCTCTTCAAGGAAGGCTTTGAGCAGATTGATCTGATTATCAGAATGAACCTCCCAATGAAGATTGAAGTCTCCTAGGAAAATATCATTTGAATGGGTAGGAGAGTTAGCTGTTATGATTTCTATCAGTTGGTCTATGAACATGGAATTTTTGCCTGGGGGATGGTAATACCATCCCTGGTGTTGGTGACCTTCACCAAGGTTTAACTCCACAAACCAACCACAATATGGTACTAGACCTGAATTGTTAAATTGAGGTGGTATAACGAATTGAATCTACCTGGAAAAGAAATATTTAAAATTATTCATTAGTAATGAAGTGATATACAAAAATATGATATTATGTGCAGCAAAATCCGAAATTCATATTACAAATATACGCAACACTTGTGAAACCTAGCATCTGAGTGGATATTATAACATAATTTCACCTTTTCGCATTTATCTCTATTATTACTGTGGTGTACAGCTCTATGTACCAAACATGCATAAAGTGATAATATTTTGAATTTTGGAAGAAAGGTGCTGGTAACCTATCTGAAAGTATTTTCTTTATGTTAACTGCACGTCATGTGGATGTTGTATAAATGTTGAGACTGTTACTATGTGGTTATGTGACCAAGACCAAGGAGGTCGAAACACGTCATTTTTTTCTTTGCCAAATAAACTAAATTGGAAATAAGCCTGTTGGTGCAGCTGGATTCTTTCATGGAGGTGAGGAAGGATCGCAATTGCAATATGTATATATATATGTATATATGTCTTTGCTCCAAACTTTTGCACCAGCTTCGTGCACTCAGGAGCGGGTGCTTTTTGGCGGGAGGTGGACCCGCTTGACATCAACTTCCAACCTTTTTCTCTTTAGTCAAAGAGGAAAAGCACTCACGGGGGCGAGTCCAAATTGATTTATTACCGACTCACAAACGCAACCAGACGCGTTTCGGCAGACGCCTTTTTCGATGGTGATTTGGCGCTCCGGAAACGGCCGGTATTTATGTCACTTTCATTAATATCCTGACACATAGATTGACAGCGAAAACGGACTCAAGTCCACAATTCATTCAGCACCATCTTAAAACATGCAACAATGCAATGCAGTGCAATATTTCATAGCGTTTTTCCTCCTGTTAAAACATTTCGGCAACAATATAAATGAAAACAGTTTATGACTGCAGTTATTTACAAATCATATACACATGTCAATACATCTATACACTTATTCCGCCTAAACTAAGCCGATTGCGAGTATCTGCCCATTGATGGGCACAATGAGGAAGTGATCATGCGCAATAGAATCAGCTATAGGCATATGCCCATTTGAGGGCCAAAAAGCACCCGCTCCTGAGTGCACGAAGCTGGTGCAAAAGTTTGGAGTGAAGAGAGTATCTTTGTGCACCGTCGTTAAGGAGGATCCGCCTCATCTGCATACTACGGGATAAGAACCTTTACGGTAAGAGTTTTTACCCATATGCGTGGCCCCCAATCTGCCCACGGGGGGGCAGAGAGCCCACTAGATGCCAGTGATTATTTTTTATATTGTATTTAGGGGTGGGGGCTGCCTGAGATGGGCAGCCCCCACCCCTGCAAAATTCCACAGTCCTTCTGCCCCCCAGAGGTAGATGGGGCAATAGCCCCTGATCTGCCCACTGGGGGGGCAGAATGCACACTAGGCACCAAGGATACTTTTTATGTATATAGGGGTGGGGGCTGCCCGAAATAGGCATGCTAATGCGCCCACCCTCCAAAGAATCCCACAGTCTTTCTGATCCCCCCTGGGAGGCAGATGGGGCAGTAGCCACAAATCTTTGCCCCCCCCCCGGGGGCAGAAAGCCCACTGGATGCCAGGGATTACTTTTTATTGTATTTAGGGGTGGGGGTTGCCCGAGATGGGCCTGCCAATGCCCCCAACCCCCACAAAGTTCCACAGTTTTTCTGCCCCCCGGAGGCAGATGGGACAATAGCCCCTGATCTGACTCCTGGGATGGGGCAGAAAGCACACAAGGCACCAAGGATATTTTTTTTTAAGTATATAGGGGTGGGGTCTGCCCAAAGTAGGCATGCTATTGCCCCCACCCTCCAAAAAATCCCACAGTCTTTCTGCCCCCCCAGGAGGCAGATGAGAGTAGTGGCCACCAATCTTCCCCCCCGGGGGCAGAAAGCCCACTGGATGCCAGGGATTACTTTTTATTGTATTTAGGGGTGGGGGTTGCCCGAGATGGGCCTGCCAATGCCTCCACCCCCTACAAAATTCCACAGCCTTTCTACCCCCCTGGGAGGCAGATGGGGGCAATAGTACTCGATCTGCCTTGGGGGGACAGAAAGCACACTAGGCACCAGGGATTTTTTAAAATGTATATAGGGGTAGGGGCTGCCCACAATGGGTATTCCAATGGCCCCACCCCCCAAAATAAATTCCACAGTCTTTCTGTCCCCAGGAGGCAGATGGGGCAATAGCCCCTGATCTGACCCCTGGGGGGGCAGAAAACCCACTAGGCACCAGGGATTGTTTTGTTTCTTTATACGTAGAGGTGAGGGCTGCCCAAAATAGGCATGCCAATGCCCCATCCCCCCAAAAACATTGCCACAGCCTTTCTGCCTCCCATGGGAGGCATATGGGGGCAATAGTCCCTAATCTGCCCCCCGGGGGGCAGAAATCCCACTAGGCACCAGGGATTTTGTTTTTGTATATGTAGGGGTGGGGGCTGCCGAGAATGGGCATGCTAATGCCCCAACTGCCAAAAAAGGCTTTCTGCCCCCCTGTCAGGCAGATCAGGGCAATAGCCCCTAATCCGCCGCCCCGGGGGGCAGAAAGCCCTCTAGGCACCAGGGATATGTTTATGGGCATGCCAGTGAGAAGCCCCATAGGCAAGGGTCGCTCCCTTTTTTTAGGCACACATTTTGGCTGTTTCAGTGATATTTTTATTCTCATCTGCACCCAAGCGGGGGCAGAAAACCACTAGAAAGCAGGAAGAGCTTGTGTGTGTGTAAACTGGAGTTTGGCTGATGGTCTGTGTGTACTGACCTTTGGCTGGCATTTTTCTGGCGGTGTGTGTGGACCTGCACTTGGCTAATGGTGTGGGTGGACTTGTGCTTGATGATGGTGTGTGTAGATTGGCACTTGCCTGGTGTGTGTGGAGTGGCGCTTGGCTGGTCGTGTACGTGGACTGGTGCTTGGCTGGCTGTGTGCTTGGATGGTGCATGGCTGCAGGGCCGGACTGGCCTTAGCGGGCACCGAACATTTCCCCGGTGGGCCGGAAGGGTGGGGGCTGGTTTTCTGGCCGTGGGGGGTGGTTTTGTCACTGGGGACCAGTTTTGCAGCAGTGCTGCAATATCGGGCCCCAGTAACAACAGCAGGAGCAGTGATTTTTAATAGCACGCCCTACCCCCCTCCCAGGGCTGGTCGAGCAGCAATCTGTCATGGCTGGTTGCTGTTCCCAGTCCATCCTTGGTTGGCTGGCAGTGTGCGGGGATGGCGCTTGGCTGGCAGAGTGCATGGGTGGCGCTTGGCTGGCAGTGTGCTTGGATAGTGCTTGGCTGACTGTGTGCATTGATATCATTTGGATGGCGGTGTATGTGGATGGCACTTGGCTGGCAGTGTGCATGGATGGTGCTTGGCTGGTGGTGTGTGTGGATGGTGGTCTGTGTGTACTGACTCTTGGCTGGCAGGGTGGCTTGAATGGATCCCCCAGCATTTTCTTACCCAGAATCCCCGGCAAACCTCAAATTTAATTACAAAGGCACATTTCCCTCACATTTCTGCGTGGATAAATTGTAGGATCACTGCGCAGGCACATATTTTCTACTACCCAGCATTCCCCTTGGTCTCCCGAGAAAAATGATACCTCAATTGTGTGGGTGTCCAAAGTAGCGTCAGACTAAAAACGTATAAACAAACTGCCCTTTTGGATATGCTTTGGGACCCCCTCAATCTCTACAAGTTTTTGGCCCTTCCATGTCATAGGCACTTGGCCCATCCTCACAAGAAAGGTATCATTTTCATCAGGAGACTGAGGGGAACGCTTAGTGGTTGGACATTTGTACCGTGCAGTGACCCCACAACTTTCCCACACAGATATTAGAAGAAAAGTTTACTTTTTAGCTAAATTTGAGGTTTGCAGCAGATTATTGGAAGGAAAATGTTGGGGGATCAACGCAAGCCACTCATCCCTGGACTCCCACAGGTGTCTAGTTTTCAGAAATGTCTGGGTTTTTTAGGTTTCCCAGCTGTCTGTAAACCCGGGACAAAAAGCACAGGTGCCCACCTCTCTATCACAAAACAACCTGGTTTTTCAAGGAGGTCACCTGCGTTTTTGGTCCCGGGCTCAGCGGCCATCTAGGGAAACCTACCAAACCCAGACATTTCTGAAAACTAGACACCCAGGGAGTCCAGGGAGGTGTGGCTTGTGCAGATCTCCCAACATTTTCCTACCCAGAATCCCCTGCAAACCGTAAATTTAGGTTAAAAAAATAAAATTTTCATCACTTTTCTGTGTGGGAAAGTTGTGGGATCACAGGGCTGCCACAAGTTTCCTACCACCCAGAATTACCCCAGGTCTCCCGATAAAAATGGTACCTCACTTGTGTGGGTAGGCATAGTGGCCGCAAAAGGAAATGGCCCAAATCGTACTGTGGAGTCTTCAAAATTACCTATCATAAAACGACATGGTTTTGCAAGGTGGGTCACCTGGGTATTTTGCCCCGGGCTCGACGGCCATCTAGGGAAACCTACCAAACCCACACATTTCTGAAAATTAGTCAGCTGGTGAAGTTCAGAGAGGCATCGCATGCATGGACCCCCCAAGGTTTTCCTACCCAGAATCCCCTGCAAACCTCAAATTTAGCTGAAAAAAACTAATTTTTCTCCAATTTTTGTGTGGGAAAGTTGTGGGCTGACACAAATATCCTACCACCCAGCATTCCCCCAGGTCTCCCAATAAAAATGGTACCTCACTCGTGTGGGTGGGCCAAGTACCCACGACAGGCAAGGACCCAAAACTTATTGTGGAGACATAAAAATTACAGATTACAAAACGACCTGTTTTTGCTAGGGGGGAACCTGAGTTTTTGGCCCCAGGCTCGGCGGCCATCTAGGGAAACGTCACCAAACCAACACATTTCTCAAAACTAGACACACTGGGGAGTCCAGGGAGGTATGGCTTCTGCGATGGATCATCGCGAAAAAATCACCAACACGGGGAGAGAGGAACCTTGTTTTGAAAGATAGGGAAATGATTAACAGATGCTAACCATTCACAAGTGGAGATAGAATTGTCTAAAATGAAAGACATGATTTCATTTGCTGCCTTTCTCATGATCATAGAGTGGAAAGCTGAAGAGGTTACCATTTTATGGTTGCTTTGTATGAGAGTGGTGTACCATTCTTGTGCTTAGTTTTTAAGAATCCTACCTTTATCAAAACTATTTAAAAAAGAGCTAAAACAACAATATAATATATGAACTCAATTCACTGGTATGTACATAACTTTTTAATTATTAAAAAAAAATTACATTAGCAATGAAGATGTATATGGGAGTTTGACACAGTGATATGAAAAAAATTTATGAGCGGAACTGTATCTATCAGAGGGTATGTGTATAAGATGTTAGTACGCAATGTTTTGAGAAGTAAGAGAATTAGTGCCCTTTATTCCATTGAGTAGTTAATAGAAAAATAACAGTATAGTATTGTTCAAAGTTGTAATGAGGAATGTATTTAAAACTAAGAATGTTTTAAATGTCTAAGCATCATGTGCAGAATAGATAGATCTATGTTATTTGCATTCAGGGAGTTGTAGTACTTTTTGTCACATTTTCAAACAGGAGTAGTGAAGTCACAAGTAAAACATAAGAAAATGTTCTGCACCTGTATACGTATATAAAGTAGTAATGTTTGTTAGGTATGTATTAGGAAGTGTTTGTCAATGTAGTTTTTTAGTTATATGAGTGGTTTGCATATGCTTAGATGGCGTGATTTTTCTTTGTGGTTGCAGATAGTTATATGCACGGTGGGACACCTGAGTTTTTTTACAGATGTAGAGAACTATATATCTTTGAGAAATGCTGAATCAATGTTTTAAAGATGCAAGAAAAATTTGAGAAATTATGTAGGTACGACATTGAGAAAGGTTTTGTGCTTTGAAAAAGTGAGATTGTTGTTTTCAGTTTTAGAAACTTACTGAGGTATGTGCATGCTGAGTAACAGAGCAATGTATGCTTGTAGAGAAGCATGTATTCAATTATATATGAAGTGTGATATCTAGACTTTTCTGACACATAGGTCATTAGAAAAGGATAGAAATAACTAAAACAGATAGTTTGATACTGACAGAAGGAGTTAAACAATGAGTTACAGATATAGTCACAACTGTTATGTATGTAACAGCAATGGAGATACTTTACAGTCACCCGATTATTACTCAAGCACTCTTCCAATCACTCAGCCACTACTCAGGCAGTTATCGAATCACTCACACACTATGTACGCACTTATTCTGTCACCCAGGCACTACGCATGCACTCTTCCAATCACAAAAGCACTAATTATTTACTCATTGGAATTACGCAAGCAACACCCATGCATTGATCCAATCATCCAGGCACTAACCATTCACATATACAGTCACCAGAGCTGTACCTATGCAGTTATTCAAACACCCATGCACGACCCATGCACTCATCCAAACACTCACTTATAACCCATGCACTCTTCCACATATTGAGACACAACCCAGGCACTCATCCAAACACTCAGGTACTAGTCATGCGCTCATCCAATTACGCAGGAAGTACCACTGCAGTGCACTTATCACCCATCCAGTATCTATGCTCTCTTCCAATTACTGAGGCAATACTCTTGCACTAATATAATCACCACAGCACAACACTTTCTTTTATCCAATCAATCAAGCTTTAACAATGGACTTATACAATTACTCAGACATTAGTCATGCACACATGTAATCAGCCAGGAACTACTGATGTAGTCATTCAATTATCCAGGCAATCTGCATGTAGTTTTGTAATCACCCAGATACTACCTGTTCAATTAACCAAAACCACATGGGCATCAGTCATCTACTCATTCAATCACTGAAACACTACTCATGCACTCATGCAATCTGCCAGGTGCTAAGTATGCATTTAAACAATGACGTACTCACTATGCATGCACTGAATAAATCACGTATATACTATGCATGTAGTCCTATAATCACCCAGGGACTAGAGAAGCACTCATTTAATCATCCAACCACTATCTATGCATGTATTGAATCATTGACGCATTAGTTATGCACTTATCTAATCATTCAGTCAGTACTCGTGCACTCATACAAACACCCAGATGGTAGCAATATAGTCATGCGAATACACAGGCACTAACTATGCATATATGGAACCAACGATGTAGTTCCTACAAACTCAGGGAATCATCCAGGCAGTACCTATATTCTGAGGGAATCAGCTAGGCACTCATCCATTCATCCAGGGAGTATTGTTGTACTCAACCACAAACACATATATTTACAAGTTTTAGTGAGGAATATGTACTCTTTTTGAACCATCTGGTGAACTATATAGGTAACCCGTCACACACTGTTTGCATGTACTCAGAAGAATTAGTGAGATATATGTTGTGATACAGATTAATGTGCAGATTTTTATATGCAGTGTTTCTCAAAATTTAAATCTGACACATCTAAGTAGAAAAGTACTGAAACACTAAATCTACCAGTGACACAGTGGTAGATAGGCACAAATATAGCTCATATGTTGTGTTTTCGGATTTACAGTATTGAGACACTGTATGTACTTTTACACTTTGGTTGATGTTCATTTTAAAATTTAGTACAAAAGGAATAAAGTGGTCTTTTTGCGTGTATAAATGAGAACTGAGATATGGTGCAGCTGAGTTTTAGGAGAGGGTGCTATAATATTCAAAGGTGACTAATAAATTAATTTTGGTGTTTTGGTTTGGCTTTGGTACAATGAAGTAAGTGCTTGTAGTTATGTAGCTAGGTTCATCTGTAGATTTAAAAGTGCAACATAACATAAAAACAATTTTTGTATTATGTGTAAGCCAGTAGTAAAGTAGTTGGTACATTGGCTAGAATAAAAATTTGAAAATATACTTTTTGTTTTTTTACAGAACAATATCTGCATAACTACAGAAGGCTAGAATGCCTACAAAAGCTCTGAGGAAAAAGGAACAGAAGCAACTACAGTATCTATGCAGAACTGAGACACAAAAGTGGCAAAATGAAGAAAAAGTGGTGAAAAAAAGAGCTACTGGTAAGGAGACAAAGTCATTTCTTAAAAATATATGTGGGCATTTCCAAAGATTACAAAATAATGAAAATACTATTCAAGCTATGAGAAAGAATAACAGTGGACAAAATATATATAAAAAGAACAGGAAAGAATGTAACAAAGATAGACACACCTTAACCATGAGACCAAAGCAGTTTAAGGAAATCAGAGCAAGGAGGTTTCATAGTAGAGTAGTTATAAATCTACTGAGAACTATGGAAAATTATAGAAGGAGAGAGGCACTGAAACAGAAAGAACAATTTGAGAGAGTATTTGATAAGGCCTTTGCTTTGAAGATGAAGCTTTTCATTTTGATTATAAATAGAATGAAGACTCTTGACAAAATGGTGTTGTGCATGAGGAGACAAAACCAGAAAAAAGATTAGTGAATAGAAGTAACTTTTGCACAGTTTTTAGTGGCGAATGGATACATACTTCTTGTACAGAGCCTTTCTTTAATGAAGAAAGCTATCTCCAGGGAAATAGATGAGTTCATGCTATTGATTACAGAGGACGATGTTATGAAATGAAAAAGGGCACTCCTATAGCGAAAGAGGTGATGGTACCTAGAAATGTAGAACAAGTTATTGCCGAAGAGGTACAAGGAAGGTGGAGTCAGGCACTTGTATACAAATGGAATTGTAGTAGTGTTTGTTTTATTCCACAGCAATCCATTGACATATTAAGGAAATTTCTATGTATCTTTCCAAGGTGAAGTTTAAAATACAAAATAAGTACTTTACAAGGATTGGTTCCTTGGAAGATTAGAAAGGCAAGATTAGAAAGCATACAAATTTGCAGGGACACTCACTAGCTTGTTTATCAAAGAAAGTGTGCCAAAGCACCTTTCATCATTTCAGGATGTTAGCTGTAGATTACTCAATAATGTAAACTTTAGTTAGGAGGCTGTATTATGTGAAAACTCCTGTTTTATGTTTAGGAGAAATGAATAGGGCACTTTTGCATGGTACTGTGGTAGACATAGAAAAGGTTTATGATGATGTGCAGTTTTGTTTCTTTGGTCCTGAGCAGGATTCTAGGGAAAAAGAAGAGTTGTTAAGAGGAGAAGTTGCAGAACTGGATACAGATATTACAGTTGAAGTTTTGAAGAAAAGATTACAAAATTTAACAGAGTGTGGTCTGAAAAACCACAGTATGTTTGTGGATGTTGTCGACGCACTCACTACAAAATTCAAACACGAACTATTGACTTGCATTTAAAAAGTGAAAAAGAAAATAATGATAACTGGCAAAAGTTAGCTGTGTATTTATTTGTAGAGGAACACTTTGACTTGTCCATACGGCAAGTTATATGTGAATACTGTTACAATAAATGAGAAGATAATAACATGCCTGCTAATTTAGAAAAACTATGAAGGGCCAACAATTAAAAAAAACATTTATGATTCTTTGCCGCATTGTGAAGGGCTGTTATGGACTGCCCTTCAGCACTCACTACAACTCCACAATCCATGCAGGATGATGCCATCCGGGAAAACTCTGGAGTCAAATCTTGAAGTTCAGATTGGATCTCTGAAGGGACTCTTTGCCCCCGTGTTGTTCTGGCTGCTATTGAAGTTGAGGGTCCTTCAGCCTCGCGTTGCCTTCTTGCTACTTTTAGACAATTGCTGTGGTATGTTTTTATATGGTAAAGCATGGACGTAGTCCCACAAGAATATTTTTTATTTGTACCCCTTGACAATGTCTTGTCACATATTGCGAATTGCGCAAATTTGGTGACTGTTTTTGACTTTCCCGACAGAATCCTGAAGAAATCCCAGGCAATATTTGATTTCTTCTAGGGAGGCCCATCATATCTAGAGTCACCAGAATCCACCTCTTGGACTTCCTGGTCCACCTGCTGTTCCACCTGATCTCCCTCTTCTGGCTGAGTTGCCAAAATATGCAAAAAAAACACTCCAACAAATGCTAGTGAGCTGCTCACAATGACCCCCCTCTTAAAGAATGTTCAAGATAGAAAAATAGGCATGTTCTTCCTATTCTTATAGTTGAAAAGTGTATCATCCAATCATATTCCTTTATTTCCTGGTCACATGATCTTCGCAACGATTGGCATCTTTACGAAGACCGGAAATTTAACTGAATTATATTTTATTTTAAAATATGAACTCAAACATAAGTGTCAATCAACTTATATTAAACCCTAAATGTGGATCATACAATCTAATATGTATAAATATGTGTTATACACTTTTTAAAAAAACACACTTGTTGTACCACATGAATATTTTTTTGCTGTGCCCTGAGATAATGTCTTCTCACATATGCTACATTACCAATTTAGCTGTAAAGCTGTGTAAACCAATGAAATGTATTTGTTTGGTAGTTATGTTCTTTTCATGAGTTCTGATGTTGAAAGTTATTTTTTGAAAATGTTGTTTTTTAAAAATGTGTTGTTAAAATAAAGTTAAACCATTATGTTACTAAACAGCTAGACTCAAACTTTCTGTAAAATATGTCTATATATCTGTTTTACACTTTATCATTTGTATTCGTGACTACTGACGTCATTGCGACCTCCGGTGTTGCTGTGAAGAAGGAAAATGCATTCTTGATGTAGTTATTTTGACAAATGAATACAAAATGGAAAGTCAATTAGTATCTTACTAAATAGCTACACTGAATCTGTATGTAAAATATGTCTGTATAAGTGTTTTACACTTTGTCAAAAACACCCGGTATTCACAGTGTGTCCTTGGCAACTGCACTCATAGAATCACGCAGGCACTACCTATGCAATCATACAATCATCCAAGTACTACTCATGCACCTACATAATTACTCAGACATTACACACTCACTCACAAGCCCATACAGCCACTCACACACCCAGTCACTGACCTATACAGCCGCTCACAAACCCACTCTCAAAGTTTACAGGTTACAGTTAGGAAATAAAGTTACAAATACCTTTGAAATTCACTGAAAAAAACAAAGGTTACAGGGATGTTATAGCTAGGAATTACCATTTAAAAACCTTAGAAATTCACTGAAAAAACTAAAGGCTACAGGGACATTATAGTTAGGCTCAAGTTTGACTCATACAAAACCAGTGAATTTCAGCAGTTATAGTTAGCTGAGCTAACTATAACTCGTGCCATCGCAATGCACTGCTTATGGCCTCACATATTACATCACTCATGACATGGTCAGTGATATTACTGATGGCATCACTCATGACATCTCAAATAACATCACTGATGACATATCTGATGACATCATCCACAGAATCTCTGACGCACCCACTCACACCCCAATATAACCTTTTCATACACCCACTCCAACTTCCACACTACCATTCTCGAAACCATTGACACACCCATACCAGTACTTATACACCCACTCACTGATTCATAGGTCCACACACACATCCACTCATACATGCATGCAGCTACTCATACACTAACTCACTCACTAATACAGCCGCTGAGATATCCACTCATACACCCATACAGACACTCACACACTGACAGTCACCCATAGAGCTACTCACACACCTACTCACTCACCCATAGTCAATCACACAGCTATTTACTCACCTATAAAGTTATGCACATACCCACTCACTTATTCATACAGATACTAACACATACTCACTCACCCATACTGTCAGTGACACAAGCACACACTCACCCATACAGCCACTCTCACAATCACTCAGTCACACATGCAGTCATTATATACTCACTCACCCATACTGCCTTTCACGTATGCAGTTACTCACCCATATTCCACTGACAAATCCATTCACTCCTCAACACAGCCATACAGAGACTCAGTCGGCTATACAGCTCTTCAAAAATACACTCACTAACCCATACAGATACTGACTCATCCGCTGACTATATATATATATGTATATATATATTTATTACCTACTGGTAGTCATATGTAGGACCATGTTTCTATAGGAAAAGTGTTTTTTACTTGCTTATAACTTTGGGGGTCAAAAAAAGTGTGTTTTCCATGTAAATTCCCATAGGGATTTTTAACACGACTACAGCCAGAACTGCTGGATGGAACTACACCAAATCTGGCAGAAAGTTAGCTTTTGTTCCAGAAAGCACCCTTTTTTGTATTTGGTGTAAATCTGTTCCGTAGTTTTGGAGATATTAAAGGAAATCCAAATTTGAATATCTACTGGCATGAATATATCTGGAAATCCCTTAAATACCTACAAAACTACTGAACGGATTTACACCAATTCACTAAAAGACACTTCTGTGAACCAACATCTACATTCCGTTCAGCAGTTCGGGCTGGAGCCGTGTCCAAAGTTCCTGTGGAAATTAACATGGGGAAAACGTGTTTTGGGACTCCCCCTTTTTTTCTCGGCGCCCCCCGCTTGACGGATCACCCTGACATTTTGAAGACAGCAGCTGAAGTGAGCTGCAAAATAGTTTTTTAAAATTTCGCGAAGATTCATCAAACAACGCCAAAGTTAAATAAAAAGCAAACTTGCAAATCAAAAAGTGTATGACATTAAGGTTAAAGAATCCCACAAGAAAGAAGATAGTTTAACAAGAAAACAAAGGCAGTTTAAAGAAATTAGAGTCAGAATGTTTCATAGTTGGGTAATTCACAATCTCATAAGAACTTTGAAGCATTATAAAAGGAGAAGAGAAGCAGTCAAACAAAAGGAAAGTGTTGAGGCTGTAGTTGATAAGGTCTTTGCCCTCAAGAGGAAGCTATTTATTTTGATTCTGATCAGAATGAGAACACTGGATAAAGAAGTGTTCTCTATGAGGAAAAGAAGCCAAAAGAAAATACTTTTGAATAGAAGTAACTTTTGCAAAATGTTCAGTGGTGGATGGAAGCATACTTCCAGTACTGAGCCTTTCTTCAATGAAGAAAGCTACTTGCAAAAGAACACATTAGTATATGCAGTTGAAACAACTGGATAATGTTATGAGATGAAGGATGGGACTGCCATTGCAAAAAAGGATGTGGTACCTAGGAATGTTTGAAGAAGTGATAGCTGAAGAGGTACAGGGAAAGCGTGTACAAATTGGATTGTAGCAGTATTTGCATTGTTCAGCAGCAATCAATTGACATATTGAGAACTTTCCTTCATATGTTTATATGCAAAAGTCTGAAAAAGAAAATTAGTATGTTGCAAGGATTAGATCCATGCAAAGAAAGGAAGTATACAAATTTACAGGGACATTCACTAGCATGTCTCTCAAAAGAAAGTGTGCCAAAGCACCTTTCATCATTTCAGGAAGTTAGCTAGGAGGCATTACTATGTCAAAACTCCTGCCCTATGTTTAGGAGAAATGAAAATAACTCTTTTGCATGGTGCAGTAGCAGAGGTAGAAAACGTTTGTGAAGCTGTTCAGCTTAATTTCTTTGGTCCTGAAGAGGATTGTAGAGAAAATGAGGAGTGGGTATGTGGCGGCATAGAGGAACACAACACAAGTATTAGTGTTGATATCTTTACAGAAGAGATTAGGAAGTTTAGCACAGTTTATTCTGAGAAACCAAACTGTATTTGTATTTGTTGTCAATGTACTAATTAAAAAATCCAAACTCGCAATGTAGTTGTATTCTCAAAAACTGAACAGGAGAATAGAGATAACTTGGAAGAATTTGCTGTTTATTTATTTGTAGGGGAAAGGTTTGATTTATCTGCATGGCATGTTATTTGTAAGTACTGCTACAATAAGTTAGAGAATAACAAAATGCCAGCTAGAGCAGTACAGAACAAGTTAAAATTAGTATCTATTCCACAAGAACTACAAGATTTAAATGTTTATGAATCTATGTATACACCCATTTCCGGCTACAGTTCGCATGGAGCCTAAGACCGGGAAGCTGCCACCAACTGACATTCAGAAAGGCCTTAAAGGAAGAGTTGTCTATTTACCTTTAGATTTTAAACAGAATATTGAAACCTTTGGTGTACACAGAAAATATCATGAACCAGTTGTCATTCTAGTAAGTGGTGTGTCTATGAACAATAAAAAAAGTTAACAAGAGTTAGTGGATATTAGTAAAGTAAAAAAAGCAACATTATACCTGGTACAAAATAATGTTTATTACAAAAATGTTGATTTTGTACGAGATGTAACATAGGTAGAGAATGAAACATTACCATCAAGTGGACAGATTGAAAAAGTGGATTGATCCAGATCAGAAGAGATTTATGAACACTATAGCCTCCATCCTCTGCATTCTAAAGAAGTCATTGGTGAAGCTATTGATCTCTTTCAAATGAAGCAAGCAAAAGGAGCATCCATGAGAATGTGGGAGAAAAGTTTAGAAGCTCACTGTTTTCCACAACTGTTTCCAAATGGAAAAGGTGGCCGCTTTGACTAGCACTCAGAGGATCCAAGATTTAGGCAGTGTATTCCCTTGATATTTCATCTTCTGTTTGAGAGTAACTTGTCTGGGCTTTCATGTGCTGATACTCACATCCTGAAGACAGGAATTAACCTTCAAAATCTTTCTGCAAAGGAATTCATTGACAAAGTTGATGGAAAGGATGAAAACTTAGAATACAGCCTAATTAATTTGATGGCGTGCACACGTGGCACTATCGAGTGTTGGTATTGCCGTCATGGAGAACTGAAATGTATGTTGAGAAATCTAGGTGCACCTACTTGGTTCTGACACTCAGCTGTGCTGAGTATGCCTGGGAGGACTTGCTTGAATTTTTGAGAGAAGCAAACTCTAACATTAAAGACATCACATGGAAGACAGCCGGAGAACTTTTCTCCTTGGATTCCGCTAATGTTTGCAGATATTTTAACCACAGGTTTCCAGCTAGGATGTCTTTCATCTGCAACAAAAGAAATCCTTCTCTTCGTGATTTCTTTTGCCAAAAAGAGTACCAAGCAAGAGGTGCTCCTCATAGTTACATGCTGTTATGGATAAAGGATGCACCGAAGTTTGGAAGAGACAGTGATGAATCTGTATTTTCTTTCATTCAAACAGTATGTGACATGTACCATCCCAAAAGACATTGGTGAAGCAAGCTTGAGACAATAAGGTCTGCGCTTTCAAAGTCATGGATGTGCAAAGTATAGTCATAGAAAATACAGATGCAAAGAAAAGATTTTATACATGATGTCATTTTGGATTTCCACGTCCCGTCATTTCACAAGGAAGAGTAAACAGTTTTTTGTCTGCAGTAAGATATACACTAACAAGAAAATCACTGAAAAACACATACAACATGAGAAGAACAGAGGCCTCGAAGTGTATTAATGACAATAATCCAGTCATTCTGAAAATGTGGAATGGGAACATGGACATACAGTTTGTTGTGGACAGCTCCATTGCTCTTGCTCGTTACGTCACATCATATATTACAAAATCAGAAAAGACAGAGATGAAGGAGATGTGGTAGGAGATTTCTGCAGAGAAGTGTCTTACAAAGAAAATGTACAGCTTCAGCTTGAAAATGCTTTCCTATAGAGAGATAGGGTCCTATGACTACTCGGATCGGTTGAGCTTGGCCAGTTTGTTTTCAAAGTCAAGGGGAATTGTTTGGGTAAGTCCAGGCCTTGCAAGCACGCAAAATAGAGTGTTGAAGTCTTTCCCAGAAGTTCAGTATCTAGCCGAGTGTGATCTGGAAAGCAGAGATATCATGAAGTCAAATATGTTGGATACGTACTATTCCAAAAGGAGTTGACATCTAGAGAACATGTGCCTATATGAAGTACTTCAGCACTGCAGATATAAAAGTAATGTAACAGAAAACATAGAAGAAGGAAAACATGCAGAAGTTGGATGTGACGGTTGTTTGATGAGAGAGAGCACCGGAAATCTACTTAACCACAGAAAACTGAGTTGCCACACTGCGTACAGAAGAGAGTTTTTCTATTTGGCTCTTCTGCAACTGTTCAAGTCTTGGCATGATGAGTCAGAACTACTTGTAGACTACGACTGCTACGAAGTCTCTTTCAATGTTGTAAAACACTACATTCAGTATCCAATCTTTTCAAACTACTTGCAAATGTTGAAAGATGAGATTGAAAAGGATGAAACCATTGCTGCTGAGGTAGCTAAGGAGGTCTCACAAAGCAGGCAAAGACGTGGACCACTGAGTCAAGATCCACTTGGACAACCTGTTATTCAAAATGAAGCAGCCATAGCCATGATTCAGGTGGAGACTGCAATGTAACAAGCAAGAATGAAAAGTGATGATTTCGAACACTTAGTAGCTCAACTGAACAACAAACAGAAAGAAATTTATATCGAAGTAAAAGCTAAAATAGAGCATGGATTTCTTCACGAGAAGAAAGAATTGAATAATTTTCATTTAAGCCAATACTACTATACATCAGTGGTCAAGCTGGCACTGGGAAAAGCTTTTTAATTAAAGTTCTCACTGCCTATCCACAGAGGATTACAGAATCAAATTTATCATATGTAGTAACAGCGCCAACTGGATTAGCTGCACACAACAAGGTATTAATTTACACTGACTACTTAGGCTACCTGTTGAACACTAAGCCTGGACGGAGTTTGCGGAGTTCCGCTACGCGAAACTCCGCAAAGTGCAAAACAAACTCCGCCGCGCTACGTGAAGCGCCGCAAGCGGCGGAGCACGTTAGATAAATGCTGTTCGCGATGATTTTCAGTGCCAGATGCTTGTCTGCACTGTGCAATCATCGCAAACGGCACCATGCACAGCGAAAGCGGGCGCTGCTTCCTTTTCTGCCGCTCGAGTTGATTTTTACTCGAGCGGGAGCTTTCTCAACGCAAACGGACAGTTTCTCAACGCGAGTGGTTCCGAGCATACGTGACCACTCGCAATGAGGAATCTGACCGCCCGCGTTGAGAAATCTCGCCGGGAGGTTGATTTTCAACGCTCGTGATCGGCAACTTGATGTTGACGATTGCGAATGAGGAAAAATCTCGCTGGGAGGTGGATTTTCCTCGCTCGCGCTCGCCAACTTGACGTTGACAAACACGAGCGAGGAAAAAAACTCTGCTCTGCTGCGCGAAGCGGAGTTTTTCGGAACTCCGCGTAACGCAGAGTGCGGAAAACTCTGCAAACTCCGCGAGCAGAGCGGAGTTCACCGCCCAGACCTATTGAACACAACAATAAACTGGAATACCAGAAGTTATCTGGTGAAGCTTGTCACGAGGTGTCAAGAGTATTGAAAAAACTGAAGCTTTTAATCATTCGTGAGGTGAGCATGGTTTCAAACTTATTGCTTGCCTTCATACACTTAAGAATGCAGCAGATTTAAAAACAGAGTATAAGGTGCTGTTTGAAGATAAGTATTTTTTTTTCATTGAAATTTTTTTTGGAGCAGCAAACATATAACAAAAACCATTACCGCAATTGCACAGTATTGCCGTCGTTACGATGGGTTTACCAGCCAAATTGTTCCACACATTGTCCATCGTTTGCATTATTACATAGATTACCTGGTGCACATACCACAGTCACCTGCGTGTGACTCCCAATGTTAATAGACCAGAGCGTGCTGTGTTGTACCCGGCATACCTGCAATGCATCACCGACGGTGGCTCGGAGCCAGCTTGTGAATGAGGACCAGATAACTTTAGGTCGGGATCGAGCCGGTAAGAGCTCCCAATAGCATGACAGTTGATCCCTACAGTATGTGATGTCTTTTACCCAGGCTTTTATGGTTGGGGGTGTTGTTGTACCCCAGTGCATGGCCACTCGTCTTTTGGCCAGCAGTTGCAGTAATGCCGTGAGTCGTCTCACGGAAGTCGGAGTGATATATACATATCCCAACAGTACCACCAGGGGAGTCCTCGGCAGGGTCTGCTCAGTTATATCAACCCAGAAACCAGCTATGGGCCGGCACTCCCAAGCCAAGTGTAGGAAAGTTGCCTGGGGGATCCCGCACCACCAACAATTTGTGTCGGGCCGCAGTCCCATGCGGTGTAGTTGTGTCGGGGTTCGATAGATGCGGTGTATGTATTTAAAATGAATTAGCCTGAGGCGATAGTTTAGAGAGAGCTGCTCTAATTGGCTACAGCAGAGGGCCCATTGTATGTCTGTGATTTCTTCTCCGGTATCTGATTCCCAGGCGATGCGTGATTGGGGGACAATAATCGGGGATTTGCGTTGTGTGATGGTGTAGATACGAGTAACCAGCTTACGGGCCAAAGTTACTGTGAGCATGTGTTCTAGTGCCAGCAATGGTGATGGGGCAGTGGGGAATGTACTATATCTTGCACGGCATGCCGCTCGTATCTGGTGGTATAGTAATGTATCTAGTGCCGAGCGTTGTGGTGAGCTGCACATTTGTTGGAGTGTGAGGAATTGGCCTCTTGGATACAGATCGCTGAAGGTGAACATTTTGTTTAGGTGTGCACGAACCTGTGTGTTTCTCTCCAGCAATGGGGGAATTAGTGGGTTGTTTAGTAGTGGCATGGATGGTACGTATATCACGCTTAAATTCACCCATTAACAGAGGCCTTCCCAAGCCCACCGCAGGGTTTCTGTGGTGTCAATTTTGTGTCTTGGGCGTTTGTAGTTCTGGTATAGTGCCATGTTTAGGGGTAGAGGTGCCACCCTGTCTATCTCAATAACCACACGTGGTTGGAATGGCGTTGGATGCTGCCAGAACTGTAAAACTTGGGCCTGAGCGCAGTATGCTTATAGTGCAAAGTCTGGGGCTCCAAACCCCCCCTGTGCCAGCGGCAGTGTGAGTACTTCCCAAGATATCCTGGGCTGTTTTCCTGCCCACATGAGCTCAATCATGCTAGACCTGAGGCGTTTGAAAAATTGTGCGGTTATTGGCATGGGAATGTTCACGAATAGATTCAACAGTTTTGGGAGGATTATCATTTTGGTGATGGCAATGCGACTCGCGAGGGACAGGGGCAGAGTTTTCCATCTTTGAATTCTGTCTTCTATCCATGCCATTGCCTTGCCATAGTTAGCTTACCAGATTTCTTGTAAGTCTCTGCTGAGCCAGACGCCCAAGTATCACGTCGGGCCTTCTGTCCAGGCTATAGGATATTCAGTTTCAAAGGCGAGTGTACCTGTCGTTAGTGGGAGTATAGTGGATTTGGCCCAGTTAATTTGAATCCCGGATATGCCTCCGCATCGCACAAGTTCTCTGGTGATGGGTGCAAAGTTTACGGCCGGGTCAATAATGTAAAGAGTGATGTAATCTGCATACATTGATACAATCAGACCTTTAGTCAATCAATCAATCAATGAATTTGTAGAGCGCACTACTTACCCGCGAGGGTCTCAAGGCGCTGGGGAAAAAGGGGGTGGGGGTGCTGCTACTGGTCGAACAGCCAGGTCTTGAGTAGCCTCCTGAAGGTCAGTAGGTCTTGGGTCTGTCGTAGTCTGAGTGGGAGGGTGTTCCAGGTCTTGGCGGCGAGGTGGGAGAAGGATCTGCAGCCGGTGGTTGTTCTTCGAATGCGAGGGACGGTGGCGAGGGAGAGGTCGGCGGAGCGGAGCTGGCGGTTGGGGACGTAGAAGAAGAGTCGTCTGTTGAGGTAAGCTGGGCCGGTCTTGTGGAGTGCCTTGTGAGCGTGGATGAGGAGTTTGAAGGAGATTCTCCTGTCGACGGGGAGCCAGTGCAGGTTGTGGTGAATCCGATCCCCCGATTCACGTGGTGTTGCCTTAATCTGGCTGCTAGTGGCTCCGTGGCTATGGCAAATAGTAAGGGTGATAATGGGTAACCCTTCGAGTGCCCCGTGTAATCTTAATGGGATCAGATATTAGACCGTTGACCCTGACTCTATCAGTGGGTAGGGTGTAGAGAAGTTTAATTTGTTGTATAAAGATGGGGCTCAGTCCGAGCCGGGTTAGGAGGATGTAAAGGAATTTCCACTCTAGCGAGTCAAAGGCTTTGGTGGCGTCTAATAGCGCGGCAATCGCTGAGACATGGGGGCGATATAGTGCAGGAGTGCAAATATTGTACGGAGGTTATGCGAGGTGGAACGGTCCAGTACGAATCCGGACTGGTCCAGCCGCACAATTAGTGGGAGTAGTGGTTGTAATCTGTTGGCTAATAGTTTGGCAAATATTTTAGCATCTAAATTTATTAGGGAGAGCGGTCGGTATGAGTCGTATTTTGATGGGTCTTTGTCCGGTTTTAACAATGTGATGATGACAGATTCTCGCATGGATTGCGGCAGTATACCATTTTGTAAAGCCTCTTGGAATACCTCCAAGAGGCAAGGGGCCAGCAGTTTCACATACTCTTTGTAAAATTTGGCTGTAATACCATCTGCCCCGGGAGCCTTGTCTGCCGGTAGGTTTTGGATTACTTGCTTAATATCATCTGCAGTGAACAGTACATCTAAGTATTCGTGGTGTGCCCTGCTTAGCCACAAAAGTTCCAGCGAATCTAGATATCCCAGTAATTCAGAGTCGGCCGGGTCTGCTTGAGTGGAGTATAGTTGTGAGTAAAAGTTTTTCATTGTGTTTAAGACCTCTGGTGGTGACCGGGCCGGCGGTGCGTCGGGGGTACAGAGCGCCGTGATGTACGAGGAGCCTCTGGGGGTTTTTAGGAGATTTGCCAGTGTCTTCCCTGGCCTATCCCCTTCCCCGTACCTGCATGCCTGTGCTTATGTAGGAAGTTAGTCTCTCTTTCGGCCTCTTCCTGAAAAGCTGTTAGTTTACAGCATATTTTAGCTAGTATTGCGGGTGTTTGGGAGTGAAAGTACTCAATCAATCAATCACGGCATTTATAGAGCGCGCTACTCACCCGGGAGGGTCTCAAGGCGCTGGGGGAGGGGGTAAGTTACTGCTCGAACAGCCAGGTCTTGAGCTGCTTCCTGAAGGAGAGATGGTCCTGGGTTCGCCGAAGGTGAGTGGGGAGGGAGTTCCAGGTCTTGGCTGCCAGGTAGGAGAAGGATCTTCCTCCGGCGGTGGTTCTGCGGATGCGTGGTACGGTGGCGAGGGCGTGGCTGGTTGATCGTAGCTGGCGTGTGGGCGTGTAGAAGGTCATGCGGTCGTTGAGGTACTTTGGGCCCAGGTCGTGGAGGGCCTTGTGTGCGTGGGTGAGGAGTCTGAACGTGATTCTCTTGCTGACGGGGAGCCAGTGCAGGTCTTTCAGGTGTCCGGTGATGTGGCTGTGTCGGGGGATGTCCAGGATGAGTCGTGCGGAGGCGTTCTGGATGCGCTGGAGTCTCTTTTGAAGTTTGGCTGTGGTTCCGGCGTAGAGGGTGTTCCCATAGTCCAGTCGGCTGGTGACGAGTGCCTGGGTGACGGTCTTCCTGGTTTCAGTGGGGATCCATCTGAAGATCTTGCAGAGCATGCGCAGGGTGTTGAAGCATGAAGATGAGACGGCGTTGACTTGTCTGGTCATCGACAGGGAGGAGTCCAGGATGAAGCCCAGGTTGCGTGTGTGGTCCGTTGGCTTGGGCGCGGTGCCCAGGGCCGGGGGCCACCAGGAGTCGTCCCAGGCGGAGGGTGATGAGCCCAGGATGAGGACTTCCGTCTTGTCTGAGTTCAGTTTAAGGCGGCTGTTCCTCATCCAGTCGGCGACGTCTCTCATCCCGTCGTGTAGGTTGGCTCTGGCGGTGGTGGGGTCGTTGGTGAGGGAGAGGATCAGCTGGGTGTCGTCGGTGTAGGAGATGATGTTGAGGTTGTGTCGGCGTGCGATGGCTGCGAGGGGCTCATGTAGACGTTGAAGAGGGTTGGGCTGAGTGAGGATCCTTGTGGAACGCCGCAGATGACTTCGGTGGCTTCGGATCTGAACGGGGGGAGGCGGACTCTCTGGGTTCTTCCGGCGAGGAACGAGATGATCCATTCCAGTGCTTTCTCTCGGATTCCGATGTTGCTGAGGCGCTTCACTAGGGTGCGGTGGCTGACATTCTAAGTCATGAATATCACCCTCCAGTCTTCTCAGACTATTACGGATATCTCTGAGGACTCCTGACTGTAGGGATATGCAGGCCCCCCATATCACCACATTGAAGGACTCCCATGTTGTACCCACGGAGTCCACTGTGCAGGTGTTGTGTTCAAAATATTCTGCTATGTTTTTCCGGATCTCTTCTTTGAACACTGAGTCCAGTAGTGCGTTTGGGGGGAGATGCCAAGTGAAAGGTTGTATGTAGGGCTTCGGGACTTGGAATTGAATCATGACGGGTGCGTGATCAGACAGTGTGCGTGGATAATGCAAGACCCCAGTTGTCAAAGAGTACATGTCGTTAGAAGTTAGACAGAAGTCCAATCTGGACCATGCCTTGTGTTGTTGGGGTATGCATGTGCCTTCGCGGGTCGCTGGGTGTAGCACACGCCATGAATCAATCAGGTAGTGATCGTCTATTATCTTGCGGAGTGCTGCAGCCGCTTGTGGATGGTGCATGCGGGACATGCCTACCCTGTCGTCCTCTGTCGACAGTACTACATTGAAGTTGCCCCCCCATAACACTGCAGAGCTTCCCATTGATTGAATCCCGTGCCATACTTGATGAAAGAATTCAGAGCTGTCAGTGTTGGGCCCGTATGTGTTAGCAATGATGATTTGCTGACCATAAATCATGCCCCGTAATAGTTTGTAGCGCCCTCTGGATCTGTAATGACATGTTGCATTGTCCATGGGATTCCTCTACGTATTAAAATTGCCACCCCGCGTGAATAGTTGGAATAGTTGGAGGTAAGTATCTCCCCCATCTGTTGGATTTCAACCTAGAGCGAGATGTATCTTTCAGGTGAGTTTCTTGCAGGAGACAGATATCTGCCCCATGCCTGGTGAGATATGAGTGCACTAATTGTCACTTTCTGTGGTCGTTTAGACCGCACACATTCCAAGTGGCACATGTTAATGAGGGCATATTAGCCTGCGTGTGTTTGTTTCAGTGTGTGGACAGATCGAGCGGCCTAATGTGTGGTTCTCTGTATGGGGTGTAATGCACCCATAGAGTTGTGTCATCGCCTTGTGTGGTGAATGGACCATGTGGTGTAGTCTGTGGCTCGGTTGGGATATATATCGACAGCATCATAGGCAATACATGTAGCGGTGTTGAACAATAACAATTAACATTCCCATCCCACCCCCCACCCTCACCAACCCCCCCAATCAAGTTGTGTTTTCATTCCCTACAATGACTCCAATCGTGTGGACGTCCTAGGCTGGCCTACGGCTGTTGGCAATTATCCCTGGGGGAGCGTGGGGTCACCAGCTTGCACCCCTGCCACTGACAGCAGGGTGGCCGAGCCCAATTGGACACGACTTTGTGTGATACATTCTGCATAAGTAGAAGGGGATAAAGCAGCGCTATAGCATGTTTTTTTTTACAGTGATCTTGGAGGGGGATGTATACATACCACCCTTTAGCCATAACGTGACAAAAGATTTTGAGACTACCTAATGGTGACCCAAAACATAGCTGTTAAGACCCATCAAACCAAATAGTGGAATTAGGATATTCAGTCATTGTCACTCAGGCGAAGCGTCTCCCGGTTGTTTCTGAGGTTTGCGTGTTTTGGCCACCTGTTTCGCAAATTTTAGTGCAGCTTTCGCGTCTGTAAATATTAGGTGTCTTCCAGTTCCTTGTATCTTTAGCTTTGCCGGGTAGATTAGGGCGTATTTGGTTCCCGACTGCTGGAGTAGCATCTTGGCAGGAATGAACTTTCTGTGCGCCGCCTGGACCTGCTGGGTGAAATCTGGATACAGGGATATGGCGTTGCCTTGGTAGTGTGTAGATTCCTGCTCCCGGGCGAGCCTCAGGATTGTATCCCGGTCCCGGTAGTTTAAAAGGTGGGCGAGAATGGGACGCGACTGCGCCCCCGGCAGTGGCCTGGGACCGAGAGAACAATATGCTCGCTCAATGAGGAACATGTTTGAGAGTTCATTCCCAAATAATTCTCTCAGCAAGGATTCTACATATTTTTTTTATGTTCAGGATGTCTGTAGTCTCTGGAATTCCCATGATTCTCACATTGTTGCGCATGGACCTAGCTTCCAGGTCTTCGTTCTTGGCTTTTATGAGGTTCAATACTTTATTCATCTGGAACATCTTTTCTTGTGTTACAGCTTGTTGATCATCTGCATCAGACACTCTGGTTTCGAGGATGTCTATACGATTTTCGTTTCGTGTTTCTCCACACGATGTGTTATCTGATTGATACGAGTTGCCAGAGTATCTATTTTAGAGTCAATGGCATTCAGGCTTGCTTTAAGGTCTTTGAGCATGGAGGGTACATCTTCTTCTTGTGCGGCATTCATTCCTGTGTCATCCGCCGCATCGGCGGTGGTGAGCCCACCCTCCAGATGTTTAGTGGACCTTTTGTCGAAGGTTAGTCTGGGTTGTTTGGTATCAGTTTTCCCCATGACTATTTTAGCTATCGGGTGAGTCAGCGGGAGAGCCCCCGCTCAGGGCCCCCGGTTACCTTATGGTCTTTGCAGTGGGTGGCTCCGTGTGGGTCTGGGGGGCCCACCCAAGTTCTTGGGTCTTTTGGCATCTTCCCTGCATGGCGCGTCTCTTCGGGACCTGCACCGCACGGTCCACTCTCTAGCATACATGATTATTGGCCCCCAGCTGATAGCAGCAGTTGCGGTGCAGTTGTGGCACTTTATAGAGCCCCTCTTCAAGGAGGGGGAGGTGGGGTACAACCTACGCCCACCTAAGTTCTTGAGTGCCCCAACAATAAGGTTTCTAAGCGGTACACCTATGGCCAGTTTCTCGCAGGTGGTTGTGTCACAATTGGTACTGGTGGAGCCTGCCCTGTCTCCCACAGTTTTCACCTCATAGCGCCCATCTTTATATCTGCCCCGGCGCGCTCGAGGCAGCAAGCCTCCTATCTCCTGGAGTCCCTGGAGCACGCCGCCCCGCCGGCGGCCCCAAGCCGCACCCCGCAAGACTGGGGCACGACAGCAGTGCTGCACTCACCACGTCATCTCTCCCCCGCTCCAACCATCAGCTCGGGCCCCCGGTGGGGCGCTTGCCACACAGAGGAACTCCACTTTGGGCCGCGGGTCGCGAGTCCGCGTCTCTGCAGGTAAGTGGGCGTTCGGGCAGTTATAGCTTTTATCGCGCAATGTTCTGGGGCTTCGTGCATGGGTCCTCTGGTCAGGCCATGTCAGGTGGAAACCCAATCGGGCCACGCTCTGGGATCAGCTCACAGTACCTGTTTGCAGAATCTGTCGTCCAATGCCTCTGCCGACCTCACGGCCCACTTTGGCCTGGCACAGTTGGTCCCCCCTCGCAGACACCAGCAGGCAGGTGGCGTTTTCCATTACGCAAGCCCCCGGCGCGCGCCCGGGCCTCGTGTTCTGGGCTGCAGCAGGCCCTCGGCAGCCTCCTCCGTCCGTGACTACAACAGCTCAGTGCACGGTCACTCGAGAGCGAAAGTTTGTGCGCCTCCACTTTAGGCGGGCAGACAGCATTCAGTGCTGCTTAAATGTCGAGATGTGGAGCAGGATTATTTCGGATATTGAGGCTCGGCCGGCAGAGCCCACTTAACATGCGGCCATCTTGTAGCTCGGATTGGCCACGCCCCCTTGGAGGAAAGTATTTAATTTTCTTCAGTGACTACTGCAACTCACCCCTGTGAAAGGGCAGCCTGTTTTCAAGATACTTCTCCATAATGAAACATCAATTTTTAAGGAAAATATTGGAAATATAAATATTTGGTTAAAGTTTGAAAACAAGGAACTAGTGAAGAATATGAATCAAGCAGGAGTTCTGACAAAAGAGGGGAAAAATGCTTTGGAGAGTTGACTTACCAAGAAATTATTTTCATTTGACAGCACACCAGCACAACTAATGTGCAATTTCATTAAAAAAACAGATCCATAATCTGTTTAATGCCTACACTTAAAGAGTGCTCTGACTTCAAAGACTTACTGAAGTGTGAGAAAGAAGATATTTGGCAAATTGCAGCTATCGATAAAATGGAACACTAGGGAGTAACGATACTACTATCTGGGAAACTACAAGCAAAATTGGATTCTTTGGAGAAGTCTGTATGGAGAACTGCAGGATTAGAAAAGTGTTTACACGTGTGGAAAAAGTGTAGAGTAATTTTGTGGTGTAATTTAAATGTGGAGGATGGGTTAGTAAATAGTGCTATGGGTAAAGTTATTGATTTAATTAATTTTCCAAAAAGGGATGAGGTTGAGTACTTATCCATAGAATTTGATCAGATTGATGGCATGAAACAGATTGGCCGATGTATTGTATGTTTTTTGCTTGTAAAGGACTTATATGTGCGGCAGCAACATTTTCCAGTATGTCTGGCATATGCCTCAACTATCCATAAATCTCTGTGTTTACATGTAGGCGCAGCTTCTATTAATATTGGAAGTGCAGTATTTAAAGAAGGTATGTCGTATGTAGCAGTATCCTGAGTTAGAACATTGTCCGATTTGTTTTTAGTTGAATTTGATGATAGGAAAGTTAGTGCGAATGCAAGCTGTGTAAGACAGTACAATTGGTTAAGAAGTCTATACTAACCCTGGGTGGAGCTGGTGTAGTAGTACTCTGGGGAATTTCACGGAGTTACTACAAAATTCTGTGGCTGATGGAGTCACATATTCCCCCCTGGTCCCCCTCCGCACCCTCCTTGCTAAACCCTGCCCCCCTCCCTCTAAACACCCCAGCCCCCCTCCCGCTAAACCCCCCAACCCCCTCCTCTCGCATAGTAGTAAGGCCTGCACTTCCTGTCCTGACGAAGCACCACGGATCCTACTGACCACTAGGGGCGTGAAACATGTTGACTGACTAGAGTTGGAACTCTAAAGAGGAAAGTCACATCATACTACCAGGGTACTTTTTGACCCCATTGGTAGCATTTACCTAGGAAGGTTTTTAATCTGACAGGGCTGTCCAGTTATTAAAAGTAGTTGGTGGCCTCCCTGGCCAGTTTTAACCCACATCATCACACATGAGACACCACCCCACCTAGACTCTACCTTGCATTCATCATACGGCATACCAATAAAAGATCTCTGCCAAAGTGACCCTTCGGGGGACCCGTTGGGCATTGCAGCGCCAGCCCAACGAGGAGCAATAGCTCTATGATGAAGCATGACATCCGTTTGGGATGTGTGAGGGCAACATGAAACAGTCCTGTTGACTAGCACCGTGCATACGCCTGAGTCCTGCACAACCTGTCGATATCTCCTCTTTCTCTTTAGGTACAGTAGCCCTAATTTTTGTTTGTGACATAAACCAAGGAGCACAGGCACTGAACCTCTCATCCAGCTCCTAGTCCCCCACCTCCTCTCTCTAGGAAATCCTTTGATACACCAGTAAGGGGAAACACAGCTTCAATGTAGTCGACTTCTTGGGTGATCCAAAATGAAATTTCTTTCCAATTAGTGAGTCTTTTGCCCATAACTGAATGAACAATTACAGGACTGGTTGTAGACACTGCAGGCACCAGGGCAGGTCAGTTCTTGCTGGTTGCGCCAACAAGGTGTGTGAAATATATTGAGTTAAATGCCTATATAGAGCCACTAGACCATGGTATAAGGCTTGTGTTTGTATAAGATTCTGATTAGACCTATCAGGATAAGGTGTTTATCGAGCTAAACCTGGCCAGGTCGGTCCATCATTACTGAAGGGACTGATGCAAACAAGTGTAGCTACATGTGGGAGGGTGCCTAGGAACCAGATATGATGATATTTCCATGAGCAAATACGGTCTGCATTGTGCTGGTAGTTGAGGTGTAGTGCATGTATAAAATGTGTTTTTATTACCATCCACAGCTGGAAAATCAACACAAGAATAAAAGACTTCAAGGCGATAAGCAGCATCCACCTCCACTACAAAGATAAAAGCACCACCCACATTAGTAAGTCCATGTTGGTTACATGTGCATGGATAGCAGGTCTGCAATTAAGAGGAATAACAATAGGCGGCGGCGCTGCTATAATACAGCAGTATAGAAAACAAAGCACAACACTTAATTGGGTTTAGTCTTTTTAAACTTTCAAGCTTGAAAAACCAACAGAATTTGCTGCTTCCTAAACACTGTGGAGGATTAATCCCAAACACCACAAATGGCTCCATTACGAGGTGTAAGGGTGCTGTGGACACGCACAAGCAGACCTGTGAATAAGTACCAGATCAAACATTGGTGCCGGCATGTTGCAGAGATTCTGCTTAGAAACAGAACTATGCCTGTGATCACAGTACGTCAGCATGTAGGGACTTAGGGCCTGATTATGAGTACAGCAGTCCATAGGGCCACCGTAGTTGTGGTTGGGGTGCGGTGGTGGTCAGGGACTGCCACATCTGCGGTCCAACCACCGAATTATGAGTTCAGCAGTCGGACCACCATGGGACCACAGCAACCGCCAGAGATCTGTGATCCCTGGTGGTCGCGCGGTGGTCAGGGGAAGCGATATGCTCGGCAGTGCCGATGTGGCACTGCAAAGCATACTACTACTTTCCCCACTGCCAGCTGTTTCATGGTGGTGAGCCCGCTATGAAAAGTGTGGTGGTGTGGAGAGTAAGGGGGCCCTACAGGGCCCCTTGCTGCCCCTCTACATGGAGATGCATGCAGGGAGGCAGATGTGTACCCCCCTGTACGCATGCACCCCCCAGTACCTGCATGGCAAGGACAGCACAGTCCATGCAATGCAGGTACGGTCTGTGGCACTTCCATTGCGGTGCCTTTTGAAAGGTACTGCCATGGGACTGTCATGCCAGCAGCCTGATTGACTACAAAACTATTTGTAATCTGGCAGGTGTTCAACTTTGGCGGTCTGGGAGCGCGATGCTGGCGACCCACCCCCAGACCGGCAAAGTCATAATCAGGCCCTTAGTCACCATACCACATCAGTACCTATGGGCCCAAATTGGAACTACCTCATTGTGCTTTACCTGTCCTCCTAACCTACCAGAGGGATAGGTAAATTAGCACCCCAGAACACAACACTCTGAACTCTCTCAGGAGTCGTGGTAACAGGTCATCATCTTTCATTCTCTCACTCACATGTGTCCACAATAAAAGAAAAGAGACATGAAAAAAGCTTACAATCGTTATTGAAACTAGCCTGCTCTATCACAAAGAACTGTGCTGCAATTAGGAGACATATGCAAGTCATTAATATGATTAGCACAATTAATAATCTGTAAACAATGATAAGCCCTGTCATAATGAAAGACAACTCAGCCTAAGCCTACCCTTATTATGAAAGCAGTGTTATACTAAAGATCTCTGGGATTAGCGCCAGGCCATATATCTGATGGTCATAATTAGTTGGTCTACATCTCAGACACGTAGCTCTTTTGTCTGAGGACCTTTCTCTGCAAGCCTCATTTCTCTCTGTTGGCTTATATGATAAGACGTGTCCTATTCGAAAAACAGCAGCTAGATCTCTCTATTATGTCTAGGAGTTAGTATCCACCCACAGAGAAAAACAGGTCACAATGTTGTTTGGCCTTGCACGAGATGTGCAAACAGATTCCTAGCAGAAAATCTGAAAAACAAAACAAGTACAGCTTATTTCGAAAATAACAGTGTGTCACAAAAACAAGCATGTCCCTTTGTAAAATATGCAAAGCAAAATTGGCATATTAACATAAGGGAAAACTACAGTGGGCCCTGTAGCGGACTCACAACAACATCTGTATACTACACTATCTATTTAAAGAGTGAAACTGGATGGACACATTGAAACTACAGCAACCTTAAATTGAAACCTAAACTCCTTTTCAAACTACAAAATTGACACTTTTTGTTTCTTCAACCAAAGTGGTACGTACTATTTCTGGAAAGACAAAAATGTCTTGGATTTCATCTACATGGATCATCAGTGTTTTAGACATCATTTGGCATACTGGGGTGATGTTTTGAAAAGAATCTTCAAAATTCAAATGTGGTTTACATTTTTTTTGCAGTAGTGTACCAGGTATATTAATAATGGAAAATGCTTTAAAATACGTTTGTTTACATTAGTGTAGTAAGTAACCCTGGGCGGTGAACTACGCTACGCTCACGGAGTTTGCGTAGTTTCGGTAACTTCGCGATTCGCGTAGAGCGCGAAGTTACCGAGCACTACGCAATTTGTGGCGTAGCGTAGCTGTTTTTCTTCTTCGCGCGCTCAATATACGTTCTTGCGCGCGCGGTAACGACCTACCGTGATTCTGCGTTCGCCGACGCGACTTCCTATCCGTTCGCGGGCGCCACAAGATTTGGAATCCGCCCGCACGATCCTGCGAGAGTGTGCGAACGTGAACACGTCATTCGGACACGTGATCTGACTTCCGGCGGCAGTGTTGGTAAGATCGCGATCCCGAACACGAAGAAACTACAATCTGGCAAAGAATATCTCTCGAGCATCATAAAACCTTCTCGAAAATGATGATTTTGCTCCAAAAAACTCCTCAGATTGTGATTTGGCTGTAGTTTTTTGTGCAAGGAGTCCTTTTTCTTTTTTTACTTTTTTTCCAAGAGGAAGGAAGTGCCCCTGATTCTCAAACTTCCTGTTCCTGTCCAGTAGGCTCCTCCCAGTGCTTTGTCCATGTGCTGTTCACTTTCATTTGGATTTGGAGCTGGAAGGATCACTTTTTGTGTCTGTCTGCTGCATCATATCATTGGATTGGATTTGAGGACTTTTTGATTTGAGATTTTACAAGTAAGTTGGAGAATTGGTGTACTTGTTTGTTTGATTGGAGCTTGTTTGTACCTACATTTCTTGGGGATTTTCATCGTTTTTAATTAATTGTTGTGGCCTGTAGTTTCAGTGGGGCCTAGTTGTTTTTCTTTGATTGGAATTTCAGCCAGTAGGCCCAGAGCCAGAGGTACCCATGGGTGCATGTTTCTGTGGTGTCTGTTGAATTTAAACATCATGTAGGGCATGCATGGATGGCATTGGATTGAATTGGTAAATCTGGTTTTTGGGGTGTATTTCACTTTTTGGGTGTAATATATACCTTTGTTGGATGTGTGTGTGTGCTTGTTGTGTAACTTTCCAACCTTTCGTAGCCCTGTGGATTTTCATTTTTGCATTTTTGTATTAAAACTGTGTTGTTTAGCAGGCCTCCTTTGTCTGGTCATATTATAGGCCTGCTTGAGTTCATTGTTTTCCATGGCCTGTTGTGACTGTGAGTGACCACGTGGCTTGGGGCCATTTTGTGGTGGTAGTTTAGTAGTGTGCTGCTTTTTCCATATAGGCCTGCATGTCTTTTCTTTGTTCTCCTTGGCTTATGCTTGTTGTTGTGGGTGGCCTGGCCATGTGGTGGCGGCCATTTTGTGGGACCAGCCACTGTGCTTTTGCCATAGGCCTCCAAGCTTGCGGCCTAGTCTGCCAGTAGGCCCAGAGGTAGTCATCCTCATGGGTGCTTAAAAACTGTTTCTGTGTTGTCTGTTGAATTGTAACATCATTTAGGCCATGGATGGCATTGGATTGAATTGCAAAATGTGGGTTTTGGGGTGGTATTTCAGTTTTTGGGTGTGTGTTAAATAAATAGGCCTTTTCAGCCAGTAGGTAACCCTGGGCGTTCAGCTCGCGGACTTTGGGAAACTCCGCACTGCGCGACAACGCAGACTTACACTTTTTATCTTCTTCGCGCGCTCAATATACGTTTTCGCGCGCGCGATAACTACTTTTTGTGACGATCGCGATGCCGAACACGCAGAATTTACAATCTGGCGAAGAATATCTCTCGAGCAGCATAAAACCTTCTCAAAAATGATGATTTAGTTCATTTTGCACAAAAAACTCCTCAGGTTGTCATTTAGATGTAGTTTGGTGAGCAAGGAGTCACTTTTTTTTTGTTTTACAATTTTTTTCAAGAGGAAGGAAGTTGCCCAGAGTCTCCAACTTCCTGGTCCTGTCCTTTGTCTTCACTTTCTTATTATTGTGGGTGTCCTGGCCATGTGGGTGGCGGCCATTTTGTAAAGCCAGGCATTGTGCTTTTGCCATAGGCCTGCATTGTCTGTCTTGTCTTCCTTTTCTTGTTGTTGTGGGTGGCCTGGCCATGTGGTGGCGGCCATTTTGTGGGACCAGCCACTCTGCTTTTGCCATAGGCCTCCAAGCTTGCGGCCTAGTCTGCCAGTAGGCCCGGAGGTAGTCATCCTCATGGGTGCATAAAAACTGTTTCTGTGTTGTCTGTTGAATTGTAACATCATTTAGGCCATGGATGGCATTGGATTGAATTGCAAAATGTGGGTTTCGGGTTGGTATTTCAGTTTTTGGGTGTGTGTTAAATAAATAGGCCTTTTCAGCCAGTAGGTAACCCTGGGCGTTCAGCTCGCGGACTTTGGGCAACTCCGCACTGCGCGACAATGCAGACTTACACTTTATATCTTCTTCGCGCGCTCAATATACGTTTTCGCGCTCGATAACGACACATTTTTTTCACGAGGAAGGAAGTTGTTGGGTGGCCTGGCCATGTGGTGGCGGCCATTTTGTGGGACCAGCCACTGTGCTTTTGCCATAGGCCTCCAAGCTTGCGGCCTAGTCTGCCAGTAGGCCCAGAGGTAGTCATCATGGGTGCATAAAAACTGTTTCTGTGTTGTCTGTGGAATTTTGACATCATTTAGGCCATGGATGGCATTGAATTGAATTGCAAAATGTGGGTTTTTTTGGGGGTCTATTTCACTTTTTGGGTGTGTTAAATAAATGCCTTTTTTGCGTGTGTAATTATGTGTTGTTGTAGTGGTTGTCTAACTTTCCAAACAGTTTTTAGCCATGTGGATTTTAGTTTTTGCATTAAAGCTGTGTGTGTTTTATCAGGCATCCTTTGTCTGGCCATATATAGGCCTGCTTGAGTTCATTGTTTGCCGTGCCTTGTGCCTGTGAGTCACCATGTTGCTGGGGGCCATTTTGTGGTGGTAGTTAGTAGTGTGCTGTTTTTGCCACATAGGCCTGCGTGTCTTTCCATTGTTCCTCTTGTCTTACTGCTTCCAAATCCATCCCCATTGCCAGCTGCAGCTCCCTGATGCTGCATACATCCCACGTGATGCACAAATTTAGGCCAAACATGCTCCTCTACATTTTAGTTTTTGTTCTTTAACTATTCCTATTCTTCCAGAGTGTACACACTACACAGTAGCCAGGAAAGCCCTGGCCTTGTTGTCAAAGTCTCATAAATGGCTACACTGTTGTTGTTCACTGAGTTTATAAAATTTAATAATTGAGACAACCACACACTAAGTTCTATATTATAGTAGTTTGATTTGTGCTATCGTTTGACTGATGTTATTCTGGCTTTTTTGCTTTTAGGTGCACAAAGACAGAGGAGGAGGTGTGTCATCATTGCCCGTTGCACTGCCAGACAGACATCCCGCTGCTGTACACAACGTGACGTGTGACCTGACCAGTGCTGCTGACATCTGAAGAAGATGGGCCCAAAGAAAGCAAGTACCAGGTCCTCCAGTACCAAGAAAGTTGCTATTGAGAAGAAGGAACAGAAGAAGGAAGTGACACTTAAGTCTGGTGTGCCGCCCAATACCTTTTGAGGGAAAAAAAATTACGCCTGCAGCAGCGGTGTCCGGGGGCAAGCTGGGGGCAGCACCTCCGCATCAGTGGGCCCAACCTACCAACCTAGGCCCAAGCACATGAGTGTGGAAGAGGTAGCCAGCCTAATGGTGGAAAGCAGTGATGCTGAGCCTGAGATAAACTTATCGCTATCTCAAAGTAGTACCCAATCAACGCAGGAGGAAACACAGCAGATAAGTGGTCAACAACAACAACAGCCGCAACAACTGCCCGCAATAGTAGTTGTTGTTCCTCCTGAAGTAGGGGCAGTTCAGGAAATTGAGCCTCATGCAGAGGTAGAAGAAGAAGCCACTCATTCAGAAGATCCATTGTCTTCCAAATCTCCAGCAAGGAAAAGGAGGGGTAGTCCATCAAGTTCTTCGCCAAGCCCCCCTTCTGATGATCTAGATGCCACTTGGAAGCCACAAACTGAGTCTGAGAGGGAGCCACGTCCCAAGACCAAGCTAGGGAAAAGGAAGGTTCCAGAAAGCCTTACACTTATGGAGGTCGATGTAGAACAGCAGGATGATGATGATGATGAGCCAGTCATCACGAACATCACTCCTGGCCCCGAGGAGATGGAGACCAACATTATTATCCTATCCAAAATCGCTGAGAGGGATGTAGCACGCATACCTCCACAGGTAACACCAACATGACCTACAGCTTCCATATTTGCATTAGCAAAGGCCCGGCAGCGACCTACATCCAGCACAACCACCACCTCAGTAGAAGTAGGTAGTGGTACAGCAGCACAGAGTCAAATTCAACACACACCCTCCAGTTCATCCGGCATTGGAAGTGGCACCTCCAGCAGGAGGCAAAAGTTAAGCTCCCCAGTTTGGGACTTCTTTACGGTTAGCGAAAAGGAGGAGAACATTGCTATATGCTCCATTTGTAATACCTCTGTTAGTCGTGGTAAGCTTGGTACAAACTATGGTACCGGAGGCCAAATGACCCATCTGAAAAAACACCACTTGATCAGCTGGGAGGACCACCTTTGCGGCATAAAAACTGCAACCATTGGTGTTGGTGGGGATAAAGGAGTAGAAGATCCGTCACGGTGGAAGAGGAAGGACAGGGAGACATTCTCTCTGGTAGTGGTACACAAGGTCTCCCTGTCCCCAGCAGTGCAGTGTTAACGTCGCCCACATCTTCAGCAACATCTCAGTGGCACAAGAGTAAGATTCAGCCTGAGACACCAAGGAGTACCGCAATGAAAAAAAGTGCGTTGTTGAGCCTAAGAGAAAGGAAAACCATGCAGCCTACCATTATCAGCATGTTTGGGGGAGGGGCAGTACGAACGCAACCACCCAATAGCACGTTTGTACAATGCGAAGCTGGCTAAAATGTTAGCACTGGACCTTCTCCCTTTTTCTTTTGTTGAAGGGTTGGGTTTTCTGGAATTTGTGTCAACCATCTGCCCAAAATGGCATGTTCCCAGCCGCTACTATTTTGCCAGAGTTGCTGTTCCAGCACTACATCACGACGTGCTGGAATTGCTTGGAAAAGCCTTGAAGCAGAGTGCTGTTCACAGTATCCACCTGACAACAGACATGTGGACCAGTTGCCAAGCCACAGATTACATGTGCATCACTGCACACTGGATCTCTTTGCGGGGGTTAGAGAACAGATATCTGCTGGTGTTGATGCTGCTGAGATTTTTCATGCCACTCGCAAACATGCAACTGTAGCCATGTTTGCCATGGAGAAATCTCATACTGCTGCAAACATTTTGGAAGAGTTTAACACCAAGGTCTTTGAGTGGCTGCGCCCAAGAGGGCTTAAGATTGGTTTTGTTGTCACAGACAATGGCAGTAATGTAGTTAAGGCCATGGGCGATGGTGGCTATTTCAGGGTCCCGTGTTTGGCACACTGCATTAACATTGTTGTTCAAGACTTTTTGAAAAATGAATCCAAAGTCAGCAACTTACTGGCCACCTGCAGAAGAATATGCACACATTTCAGCCATTCTTTTAAAGCTCGGAAGCAGCTGAGGGTCATTCAACGTGAGCATAAAATGCCAGTCAAAGCACTCATCCAGGAGGTGCCAACACGTTGGAACTCAACTTATTACATGCTTGATCGTCTGTTTGAACTGTACATACCACTCAATGCTTATGTCATGCAAAGATTAGGGGAACCTACTGTGAGAGGCATGACCGTTGAGATGGTTTAATGGGACCTCATTAAATGCCTGACTGAGATGCTACTTCCTTTTGAGATCTTCACACGTGAAGTCAGCAGGGAGGAGTGTACTATGGGCCAAGCTATCCCATTGTTGCACATGCTAGAGCAACAGCTGAAGGAGGTGTCTGAAACGTACGCAGGTGTGGATGACAAACAAGACGCATATCATTTGGCAGAGACCTTAGCCGCTCGCTTATCTGCAAATACAAGGATTCAAAATAACATTGTGTCACAACAACATTACATTAGTGCCACAATTTTGGATCCACGGTACAAAGTATTTCTGAACAGTAAGGCAGTAATTCCTTTTTCGGAAGTGGATGTTGCCAACTACAAAACTTTGATAGCTGAGGAAGCCACTATTTTCAAAAACGAACGGCTGTTAATTACAGGCCCCCCACCCCAGGACATAACAAGTACTACAGGGCATCCAGAGTCAAGTTCTACTTCGGAGCCTGAGGGCAGTGCGTTTGCCTCCCAGAAGTCACCTACACCAACAATAACATCAACAACAGCAAGAACAGGATCATCCACAGTACAATCGGCAACTGATTGGTTTCTACGGCAGGGGTATGGTAAGTCCAGTGCTGATGCAAAGGCAAAACAGGCCGAGCACATCTGAGCACCCCATAACATTGAGCGGACAGTCCAGGCCTATCTGGATGACCCAACAGAGGTCTTCATGGATCGAAACCCATTGGTGTATTGGTATGGGAAAAGAAGCCAATGGACAGTGCTCAGCAGGCTGGCGATAAAGTATCTGGCTTCCCCTGTCACAAGTGTCTCTTCTGAGCGTGTTTTCAGTGCTGCTGGTGCCATTGTAACTTTGAAAAGGACCAGTCTCTCGCCCAAAAGCGTGGAGAGGTTAACCATGATCAAAATGAATCAGCACTTTATACCACCGGATTACAAAATACATGAATCACAGCAGGAAGAGGAGAGCGACTTGGATGACGTAAGTAGTGGGTTACAGCACCTACTTCTGTCCGAACCACCAGAGTTTGAGGACGAGCTTCTCTTCCCTGACAACTAGGCTTTCAAATTGTTACTTTCTTCCTTCCTTTATTTGTCTGTGTATCTGTCTTTCTGGTTCAAATCAAATCACAACAAAACCATCACCACCGTCTTCTCTTTTTATTTCCCTATTGGAGTTGCACGTCTGTGCATTTAACTGTCCACTCTTCAGAGTCCTGCTTCATCTTCCTGTCTCGCCCTAATTAGTACATTTCCATCAAGCCAGACATTGGAGTACAAGAAATGTTGCCTTTAACAGTCCCTCCATAAGAAGTGAAACGTGACTATAGCTATCCTCCATTTTGTTTCCGAACCGAAACTCATCAGTGTCCGAAGGCTACCGCCTCTGCAGGCATCCACAACTCTTCACTGTCAGAACTTGGGCAGGCATCCAAAAGTAAACTCATCACTGTCCGAAGGCTACAGCCTCGGCAGGCATCCAAAGCTCCTCACTGTCAGGACAGAAGGTACTTGGCAGAGAAAGACAAGACTCTTCGAAGAAACTTGCTGACATTTGTGCAAACTCAATTGACCAGCAATAAGCGCTACCCAGGCCGCGGCCCATCATCACAGTGCTGACCATGTGAAGCAACTTAAACTGTGACAAAGTGCCACAGATGAATAAGACGAAAACCGAAACAGCGACTAACACTCAAAATGAATGTGGACTGGAGTAATGATGAGGCCACTGCCCCGTTAAAAAAAACCCACACACCTGTCAGAACTAGGCATCTGATGATCTGACAGCCAAAGAGAAGAGCAAGACAGGTAATGATGGCATGCATTGGATGCTTGCAGACTCTGAGCGATTGCTGTTGTTTGTTGTGTTGATGTTGTGCATGAAGTCGAACTCTACTCTACTAGTTAATCTACAAAGTGAAAGTGACTCAAGTGACAGTCAATGTTTCCCTTCTTGTTGTTTAATAACCAAATTGTACTCCTACTACTGCAGGTGCAGGCCAATATCTGTTGCAATTTTTGAATATGGAATATGGACTTAATCGGAGTCACTACAGACTGAGTTGGAGTTGGACAACACGTACCACACCATGATGATGACCATACTATCTTTGCATGCAGTCAGTCAGTTGGATCGGAGATGAGTGAAGGAATAACTGCGTTTCATGAAGTGGCATAAGGTAAACATAAACACAACAATTCAACAAGAAAGTAAACACAGCAGACCTACATGTCCATGTAGTGGTGGAGTCGAGTGTAGTCATATGACTGACAGCGGCGCATTGATTTTGTCACTTAATTTTGAAAATGCTAGGTTGCTGTATATGCCTTTTGTATGGCTCTGTCAAAAATTAAGGTAAATGGAGGTTGGGTCACGGGCTGGTGCTGTGGTGGGCCTGTTCTGTCCTGTTGTTGTTGTAGCTTAATGCTGTAAACAGAATATACACAATATATCCAAGCCGCCTCAGTCTGAAAGTGTTCTCTCTTCACTTCTTGGACTCCACCATAATTGATGCTTTTTTTATTCATTGATTTTTCAATACCCCTTTTGTTTTTCCATCTACACGTTACAGGCCGGCCTTTACCCTGTGCTATACTGGGAGACACAACTCACACTTACCTTACCAATCCGCATCAGGCAGGCAGTGGCACCCAAGATTGATGTGCGGAGCGTCCATGGAAGATAGGACCAAGAGGAAGGACGAGATTCAACTCCACAATTTGACCAGGATAATACAGTAACTTTAGTATCATTCATCATTCGTCTTTTAATTAATTTGAATCCTTTTTTCTCTTCAATCATTACGACTGTGTGTTGTGTGTTGTTGTTTGTTTGCTAATTGATCCCTACAACTATTTTTTAATTTTCTTTGCTATCTTTAAAAGTAAGCCCAGTACAACATGGAATTTGGGTCTCTGAGGGCATATTACAGGCAAGGCAAATTGCATAGAATATACTGCTGCCCTGTACTGTCTAATTGTCTAGTAGTAGTTAGTAAGTACTACTCATTAACCATCAAGTTATCTTCATCATCATGCATGCATTTCCTTGTTCTCCCTTTATTGATTTATTGGATAAGATCATGGTCGTCTGCCAAGATTGTGCTTTGCTTTTGTTGTGTCCATGCGTACTGTTTTTCTTTGTGAAACCTTTCCCCAAACCCCCTTCCCATCCATTCATCAAACCCTAACCCTCTTCCCCCGGGCTGTGATTTATATTGAGGTGTGATGTGACTACATAAAATGTACACCAATTGATCACACGCTTGCTGGGGCAGATGTGGTGAAAGCAACACTAATTCAATTTCAAGGCAGGGTGAGGAGCTTCTTCTGCTTGCCCACCCATGCTCAGTCTATGTGCAAGCCAATTTTTTTTCCAAAGGGACCGTCACCTAATAGTACATCATAATTAATTGCTGGCATTGATTGGATTCATCATCAAACTCCTACCACACAGCAGTAAAGGTTACGAATTATGATTGTGTTAAGTTAAGTGACTCACGCGACACAACTACAGTTTGTAACTTCTTGTACTAGGCTGTCCCCGCCACCATTATGTTTTATTTGACTTTAGCAGTTGCAAATGCAATATTGTTTGTTTGGCAGTCTTCTTCTGTACTGTATTTTACTTCGTTCTACTACTCCTCCCACAGTCGCTCTCAGGCAAGTGACTGTCTCTTTTTTATTTTTTTTGCAAATGCTACTGCCAGTGTCTACTCTACTACTACTCTGTTCTCTGTTTTCTTCTCATTGACATCTCTGTTTTCTTGTGATTGTATGTAGCAATATGAAATGTTTTTTAACTTTTTTAAAGAAATTGATTGTGTATATAAATGTTAATAAATATTTATTGATATATGTTCATGTGAATCCTAGTTATTTACATATTTTACTTTGATTGTATATTTTGGCATGTTGTTTCTGACTCACTGATATGATACAACTATATTGTTTTTATGTATTTCTCTAAACACCAGCACAATAGTCTTTTAGTCACATAGTATTTTGTAGGGACCTGTTTGGTAATTTTGTTTACTCTACTACTACCACCACAACCATGGCATCTTCTCCATTCTCTTGGGAAACCATGCAGCCATCGCTGTGCCGAACGTAATCATCATCAATCACAGGTAAGATAAGTTTGGTGGGAGGTATAATGGACTAGGAGGAGAGACTGACAGTACTAGTAGGACAAATAACTCAGTGAGGGGTACCGCATCTATCTGTTTGTGTTACATCATCGGCAGATTATTTAAATCAAACACTGGCTGCGACGCTGCAGCAGCAAGGAAACCATGTTACGTTAATTCGTAAAACAGTAACCCCCACAAAACATTAACATTGTATGCTTAAGTATAAATATAATTTATTACCCTAACAAAAATAAACTATCCCACACCTGACCCACCCCTCTCCCTAACCCCAACCAATGTCCAAAACGAAAAAAGTCCAAAGAATGTCCAGAAACCCCAGCGCCCAATTCCCACCCACCAACAAAAGGAATAAAAAAGGGGCGGGCTTTTAGGTGTTTGTCCACCAGTATTTTGACACGCTCCTCTAGTTGCTCCTCTAGCCATGACATCCGGAGGAGCATCTTGCGGCAAAATGCCCTGCAGTGGCATCCAGGGTGGGGGACAGCAGTGCTGGCTGCTAGAGAATTGCGGCGGCGGGCGGCTGCCAGACCACGGCGCCGTACCACTAGAGTTGGGTCCTGGCTGGGGCCCGGGGCATCGGACGAGGCTGCAGCTGCTGCCGCCTCCTCCTCCTCCACCTGAGCCACCAGCCGCCGGTACTCCTCACAGATGGCCTCCAGTTTCCGGCGCCGGGCCCTGGCTGCCAACTCCTTCCGGGATGGTTTTTCTTGGGAAGGAGTACTATCTATATCAAGAAAGAAAAAGAATATTGTTGTAACCAGTACTCTTAGCAAAACAGTAACACAAAATTAATTCAACACATAATGGCACAGTACCACTAGCAAGAAGCACAGTACATAACATTTGTGGTAATAATCTATCTATCCTCCCACTTCCTCGCCCTCTAACATTTGTGGGAGTTTCAGGCATTATACTAGCACTATGGACTCCAGTACACAGTACACCAGTCTTCTTCTTATCTCTAGTTTAGCGAAATTACATAACCTGGTTGTAGCCGGCATGCCAGCTCGGTCATCTACGCTTGCACCCAAGACAAACATACGAGTCATGACGCAGACTCACGTTAGTTTTATTTACTACTGTCTGCAGGTGGGGAAGCTCGTATTTTTCTATTACGGGTGGCACTGGCCATACTCTCTCTGTTACATGAAGGGCAATTGGTCAATTTCACTTTCACAGTGCCCTGGCTACTACAAAAAGGCAGATTATATATCTGATCCAATGATCATTGCTTATATATGGGACGACGACATAAGGTCAGTAGCGGTCGGTGGTGGGACTCGGGGAGTGCTGCCGGGCGGTGACGTGGGGAGGGGCAGGGTGGGGGTAGTAAACTATGGATTACGGCCAATTACAGGTAAGTAAACATATAAATAAATAAAACTAATTTTGTTGCACGCACTGCATCGCATTTGGCGGTGCAGTGCGCACAATGAAATTCGCTTTATTTATTTTTATGTTTACAGTAAAGTTACCTGTATTTGGCCGCGTAATACATTGTTTACTACACCCACCCTGCCCCTCCCACATCGGCTTTGCTACTCTGGCGCGGTTTCTTTTACATTACCTTAAAACTAAGACTCTGCATCCCGTGACAGTCTCCACCTATGCTGTCTATGATGAATACATACAGGCATCCATCCATTCTAAGTAAATGTCTATCATTCTTCTTAATCTCTCCACAAACCTTACTTTGTTTCACCAACAACAACCCATGCGTCCACTCCTTCCTTGCTTGCCTTGGCTTTGAGTTTCACCCAAACACCGCTGATGATTCTTGCTATCCACAGTATCCACCCATATTGTGTCGCCCACCCAGGCAGGCATCCATTCTTCTTTCACCTTCCACCCATCCTTCAACAACACATGCATCTGATTCCTATCAGCCACCTATCCATGCTTCCAACGTATCCTTCTCTGCCAGTCATCATATTAAATCTCGCCCATCCTTCCTCCTTCCACCCTTCTTTCCCTTTTTGTTCAACACATCCATCAAGGTCATCTGATCTGACTTTTAGTCTCCTCCATAAAACTTTCACAGCTGAGTTGGAGTCAGATAGAAGAGGCCATTGGTTAATCAAGTCACGCTGCTAATGCTATTGCTACTGCATTGCTAATGCTAAGTAAAGGGTGTCTTCTTCAACCGTTGTATAATGTTCACTACAACTTCATACCTAATAAGTCTCAACAGCAGTACAGTGAGTGAAGTGAACACCCTTCCAGCTAGTGCAATGTCAATAAGTAATGAATATAACTTACCACCGCCCGCCACTGCTGCTGGCTCACCCCCTGTAACTCCTGCAGGTGCCGCATCTCCTGCCCCCTCCGGAATGGTCACATCGCCGCTGGCCCCGCCGGCACTGGTGGTCGCTAGTACGCCTAGATAAAAACATGACACATTTTTAGATGCCTGTACACCTCCCCTATTTATTCGTTTTCACTAGCAAGATTGAAAAAAAAGTTAATACATACATATACATCACATTCACTAGTCCAAATCGGGTACTAGAGTAGAGTCAGTAGACACTAGTAGTGTTATGGTCCCTAGGGTCATTATTATAGTATACTCTACTCTTTGCAAAGTTAGCCTGAGCCATGCAACCATTTTTCGCTTCATGTCTTTTGCGCATGTTACCTCGCAGCTTGTTGTGCAGTAACAGTAAGACGCCTTTTTGAGCGCACATGAGCTCATACAGCTACTGTCTGAGCGTTGCGTATAAGAGGTCGAAAAACAAGCCACTTTGTTATGGAGTTCGGTTAGTCCGTATTGCTTAGCCATAAGTAACATGTTACACTTTTTTGGCAGGACTGAGAAATGCTTGCATTATACTATCTAACGCGCACCATTTTTCTCATAACAGGCAGAAGATTCCCTTCTACGAACCAGAGATTTGCAGAGCTTATGAATGATGCATGTAACCAGTAATTCTACGTTCTACGGTGAGGAGTCTCCCAGAATTCGCACAGATCTTTTGTCTTCTATCATGCACTTGTAACAATGTTTATTGTTTTAACCTTATGCATTTTGCTGTTGGAGCTGGCTGGAGTACATTGAATTTTATAGAACAACATACAGAGCTTGTTAGTTGAAAATAAACCTTTTGAACTTACACATAGACTGTGGTATTTGGTGTGGTGGTGGTGGTGGACTTACACGAGTGAGTGACCCAAAGGGTGTTATCTGTTCTGGGTTGTGTAATCATTGGGTATCTTCGGATGGGGGTTCGGGGACCTAATGAGACACTATAGCTAGTCGTTCGGGGGATTGTGGGTTCACTTCTGACTGAGGTGTGAGGAAGGTCCAAGTTCCAACCTCCCATCACCAACATCCTATTTTCTTGTGCATAGTTCTGTATGTGGCTGTGCAGAATCCCCACATCAGTAGTAGTATGTACTATATCCTATCAAAAATAGTCAAATATCTGGTTGGGCATTTTGTTTGTGGTAATTGTCAAAGCCTCAAGATTAAGAAGCCTAGAAGAGGACAACCGAAAGGACTGGACTCAGTGGCTAGAGCTATTGGTCAATCTGAGTTTTATTCAAAACCGTAAAATAAAGAGTGGCACACTGGGCAAGCTTAGCGACAGACTAATAGTAGTAGTACAGACATTCATAGCAGAGGCAGTTAGAACTTAGAGGCAGGGATAACCAGAATTTAGAAACAGATAGTCAAGTCAAGATCAAAGAAGCTTTTGTAAAAAATAGAATTAGGGAGTGGAACCAGAATTAATAGTTCGGAAAAAATAAGGTGCAGTAAAAGTTAGGGCAATATAATTGTTAATATTAACCACTGGAGGACTTACTGGGACCAGCAGCAGGGCCCTCGGTAGAGGAGCATTCCTCTGGTGGTTGTCCCGCCGACTCGTACCCCGTCTTCTTGCCCCTGGGTGCTGCAGATCAGTGATCATGTAAGATATAATAAAGAAAGACACAAACATTAATGATTGCTGTGAAACAAATAAATGATCTAAAAAAACGCTCAAAAAACGTTTTAGGAAACAAAAATTGCAATAAAATTGACCTATCTAATCCGATCGACTACTGGCTTGCGGGATTCACGGACAGTCTACTTATTTAGGAACACTAATTCAGTGTTCCATTCTGATTGATTCAAATAAAATCCAGAACACTAACTAAGCCTAAGTACCACCTGACGTAGCCCACCTATTCCAGACGGGCCAATTGTTTACTAAGTCTGCATTTCCATTTTTTTAGCCCTCAAAAATGCATAGATGAGAAGGAGGACACATGCATAAATTTGTGCATACACCAAATTGTTGGTTGGTTGCGTCTGATGTTCTGCTGCTGACTGACACTGCTAAGCCTACCACTCACTAAACAAACTACAAAAGGTTCTACTAAGGACTGGGGTAAGAAGCACTCAGTGACAGAGGATGCGTCACTCAGACCGCTCAAAAATTATCAACTAATAGTAACTAAACCTAGTATCAATCCATCCACCACTATTTGACAGGAGGACAAAGGAAGGACTAGAGTCTCTCTAGCAATAGCATTACCTAACTTAAGTTATCTAAAGTAAACTCTTACATAATAATAAGGACAAGCGAGCGCAAAGTTGCAAACAAGTAAGAGTAGCGCCCAGCACCTGTGTCCTACAATCACAGAAGATTTTGAAACGTAATTTACCTGCAATGTAAGCAGCAGTATTCTTGATATTCGTATAAAAAATTATACAGAATACTTATTACTTATACTACTATATATATTAGCTACTCACCAAGCCCCATGACCTCGACACCTAGCAGGTCCAACAGGTCCTGCTCCCGGTCCAGGATGTCTGACCACCGGTGTGCCAGCTGGTTATGGGTGCGCTGGACCCCTGAACAGCGAAATACTGCCCGGTGCACCTTCGCCCACCGGCGGTGACGCTCCTGGGTAGGGTACCCGGAGCCTGGCCTGCCGCCTGCTGCCAAGGTCAATGGGAGGTGGCGCTGAACAAAAAAAACAAGGGCGGCCACCTCCGCCTCACTAAAAAGCTGCCGGGCTTGCACCCCTGCAGGGCACAGTCTGCCGCAAGGCAGGCGGCTCTTGGGCGCACGCGCCTTGCCCTTGGAGCCGTTACTGCTGCTGCTACCCTTCGCCATGGTTCTGGAGTGTGTGGAGGAGGCGGAAAAGAAAAGTTAGAAGGGAAAAATAAAATTAGGGGAAGAAGTAGGAGCTTAAAGAAAAAAGTTATATAAAACAGTAGAAAAGCAAAAAAAACACAGTAAAAAGTAGAAATAAATGCAAAATATAGACTTAGGCACAGAGAGAGATAGATAAGAAATAAAGAAAAATTGAAAAACAGTGTAAAAAACTAAGGATTGCAAAGATTGAGGGAGGATAGAAAAGCAGGCCCAGAACCATAGCATAGAGTGAAAAACAAGATGGCCGCGCCCTTCGCGACCACGTGGGTAAGTTCGCGCGATATTTCTCCCCAAGCACGCAAAAAGCGTCGCGAACACGTACGACGCGTACCCGAACATGAAATGCGCATCGCGAGGACGCTATACGCGATCCGGAACAGGAAATAAGGGATCGCGAACGGGCGGGACAAGTGAAAAACAAGATGGCCACGCCCATAGGCGACCGCATGGGTAAGTTCGCGAGATACTATCCCCCGAGCACGCAAACAGCGTCCTGAACACGCACAATGCGTTCCCGAAGAAGAAAAACGCATCGCGAACGGGTGCGACAAGCAACTACGCACGCTCGCGTAGCTACGTGTAGCTCGCGTAGCGCTTCGACGTCTTCGCGTAGCTTCGCGTAGCGCGACTACGCGAACTACGCCCAGGGTTAGTAGTAAGTGTAGGTGAAACAACTGAATATGTTCCTGAACTTCTGCTACTGACACTTTGGACCTGGCTTTCTATTTACCTGAATCCAGAAGGTCAACCTCAAGAAACCACTGTGTGATTTTCAATGCTTTTTCCTATTTTTCTCCCATTGACTTCTACTGTGCATAATTGTGCACAGCAGTGATTTCTTTTGCAAACTTGAAAAATTCATAACTTAAAAAGTACTTATCTAAGAACATAGTTCTGGGTTTGAAAACTTATATAAAAATCAATGTTATTTTTACAAGATTTATTCTTGAGTGTGTGTCTCATTTATTGCCATTCTGAGTTCAACAAATGCTCAGATAAGCCTAACTGCTCACCCCACTACCACAAATAGAGCTTTAGCATTATCTACATTTACCTCTGTATATCAATAGAGGATCAACTGTACTCACTACACAGCGTACTTCATTTTAGTACATTCTAGAGAGAGCCAGCATCCTACAGTCTCTGAGTGGGTCTATGAGTGGGTGCATGAGTCTCTGAATGAGTCTGTGACTGGGTGTGTGAGTCTCTAAGTGGGTCTGTGAGTGGGTGCGCAAGATTCTGAGTGTGTCTGTAAGTGGGTACATGAGCATCTGAGTCAGTCTGTAAGTGGGTGCATGAGTCTCTGAGTGGGTCTGTCAGTGGATGCATGAGTCTCTGTGTGGAGCTGTGAGTGGGCGCATGAGTCTCTGAGTGGAGCTGTGAGTGGGTGTATAACTCTCTGACTGGGTCTGGAGTGAGTGCATGAGTTTCTGAATGGGTGCATGAGTCTCTGAGTGAGTCTGTGGCTGGGTGTGTGAGTCTCTGAGTGGGTCAGTGAGTGGGTGTGCAAGATTCTGAGTGTGTCTGTAAGTGGGTGCATCAGTTTCTGAATGGGTTTGTCACTGGGTGTGTGAGTCTGTGAGGGGTCTGAGTGGGTCTGGTGGCTCAGTGAACTAATGCATCCACTGCAAAGGCCTATGTTTGACCTCATGGTCACAGGTTCAAATCCCAGTGGGTCCACTCAGCCTTTCATCCATCTGAGGTCTATAAAATGAGTACCATTGAGTTGGGTAACAACAAACATCTGTTATTCAGCGCCAAGATGCCTATGGGTGAACGTGCACTTTACAAATACACATGTTATGTTATGTTTACAAATACACATGTCTGTGAGTAGGTGCATGAGTCTCTGTGTGGGTCTGTGAGTGGGTGCATAAGCCTCTAAGAGGACGAGTGGGTGTGTGAATGTTTCAATGGATCTGTCAGTGGGTGCATGAGCTTCTGAGTAGGTGAGAGAGTGGGTGCATACGTGTCCAAGTGAGTCTTTGAGTAGGTGCATGAGCATTTGAGAGGGTGCATGACTGTCCGATTGGGTCTATGAGTGGGTGTTTAAATGTATGAGAGGTTCTATGTATTGGTACATGTGTCTCTGAGTGGGTTTGTGAGTGGGTGCATAAGCCTCTGAGTGGACAAGTGAGTGGGTGTATAAGTGTCTGAGTAGATCAATGAGCAGGTGCATGAGTCTCTGAGTGGTTGAGAGAGTGGTTGCCTAAGTGTCTGAGTGGGTCTGTGAGTGGGTACATAAGCATTTGACTGGGTGAGTGAGTGGGTGCATGACTATGTGAGTGGGTGCATGAATGTCTGAGTGGGTCTGTGAGTGGGTGTGTAAGTATCTGAGTAGGTCTGTGAGTGTGTGTGAGTGTCTGAGTGAGTCTGTGAATGGGCGTAGGAAAGTACCACTTTTAAAATGGTTAGCCCCCACTTTTTGCTTGATGCCTAATGCCTGATGTGATTTTGAACTGTAAGGGCACTGGATCCCTGCTAACCAAGGTTCCAGTGCCAGATCTCTTTCCCAAAACTGTACCACGATTGGCTCAACTTCAGCCACCCCTGTAAGTCCCTAGTAAATGGTACCTCTGATACTTAGGGCATGGGTACTGAAGAGGGTTCACTTTTGCTGCAGCATGAATTGTGCCACACCAGAGACCCCTCAGCAAGGCCATGCAAATTGCCACTGCAGGCTGTGTGTCTTGGTGCAGAGAAAACCGAAGAGTCGGCTTTGCTGCAGCATGAATTGTGCTACCTCAGAGACCCCACACCAAGACCATGCAAATTGCCATTGCAGGCTGCTTGTCTTGGTGCAGAGAAAACCGAAGCGTCGACATGGCACACAGCCCTGTGTGCCATGCCCTCATACAATGCATGAGATATAGGTAAGTCACCCCTACTTCAGGCCTTACAGCCCTAAGGCAGGGTGCACTATATCCCATGTGTGGAGCTCTCTGCATGAGCAGATATGACCCTGCAATATCTAAGCCATTCTTGGATATTGTAAGTGCACAGGGAAGCCATGGAAAGTGCATGGGCTGGATACTGGTCTTTACAAGTTTCCTAGCTCCACGATGGCTTCACTGTACCCTAAGATGTTTGGTACCAAACATCTTGTCTTAATAGATCCTCACTGATGCCAGTGTGGGATTTATTCATTAATGAACACATGAGACCCTTTAGAGGGTCCCCTGAAAATCTAACAAGCACTGGAGTTGTGACTAGTCATAGGCAGCCTGCCACCACCATACATGCTTCTGACAACATGGGGTGAGAGCCTGCACTCTCAGAAGCCAGGAACAAAGCCTGCTCTGAACGGAGGTGTTTCACACCTCCTCCAGGCCAAAATGGTCTTCCAGAGTGGGAAGCTTCGAAAGTGATGCTGCCTTTGAAGTGCAGCCCAGGCATCTCCGGATTGTGGGGGATGCCAAACCCTTGTCCTGCTCCACATTTCGCAGGAGGGCAGGTGGTAAAATTAGTTATATGAGGATGAGTCTCCACATTCATCCAGCACCACCCCTAAGTTGCGATGTGAACCCCTCTCCTGAAAATCCACCATCTTGGGATGGTGGAAAACCAACCTATCAGGGCTGGAGTAGTTCCCCTTCCCACAAGAGGTGGTCACTTAGAGGTGGTAGGCACTGTAAAGGTAGGTAGCCCATTGGCTACTACCTGTCTCCCCCGTAACACCACTAAATTCATTATGTAGGTGGAATCCCTGGACCTTGAACCTAGATTTGATGGACAAGAAGATGACCCAGACAAAGAAGAGCTGATGCCCGAGAACTGAAGCCCTACTGCAGAGAAAATTGGTGCCAAACCCTGCCTGCTGTTTTAAGGACTCGACAATCGTGGTTGTACAGACTCATCCTGAACCTGTGCAGACTCCGAGAACTCCAGACCCCCTCCAGCCTTTGAGAAATCACCAAGAGCCTCCCTTGAAGGGAAGGTATCACTCCCCTGCACACCGCAGGCTCCGATCCCACTGTCTGGTTTGTCAACATGCTGCACCCCCACGACTCTGATGCATCACCCACACCAAAAGAGGGATATCAGCTCCAGGGGGTCAGATCTGTCTCAGCACCATGTTTGGAGACACCAGGCTCCACAGGAGCCAGGCCATACCAATACCCTGGGTACCGGACCCCCTTCAGCAAATAGCGAGATGAAGAATCCATTCCAGACTCCAACTACCCCAGACGTAAGCACCCATTGAGGGACATTGCGACCCACATTGTGAGTTGCCCGGCTGTCCCGAAATCGCCTCTCCAAGTTGCCTACTCCTGACTGCGAGGACATCTCGATGCGTGGCACCTGGCTGAACTAACTGCTCTGCACCCGGCCTGACCAGTCCTGGGAACGATGACCCAGCTGTGCTCCGATGGTTCTCAGGCCCTTGCAACCTCCTCCCTCCATTGGGACCCACCAGACTTATCTTTAAGTCTGGTGCAGTGTCTTTCAGGTGGCTCACTTTGTTCACCAGCTACCATCACCCTCAGCACCCTGCTCCCAGTCGAATCCAGGATGATCCTGATCTTCTGCTGCTGGAACTTTGGACCTGGTCCTTCTATTCACCTAAAATGAGAAGGTGAACTTCGTGAAAGAATTGCCTGATTTTATATGCATTTTTCAGTTTTTCCCTATTGACTTCAATGGTGCGTAATTGTGCACAAAAGTGATATATTTTCCGAACTCTTGAAAACTTTAATTTCAAAAATACTTACTGTAAATTGAAGTTCTTGGTCTTAAAAATTACATACAAATTGATACTATTTTTATAAATTATTCTCCGATTTATTCTAGAGTGTGTGTCTCATTTATTGCCTCCGTGAGCACAACAAATGCTTAGCACTACCCTCTGATAAGCCTAACCGCTCACACACACTACCACAAAGAGAGCATTAGCGTATGAGTCTTGAATGGGTCTGTGAGTGGATCAATGTGTCTCTGATTGGGTCTATGAGCAGGAGTATGAGTCTCTGAGTAAGTTTGTGAGTGGTTGCATGAAAGTCAGAGTGGGTCTGAAGGTGGGTGTGTGAGTCTCTGAGTGAGTCTTTGAGTGGTTGCAGACGTTTCTGAGTGGGTCTGTGAGTGGGTGTGTTAGTGTATCACTAGGTCTGTGAGTAGATGCGTCAGTGTCTGAGTTGGTCTTTCAGTGAGTGCATCCATCTCTGCATGGGTATGTGACTTGATACATGAGTCTCTGAGTGAGCCTGTGAGTTGGTACATCAGTGTCTCAGTGTGTCTGTTAGTGGGTTTCTGAGTCTTTGACAGGATCTGTGAGTGGACGCATTAGTTTCTCAGTAGGTCTCTGAGTGGGTGTATGAGTATCTGATTAAGTCTGTGAGTGACTGCATCAGAATATCAATGGATCTGTGAGTGAGTGTCTGAGTGTCTGTATTGGTCTTTGAGTAAGCGCATGAGTATATGAGTGGGTCTCTGAGTTAGTACATGAGTGAGCGCATCTGTGAGTGGGTGTGTGAATCTCTGAGTGGGTCTGTCAGTGGATGCATCCATCTCTGAGTCGGTGGCTGACTGGGTGTGTGAATGCCTAAGTGAAACTCAGGGTAGGTATATAAACATATTTATTTACTTTTCTACTTTTTCAGTGATATCCACAAATTTGTTGTGACGTATATTAGTGAATTCATTGCAATGTTACATGGAGGGGGCCGCGCTGATCACAACAAATTCACAAATATTTCTAAAAAAGTGGTCCACTGAATATTGCATGGTAAGTTTCAGGGCGATCCATCAAGCGGAGGCTAAGAAAAAGGAGGGGATAAAAAAAGTCAATTTTCCATGTTAATTCCCATAGTCCCTTTAGTTGAAGCTGCAGCCCAAACCGCTGGACAGAATTACACAAAATTTGGCAGAAAAGTAGCGTTGGTTATGCAAATCACGCTTTCAGTTATTTGGTGTAAATCTGCCTGGCAGTTGTTGAGAAATTTAAGCGAAAATAGTTAGTGATATCTGTGGCCACGAGGACTCTGCGAATACTGATGAGCTTGTGCAGGGAAATTTAGAGCTGTGATTGGCTGTCAACTCTTCAACCAGGAAGTGCTGGCAGCCATCTTTGGACTCACTTCAGCTGAGTCCCACAAACAAAAACCATTAAAAAAAGGAAAGGGGCAAAGTAGGAATACCCTGACCCCTTAAAGCTGGTCCTGGGGTTCCAAAGGGACACCGCAGGGCAACCATTCACAGGAAAAAATAAACAAGCGCGGGCTCCCATGCTTGTTTTTAATTAGCCCCCTGGGTGGGCCAGGTCCTAGGGGCATACCTTAAAAATAGGAGAGGGGCCCGCAGGGCCCCCCACCTATGGCTTCTCAAAGCCCCGGAGACCACCACCTCCTCGGGCCACTGTTCATAATGTATGCGGGTAGGCAAACTAGGCCCAGCCCACGCCCAGGGGACTGCCACCTCCAGAGGCAAATGTAATTAAATGAATGCCGGGGTTGTGCCCCCCGCAGCTCCAGGGACCACCACCTACCCAGGTCACTGCTAATAATGTATGTGGGTGGGCCCACTGGGTCCTCCCGCGCCCCGGGGACAGCCACCTGCCAGAGGCTTCACATGAAATTAATAAAAGGGGCCCATGGGGCACCCCCACAGCCCCGGGGTCTGCCACCTCCCAATGCCAATTCTTTCAAATTAAGGGGGGCAGCGTGGCCCCTCCGCAGCCCCAAGGACCACCACCTCCCTGGGCCCCCCTTGTGGACCCATGTATGGCCCTGGGGGGTGCCAACCCCCCCCTGGGATGGCTCCTGCTATGTCCCGGGGTGCCCACCCCCAGGACATGCTGTTTGCTGTGGCTTGGCTGGAGCTTTAACCGATCCCGCCAAGCCACAGCAAACACTCCGCTTCTAGGAAGCGAGAGCAGTGAAAATTCTCTTTCTTGCTGGAAGCAGATCATTTGTCTGTTTCCCTGTCCGCTGTCAAGCAAGCAGGGAAACAGATTAATTGCTTTCAGACACAGGGAGCTGCATGTTTAGCAGCTCCCTGTGTGTGGTGTTTTGTGGTGCATGTCATGAGATGTTATTATTGGCACTGTTGAGATAGGGACATTTATTCTGTGTAAGAGTGCCATGAGTGGTATGGTTGACCGTTTGTGATAAGGGAAACTGTGCTATTTGGTGTGAATCCCCGCAGGTTGAGGTTTCATTTGAGTGGATGTAATATTGTAAAATCTTTAGAGGAGAAGACAAAGTAATCTGTTGAAGTTGCTTCACGTTTGAAGTGCATGGTTAGTGCTGAGAAGAGTGCGTTCGTGAAGAGGAGAGTGTGCCACTGCTAGGAGTGAGATTGACCTCATGGTGTGCCACACTGGGATTGGTTGGTTGGTGTAAAGCCATGCTGCTATTGGTTATTCATATTATCAAGCACCGGGCTGGTATTGGTCAATGATTTCAGATGAGAACTGTGGATAAAGAATTATTTCCCGGTTCTTCACATATTCAGATTGTGATTGTTGGCAGGCTTTTTGAAAATATGAAGTGTTTTAAAATGTTATGAGATTTGGTGAGGGGAGATGTGACAATATCTGTCAGAGTGTGAGAAGAAGCACCACCCGAAGACAGTGCAAGTCATTATATGGCGATAAATGTAGGGCTCCATACCTGTATTTGGTTTAAACAATGGCACAAGATTACTGACAAAGAAGGTGCACTGGCATTTCCATGCTATGGTACATTCAATGTGAGAATCATTGAAAATTTGAGAAGGATTCTATATGAAATGAAACTACATCCTAGACTTACACAGTTTGAAGTGCTCAATGCTTGAGAGTGTGCGGCTCATGTTAGCGAGAAAGAAACAATATCAGGGAAGAGCTAGAAAGGCAGTGCATACTTCTGCAGATGCAAGGTGGGATGCAGAACAGAGGAGGTCGAGAACAGAATTATAGAAGGAGCAAAACAAGTGAAGAAATGGCACAAGGGAAGGAGAGGAGAAGAAAGGAGAAGAGGGACAAGACATAGGAACCAGGAGAGAAAAAAAGACCAGGGATAGTGACACTAGTGATAGTCTTTTAGATGTGTTGTTGTGAGAACGCCCACCTCCAAACAGTACGGGGTGGGAATTCAAATGAGAATGGAAATACTGGACTGGCTACTGCACCAGTAAATATGAGCTCTAATGCAATGGGGACTGCTCCTGTGAATATGAACCAGAATTTGATAGAAGTTCAGTGATTTGTGCCCCTGGTACCTCCACAACTCTTAGTGCCCCAGATGCTCTTACTGTTCTGGTTACCATTGGTCCAGTGGTTCCTATATACTAGTTCAACAGGAAATGGGACACACAAACTGGCTGTGCCTGCTAAGTAAAAGGCTTCAGAAAATACCCCAAGTTCAAGGACCGGAGGATTCGTTCCTTTGGTCCCAATTTACGACTGTTCCCCTTGTGGTGGGTGTAAGTGCAGACCCAACAATGAATCAGACCAGATTTGGACCTTTAAGGTCATTGCTGGAATTGCCAGATTTGTTTACGCTCACATGGGAGCCCCCCCTGAATGAGCATAATAACACACCCAGAGAGAGGACAGTATCTAAAGTCCCCTGAGGTGCAAAATAGTCTTAACGCTCAGGGTTTAAATGAGTGGTTGAAAGCTCTTAATTCTAAGTTGAATGGGAGTGAAAGAACTGAATTGGGTCAAAGAACAATTTGGTCATCTCTGAATGTAAGCTTGGTGGATGTAGATAAACTAAAATTGGAGTTGGACAAAGTGATAAGTGGGATCCTTGAACTGGCTCGAATAGATAATTATCAAGAAAATGAACTTTTGTTTATGAGCAAGGATGTTACCAGGCGAGTGAGACAACTTTATGATAAATTATCTGAGAAAGTCCAGAAATATGAAGTAGATTTGGATCAGACAAAGGCTTTACAAAAAAGCAACTGACTATGTTTTAGTGATAAGGACATTGAGTGTATGAGAATATCAGGGATGAAAATGCAAATTCGGGAATTTATTAAAAGCATTCCGACTTGGAGTGCTTTAGACAAATGGGAAGGTAAATGGGCAAAAATGAAAGGTCCTAAGAGATCAATGGGGGAACCGCCTCCTCCCGGGGAGGGAGAGCAGGAGCTACAAGTTTCCCTTTATGAGAGGTACCCAGTGGAGGTAATGTTCATGTACCTTGGAGTAGGAGTGATCTTGAGTCGTTCACTAATGATTTCCCCTGATTAAGATAGAAACCTGTACAATGGTATAAACAAGTTGTGCAGTTTGTGAAAATCTCAAAACTTTTGTGGACTGATTTGAATACTTTATTTGATATTGTGGTACCAAGTGATTTGTGGACAATCTGTATAACAGTCACAGAGTGGCCAGAGAGTGAACCGGTAATAGACCCATTGACTAATGGTCTGTCACCCATAGTAATGAGAAAGTACAACCAGTTTATGACATAGGTTGAAGTCTGAAGTGTCGCCTCAAGATATTGACTGGGTCAAGATTGACCGAGCGACTCAGGGACCTAAGGAAACAGGTCATGCATATTGCGAGACAATGTTGCAGGCATTCAAACAGTGTAGTGGAATGGAAATGTGGGAGCCTAAGGATATGGGACATTTTGTGTCCAGATTTATGATAGGATTGAGAATTGAATTTAGCGTGATGATTCAACAGCATTTGATTTATTGGCAGAATAAGTCGGTTGAGGAGATTTTGACAAACACCAAATACTGTAATGACAAAATAGAGATCAGCCAGAAGAAACTGAAGAAGAAACTAATGGTGACACACATGAAGGCTGCTCAGAGGCGAGGTCAAAATCAGATTTTTCTAGGGAATGTTCTCCCCATGCAGAGAGTTTATCAGCAGGGAGCTCCCGCAATGCAAGGTGGAGGTGGATTTCAGCAACAAGGTCGAGATTGTGTTATTGCTACAGACCCAAGTACGGAAATTGATGTAGCCACATTGAAAAGTCCAACTATTGCCCTTATTATGATAGACTTGGGCACTGGAAGCGGGAATGTCATCTTACTCCTGCAAATCAAGGTCAAAATTCAGGATTTGCACAGCCTCAGAATAGTAACCCAGTGGAGTCGCAAAATGTGCCGAGACCAAGGGGGTGATTACGATGGTGGTGAACCCACCACCGGCACCCTGCCGGTGGCGGGTTCACCACCATCGTAAGGCCTTTTTACCGCCCGCCAGATCAGAAAGGCGGGCGGTGTGCCTGGCGGGCGGAAAGCCCATCCGCCACGGGTGTGACCCACCCCGCATCCACAAAATGGTGGCAGTGCCTAGCAGGCACCGCCCGCCAGATTTGGATGCTGCATCCCCGCCAGCCTGTCTATGGCAGTTCAACCGCCATTGAAAGGCTGGCGGGGATGTACTTTGGGGGCCCATAGCGGGTCCCCCTTGTGCAGGGGCATGTGGAACTTGCACTTGGGGGGCACCTATGGTACCTCCCTACAGTTCCCTGCACCAGGTGGCAGGCACCGCGTGGTGCCTACTACGTAGTGCAGGGAAATGCACAACATGCATTTTTACCATTGCAGCGGGTGCTGCAGGCAGCAGCACCCGTCGCAATGGTAAACTTGCACAATGCGACCTCCACCGTGGCTGTCGCATTGTAAAGTCATGTGCGGGACTGCTGCCATATAGGCGGCCGGTCCCAATCCCCGGGACAATGGCAGACGGACTTAAGTCCATCCGCCATCGTAATCACCCCCCAAGATCTCAAAATTTTTATGTACCACAATCCCCAGTGATGCAGGTTCCACAACCCCTTATTCCGCAGCAAGCTGCAAATAGTCCTAGATTCATTTCAAATAAGGTTCCAAATGTGAAGCAGAATGCTTTCCAGAATAATAATCCTTTCCAACAGCATTCCATGTTTGACACAGTTGAGAATTATGGCTCCAATCAAGCCTCCTGATGGTGCCTCAGAGTGGAGGAAGATTGCATGCTTGGCGCAATCTTGGAGGTAGACCAGTGTGGCCCATTTGTCGCTGGTGAAGTGAATGGCCACCATGTCTCATTTTTGTTTGAAACTGGTGCTACTCATTCCACTGTGAGAACAGTGGAAGTTCCAAACCCACCCCTCTCGGGAAGAAGAATCCAAGTTGTAAGAGTTGCAAACAAGCAAATGATTGTCCCCATAACGGAAGAAGTACCTGTGAAAACAGGGTATTTTGATGAGAATTATCAATTTGTGTTATGTGATTCGAGTCCTGTGAGACTTTTGGGATGCGAGTTGTAGTACAAGTTAAATTGCACCATCTATTGCACACGAAGGGTATAGAGTTCCAGACTCATGATAAGGATGCTGCCTTTAAATTGGCCAAACAGAATCTAATAATTGAACTGTTTCTAATGATGACGAATGGATCTCAGAGATACGGTAGAGTCAGAAGTCTCAGATTTTTCATGGAAGGACATTAGACTCATTAAAGGAGTTGAGCCTGTCCGTATACAAGTTAAGTCAAATGCTGAGTACCCGAGTAACCCGAAATATAATTTGACCCCTGAAATGATTGCTGAGATGGTGTGCAGACAGACTATTGAGTAAAAATATCAAATTCCACAAATATCGAGTAATAAATATCGTGGTTCAGAAATATCGACAGCAAGAATATCGTAGTCAAGAATATCGTCTTAAGGTAAGTAATATCGATTTAAAAATATCGAACTGTTTAATATTGTTTGGAAAAATATAGTTGTTAAAAATGTCATTTTTTTAATTAATGTTATGTATTTTAGTATATATTTTATATGTATGTTTTTTTGCATAAGAATTGTTTGTATTTTTAATATATGTTAAATTTATAGTAGTTCTTAATTTTTTTTATTTGAATTTTGCGTTTTTACTTCCGTAGCAGGTTGTGGGTTTATAGGGGAATATGGTGGGAAGTAATTGAATTATATTAAATTAATTGATTATTTTTTATTTATTAATATTTGTTTAATTGAGATTTTATAGTTTTAAATGTGTAATTTATTAATTATTTAATAATTGGTTGTTAATTAATTTTAATTAATTGGTAATTAATAATGGTAATTGTGTAATTAATTTTAGGTGTGTGTTGTGGTGTTTATAGGTGTAAAGGATGGGCAGTAATTTATTTTTAATTGATGAATTAATAATTGGTTGTTAATTAATTTTAATTAATTAATTGGTAATTAATTATGGTATTTGTGTAATTAATTTTAGGTGTGTGATTTGAGGTTTATATGGGTAAAGGATGTTAAGTAGTTTATTTATTTTTTATTATTAATATTTTGGTAATTGATATAATTAAATTAATTAAAATGTTATTATGGTAATTGTGTAATTAGTTTTAGGTGTGTGTTGTGGTGTTTATAGGAGTAAAGGGTGGGAAGTAATTTGTGTTTAATTAATTAATATATAGTTGTCAATGAATGTTAATTATTTGATATTTATTTTGTATAATTGTTTATTTTTTGTGTGTTGGTTTTACTTTTAAAGGGGTAAAGTGTGGGTATTAAATACATTTTAATTACTTTATTATTAGTTGTTAATAGTAATAGTTTTTAATTTAAAAATGTGTTTTAATTGTGTTTTATTATTTTATAGTTCCATTTAGGTGTGTGTTGTGTATATTATAGTGTTAAAGTGTGTTTAGTCAATTAATGATTATGAGTTTTTTTTTATTAATAACATTTTTTAATTGATTATTTATTATGTTAATTATGGAAGTTAATTTAATTTAAAATGTTGAAGTGTTTTGTTTTTGGTGTGGTGTTATAGGGTAGATAAATACATTTATGTTTTAATACATTTTTTGTTTGTAAATATTGTTCAGTTTAAAAAAAATTTTTTTTTCCATTTATTAATTATTTTATTTTATATAATATTTGTAGGTTTTTGTTATATGTAATTAATATTATAACATGTTTTCTTTTTATATATTTAATATATTCGATTCTTCCTTTTTTTATATTGTTTATTTATTTTTATGATATTTTTTAATTTTTCCACACCACACTAAACTGAGCATCATCTACAGCCAAGCACTCAGAATAAGACGCATCTGCAGCAATGAGGAAACCTGTTAAGACCATCTACAGGAGCTTGCTACATTATTTAAAAGGTGAGGCTATCCTCTGCATATCATACAGCAACAAATTGACAAGTCTTTGCAGTTACCCAGAGAAGCACTTAATTGGAATACCAACGGCAGAAATAAAAGTGACAGAAATCCATTTGTGATTGACTATCATCCATCAGCTCCCAACTACAGAAATATAATGCAAAAAATATTTCCCTTACTGTCTACTTGTGAAAAATTGCAGAAAGGTTTTTCCAAAACCGCCAGTCATTGCTTACCGCAGAGCTCCAAATTTACGATCTCTTATTGTATGAGCTGAACTCAAGCAAGTTGTAACAAATGCAGAGGTTCATTGCTGTGACTCTAAAAGGTGCATCACGTGTGAATACCTTTTACAAACATGATCAGTAACTAGTTCTGTTACGAGAAGGACCTATGGAATAAGACAGCATCTTACATGTCGCTCAACATGCATTATTTATGTGATTCAGTGCCAACGGCAAAGCTGTAAAAAACAATATGTAGGCCAAACAGTGAATGACCTCCGCACACGATTCAGGAACCACAAATCGGCAATAATTAATAAGAAAATTGACCAGCCTGTAGCCAATCATTTTAACCTTGTGGATCATTTACTATCAGATTTGAAGATTTTCCCCGTGGAACATGTCTCAAAGGAAGAACTACTGGACTCCAGGGAAAACTTCTGGATGTACCGTTTAAAATCACTGCATCCAGATGGACTGAACATTACTGACAATACAACCTGATTACTGCATATCTCAAGAGCTCTCAGGACTGCATTGATTCCACATTCCAAATGGAATCTTCACTCATGATGCTTTTTGAAAATTCAGCTGTGTCATCTGTGCAGCCACTGAGCAAACCATCTTGTACTACCTGAGGAAGGCGGAAGCTGAAACGTTGTAGTGGAAACATATTTTTGTTCTTTGGTGAATCTATCTGTTTGAGTCACTTCTTTCTTGGATATTTAATTTCTTTGTGACTCATTGTATCCTTTGGGATCCAGATTTTTGCCCTGGCTGGCTGTTGTTTTCTTGTGATCCTTCATCTTCAAGTATACTCTTTTGGGATTACAAACCTGTATCCTCCCTGGATCGGACACTCAAGCCAGAAGCAACCACCATGTCAAGAACAAATCTACATCCTAGATATGCGCTGTTCATCCAGGAGAAAATCAGTAAGTGCCAATTTACAATAGCACATTTACAAATCTATAAAAAACTTAACATCTATCCTATGGGTTGGAGGTTAAGTCTAAGCCACCTTTTAAACTAACTAGTTGTGAATGGGCCGCTACATGGAATATTTTACTGCATAACTCATCAATGGCCCTACTATTGGCATCTATTAAAGTAACCATTCAAAAAATGCAAATGCTTAAAGCCAAGCTACAAAAAGAACTGGAACTTTTAAAGAACACAAAAAGTGACACTGAAGTGGCACACATACTGCAGAGGGTTGCAGTAGTAAAAAGATGACTGCCAGGAATGCTATTGAAATTAAATCTGCAAAACTAAAAAGAGATATGTTAAGATTTCATATACCTCCTCTTCCAACTCACCACTTCCTAAATCATTCTGTTTTTGGAGATTTTCTTGTCAGTGTAAGCCCTGTGAGTAAACAGCATAAAAAAACTGAAGATTTATAAGACAAAAAGGCTGCATAGCATCAGCCAGCTACAACCCTTCCAGACATCCGACCCAGTTATTGACTTGACTGGAGGGCTCGTATCACCAGGTGAATTGAACCTCTTGAGCAAAGGCCTCTATTTCTGTCCTGTACCGAAGGACCATAATATGGCCAACATGATGAGAGACCTAAAAACCTTCGAGAGAAGATGCAGACTTGCAGAATACTTTTACAATAATTCTAATGTTGGTCTGCCAAGCTACCTTCCAGATCCATTTAAGAAGTTCCGCCATCCCAAATCATGGACTCCTCAATGTGGTAGAAATCCTGTTCTTGATACATACATTTTATCCATCAACAAACTCATCAAGGAATCAACACCTAAGAGGATTTTTGATAACATTACCCGAGAAGAAAGAAAAGCTCTCCACCTCCTTCAACAGAGAATGGATGTCATTATAAAACCGGCAGACAAAGGTGGTGCAGTGGTTGCCATGAAAGTAAGTATTGTATTGTATTGTATTGTATTGCATATTTATATAGCGCAACTGTCACCCTACGGGTATCCAGGCGCTGTCACATAACAGAGGAATTCATCAGTCTACAGAGCATCACACATTTAGGGAATGATGTTGGCATTCCTGGGGAAAAGCCATGTTTTCAGATTCCTTCTGAAACATAGCAGAGTGTCGGCTTGTCTGATCTCTTGTGGGAGTTCGTTCCACAGGCGAGAGGCCGTATTACTAAAAGCTCTTCCTCCCATCCTAGATTTTTTAAATCTGTTGGTATTAACTAAATAGGCACCAGAGGATCGAAGGGATCTGGTTGGTTTATACCACGTGAATCTATCCTGCATAGGAAGGGGCCAAGGCCATGTGCCGCTCTATACACTATACATAGGGATTTAAAACTCACTCTTTCCTTAACTGGCAGCCAGTGTAATTCTGTTAGAGCCAGCGTAGTGGAAGCCCTACGTTGTCTTCCTAACGCCAACTTGGCTGCCATAGACTGGACTCTCTGCAACCCCTGCAGGATATATTGTGGGGCTCCTAAGTATAGGGAGTTGCAGTAGTCCAGTCTGCATAAAATGGTACTTCTTACTACCAAGGGTCTAGTTTCCACTGGCAGTAGGGGGAGGATCTTCCGCAATGCCTTTAAAAGGGCAAAGCAGACATTAGTTGTTTTGTTGGCCTGTGATGCCATCTGGAGGTTGTCATCAATTAGGACACCTACATTTCGGACCGTTTTAACTGTGGAAAAAGATGCATCCCCAGGTGAAAATTTAATTTCCATTGGTATCTGGTGTGTCAGTTTGGCCCCACCACAGTATACCACTTCAGTTTTTTCCTTATTAAATTGCAAGGAATTTTCCTTAAGCCAGCTAGAGGTAAGTGATTATATTGAGGAAGGAATGAGACAACTAATGGATACCAACACTTACAAACCTTTAGAAACTGATCCCACAGAAGACTTAAACAAAGAAATTATGAACATGGTTGTAAGGTACAGGAGCTTAAACCTCATTGATGAAACAACAGCAGATATACTTGTACATCCCAAACCAAGACCTGGGAGATTTTATATGCTTCCCAAAATTCACAAAATGAACAATCCTGGCCGTCCCATCATCTCTGGCAATGATACGGCCACTGAGAGACTATCTTTATTTGTTGACCTGCACCTCCAGCCCATTGTACAGGAACTTCCATCATTTGTTAAAGATACCAGTCACTTCCTTCAGATTATTGAAAAATTAAACCAAACCTACACATTTGATGATGATACTCTTCTGGCTACATTTGATGTTACATCATTATACACCAATATACCACATGAGGATGGGCTTATGGCATTATCTGAAGCTCTTAATAAAAGAACTGTGAAAAAGCCATCAACAAATGTGCTTACCAACTTTGCAAGAGTTATCCTTAAATCCAACAATTTTACATTCAATGGTAAACATTATCTGCAGATACAAGGGACGTCCATGGGCACTCGAATGGCTCCATCCTATGCAAATATCTTCATGGGCAAAATAGAGAACTGTATACTTGCTACTTCTAGCATCAAACCACTGGTATGGCTAAGATACATTGATGACATATTTATAATATGGAATGCAGGGAGTAGAACATTGGAACAATTTACAGCTTATATCAACAATATCCATCCTACCATCAAATTTACCAGCAGCAATACTAAACAGAAGCATCAGCTCCCTTTTCTGGATGTGCTACTCACCATTCATGAACAAAAAATTACAACTGATCTGTACCACAAGCCTACGGATGCTCATTTGTAACTAAACTGGACTTTATGTCACCCACACCACACTAAACTGAGCATCATCTACAGCCAAGCACTCAGAATAAGACGCATCTGCAGCAATGAGGAAACCTGTAAAGACCATCTACAGGAGCTTGCTACATTATTTAAAAGGCGAGGCTATCCTCTGCATATCATACAGCAACAAATTGACAAGTCTTTGCAGTTACCCAGAGAAGCACTTATTTGGAATACCAATGGCAGAAACAAAAGTGACAGAACTCCATTTGTGGTTGACTATCATCCATCAGCTCCCAACTACAGAAATATAATGCAAAAAACATTTCCCTTACTGTCTACTTGTGAAAAATTGCAAAAGGTTTTTCCAAAACCGCCAGTCATTGCTTACCGCAGAGCTCCAAATTTACGATCTCTTATTGTGAGAGCTGAATCAAGCAAGTTGTAACAAATGCAGGGGTTCATTGCTGTGAATCTAAAAGGTGCATGACGTGTGAATACCTTTTACAAACATCATCAGTAACTAGTTCTGTTACGAGAAGGACCTATGGAATAAGACAGCATCTTACATGTCGCTCAACATGCATTATTTATGTGATTCAGTGCCAACGGCAAAGCTGTAAAAAACAATATGTAGGCCAAACAGTGAATGACCTCCGTACACGATTCAGGAACCACAAATCGTCAATAATTAATAAGAAAATTGACCAGCCTGTAGCCAATCATTTTAACCTTGTGGATCATTTACTATCAGATTTGAAGATTTTCCCCGTGGAACATGTCTCAAAGGAAGAACTACTGGACTCCAGAGAAAACTTCTGGATGTACCGTTTAAAATCACTGCATCCAGATGGACTGAACATTCCTGACAATACAACCTGATTACTGCATATCTCAAGAGCTCTCAGGAATGCATTGATTCCACATTCCAAATGGAATCTTCACTCATGATGCTTTTTGAAAATTCAGCTGTGTCATCTGTGCAGCCACTGAGCAAACCATCTTGTACTACCTGAGGAAGGCGGAAGCTGAAACGTTGTAGTGGAAATATATTTTTGTTCTTTGGTGAATCTATCTGTTTGAGTCACTTCTTTCTTGGATATTTTATTTCTTTGTGACTCATTGCATCCTTTGGGATCCAGATTTTTGCCCTGGCTGGCTGTTGTTTTCTAGTGATCCTTCATCTTCAAGTATATATGTATATATATATATATATATATATATATATATATATATATATATATATATATATATATATATATATATATCCACAACCATAATGCCTGCTAAGAAGGAGCCCAACAACAGGTGAATCAATAGCCAACATTCTTTAATGGAGGAACACACAGCGAGGAGGAGGCGCTGCAACACAGGGGTGAAGTCCAACCTGATGCGTTTCATGCCGAAGGCATTTCTTCAGAGGTGCCGGACTTGTGAGGCATCAGCACGGCATTTAAAATCAAAACCCCGCCCCAGTGGGCATGGCCACTCCCGTGGCTTTGTGGATCTTGTAGTCAATTTTCCTACAGTGAGGTGTCGTGCTCAAACCTCCGTGCAAAAAGTAAAACCAAGTGGTTAGTGCTGCAGGACTCGAGTCCCCGCTGGAGACATCACTCCTCCACTGACAGGCTCCTGTTCCTTAAGCAGCGGCATAGTTTGGCGTCGCTGCAGGAAGGCTGAACCAGCCTTGGGGCTCACTCCGCGGCTCAGGCAAGCCGCATTTACATCCACAACCATAATGCCTGCTAAGAAGGAGCCCAACAACAGGTGAGTCAATGCCGTGCTGATGCCTCACAAGTCCGGCACCTCTGAAGAAATGCCTTCGGCATGAAACGCGTCAGGTTGGACTTCACCCCTGTGTTGCAGCGCCTCCTCCTCGCTGTGTGTTCCTCCATTAAAGAATGTTGGCTATTGACTCACCTGTTGTTGGGCTCCTTCTTAGCAGGCATTATGGTTGTGGATGTAAATGCGGCTTGCCTGAGCCACGGAGTGAGCCCCAAGGCTGGTTCAGCCTTCCTGCAGCGACGCCAAACTACGCCGCTGCTTAAGGAACAGGAGCCTGTCAGTGGAGGAGTGATGTCTCCAGCGGGGACTCGAGTCCTGCAGCACTAACCACTTGGTTTTACTTTTTGCACGGAGGTTTGAGCACGACACCTCACTGTAGGAAAATTGACTACAAGATCCACAAAGCCACGGGAGTGGCCACGCCCACTGGGGCGGGGTTTTGATTTTAAATGCTGTGCTGATGCCTCACAAGTCCGGCACCTCTGAAGAAATGCCTTCGGCATGAAACGCGTCAGGTTGGACTTCACCCCTGTGTTGCAGCACCTCCTCCTCGCTGTGTGTTCCTCCATTAAAGAATGTTGGCTATTGACTCACCTGTTGTTGGGCTCCTTCTTAGCAGGCATTATGGTTGTGGATATATATATATATATAAATCACAAAGATCCTCCGCCAGCTCGCAGCGCTGTCAGCCCTCGCTTCAGCCGCAAAGGAATCACGAACCACCGGAATGTAGGCAAATTAGATGTTTATTTCAGTTTTCCTCAGATTACGCGTTTCGGGCACCACTTGCCCTTGATCACATATATATAATTTAACTATTTGAGTGTGAATAGTAATTTTTGTCTCTCCGCTATCCAACACTTTCCCTAATGTTTCACTCACTGGAGTGGGAATAGTAATTTTTAACTCTCGGCTATCCAGCACTTTTCCTACTGTTGCACTCACTGGAGTGGGAATAGTTATTTTTACCCCTCCGCTATCCAACACTTTCCGTACTGTTGCACTCACTGGAGTTGGAATAGTAATTTTTACCCCTCCGCTATTCAACACTTTCCCTAGTGTTGCACCCATTGGAGTGGGAATAGTAATTTTAACCCCTTTGCTATCCAACACTTTCCCTACTGTTGCACTCACTGGAGTGGGAATAAAATGTTTTACCCCTTCGCTATCCAACACTTACTCTACTGTTCCATTCAGTGGAGTGGGAATAGTAATTTTTACCCCTCCGCTATCCAACACTTTCTCTACTGTTGCACTCTTTGGAGTGGGAATAGTAATTTTTGCCCCTCCGTTATCCAACACTTTCCCTACTGTTGCTCTCACTGGAGTGGGAATAGTAAATTTTACCCCTCTGCTATCCAACACTTTCCCTACTGTTGCACTTACTTGAGTTGGAATAGTAATATTTACCCCTTCGCTATCCAACACTTTCCCTACTGTTGCACTCACTAGAGTGGGAATAGTAATTTTTACCCCTTTGCTATCCAACATTTTCCCTACTGTTGCACTCAGTGGAGTGGGAATAGTATGTTTTACCCCTCCGCTATCCAACACTTTCGCTACTGTTGCATTGACTGGAGTAGGAATAGTAAATGTTATCCCTCCGCTATACAACACTTTCCCTGCTGTTGCACTCACTGGAGTGGGAATAGTAATTTTTACCACTCCGCTATCCAACACTTTCCCTACTGTTGCACTCTTTGGAGTGGGAATAATAATTTTTACCCCACCGCTATCTAACACTTTCCCTACTGTTGCACTCACTGGAGTTGGAATAGTAAGTTTAATTCCTCTCCTATCCAACACGTACCCTACTGTTGCACTCACTGGAGTGGGAATAGTTATTTTTACCCGTTTGATATCCAACACTTTCCCTACTGTTGCACTGTATTGTGAAATTTAAATTTAAATATTTTTTAATAGTTTAATGTTTTAATTTGTTATAAATTTTATTTTATATTTTAAATCATTAATATATATTTGTGTTTTTTATATTGTTTTAAACTTTCAACATAAATTAAAAATAATAGTTTATTTATTGTTTTAAAGTAAATATATCAGTATAAATTATTATGTTTGTGTGATTATTTTTTTGATTAATTTTATTTGTTATATTTTATTAAAATGTATATTAAATGTATTCTATTTTGTTAAAAGTATATTTAATATATATTATTTTATTTTATATTTATATGAAAGTGAATATTTTATACATCTATATTTTTTACATAGAAATTTTTAGTTGATATTTTTGTACTTTCCTGTTTAAGTATAGGAGTCGATATTTTTGATGTCTATATTTTTTACTCGATATTTTTAACATCAATATTTTTTACATCGATGTTGTGTCAGTGAACCTGCTAGGATTACTCCAGTGATCAAGACAATAATTCAACAAGGTATTTTGAAGATGATTATGGGGAGTCGATATAACTCACCCATTATGGGCTTGCAGAAGCCAAACAGTAAGTACCGCATAGTCCAGGACCTTCAAAAGATAAACAATATTTTGGTCCCTTGTTGTCCGGTGCTTCCAAATACAGCTGTGATTTTATTTCAGATTCCATGTGAAGCTGAGTGGTTCACTGTCATCGCTCTTTGCCAGGCGTTCTTCTCCATACTGGTGCATGAGGACAGTCAGTTCCTCTTTGCATTTTGGTTCAGCTGCCGTGTTTTGGCATGGTACCAAGTCCCACAAGGGTATGCGGAAAGTCTGCCTATCTTTAAACAGATACATAAAAAGTATCTGGAATCCATGAACATGCCCTGTAATTCACTGTTGGTCCTGTATTTTGAGTACCTGCAGGTTGCGTCAGACACCCAAGAAGCTTGCAAGACCAACACTTCTGCTCTGTTGAACCACTTGGCCAAGAATGGACATAAAGTGTCTCCTAGAAAGTTGCAGTATTGTTTAAGAGAAGTCCTGTATCTGGGCACCACATTGAGAAAGGTGCATCAAGTTATCACACGAAAGAATGTTGACGATCATTCAAATAAATCTACCAATTACCCAGAAGGAAGTCAGGATGTTTCTGGGAATGGTGAGCTACTGTTGCCAGTGGATACCCAATTTTTGCCTAGTGGCTAAGCTTTTACAGAAGCTGACACACAGGGATATATCTGTTCTGGTACCTGGGATAACCATTGTTTGTTTGCCTTTCTAGAGTTGAGAGGAAGCCTCTGTCATGCGACGGCACCAGGAATGCCTGCTTACAATAAAATGTTTTTGCTTTTCTGCAGTGAGAGGGAGGGCTGTTCTCTCTCAGTGCTTACACAGAATCATGGAGGGGCCTGTAGGCCATTTGCCTACTTCACAGCCACATTAGACCCAGTGGCTGTAGCCTTGATGTCTCAAATCTGTAGCAGCGACAGGTGTCAGCATAGAGAGGTGTGAGAGTATTGTGATGGGTCATCCCCTAACTGTTTATGTCATTCATTCCATTGAAATTTTGTTGACCAGGACACGTACACAGCCTCTTATGAACAGTCGTCTCACAAAGTACGAGCAGGTCATGCTTGCAGCTGAAAATGTAATGTTGAAACGCTGTGCTGTTCTAAACTCTGTTACCCTGTTGCCCCTTCCTGAGAATGAGACTGATGATGGTGAGATGGAGCATGACTATCTTGATGTCATGGAAATAGGCATCAAGCCAAGACCAGACATTCAGAATGAGCAACTACCTGAATCTGATTACGCACTGTTTGTGGATGACTCATGTTGATGAAACCATGAAGTAAATTTGAGAGCTGCTTATGCAGTTGGTAGAGCATGCTGTGTTTCAAACCAGCTAAAGGTGCCAATTTTCACTGAAAGTCCGTATGGCTTTGGTGTCGTGCACGAATTCGGACAGTTATGGTCCCAGTGGGGATTTATGACCTCTTCATGGTCCCCCCTCCACAATGGTGAACAAGTGAGAAAAATTCTGGAAGCTTTGCAAATGCATGTGCAAGTTGCAGAAGTGAAATATTCTGCACGCTGCAAGGGAAATGATTATGTGACAATTGGCAACAGGTAGGCCGATGAAGTTGCAAAGTATTGTGCCTATAATGCTTGCATATTTAATAGGGAATATACTATTGAAGGAGCAGATGAAACCAACTACAACATTTTGTTAACTACTGTTAATACTTGGGAGGAAATTAAGAGACTGCAAGAATACGTTTCAGAGACAGACCAGCAGAGTTGTATCAGAGCAGGTTGTGTTAAGGGAGATGATGATATTTGTGTTTCAGGAGATGGAAGACCTATGTTACCAAACAGCTTGTTACCACCCATGGCTAGGCATTATCATGGCCCGACTCATGTGGGGAGGGAGGCTATGGTTCAGTTGTTTCCCTAAACATGGTTTAATCCTAGATTCAGATGAATGGCTGAAGTGTTGTGTCACAGGTGTGTTGTGTGCCAGCAGAGGAAAGTAGGTAAGCAGACTGAGGTAACATTGAGTCACATTGAGTCACGTAGGGAGATCAGGAGACTAATTTAACCGAATGCAGGAGAATTTTATTAAAATGATCATGTGAAATGGGTTGAGATATGTCCTGGTGATTGTGTGCATCTTTTCCCGTTGGGTTGAAGTTTTCCCGACCAGAAGGACAGTCTCACAGTGGCTAAAATGTTGTTGAGAGAACTCATACACAGGTGCGGATTTCTGACTTCTCTAGAGTCAGACTGAGAAACCAGCTAATTAATTGCAGATCCCTATCAAAGCATGCAGAGGATCTGTGGTTGTTACTGGCAGGAAATGAATTTGAGATCATGTTTTTAACCGAAACATGGCTGAAGGACGACACCTTGGCCGCTGTGGTATTAGCTATGCCTTCTGGGTTTAAAATATGTTGCGGAAATAGGAAAGGTGATAAAAGAGGAGGGGGGGTTGCGATTATTTTTAAGGATTCCTGGGACATAGTTTCCTCAGCATTATTGAATATGGGCATGGTTGAGGGCCTAAATGTTTGTATCAAGACTAGCCCCACAACCTCTTTCTCAGGGCTGTTGGTTTATAGGCCTCCAGATTGCTTACCTAACATACATATGGAACTATGCAACTATATTGCACAGAAATCCCTCCTATTCGCCAATTATACTGTATTAGGGGACTTCAATCTTCATGTAAACGATCCCACTTGTGCGCAGGCCATGCAGATGGTCTCATCACTGGAAGGCGCAAATCTGCTTCAACTTGTTAAATTCCCTACCCACAAAGCAGGGCATACTCTTGACCTGATATTTTCTAATATCTCGTCTATGAAAACTGAAGTGCCAATCCAGGTGGTTTGGTCGGACCATTTTCTTATTTCTTTTATTTTCAACTTGGCAAAACCTGATCTGCCTGAGAGTGCCAGATACTACCTAAAAAGGAATTGGAAGAAACTGACAGCTGAATGCTTAAGTCCAAATTTGTTAGCGAGTCGTCCACCTTTATCTTTAGACCTTAATGTTAATATTTTGGCTCTTCATAATTGGATTGCTGCCGCAGTAGAAGCTACGGCTCCAGCCAGAATGACCAAATCCATGAGGAAATCGCCCTCTGCTCCATGGTTCTCAGAGGAGCTTAGGGCTATGAAAAGCAAGTGTAAGCAATTGGAACGGCAGTGGAGGGTGGATTATGATGCCTCTGTCAAAATGACATATAAAAAATCTTTGAAGGTACTGCACAAATCCATGAAGGAGGCCAGGAGAGATTATATCGCCAAGAGTATTGTTAATTCCGATAGACCGGACAAGGCTATCTTCAAGGTGGTCAACTCTTTTCTCAAACCCCGTGAGCTGTTAATAGACGTCCGGCCCTCCCTGGTACTCTGTGAGGAAATCTCTACCTTTTTCGATGGTAAAATAAGCAAGGTCTATAATTCTTTTTCTGCCACGACGGCTACGGTTAAATCTGATGTGGTAGCTAGGACAGTACCCTTGCCTCTCCTTTCTGAATTCAATCCTATTTTTCAGAAGGAAGCATTGTCTGCAATACAGAGTTGCAAGTCAGGCTCGCCGGACGACCCATGCCCTCCCAAACTATGGAAAGAGTTGGCAGACTCCACCTGCGAGGCAATGTCCATAATATGGAACAATTCCCTCTCCTTGGGCATCTTCCCTGATTTATGGAAGCACGCCACTTTACTTCCTCTCAAGAAAAAATCCAGTGTGGATTCTGGGGACTTGAACAACTACAGACCTATCTCTCTGCTGGCAGCCCCTGCAAAAATGCTGGAAAAGGTAGTGCAGCGGCAATTGGCCAATTTTATCGAGAGCCATAATATCCTGCACGACACCCAATCCGGTTTCCGAGCTGGGTTTAGCACAGAGACAGCTCAATTAGAGGTATCAGATTCAATTAGAATGGCATTGGACTCAGGGGCATCAGCTATGGTGGTGCTCCTGGATCTTTCAGCTGCATTTGACACTGTTGACCATTCTATATTGACTCAACGGCTTTCTGACAGCGGGGTGAATGGCATAGCCCTGGCTTGGTTGAAGTCTTTCCTCCACCTGCGTACGCAAAGGGTGGCTGTAGGAAGGTGGAATCTGACTATATGGTTGCCCCCACTTTTTTTATGGTGTTTTGCTGGTTTATGACTTAGTTGGACTGGGACCCTGCTATTCAGGGCCCCAGTCTATCTGCTCTCTCTCTAAATGACATGGAGTGCACTCTAGGTGCACTAGTGATTGGATACTGTGGTGCCTTATGAGTCCCTAGTATATGGTACCTTAGGTGCCAAGGGCATAGGTACTTCACAGGCCTCCCAGGGGCTGCAGCATATGTTATGCCACCCCTGGGAAGCAGTCTAAATCTGACACCACAGGCCTGCTACTGCAGCCTGGGTGAGGTGGTGCTAGCACCCTCACTGAGATATAGGTTTCCTATATCTCTCCTGCACACACATATAAACCTATCAGTCACCCCTAAGGCAGGCCCTATCAATCCTGAGGGCAGGGTGCTTGGCTTCTATGTGAGGGGGTGCCTCTGCATGAGCAGGGCCCCTCTGCAGTTCTCAGAGTCCATTCTCTGGTGCTGTTTGTGGATGCGGTTAAACCATATACTCTTAAGTGCATTATATCCTCGCGGTAAATGCTAACTTTGGAATGGCTGCATCAAAACATGTCGTGTTTGGTGTCAAACATCTTGGAATACTACCCCCCGCCAATCTTGGCGGCGGGGGTAGCATTCCACCCTTCTAGAGGGATAAGACATGTACCTGCTGTGGAAACGCGGTAGAATCCTAAAGAGCCCTGGCATCACAAAATGGATGCCACCAGTCACAGACACTGGGCTGCCCTCCTGCTGATGACCGAAACTCGCAGTGGAGGAAGCCCAACAATAGGCATCCTGTCACAGGGAGGTGTAACCACCTTCCAGACAGGGTTTAGTGTATTGGGGCTGGGTGGGTGCACTCTTAGAGTGCTTTGAAGTCCTGCACTGGGGGAGCAGAAGGCTCCTCTGTGCATATGCCAGTTCAAACCAGCTCAGGGGCTACCTGCCCCTGCTCTGGCACGAAACTGGACAAAGGGAAGTGGGTGTAGCCACCCCTCCCTTGACCCTCCCATAGGTGGGGTCATAGAGCTAGTCCATCCCCTCTTTTTAGTTTAAGAGGGGGAACCTTGCCATTGCAAAGCAGATAACCCCTGGACGACGCTCTACAGAAGAATCCTGGCCCTTCGACGTTCCACTACCTTTGGAAGACAGAAGAATCTCCCTTGGAGTCAAGGAGTGACTCCCCTGCTTGGCAGGCACCAAAAACGACAACGACGGTCGCAAACTACGCCGCTCCCGCCGGAGTCCGAAGTCCCTGCAGCCCAAGAAGTGGATTTCCTGACCTCTCCCAGGCCATCGTGAGTCCCCAGCGAAGCTGAGGCAAGTGGACCCCCCGAGTAACGAGGAACCGCGACCCCTGGGTACCGTGCACTATTGTCGAGTGCAACCCCTTCACAACGTTCTACGAACTTGTGCTTTGGACCACGTGTGGTCCCGACCTCCAGCAGGAATCCCTCCGAAGATCAGAGGCCTACACCGTCCCGAGTGACCGTGGGCCCCTGTTGAGTGATTCCGCCCGAGGTGTCTTCGCGATCCCTTGCCCGCTGGCTTGTGGGTCCCCAGAAGACTTCTTAAAGAAACCGAAGGGCTCCCTGGTTGCTCCAGGCCTGCCCTGACTTACCCTCGCTGGGTGAGTTCCACAGACCTTGCTGGTCTGCGCCATCGACTTTTCTTCATCTCCCCGAGACTTGCGGCTGCCAAGGCTTGTTGGCTCCGATCGAGTTGCCGACACCGCAGTCAGCTGCAGACGTCGAGGGACACACCGAATCCAGCTCCTGGTCGTCGTCGACGCCTCCTGGACCACGTGGCTGAAGAGTCAAGGCACCTGCAACCGACCTGAAGCGACCGACGACGGTGGGCATCCATCTTCCTTGCCCCGGGTCACTGCCAAGTGACTTTGAACACTGTCCCCTCTGCTTTCAGGTCATCCTTCTTCAGAATCCAGGCTTGGATTCCACCGGACACTTCTTCAGCTCCCGCAAGCAGCAAGTCTTCTTTGTTCGCCATTGAAAACGACGCCGCGACCCGACACCAAAGGACACCTGTGCACCCGGCTTCCCTGGGTGAGGTAACTCCAGCACTACGGTGCTCCTGTGGGTGTGGGCCCTAGAACTACTTACCCTGTAAGTGACTTGCTTGTAGGTTCTCCCGAAGTATCCTAAAACTCTTTATTTCCAACCGCGACTTGCCCCATTGAAGTTAACGGCGATTCGCGCCTGTGTATCCACACTGCACGCGTCCCCCGTGGGTCCTTTACTTACCTGCCTTGGGTGGTTTTGTGAGGCCCCAGCACTTCTGAAGGCCCTAGGCCTTGTCTCCCTGCAAGTCGTTGTTTCTAAGTCTCTTACTTAGTATATGGTCTGGTACGCCCCTAGGGCCCCAGCCATATTTTGTGCTTAACTTATTGTGAAACGTTGATTTGTGCATATGTTTGTCTTCTAATCTCATAAAGAGATTAGTAGAGAGTTATTTAGAAATAAATACATATATATTTGATATATATACCTGTGTGGTGTCTTTTCATTTGGTGATTCAAGAGATTATATGGTAAAACAAGCTGCTTTACATTCCTCCGAGACTTAGCCTGAAGGCTGCTCTCCACAGCTACCACTAGGATAGCTTTCTTTAAAAGGTTGTCTTAAACCTATCTACCATAAGAGTCGATTTGCCCTGGTGCAAGGTGTCCACTTTAATTAGTGAACAGCATATACCAGGCCAACTTCTCACATTGGTGGGCAGCGTGTGGGATTCCAGCTTGCCATTGTTTTACCAGAAAATCTCTATTTGAATTACTAACTGAAAACCATTATAGGTACTCAAGGTACATATAAAGTCAAGCTTAGTATCAATAAGTTCTACTGAACTTAGAGCTGTGTGCCAAGGGATAGCACACCCTTTCCACAGCTCAAGCTAGGATCAGTAGGCCACAAACTAGTGTAGGTAGTACAACACTGCACAACACTAGAATGTCCTTAAAGGGTGGACCCAGTGGATCCACTCAGCCTCAGTATAAGGACATGGCTTTCTCTGACTTGAGAGCCATGTGTGTTGACAGACACCTGAGACTAGGACAGAGTCCCTCAACACTACACCTGATAGATCTGCTGACAGCAGATGACCTTAGATTGGCTCTAGGAGCTAAGGGGTCTGAATCAGTGGGTGGGTCAATCATAGTATCTGGGTCAGATGAGGACAATCCGAATGACCAAGACTCTGTGGTTGAAGGGCCAGGCTTCAAGGAGCCTGAACAGGACAGAGGAGTTCTCCCTAAGAGAACTGGCAGAGTGGATGAGAGGCACAGATCCCCTTCCAGGGAATCTGAGCACTCTTATCACTCTGGCAGAGAATTTGTCCAAGAGAGGAGCTCATACTTTAACTTAAGAGAGACCTCCTCTGAGAGAAGGTGCAAACTGCTCCAGTATGAGGAAGCCAAAGTGGCCCTCAGAACCAAGCAGTTGGCACTGGATAGAGAAGCCCTGGAGATCCAGAGAGCTTCCAGAAGGGAGGGTTTAGAACCCCCTGGTGGCAGCAACAGTGTCCCTAGAGGCAGAGAATATGTCCCTGACCATAGGAACCTGAGCAAGGTTGTTCCTCCCTACCAGAGTGGGGATGATATCCACAAGTGGATAACTGCTATGGAGAGGGCCTGTAGAGTACAGCAGGTCCCCCAAAAGCAGTGGGCAGCAATCTTGTGGCTCTCCTTTTCAGATAAAGGTAGAGACAAGCTCCTCACTGTTAGAGAAGAGGATGCTGATAATTATGAGGTCCTGAAGAGTGCACTGATAGATGGGTTTGGCTTAACCACTGAAGAGTACAGGTTGAAGTTCAGAGATACCCAGAAGGCACAGACTCAGGACTGGACAGACTTTGTAGATTGTGCATCCAAGGCTCTGGAGGGTTGGCTGGTTGGCAGTAGGGTTACTGATTTCAAAGGATTTTATAATCTAATGATGAGAGAACAGATCCTTAATAATTGTCAAAACCAGCTTTTACACCAGTACCTGGTGGACTCTGATCTGACCTCTCCCCAAGAATTGGGAAAGAAGGCAGACAAATGGGTCAGAACCAGAGTAAGGCCTAAGAATCAGGGTGGTGACCACAAGAAAGATTCTACCAAGTCCCAAGAGAAAGGTGGGGATAAATCCAAGGATAAGTCCACTACAGGGCCCCAAAATTCCTCTTCTGGGGGTGGGTCCCAAACTCCTTCCTCTCCTGAAAAGAAACCCTATTGCCATGTCTGTAAAAAGCCTGGGCACTGGAAATCTGATCCCAGTTGTCCCAGGAATGGCAATAAAGAAAATGTTCCTCCAACAACTACTACCACCCCTCCTGGTACTACCAGTAGTAATCCTCCAGTTGGGAGTAGTGCACCCAAAAAGTTAGGTGCTTTTGCAAGAGGAACAGAGGTGGGCCCTAGTTTAGACAGGACCCCCTCAACAGACTCCTCAGATTCTGATGGTGGTGTAGGATATGCCACCTTTACCATGGGTCCCATAGCATTGGGCAGGTACAGACTGGAGCCAATGATTAATGGTCAGAAAGCTGTGGCATTTAGGGACACAGGGGCTAGTGTCACCATGGTGGCAGGGAAACTAGTCCCCCTCACCAGCTTTTACCTGAGTTTAAATACCAGGTGACCAACATTGATGGTGTCAGAACAGATCACCCCATGGCCATAGTCAATCTCAGCTGGGAGGGGGTCACAGGCCCAAAAAGAGTGGCAGTGTCCCCAACCCTACCTGTAGATTGCCTGATGGGCAATGATTTGGAAATTTCAGCCTGGGCTGAAGTTGAACACCAAACCCATCTTAGGATGTTGGGCGTCCCTGCAAAGGTTAGTGGGGCTGTGATGGCCACAGCCCCAGCCCAAGAATTTGGAGAGATGGAGCCTGAAAGAATGGCCCACTCTCCCCCGAAAGAGAGCACAAGGGTTGAAGAAAAGTCTTCTTCCCCCAGACAGTAGGTAAGGGTCAGCCTCCTCAGGGAACTGACCCTACCCCTAGTGAAGGAACTGCCACAGAGGTAGTCAGGCCTGGCCTGGCCACACCCCTGATGGCAGAGGACCCTTCCAAGGTGGTACCCAGTCTGGAGCAGGTAACCTGCCCCTCTCTACCCTGCCTCAGTCAGCCCAGGGCTGCAGAGGTCAGGGAGGTCAGTGGACCCCCCGGGCCCCCTGTCCAGAGGAAGCCCCCATCAGCAGATTAGGGGCACCCAGTCTAGTAGCCCTAGCCAGGTGAAAATTCCTCTACACACTGAGGGATCCCCCATACCTTTATGTAGGGACCTCCCCAGAAGGACTCTGGTAGGCAAGGGCAAACCTGGGACCAGAAGGTTCCAAACCTGCCATGTCCCTCCAGTGTTCCATCCAAAGGGACCCAACCCCCAGCTGTAGGCAGCCAAAGGTTGACCCTTAGAGCAAAGTGCAACTCAGTCATGGAAAGACAGGCATACATGGTGACCAGTGATCTGAGGAAGCTGAGGCCAACATTCCTAGGGCCTCACTTCCCTACTCAGACACCTCACCGGCCTTGTACTTTACCTAAGCACACCAGAGGTAGTGATTCCCCATGGTGGAGACCCTCTCATACCCTTAGGGCGAGGGATTGCTTAGTGGACCATAACATAGGGGGCAACCATGCTAGTGCAGGTGCTTCCTTATATGGCCACTTAGTCAATATAGGCTCAACTGGTCAAGGTTAGCCTTATCTCCTTTCGTTTGGGGGGGTTATGTAGGAAGGTGGAATCTGACTATATGGTTGCCCCCACTTTTTTTATGGTGTTTTGCTGGTTTATGACTTAGTTGGACTGGGACCCTGCTATTCAGGGCCCCAGTCTATCTGCTCTCTCTCTAAATGACATGGAGTGCACTCTAGGTGCACTAGTGATTGGATACTGTGGTGCCTTATGAGTCCCTAGTATATGGTACCTTAGGTGCCAAGGGCATAGGTACTTCACAGGCCTCCCAGGGGCTGCAGCATATGTTATGCCACCCCTGGGAAGCAGTCTAAATCTGACACCACAGGCCTGCTACTGCAGCCTGGGTGAGGTGGTGCTAGCACCCCTCACTGAGATATAGGTTTCCTATATCTCTCCTGCACACACATATAAACCTATCAGTCACCCCTAAGGCAGGCCCTATCAATCCTGAGGGCAGGGTGCTTGGCTTCTATGTGAGGGGGTGCCTCTGCATGAGCAGGGCCCCTCTGCAGTTCTCAGAGTCCATTCTCTGGTGCTGTTTGTGGATGCGGTTAAACCATATACTCTTAAGTGCATTATATCCTCGCGGTAAATGCTAACTTTGGAATGGCTGCATCAAAACATGTCGTGTTTGGTGTCAAACATCTTGGAATACTACCCCCCGCCAATCTTGGCGGCGGGGGTAGCATTCCACCCTTCTAGAGGGATAAGACATGTACCTGCTGTGGAAACGCGGTAGAATCCTAAAGAGCCCTGGCATCACAAAATGGATGCCACCAGTCACAGACACTGGGCTGCCCTCCTGCTGATGACCGAAACTCGCAGTGGAGGAAGCCCAACAATAGGCATCCTGTCACAGGGAGGTGTAACCACCTTCCAGACAGGGTTTAGTGTATTGGGGCTGGGTGGGTGCACTCTTAGAGTGCTTTGAAGTCCTGCACTGGGGGAGCAGAAGGCTCCTCTGTGCATATGCCAGTTCAAACCAGCTCAGGGGCTACCTGCCCCTGCTCTGGCACGAAACTGGACAAAGGGAAGTGGGTGTAGCCACCCCTCCCTTGACCCTCCCATAGGTGGGGTCATAGAGCTAGTCCATCCCCTCTTTTAGTTTAAGAGGGGGAACCTTGCCATTGCAAAGCAGATAACCCCTGGACGACGCTCTACAGAAGAATCCTGGCCCTTCGACGTTCCACTACCTTTGGAAGACAGAAGAATCTCCCTTGGAGTCAAGGAGTGACTCCCCTGCTTGGCAGGCACCAAAACGACAACGACGGTCGCAAACTACGCCGCTCCCGCCGGAGTCCGAAGTCCCTGCAGCCCAAGAAGTGGATTTCCTGACCTCTCCCAGGCCATCGTGAGTCCCCAGCGAAGCTGAGGCAAGTGGACCCCCCGAGTAACGAGGAACCGCGACCCCTGGGTACCGTGCACTATTGTCGAGTGCAACCCCTTCACAACGTTCTACGAACTTGTGCTTTGGACCACGTGTGGTCCCGACCTCCAGCAGGAATCCCTCCGAAGATCAGAGGCCTACACCGTCCCGAGTGACCGTGGGCCCCTGTTGAGTGATTCCGCCCGAGGTGTCTTCGCGATCCCTTGCCCGCTGGCTTGTGGGTCCCCAGAAGACTTCTTAAAGAAACCGAAGGGCTCCCTGGTTGCTCCAGGCCTGCCCTGACTTACCCTCGCTGGGTGAGTTCCACAGACCTTGCTGGTCTGCGCCATCGACTTTTCTTCATCTCCCCGAGACTTGCGGCTGCCAAGGCTTGTTGGCTCCGATCGAGTTGCCGACACCGCAGTCAGCTGCAGACGTCGAGGGACACACCGAATCCAGCTCCTGGTCGTCGTCGACGCCTCCTGGACCACGTGGCTGAAGAGTCAAGGCACCTGCAACCGACCTGAAGCGACCGACGACGGTGGGCATCCATCTTCCTTGCCCCGGGTCACTGCCAAGTGACTTTGAACACTGTCCCCTCTGCTTTCAGGTCATCCTTCTTCAGAATCCAGGCTTGGATTCCACCGGACACTTCTTCAGCTCCCGCAAGCAGCAAGTCTTCTTTGTTCGCCATTGAAAACGACGCCGCGACCCGACACCAAAGGACACCTGTGCACCCGGCTTCCCTGGGTGAGGTAACTCCAGCACTACGGTGCTCCTGTGGGTGTGGGCCCTAGAACTACTTACCCTGTAAGTGACTTGCTTGTAGGTTCTCCCGAAGTATCCTAAAACTCTTTATTTCCAACCGCGACTTGCCCCATTGAAGTTAACGGCGATTCGCGCCTGTGTATCCACACTGCACGCGTCCCCCGTGGGTCCTTTACTTACCTGCCTTGGGTGGTTTTGTGAGGCCCCAGCACTTCTGAAGGCCCTAGGCCTTGTCTCCCTGCAAGTCGTTGTTTCTAAGTCTCTTACTTAGTATATGGTCTGGTACGCCCCTAGGGCCCCAGCCATATTTTGTGCTTAACTTATTGTGAAACGTTGATTTGTGCATATGTTTGTCTTCTAATCTCATAAAGAGATTAGTAGAGAGTTATTTAGAAATAAATACATATATATTTGATATATATACCTGTGTGGTGTCTTTTCATTTGGTGATTCAAGAGATTATATGGTAAAACAAGCTGCTTTACATTCCTCCGAGACTTAGCCTGAAGGCTGCTCTCCACAGCTACCACTAGGATAGCTTTCTTTAAAAGGTTGTCTTAAACCTATCTACCATAAGAGTCGATTTGCCCTGGTGCAAGGTGTCCACTTTAATTAGTGAACAGCATATACCAGGCCAACTTCTCACAGTGGCCCTACAACCATATCAGTCCACCCGAAAGCATTTATGGTGTGGGGTCCCACAGGGATCGGCCCTAAGCCCACTGCTGTTCAATATATATCTGGCCCCTCTATTTACTCTGATAGCCAAATGGGGAGTTAAGGCAATTTCTTATGCCGATGACACCCAGTTGGTTTTCCCTTTTAAGGATCAGTCTGAAGACTCTTTTAAGAACTTTAAAGGCTGCTTAAAAGATATTGCTGGCTGGATGAATAATAATAAACTTAAATTGAATGCAGACAAAACTGAAGTGCTGTTCTTTGGTAAAACCCAGCCTCCGGCTGCTGACCTGTGATGGCCTGTGGAAATGGGCTCGCCACCTGTGCCAGTGGAATGCGCAAAAAATTTGGGTGTAAAATGGCAGGCTGATCTATCCTTCTCTGCCCAAATTCAGCAGGTTACTTCTGCTTGCTTTAGTAGTTTGAGAAATTTGCGTAAGTTTATACACCTGCTGCCTGAGAGCTGCCATCGGACCGTAGTCCACGCCACAGTAACTGCCCGCCTGGACTACGCGAATGGCCTCTATAGTGGTTTACCGGCTTACCTTGTCAGGAAACTCCAAATGGTCCAAAATGCGGCTGCGAGATTAATCAAACGTGTTCCTTTTCGGCAACACATCTCTCCGCATATTCAAGAATTACATTGGCTTCCGGTAGCCAATAGAATTAAATTCAAGACCTTGACCCTTGCCTTTCGGGCTTTCCATGGTACGTGTCCTGCGTATCTAAAACAGAGACTGGGTGTTTACACGCAGACACGTGCTCTGAGATCTAACACCCAGAAATTACTCTGCACTCCACGAGTGAAGAAATCCCGACTGCGTGGCAGATCTTTCATGTTTGGGGCGTCCAAATTATGGAATTCTCTTTTGAATTCCTTGCGTCAGATCTCGTCTGAGTCACAATTCCAGAAGGCAGTTAAAACATGGCTTTTTAACCTGGCCTAATCTTTTGTGTCCCGTTCGCTGTTTGCCGTGCGCGTGTTACTTGTTACTTTAGCGCCGGGACACCTCCTCGGAGGTAGCTGTTCGCGCTCAACAAATGTCAGTATTATTATTATTATCAGCCTGAGGTGGGTCTGGATGAATCAACAATTGGAGCTGAAGCAGGGTAACCTTATCCTGTGGTGATGAATGACCAAGAGCCAGACCCTGACAAAGAACCTAGTGCTGTAAAACCGCAAGTGGCAGCTAGAGACCAGTGGCCGAGAAAGCAAGAACGAGGGAGACTGAATTTTCCAGCAGAGGGGGAAATTCAAACCATTTCGGATATCTCTGAGGATTCTGATCTGAGTGATGGGGTAAGTGAGGGGACTGTACTCAGAAGACCAAAATGAGCTTGAGTACCCTGTTGAAGGTATTCTTCCCCTGAATGGACTTACTTTGTTGCAAATGACCGAGAGAAAACTGAGAATTTTGGGATAATGGTGGAGATTCAACTGAAGCTTCAGGAACTTGATATTCAATTTGATCTTACCTTTGAACTTCCTTTGTTAACAAGATTAAGTGCCTTGAGACACCTTACCTGGATGTTGGAGAATGTACTTTCCTGGATGTGAGTGAATCCCCTGTGCTAGGAGACAACTGAAACATTTAGTTTTAGAACTGATTGTCAATGAACTTGAACCTCTCCTTATCAGAAACATTAAAATAGACTTTGTAGACAAAGTAAAAAGGGTACCGAGGCCTGAGTCTGTTGAAAATGTGTAGGGTTGTCATTTAGAAGAACATGAAGTAGGGCTAAAGAAGCCTTGCGAAGATTTGTAAATAATAAAGTACTGCATACCTTACGAACTTTGCTTTTGCTGTTTGCACAGGTGGAGAGTGACAGAGAAGAATCTGCTGCTGTTATTCTCCATCCACTGGTCTGACACTTAGAGAAGTAATAGAAACTAATGTTTATTCCAGTAGATGTGGGTACATAATAGGAGGTACATTACTAGTTGTGTAGTAGTAGTACTAATTGGTTTTCTTGTAGGGCTATATTCACCTACATCTAGGTATGGTGGAGGATAAGACTAAACCCAAATCATTGCATGTTGCTGATAATAATCGTTATTCACTTGATCACCAAGAGTTACATGTGGATTTATCTAGAGGAGATTATTCTTTGAATGCTTATACTAGATAGCTTTATGAATATCTTGACACTATGAAAGCAAGGGACTGCTATGTCTATATGCAACTACCTGCATCAGTAGCAGAAGGTATAACTTATCACAATACAACTTTAATTTATGGGGTCTCCTGTAGTTTTTTGTTGAGTCTTTTCTGTGCACAGGGTCATTTCAAGTATTATTATTCGAACTATGATTTGCTCCTTTCAGAGGTTCCTGTGTTCAAACATCTAAATAAACATGCTTAATCTCAAATAAGTAACACAGCCAAAAGATATTTGTCCCTGTTAACACATTAGACCCTGCTTATGCCCATACCTGCTTTCTTGCTTATTGTCAGATGTTGAGAAGAAATTTTTGAAGCTAATGAAGACTAGATACAGAGCAGTGATAGCACATGCCACTAGTTTAAACAAGCTACCTAAATGGTCACAGGAAGGAATAGATCATCAGATAGCAGGGAATACAGGAGATTGGCAACATAAAGGTGTGTGCGGAATGACAAGAACGAAATAGACACCGTATTTGTGGGAAAGAGTGAATATGACCATAGGCTTGAGGCTAGAGCTAGGTAGGAATTATATTTAGATGGAGAGGATCCTGTGATCCCTGGAGTTTATTTCATTTGTGGAAAGTATGCTTACTTCAAGTTACCCAAGAAATGGTATGGTACATGCTATCTTGGTGTAGTTTTTCCCAAAATGTATTGTGTGGAAAATGTGATGATCCTTTGTGGTAACAGATTACTAGGTCCAAACAAGGATCTAGTGCTGGAGAAATTGTGGAGATATTTTTGGTGTCAATCCCCTCTGTAGGAGTAATATTGAATGACATTAAGATTAGTTAACTGTCGACTGTAGTTGACAAGCTGTCTACTAGTACTTCAGGAGCTTTGCTACTTATCAATACTAAAATGGTTGCTATTAGGTCCATGGTTTTGCAAGATAGTCTTATGTTAGACATCCATCGCGCAAAGGAGGGCAGAGTCTGTTGAATGTTAAAGGTGCAACAGTGTTGTACTTATATTCCAAACAACAGTGAGGACTTGCAAAAATACATTAAGAATATTACTGACTTTCAGAAAGATTTGAAGGATTTGGTAGCAACAGGTGCATGGGAAGCATTGGTAATGGATTCAGTGCAGTAGGCAAGAGGTTTGGAAACTTGAAAAGTGGAATAGTCGGTTCTGTTTTGAAGCCTCTTGTGATAATTGCTCTCTGTGCAATATCTATAGTTATGTTTTTTAAAGTGCACGGAGGTTAAAGGTGAAGAAGGGAGTGTAAAGAAAGAGAACGAATGTAGAGTTAGAGAAGAGTCAGAATAAATATTATGATGACCTGAAACGTCTGGAGGAATCTAGATAGAAAATGAGAAGACCACTCGGTTTTAGTCGAGTTCATCTGGTTAGAGATTGTTCTCATGAAGTGATGGCTTGATTTGCCATCAGATGGGGGGGATTGGAGTAGCATCAATTTAACTTCACCCTTACACGTCACAGAAACATAATATACTCATGTGCATTTATCATTCATTATGCTCAGTGTATCCTTATGTTAGTAATGAATGTGGAGTATTCAACTGTACTTATGAAATGCTTCATCGTAGAGTGTTAGAGATTTATAAAAATGTGCACATGCACATTAATGTTTAGGTTAACAAGGAAATCTTAGTTCTCATATATAGTTACACAGATGTTTCAAGTTATGCAACATTTATTTAAAATTTCATTACATCAGAAACCACGCTTTCTTACTTAAGTTACCTTTGTAGAATTGCATTGATTTTGGGACTGTTCGTGCATATAGATCTAAATGTCAGGTGCACATTTTGTTTTGCTAAAGTTAGCCTGACCAAACGCCTTAAGATTTTAGGCTTCAATATTTACCTTCAACGTGAAAGTTTTGCTCGCTTTGCATGTTCTGTCCTATGCAGGTGCTGTCTCAAGGCTTTGTTAGTTAGTGAAAGGAATATTGTGTGTTGCAGTGATAGCAAGGTACAGGAGGAAACATTTGGCAAGAAGGAGACATGTTAATGAAGTAGGAGACCAACTGCCATGGCTGAAAAGGACTCTCAAGGTCGCCCTGATGTTCCAACTGGAAGGTAGGAGATATGAAGGATGTGGCCAATTTCTATTGTGACAAGATGGAATTGTACTAGAGACAATGATGTAGATTTTGTGTGTTAATTGCTGTTCATTTTCCTAGTTAGGCAGCAGATACCCTTTGAACTCTGAGAGGTACAGACCTCTTGCCACATTTCCCATTGTGTGGCTCTATGCTACTCATTTTCCCTGATTTGGAGAACTTTTACTGAAGTCTCCACTATGCTGACACCCTTCTTGCTCCCTTGATTCTATTAAGGTTTTACCGGTCCCCAGCTTAGTATAGGATTAATTAAATGACTTTCGATATCCTCATGCATAGACAGGAGGAAAGAAACCTGTAATCTAATCATCAAATTCTCTTTCTCATCTTTTGTATTGCTGCTACTGAATTTCTTATATGATTCTATTATTGAGGCTTAACTTTATTCGACTATTTGGATTTCCATTAGTGATTCTGTATTTTTACAATATGTTTCTTCAGCTCATTTATATCAGTCTGGCTTTGAGTTTGTAATACATTCTTTTAATCTTACTCATCGGTTTGGACCTTCATTGTGTAGTCGAAAGGATTACACTGTAACTCGAAATTTGATTTGATGTTAACTCCCTTTTACCTCTCGGGCAACTACAAAAGTCTATCGACCAGAGAGTGATAGTAAGAACAGCATAGGGCCCTCTCACTGGCAAAAATCCTCAAACTGATCCCACTCCCTTCATATTCTCGTGCTATCTCTTTCTTTCCACCCATTTTCTCTCTCACCTTCTCTCCTCTCCATCTTCCCTCTCTCTAATACCTTTCTCTTTACTTCCCCCATCCCTTCCTCTCTCTCATTCTTGAAACTTCTCTGTGGCTGACACAATAAATCTCGGGGAACAGGGGAAAGTGACAGAGTTACGAGGAGAAGCCCTGGGCTTTCGATACCGGCCCCCAAAAGTTCCAGGCCTTTGGGAAAATGTCCACTGGAATAAAAGGTCTGTTCGTCTCTGATTACATGGTTTATGTAAACAAATTTACGAGGCAGAAGACAGTTTTGGAGGTATACTAATTTGCTGATTCTGCTTTTGCTGTTCAGAGAATGAGTGGTATGACTGAGGTTGGACTGAAAATTGTAGCATCCTTCAGGCAAAGTGCAACCACATAAACTGATTAGTTTAGGAAGTGTGGGGATATTTAAACTTGATTGGACTGCACAAACATTTCAAGAATTTAGATTCAAAGAAAATGGGAATTATTTGCCACCACTTTGTTTGTACAGTGAGGGGCAGATGAAAGGTGCCTTTGAAGACTAGAGGTTATTAGAGTGGAGATGGGGAGGATAGCTTTTGATGCACCTTGCTTCAGTCACTTTTCTCTTGTCTGAACTCAGCCTTCCTCTGGGTGATGCTCAGCAGTTCGACATTTGCACTGGCCTGTGAAATTGGAATAAAAATACATGCATTACAGGCAATTGTAATCGTATTTTTTTGTACTATTTAAATATAGTTGTCCTGTCAGTGAAGGGAAATTGAAACATCTTCCCTTCACAGCACCAAGCTCAAAAGCGATCCAGTCACACAAATAACCGACAAAAGTCGTCATCTCATAGCTAAAAGATCTAACAAAAGATCGGAAAGTTAGAAAAACAAGTGTTGGGGACATTTTGTTCAAAGGACAGTTACCAGCGACATTTCAAACAAAGAATTCTGTGAAAACGTCCTGTTGGCAAACGGGCCAGCAGCGAGTTGAGAGAACACTGCCAGCATAAAACAGGCTTCAGCAAACTGGCGGTATTTTTCAAAAGAGATGTTAAATTTGAATTAGGCGCGTATTCCAGCAAAACTTCAGGAATGAGCAACTACAGATTCAGTGAAAGCTAGGTCTGTAAGAAGAACACAAAGGGAGGGCAGTGGAGAGACCATTAATCACAAATATATATCTAATTCACTTGACTAATTATGTATGCTTTTGTTGGTGCTGTCCTCGGAATGTGAGTTATTTCTCCAATAAAGTGAGCATTCAAAATAAAATATAAAAAATACACAGGTGTCACCTGTTTTTCTTTAGCCATAAAATACTAATTTCTACCAGTGAAAAATTGGATTGTTGGTTGAGGGATGACATAAGCCCTTCTCAAGCAACAGCATTAATCCTTGTCAGGGTGAACCACAAAAGTCACTAAATTAACAACACAAGAAAAATCCTACACCAATTTAGAAAAATATAGTAAAATGTAATAAATTATTTGACACCGAAATGACAAAAATCTATTCAGTGGATCCGTAGATATCCAATTTTAAACGTTTCAGGAAAATATAGTGCTTAAAAACAAACAGTGCCACTCACAGTTATCTGGTCATGTGAGACCTGGTGAAAGTCACAAGTTCAGGAAGATTGCGATGGAGTGCAGGCTGGACACAGGGACCAGTTTAGTCTCTCTGAAAATGATACTTTCCAAAGTCCAGTGCGAAGAGGTGGAGGAGGCCACGAGAAGCACGGAGAGCATTGCAGATGGTCGTCACTGAAGAGTAGGCCGGGCATCATTTACAGTCATCACTGTAGCACGAAGATCCTGTCAGGCATTGCAGATGGTCATTGCTGAAGCTTCACATTGGCAGTCAGGGCGGGTTGTTAATGCTGTAGCATGAAGTGCAGAGCCTGCGTTGTCAGCGGTCGATGTAGCGCAAAGAGTCAGGTTCATCAGAGCTTTGCATTGGCAGTCGCAGCAGATGTCAAGATCTTGGTGCAAAAGGGCCCCTTCCCGGTTTCTTAAGAGCCCAAAACGTCAGGGTGCAATATTTATACTGGGTGCCCACTTTGAAGTGGAGGAATCTTCTAGAGGTTTCCACTCTGCTGATGTCTCAGGCATTCCCTTCCTCCCTGTTCTGGCTCCAGCTTGTCCGGGGTCACAAAAGACTAGTGACAGAACCTTTGTGAGAGTACTCAGGCAGGACCTTGATGATGTGCAAGTGATATAGTTGACAGCTCTTCCCCCTCGTTAACTCATGGTGGCCCATCCTGTCAACACCTATTTTCCCTTTGTCTCACTGTGTGTAAGAAATACACAAAGAGCAGCTGTCAACTACACCTAGTCATGTGACCTAGGATACCGGGAGCCGACATCAAATGGTTAGGACAAGAAAATGCCATCTTTCCAACAGTGGCATTTTCAGAATTGTGATTAAAAATATGACTTTACCATTAAAGAGGACTGTTCAGGACCTACCCTAATGGTGACTTATATGTATTAAAAAGGAAGGTTTGGGCTTGGCAAAGGTCAAAATGGCAGTGGAAAACTACTGACACAGGCTGCAATGGCAGGCCTGAGACATGTTTATAGGGCTGCTTAAGTGGGTTGCACAGCTAGTGCTGCAGGCCCTCTCGTAGCATTTAATTTAAAGGATCTGGGCACATGTAGTACAACTTTAATAGGGGCTTACAAGTAAATTAAATATGTCAATTACGTGTAATTAAGATTAAAGGTGAGAGCACAAGCCCTTTAGCACTGGTTAGCAGTGTGCAGAGTCCTAAAAGCCAACAAACATGGGATCAGAAAACAGGAGGGTGAAGGCAAACATTTTGGGAATGACCCTGGAGAATGGGCCTAGCCCAACAACTACTTTCTTGCTTTGTGGGTGTCAACAGCTCTGGTTTGTCACATTAGGGAAACTATCTTGTGCTGCAAAACTCATGGGATTGAAGTCTATTCTTCACAAATGTCTGAGATTTTGCTTATGTTCACTTAGAGCATGGACTCACGAGTGACTTTTTACTGGTTTGTAGTATTTTCAGTACCTCTCTTAGCAAACTCACTTCTTTTGACTTCTAGTGTCTTAGTTCTTAGTAAACGGTGAAGGCTATTTATATAATAATGAATTATTGGTTGTATTATAATGCCCTGATGCTTGATACTATTTCTAGCCTTGAGGAACATGGTTGGGAAATAACTATTCGGTGACTAAACACGTGTTGGCTAGCTTATGGAGAAGTCTTTCTTCAAGGATATGATGGTCCTGTTTTTTGAATAAAGTATACAGAAGACTTTGCATACAAGATTTGAATTATTTTGTGGTAGATTGCTCGGGGATCAACTTCTCTTGCCATTTACACCCAGTCATGTGACCCAGGATCAGGCTACAGGCACTAAATGATTAGGGCATGAACATTACAACTTTCTAAAAGTGGCATTTTCAGAATAGTTACTTAAAATCTGACTTTAATATTAAAGAGGGTTTAAATCTCACTTCCTCAGACACCAGGCATGCAATCCTACCTGCTCCCACAGAAACGTCATCACTTATTAAATGTAACAAGGTAACACAATGTTATCCTATGGGAGAGGTAGGCCTTGCAGAAGTGAAAATGAACTTAGGTGTTTTTCACTACCAGGACATTTAAAACTTAAAATTACATATAAAACATTTCATACACTGCACCCTTCCCTATGGGCTACTTAGGGCATACACTAGAGGTGAGTTATAGGTATTAAAAAGGAAGGTTTGTACCTGGCAAAAGGTTAATTGCGCCTGGTTGAAATGGTAGTTAAGAACCTCACACACAGGCTGCAATGGTAAGCATGGGACATGCTTTTAAATGCTACTTTAGTGGGTGGCAGAGTAAGTGCTGCAGGTACACTAGCAGCATTTAATATACAGGTAGATGTAGTACCACTTTAATAGGAACTAACAAGTACAATAATGGTGGCAATTTCAGTGTAAGCCAATTTCACCATGTTTAAAGGAGAGGGCACAAGCACTCTAGCAGTGGTTACCACTGGTAAAGTGTGCAGAGTCCTAAGGCCAACAAAAACGAATTCAGCAAAAGAGGAGGATTGAAGGCAAAACATGTGGGGAAAAGCATGCCAAGGAGGTCAAGTCAAAGACTACCCATTACAGACTCCATCAACAGCCTGAAGAATCTAAAAACCAACGACTTGGAGTCAGTCGAATTTGTTGAATCAACGGAGCAACCAGGAGTGGAAGCAACAAAAACAGTCTGGGCTACATCAGAACTAGCTGAGAAAGTGCTAAAAGAACAATCTAAATTCAATACCTGGGGCATCAAGTTACGACCTTTTACTAAACCTAGATACCTGGACCGCCTAATAATCGACAGAGAAAATCAAAAAGACCATGGTCAGGCCAACTCGAGCACACGATCATTCTCTGTGCTGCGAGGGGCTCGCAGCAAAACCCCAGAGAATATAGAACCCAGAGAACTGCAGAACCATAGATCAAATATAACTAAACACACAGTCCCCCAAGAGTGGAGTTGGCTTTCCAGGACCATCAACATCAAAACTGAAAGTCTGTGACATACCAAGCCAATTGCAATAAAAACTAAAAATACTCTCAAACTCTGCTCTTGGAATATTAATGGTTTAGGAGATAAGCTTATGGATCCGGAACTGCAAACCTACTTACATAAATTCGACATCATCACACTCCAAGAAACTTGGTCTGAGTTACTGACAGCACTCCAGGGATTTAACCAGCACTTCCTACCAGCCACAAAGAGCGCACATTTCGGCCACAGTAAGGGTGGCCTTGTCACTTACAGCTCTATACGGACAATCTACACAGTAGAGGCCTTGGCATATAAGCTAGCTCCTCCAAACACAATGCAAGCTCTACAAATCACCTCCCAGGAGTCGGGAAAAAATGAGAACATAATACTGATAAATCTCTACTTGCACCCGCATGACAAAACTAGAGGAAGCCAGCAGCTGAAGGAAGAGCTAGTAAAAATACTAAGGGATGAGAAAACAAACAGCCTGATTATCAGTGGGGACTTCAATTTAAACATGCTTGATAACTCAGCCGAAGATATCCACCTTGAGGAGGACCCATTTGCATGGGAAATAAAACCACAAGACAATACCTCAGGTGGAAGACACACGAAAACGGCGCAGAAGCTTCTAGCGACTCTGGAACAGCTGGGCTTTCGTGCACCTGACGGAAGATTCCCAGGAGACAGACCACAGGCTGCAACATTCCACAATGCAGTGGCAAGCACAACAATAGAATTTACATTCTCCTCTCGCTGCATGTTCCCAAAGGTTAGGGACTACCACATTGGATCATTAGACTACAGCGACCACTTGCCCCAGGAAATTACAGTAGATACATCGCCAATATCCGACCCATTGCCAGCAAACGCATACTGCCTAGAATACACCTCCAATGACAAAAGGGTAAATTGCAGAACAGACGACCCAAAAAGCCTACTGTCTCTCGCAAAGCAGTTACTCGAAGAAGCACAAGCAGCAGAGCCAGACATAATTGAATGCTGGGAGGCGTTCACAAAAACACAACGACATAGCTCTGGAACTATAAGGGGGAATCTCCAAAACAAAGGAATGGCCCATGCGCCAAATCAATGCTCATACCCGATCATCAGAAATAATGCTCAACTAAAAAAGTTAAAAGTCACGATAAATCGAGTGCTCCGGAGAGTGAGGAAAGATCCCGCAGCATTGAAAGAACTGAGGCAGTTAAAAGCCACCCGCAGGAAATTAACCTGGCGTCTTAGAAAAGAAGCAGATGAGACTCTTTGGGCTAAACTTCTACATGACATCAAAAACAACAATAGTGCACAATTTTGGCAGAAGATTAACACTCTAACCAACCCGCGGTGCCAGGGCATAGAATCACACGTTACAGAAGAGGCCTGGATAACCTTCCTCGAATCACACTTGAACAAAGATTGAGAAACTCGAACTTGTACAAACAACCTCTCGCTTGACTCAGAAGCTTGACCATCTCAAACCGTCCCTAACTCAGTAACAGAACAGGACATCTTAATCACGAACGCAAAAATTTGCAAAATAATTGCTAAGGGCAGACGCGAGGGTGCTCCAGGCCCAAACGGGATCCCTCCTATATTGTTTAAACAAGAGCAGGAATTTTGGGCCTCGGTATTCAAACCAATCTTTGAAAAATCCCTGCAAACATCAATGATACCATCATCTTGGAGGGGCGCGATTACTTCACCCATATACAAAAAGGGAAACAGGAGCGACCCAAAAAGCTACCGCCTAGTAGCTTTACTGGACAATGAGGCCAAATATTATGCAGGTTTATTACTTCAAGAATTAACGACCTGGGCTACAGAAATCACAGCAATTCCACTTAACCAAACAGGCTTTTGTAAGAATATGGGGACCACTACTAATATCTTAGCTCTCTCACTAATGATAGACGCCACGCTTGAATCCAAACAGCCATTATACTTGTGTTTTATTGACTATAGTTCAGCATTCGATCATGTCAATAAAAACCTTCTATGGCAAAAGCTAAAAAGGCTGAATATTCCATCGCTGCTCTTAAATCAACTAATCCTTTTGCATAGTGATACCTGGGTGCAAGTAAAACTGGGTGCAGGAGATTATTTAACAAAGAAGATTTCATCAAGCTCAGGGGTAAAACAAGGTTGCGTCCTTGCATCAACACTTTTTAATCTTTTTATATCAGTTTCTCTGAACGAATGCAACTCTCACGCTCCTAAATTAGGGGGTTTCCAGCTATCTAACTTATTATATGCAGACGACCTGGTGCTCATCAGCTGGACCCCCATAGGCCTACAGCGCCGGCTCGATATCACCTCTAGATACTCGGAAACTAACAAACTCAGTATCAACCAAGAAAAAACTAAAGTTATGAGTGTGAACATTCGTAAAACAAAAACAACAAATAACTGGTACCTGGCAACACGCAAGCTGGAGACCATACAAGAATATAAATATCTGGGGGTTATCATCGATAACAAAGGCAACTACACACCCCAATGTGAGTCCATAAAAAAAGAGGAATAATGACAGCAGTGGCAATATGAAACCTAAAAAACAAGACCTCTGCCCTAGTTTCCTCCCCCTAACCAGGGTGATACAGGCAAAATTAATACCATCCATCACATATGGTAGCGAAGCTATGAGAGGGAGGGACGCTGAAACACTAGATGGCACGATAGCGAGAGCGCTGCGAATGATCCACGGCTTACCGGGATACACATCCCCTGCACAAATGAGGCTTGAACTTGGGTTACAAAGAGAAGAGCTGGCACGTAAAGGTGAATTCATCAAAAGCCGGCATAAAATCAGAAGAGGAGAACCGGAATCGCTAAATGCCTTTCTGTGGAAAGAATTACAAGCCAAAGAGGCCTGCCCTGCCAGATGCTACCTAGACGCCGCTCTTGACCAACTGGGGTTACGGCACCTTTGGGAACAATCAGGGACTCACGCAAGTTTTAAAAAAACAGAAAATAACATAGTCAAGAAAGAATCCCTTTTGCAAGATAAAGCCTCCCTGGCAGAATGGGCACACGGCTGGCTTACCTTACAGTCCTACACCAAAGCTGCGCCTCAAGCATATCTCCACACTAGCTTCACTAAAACTACGAAAGAGAAAATCCTGAGATTCCGTCTAGGATTACTGCCCTCTGCACACTACTTTCTGCCGTGGCTACGTCCTCCTAAGCCAGCAACCTGTCGACTCTGCAGGGATGGTGAGGAAGACATAGTGCACCTTATTACGATATGCCGGGAGTTAATACGGGAGCGCCGTATCCTCCTGAGACCACTTTTTAACAAAAAATATATACGGTCCTGCAGGCAAACAGTGCTGACAAGCTTTTCCGGCAATGATGTTCAACTGAACTGTCGCCTGGTAAAATTTCTTACAGCCATGGAAATCAACATTAAAAAATGATCTAATGGCCTAGTAGTCGACACGGTTCCAGAAGCAGTGAGGAATGCACTACCGTGATCATTGAGAAAGACAATGTCTGGATCTTCACTTCACCAAGAAGTTCAGCGCTGGCAATCGTAACACCAAACAATTCGGAATGGTCGTGGGGACAGCATTTCTGTATTCCCCCACTGCAGCAACGAGCCCAAGGACCCTAAGCCGCGGAATATCAGCAATGAACTTTCAATCCAGTTATTTGGTCTTCATTGTTCTTCAGATACCACCTCCATTTTGCATAATCAGTTTTTCGTATCCTTTTAATGGTTTTTATACGAATGCATTAGCTTTACTGTATAACGAAGGTCTTAACAAATTTTGAATCGAAATGATGAAGAAGATAGTGTAAGGTCCCTTGGCAGGTCATTTCTGGCCGTCCTGCACCCGGTCATCACGGCGTTCCCGCACTTTGCACCTTTCCCCTGCACGCCAGTATATTTGCTGCTTGCTGCGCCAACCATACTGCTGCTAAGTACTTGACCAAAGAGGTTAATTAGTCCGGCCCTGCCACCAATTATGCACCTATAATAGTCGCCAGCCTTCTATATTAATCTATCGCGAACTCTAGCACTGGCAAACAGCTGCACATTTTGCACATCACGTACTTTATTAGAATAACTAAGGATGAATTTTAAAATTAGTTGTCTGAACTCTATTGCTTTTTTGAAACCGTCGCCATTTTGCACACTCAGCCCCCTCTAGCTTTCTAAGGGTCACAAAAGAGTGTGTGAGCTTTATTCTAGTTCATAGGCTTAATTAACAAAGAAGAATGCTCAATGACCCTCAGCGGGTTTTTCCAGACTGCCCACCTCTGGGCCATTGAGTTATTCTTGCACTCTGCACTCCCCACGGCACACCCCTGCACCTGTTGCTCACTGGTCAGAAACACTCTGCTGCTAAGTATGCACTTAACGAGGTTAATCAGGTATGCCCAGCTGCTAATCTCATGCCTATAAACTGCCAGTTTGCACTTTTCTTATTTATGATGGTTTTTAAGGGAACAATGTTTTATGTCTGCCCGCATTTTAAAGCTTTTTCCTTCCTTTTTTTAACCGTGGTTTTTATCTTGATTCAAACTGACACCACGAAAATGTGTTATAAGATGTACGTTTGTAATGGTTTTAATTAACTGTACAATAAAAATGTACTTACTTACCCATTACAGACTCATCAGTCAAGTTCTCCTATTCCTTCCCCATAACTAGGACCCAATTGCCTTGCTTCCTTTCCTCTCATAATGAGCTGTGCTCATTCTTCCAGTTCTACCTTTGATGAAATTGCTAAGTTTTCTGAAGTTTAATTCCAAGTATGCCAACAGATGAGTGTTTTACTGCACTTCCATTTAAGCAGATAAAATATAATCCCTGTAACCACAGTCCAATGAAAAACTGGATACAAGGGATTTGTCTAAATGGATCCTGCATCTTTGTTTTACATTAACATATGGGTAAAGTGGATATCTGATTATTCCTGCTCTTTAAGAACCCATAATTTTGTAATGTGACTGGTTGCACACTAAGGCAGGTCGTAATTGAGCAGCTCAGATGTAGCTTTCTATGTGAGGAGAGGTAAGCCCTACCTCACTTGAGGGTTGGTAAAGGATAGATTTGTGGACCACTGGACATTTTCCATTCCACAAAAAAATGACACTTTTTTCTATATTTCCCTTTATGTGGACTTGGGGATCATTAAGGGCAGCCTTTATGCTTCATAGAAAAGACTTGTGAGAAAAAACATTTTTGTGGAAGCTATTCTAACCCAGGAATTCTCCATACATCTCCAACAATGTATGTCCTTGAAAAGGGAGTATAGGAGGCCAGGGACATTGCAAATACAGAAATATTTTCTTCTGCTAAGAATGTTAATGCCTAGGTATTTTATAGGACCTTCCGTCCATTGTAGGCTGTGTCTCCTAATAAATCTGAATTTTTATTTTTGATTGTGAAGAGGCTCCTACCTTCTGTTTTGTTTACTTGACCTTAAAGTCTGAAATCTGCGAGAAGTCCTCGAATAGATTAATCAGACTAGGTATTGATTTCTCCATTCTAAACCAGCGGACAAGATGGCCTTACGGCATTGAATCTCCGGGATAGGCTGCCTCAAAATGTAGCAATTCCACCATAATCTACCATATAATGTGGGCATTGGGACTTCTACAACCTGTGAAATGCTGCCTCCCATGCCTGGACGAGTGATTTAATCTGTGGAGGCCACCTAACAGTGCCATTGCATAAACAGTATGCCCTGCTCTCATGCGGGCCTCGGAGGCCCCGAGGTGATAGGGGCCACGGTGACTTCCAATAGACATCTACAGAGAGAAGAACAGTGCCCTCTGTGGGGATTTGAGTGGTGGCCTGGTTCCAGCCAAGGGAGAGCTGCCGTCTGAACCCTGGTGACTGCGGGGCCGGCCACATGGAGATTGGGCCTCACCCCAGCGGTCGGGCCTACACTGGTGCCTGAACCTAGGGGTTGACAATGGTGTCTAGATTGATGCCCAGCTTCTCCCCTTCTTCATCTCTCCCATTGGAGCTCTGCCTGTGGCTGCCAACCCAGTGTGCAGGCCAATCTATCCATGGGCTGCTGCATAGGGGACACAACTCCCTCTGATGAGCCTACTCATTGAGGAACGCCTACTGTCTTACTTGAGTGGGCTATGCCAGGGTGAGCCACATTGGGCACTGTGCTTCAGTCTGCGGGGGTGTCTGCTCGCCCATCGCAGGCCACGAGATTATCACTGTCAATCCAGGCCCTGAAATTAATGTTTTTTGCCCCCCCCCCGCCTGGGTCTACGCGGCCTCACTATATTAGCATTCAACTCTGAGGGGGGCCTGCATGAGTGTGTCCACCTCCACTTTCTATTGCTCTGCACTCGGGGCATAATAATTACTCCTCTAGTCCTGGTCTACCCGCGGGGAGGCATGACAACACCCATCTGCTCCTATTTCTCTCCTGTGGCCTACTTCTCGGCAAATACTGACATGCCTTGCACGCGGATCTCCACCAGGGGCCTGGGTGGCATCAAGCTAAGGCCCCACACTAAACTTCCCTGCTACCCTGCACTGCTCATCGGCCAGTCAGTGAGGGGTTGCTCCCACCCCATAAGTCTACGCCATCAATGCTCCCTGGCATCTCTACTCATATTTCCTGGAGTCCCATTAGCTCTGCACAATGGGGCATGGGGACCCCAAGCAAAGACAGCTGGTGTTTGTCTCTGTAAGGGGCCCAAGGCAACATCACTCGCGTTCTGATATGGAGGGGCGCCCTACCAATGTCTCTGCTGCTCTATCAGCGGATGGCACGACCGCCATTATGGCAGAATTATGAGCTGGGTTCCAGGCAATCGATACCTGCTTTGATGCGCTTACCAATCGCCTAGACCACGTGGGGGAGCATCTGGATTGCCAAGCAACACGCCTAAATGGACCTGAATGCAGAATCTCTGAAGTGGAGGATGACGCCTCCAACACTGCAAAGTGCCTAGAAAAAGTGGAGCACCTGCTCAAATCTGCCATAGCGAAAAATGAAGATCTTGAATCTAGGTCACGGCTGAACAATGTTTGCATTATGGTAGTTGCTGAAGCAACCAAAATGGGGTGCCCTGACACCTTCATTGAGAAATTACTTACCGAACTTTTCGGTGCCAGGCTTTCACATATACTTTTGTAGTGGAGAGAATGAATAGATCCCTAGCTTTGCTCACCCTCCTGCTGGAGCCCCGCACCTAATTATAACTCGCCTCCTCAACGTCTGGGATAGAGAGACCGTACTGCGCCTGGCCAGGGAGCATGGTCCTATCAAGGCTTGACACTGTTGTTATACACAGACTTCACCCTTACTGTGCAAGAGGCCTGGCGTAAATTCTTTGATGTGAAATATGCCCTCTGAAAGCAAGGTCTTAAATATAACATGCACTAACCTGCATGTCTCCAAGTTGAGGCAGATGGAAGACACCGGATCTACAACAACCCTATAAAGGTGGTCCAGTTCTCTTAATGGCTCATTAAATCTTACAGGAGACATTGCTTTCCCTCAATGTTGTCACCCCTCCAGAGGTGTACACCTGTATGTTTGCTTTCTTGATGTAATGTCCTAATGGGGTGAATTGGAACTAGGGAATCCCTGGCGATCATAACATTTCGTATTCGTTTTTTAACAAAAATGTGTAATCAGTTGCGGTGCTCAAGGGGAGGGGAATCACCCTAACCCTCCAAACGTTAGACCCTAAGGTCGTTACTTAAATCTGACAGCAGTCCTTGGCTCACACATGCATCAAGTGTAACAAGGAAATTCCAATGGTTATACAAAACAGAAGAACAATGCGATATTTTCAGATCTTTGTCTTTAATTCTTTTTGCCCAGCCAACACGTGTTTCGTCGATAGGGGAATACCCTGCGACTTCTTCAGGGCTAAAGGAACATGATAATAACGGTTTTAAAGGCAAATAGTATATACATTTTCAAAGATGGTGAATAAGCATTTCACCACTGTGTGGTGAACCATCCCGATGGTGGAGGCGGTACACCACCTCCCTGTTGGAAACCATGCGACAGGTGATAGTGTGTAAGAGAGTCGAGTGCTACAATCCACTGCTTATGACGTGCTATGTACATCTGTCCAAAGTGATATTATCTTGTGTGGTGCCTAAGTGACACACCAATGTGCAGCGCCCAAAACTCTATACATCTTAGAGAGTATGCATTCTCTTAATTACGCTTTCTTTCCAGTTCATCCTGAATGGATGAACAGGAATACCCTGCGACTTCTTCAGGGCTAAAGGAACATGATAATAACGGTTTTAAAGGCAAATAGTATATACATTTGCAAAAATGGTGAATAAGCATTTCACCACTATGTGGTGCACCATCCCGATGGTGGAGGCGGTACACCGCCCCCCTGGTGTAAACCATGCAACAGGTGATAGTGTGCAAGAGAGTCGAGTCGAGTGCTACAATTCACTGCTTATGACGTGCTATGTACTTCTGTCCGAAGTGATACTATCTTGTGTGGTGCCTAAGTGACACACCAATGTGCCGCGCCCAAAACTCCATATATCTGAGAGTATGCATTCTCTTAATTAAGCTTCTATTCCAGTCCATCCTGAACCACATGCCAAGGAAAAAATCTCCCTATCACCAAAGACAATACTCCGTCCCTACCTGTACAGCTCGTCAATCTCTTGAATTCTCTCACCTACACAGGAGAGTAGACCATTGTCTAGAAGTGAAGTCAAAAGGATCTACGATGGTTATGTAGACCACATCAAAAAGTACTGATGACCCCCATTCTTGTTATCAGCTTGTATAACATGACTTGGGTCCCTTACCTCTCTGGCGGTTCTACTTCCGACCCGGCTGGTCAAGATTGAGTAGTCCCCTTAAAATGGGTATCAAACGCCACAGTAGTTAAGTCCTGTTGGATAAGAACCAAAAACACCTATCAGTTGGTCCTACCCTGCCTCACTCTATTAAAGTAAATTATCTGCGAATTATAGTGCCTTACCTAGTATAGGGCATGTAATCCAACCGAGTTCGGTCCCAATTGGTTTAAAAATATAGAAAGCCCAAATGTACCATCCGTTCCTGCAAGGATGACAAATCCAGAAAAAAACACAGTATTACTGACCGGAGTAGCCGTTACGTGCCCCCGTTACCCTTCTTCCTGTATCACACGCCTATAAGATCCTACCTGGAGCCTATTACGTGCCCCCGTTACCCTTCTTCCTGTATCACACGCCTATAAGATCCTACCTGGAGCCTATATGTTGCACACACACATGCCCCAAGGGCATGTGTGTGTGTAACATGGGACTTTGAAAAATGCACTTTAGTGCATTTTTCAAAGAAATCGCAAATTGCCATCAACTTTAGATTGACGGTAATTTGGGATTCCTATTTGCGAAATCTGTTTAATGCATTGCATTTAAGGCATCGCAATTTGCGATGCCTTAAATGCAATCGCAATTTAAGTAATCGCAAATTTTGCGAATACTTAAATTGCGATTTTTGCATTTGGGGTGCCAGGTCTAGTTAAAAACAGTGGTGCTATCATATGGTCATCAGGTACCAGGATAGCTACTAAAAAGGTGTGGTCAACATGTTTCGTGCCCTTTGTACCCCAAAGTCAAGACCAAAAGTGTGTGTAGTTGTTTCCCCTGTCTGGGGCTAAGGGTTACACTCTAATAGGGGTTGATAGGGGTTGACCCAAGAAGTCGGAGGAGGATAGAGGTGCTCAGTGCATCTCGACCACCTTGAAGGGACCTACACCACGATCGGGACCCTCCACCTTCTTAATGAACTCGGTCCAACCTCCAGGGAGATGGAACTTGAGACCAGTATTGCCGGCCTAACACATTGGGTAAACCCCTATTAGAGGGTAACCCTTTGCCCCAGACAGGGGAAACAACTATGTGATCCCAGGATTCAAATGTACGATCAATGTATTGGTCTTATGGTTTTAGTCTTGAGTGGCAAAGTATTAGAGCATGTGAGAAAAGGTGGTGTTTTGGTAGTGATATATCATAAAAGATCTGATGCAATCACTCATCCACTATTTAACTTAGGATGTGTCTCACCCCTCCCACAGACACACAGCAAAGGATGCTCTCTGTCTTCTTTGCATTGGACTTCAGTCACTATGCTCACAATTTGAGCAAGCCGGATCTCAGATCAGAGTGTTTTATCGTCAACTTCCTGGAACCCTGGAGTCTTCTCAGTATCTATTGTATTGCTGCACAGCAATCTGATTTATTCACCTTGCAGGTCGCGCTGACTTTTCCTAAGCTTGAGAGTGGTCTCTTGATTTCTGGTGAGGAGGGCGGTCAATCTGGCTTAGTTCATTGGGCTTGAAAAGCCTACAACAGCTGCAAGAGGGCCTCATAACCAATTTGGCAGGAAATATTCTCCTCCTATGCTGCAATATTGATTTAGGATATTGAAAGAATATTTTCTACGTGTTGTGTTTTTAACTCTTTAACTGTTTTAGTACTTCTAAATGCTTCCTAATTTGTATCTAAGTTAAGCCTGTCTGGTCTGTGGCATAGATACCAGGGATAGCTTGGGTTTAAAATAGTGAAACCTTTGACTGAGCCTTGCATGATAGTGGCTTTATTACTTGTGGTGGACACCCAGTCACCCCAAAGAATAATCTACTTTCTTACAATCTTAATATTCAATCTTGCATTAGACAATGATCCACCTCACTTATGTTTATGATTTGTAAATTCCAGTGGATTTAAATTCTGCATATGTTTGTTTTGTTAATATGCTTTATGATGAAGTATGGGAAGGTTTTCAAATGTATGTAACAGTTTTGTCAACACTTTTCTGTTCATTAATATATCTTAACAGTAAGGGTAAAAGGCAATTTTATTTAGCCTCTCTTTTCTTGAATTTAGGCATGTTTACCAAACAATAGTAATAAAAAATAGTAATAAAAAAAACATTGCATTCCCTTTTATCCTAATGTTTGCAAGCAACACTCAATTCTTCTAGCCTGTTTCTGAAAGACTTGGCAACCTTCAATTTTTTCTTCTTGAAGGTTTTATACTTATTTTATTTTGCAATTATTTGCTCATATGCTTGCCTATTGTTCAGTGAAGTAAATGTTCCTGTGTAAAATTGCTTCAGCAAAGAGACATTAAAAGAGACATTAAAAGATGAATATATTGACAGTGCAAGCAAGAAGAAAGCCACTATACATCTGTGGTGAGACGCAATGTTCATCAATTATTCTTTCACTTTTTCATATATTTGTCCATCACTATTCTCATTCTAATTCATATTCTTATTCCTAGTAATAATAGTAGTAGTTAAAGTAGTAGGAGTAGTAATAGTAGGTATAGTAGTAGTGGCAGAGCAATGGTAGTAGAAGTAGAAGCTTTTGCTCTACTTAAGAAATCAGCGACTAACATTAAACAACAATAAACAAAAAGACAAATAACAATGTTTTTTTGTATCAAAAACTTTACACTCAAATAAAATAAATCACACATAAAGGATACTTTTATAAACTTACCTACCCCAAAACAAATGAATCGCAATGAATCTGTTGTGTAACGCAAAGCTTTTGTTCTGACCAAAACGCACACTACCTGCAATGTAATGCACAAATGGTTTTAGAAAACATGGATCCACATAACTAATGTCAATATATGTACCTAAATTCATATGTCTTTTCAAACACAAACAACCCTAATTAAGCTACAGAATTATGTAGAGAAACCAGCATGCACTCTTATAAGGATACCATTAAAGAACAATCAGCATCACTATTTCCCACTCAAATGCACCTCGAAAACGAAATGCCTTCGACTACCAGTGATGACACCTTTATCCCCATCAGCATGCAACAGCCAGAATCAAAATTCTAGGTGGAGACCCCACTTGAAAAGAAGGTTCATGCAAAAGGCAACACTCTGTGGCATCTGAAAATGTCTAAAGACATTCAGACGAACATGCCTCCTTAGAACGCATGCCTTTTCTCCGCATGCAATTACAACGCGGTCGTTACAACGACCGCGTTGTAACAACGCATACCACTACCCCGCAAGTCGTAACAATGACTTGCTTTAGGGGGGGGGTGCTGGATGTTGGAATAGTATTATTTATTATTCCAAATCCAGTCTGTGCAACAGTAGGGAAGGTGTTGATTTTAAATCCAACACCTTCTGCCCCCTCTGCAAGTCGTTGTTACGACTTGCGGGGTAATGGTATGCGTTGTTACAACGCGGTCATTGTAACGACTGCTTTGTAATTACATGTGGAGAAAAGGATTCGTTGTAAGCGCTGTTTACCCATTTGGACTGACCAGGGACATCATTAAGATACTTTTATGCTTTATCATGCTCTTCGTTACACCGTAGAACAACACAGGATATTCCAAATCAACTAAGACAAAGCTGATATGGCAATCTTCTGCCAGTGGGTCTCTCATGAAAGACACCAAAGACTCCACCTGGATATTACAACCATACATCTCAGGGCACTCTTGATTAGTCATGGAAGCACTTGAATCCAATGCAACAAGCCAACTCAACTTCCCTCAGATCCCACAGCAAAACGCCAAGTAAAGAGTGATGTCTACAGAATCTGTGGCTTTTGTTTCGTGATAGGAAAGGTTGGTTGCACATAGCTAACTATCAAAATGTCAAGCTGATGTGCCTTTGTTATCGACAATTGTAAAAAAAAATGCATACACCTCAATATGCAGTTAGTTCAACAATGCTTAACAGTATTCTCCAAATCCTTCTCAGGTATCTGACATGAGACAACTACTCTGGATGAAAGTGGAACCTTCACACAAATGAAGTGATCCACATACAGGAACGGTGTCCTGCTAGTTGTGCACAAAGCCAAATATGGCACAGTGTCTATCTGCTACTTTGATCACTTAAAGTTCCACATTTTTCCAAATACACAAAGAGGTGGCACCACTTTGCCCATAAAGGCATGCTTGATGTCACACAACCACAACCAAAGCACAAGTAAATAGAGTAAGTGTAGGAAAGTGGATTATTAGTAGATGGGGATAATCACCGACAGCTAGTAATAATGCCACAATCACTAATAGGTCCAGTCAAGTCTCAATAAATTAATTCTTGCTCAACGCTTGGTAGCTTAGCAAATGATCCGTCAGGCTTAACTTAGGAGACTGTTATGTGTAAAGTATTTAATATCACCAAAACATTAAATAAGTAAAGGACACAACACAATAAAAATCCAACACCAATTTATAAAAATAGAGGATATTTGTATCTTTAAACCAACACCAAAACAACATATCTCCAATGCATTGAACCGATTATATGAATTTTTAAAGATTAAAACAAAAATTGTGCATTCTAGTGCCAAAAGCTTAAAGAGCCCCTCACAGCTAACTAGCCGCCCTGCACCAGGAAAAAGTCAAAGTTTTAGGCTGATAGTGATGGAGCGTGGGTCGAATAGGCTGAGGACTCGGTCTGGGTCTCAGTTAAAAGTTTACCTTCGGACTTTGGTCCTGATTTAGATGTTGGCAGATAGGTTACTCCGGCACAACAGTGACAGATATCCCATCAGCTGAAATATAAATCCCATTATATTCTATGGGATTTATATTTTGGCAGATGGGGTATCCGTCACCGTTGTGAAAGAGTAACCCGTCCACCAAGATCTAAATCAGGCCCTTAGTCTTTTTCCTGGAGCTTTTCTCTCATCGACAGGCTCATCTTTGTGTCCTCGGGCTTCTCGTATCCGAAGTTCAATTCGACAATGGTGGCCTGCTGCAGAGTGATTCCTTGGTGACCCCTAGGAAGTCTTTGTCCTCAATGTATATGGCATGGAGCTCTGGAGCTTTCAGCAAGACAAACCAGCCCTGTCACTACCATTCGCGAGTTGAAGTCAATGGCTTGACTCTCGACATTGAGCCAGTATCCTCCTGGAACATTTCTGCAAAACTATGCCAAAAGTTTCATTTTCCACAGATATTCCTTATGGAGGGTTCTTTGGGGAACTTTAAGGGTCCGCCAGCTCTGGTCAAGGGTTCAGAGACTCTGGATTGCCTCTTGGGGGCAAGGACTCATTTTCCCACAATGCACCTGCACAGGCCAGGAAAAATCCAGTTGCAACTGGTCAGCTGAGGTAATATTCTCATTGGCTTTGCAGGTGACTTATTCCATCTCTGTTGTACCTGTTGTTGATCAGGGAGTCCACTCCTTTGCTTTAAAACAGGCACAGTCCTTTCTTTATGGATGTTTGTGAGTGCAGCAGGTGCAGCCCTCCTGAGTGCAAGCATTCTATGGTGCAGTCCTTGGGTCCAACAAGGCGGTCCTTCTCCTTCTGTTGTTCTAGGCAGTGTTCTGAGGAGCTCCTGCAGGTCTCCCATATTTATCCTCCATTCTGAGCTGAAAACAGGGGGGACACCCCAACCAATACGGGTGAAGTTACCTCCCTCTTCTATGACCATGACCTGCAAAGCATGGCATATTTTTGACCCAGAATGTACTGTTTTCACAAAAATCAAAATGGAAAAAATCTCTCCTTGGTGTGTGTGTGTGTTGGTGTGTGTGTGTCTGTGTAACCCAACCTAAAGTGGGGCTAACAACTCACTGCACTCTCCTTCCAGCCCCTCTCCTAATCTAATTAGGGGCGCTCCCATCTGGCTAGGGGTCAAGGCCAGGAAGCAAATCTCCTCCTACCAAATGGCTGTATGGTTTCAGCCCCAGGCCTCTTCACACCCACTCAGGGAGCAGCTTGGCACAGGCTGCCAAAGGCTGGCCAATCAGAAGAGGCTGCTACAGGGTTGCTTTAGGTAACTCCAGGATAGTAAGTTCTGCAACTACTTTCCTGTACTAGTTACATTAAATCTAACCATGATAAGTTGTTGGATTTAATTAGACCATTAATTTGATACTTTGAATGATATTGCTAGCTAGTTGCAAAGCAAAGGTAGACTTTTTTAAGTTTAATAAAGCCTTACCCATCTTAGCCTATGGGGCTAGCAGCGCTACAGTAGGGAAAAACGACTTTGACTGTTTTCCCCTACTGGGGCATATAAAACATCTTTTATACTGTCACTGCTTTTTAGAACTATGCACCCATCATTGGGAGCGCCTAGGGGTGACGTATAAGTAATAAATAGGGAGCTTTGGACTCTGCAAGTACTTTTAATTCCAAAGTTGAATTTGGACATAGTTTTATTTTAAAACCAGCCTGCAAAGCAGGTCTGGCTTTAAAATGACACCGGGCACCACAGCAGTGCACACATAAGTGATTTAAGTCCACTGGGGTCTCTAAACCTACATGCCCTCCCATATACTAGGGATCTAAGGGGTAGGTTTTCTTTGCCAATTAGATTTATACCAATTACCATACACCTTTAGAGGACAGAGCACTGGCCCTGGCCCTGGTTAGCAGAGCCCAAGGCACTTTCAGAGTCAATAACCACCAGCATCAGTCAAAAAATGGAGGTGATCATGGCAAAAAGGATGACTTTCCTACAGTGAGTACAAGAGAGAACATGCTCAGATATAATACACCATGTGACAAGTGATTGAGGTGTCTACAAAGATAATCAGCTGAAAGAATAAATCTTCATCTAAAACAAAGCTTTGCCAGACAACTATCAATTCACGATTACCACAGACAATTCTCTGCCATGGCCAACAGCACCTACGAGATCCTACGAGATCTGGCGTCTTGTGGTTTCACCCTTCCCGACTAAGGACACAGGGGAAGTGCTCAGGTTACCCTGAGAAGGGTGATACTACAGCACTCAAGATCATTTTCAGAGCATTTTACATCAAAAAAGGACTTCATCTGTACCTCACGGTGAAGGTATATAGCCTTATGAAGCCCTTCCTAACAGCACTGACTGACTGGAAACTTTTGAAGACAATGAGAAGGGTGATTGCTGTGCCTTCACAGGAGCCACCACTGCAGTGGCTCATGTGAAGACATAAAAAGTTTTCTCCTAAGGTGTGAGGATCATTATTCTTTTCATGTTTGTGCCTGTCAGGTTTATGTGGTGGTGAATGACAGAAAAAAAGACATCAGCTCACCCTCTCTAAATATTGTGCGGGCAGTTTGACACCTTACTCTACCTCCCCCTACTCCGTCATGCCATTAAAGTAACTTTTCAGATGGCAGAGCCAGTGGAGGCACTGGTATCTGAAAACTAGTCTGCCCAATTCAAAATGGAGTGGGCAGACTGCGAGCTTGGAGGACAGGGTACTATGTTTGTAATGGAGTTCCAAGTCTCTTTCAAACCCTAAATCAAGTCCTAATTCCCAACATTTTCTTGATGATGGGGCAGTCTCTCCTGCACCACTCCTAAAGGCCACAAGTCCTCAGAGTAAACTTATAGGCACCAGGTCTCTCTCCATCATGGGCTTTCTGAAGGTGCACTGTATTCCACTCACAACTGGCCAGCTGCATCCTCTGCAGAGAAGCTATTTTCTGCTTTTAGTGTCCCTGTAGCAGTAAACAGAAGTCCAGCCAGATGACCCTTGGAGTGCATTTGTCCCTGTGCGCCAGTGAACATCAGGAGTCATTTAGTCTCCTTTGAACAGCAGTCAGGCACACACATCTTCGTTTAGGAGTCCCTCCAGGTTTAGGAATGTTCTACAGAGCACTTGCCAGTGATTAGGGAATTCCCTACATAGACTCTTGACAACGTTCCCATGCAATTCCAGCTTCCTTTTTCAGGACTCCCTCCAGTACCTTACTGTAAATCATCCCTCATTAAGGCCCTCATTAAGTAAGGTAGCCACTGCAGGGTACTAGACTTAGTGTCATTTCTGTACTTTGCCGTTCCAGGACTTTCTTGCTTTTCTCAGTATAACATTGACCTTTGAGTGTGCTGTCTTTTTTATTAGTACAGGAAAAAAACAGGGCAGGCCCAAAGGTAAGATGTACCTGGGTAGACATGTAAAAGACAATTTGGTGCAGGTTAAAGACAATTTGGTGCAGGTTAAGATGAATAAGCTTCCCATATAGTATATATCAAATAATACTGTGTAGGTTAAGCTGAATAAGCTTCCCATATAGTGTATATCAAATAATACTGTAGAGAAACAAAGGTGCAATTAACGCACTGCTTAGTGAAAGTGAAAAACAGCACGTAATAGGGTGTTTTTATTTATAGAAGCATGATATGAGCCCCATAATCATATACAAGTGGTAATGAAGTGTAGGGCTAAAGGACCCAATCTGTGCTTGTAATTTAGTCCAAATTAAGAACTTGTACCGTAGATATGCATAATGGAGCCCCAAGCAATCTTGTGTGTTCTGGGAGCCATTGAAAACACATACTGAAAAGTAATCAGCAATGGCAATAACCAGTAGCAGCTAGTGTCAAGGCAAAGGAGAGGGGCGGGGTGGGGTGGTGAATGATAAACAGGAAAAAAGCAAAAAAAAGAACTTACCTGCCGTCCACCGCATGCTGCTCTTCTGCTCCTCTCTGGCTCCACTGCCGAACAGATTCCCAGACTCACTACGGCCAATCCAGACGCTGCTCTCATGCTGCTGGCAGCATGAGAGAAGTGCCATGATTGGCTTGAGCAGCCTGGATTTGCATTCCCAGAGAGACTGCGCCTGCTGTCTCCAACCAGGCAATTCAGCTCGGGTTGGAGACAACTCAGTGCACATGTCGGTTTGGCTGTCCTAAGACAGCCGGCTAAACCGACATGCGCACTGACAGCAGTGCCCACCTCTCTCCCTCCATGACTGTCATCGAGATGGTCCTGCCCCCAAGACTCGGCCCTTAAAAGTAAAATGATAAACCTGTTTTATTATCATTTTATTTTTCAAGTTTTGAGGCTGCTGGCAGGGGGGGGGTTGACGCTTCTCTGCCATAACGGAGGAGCCGCTGCTGGCAATAGCTTAGGAATTGTAAAGTGTTTTTTACATAGGCATCTAACAGAATGGCCCTATAATTACCCCCAGATCTCTAATGAGCATACCTATATAATCTTATTACTTGGATGTAAGAACAGGTAGGCTTTTTGACTAGCCCTCACTCAACCCACTGACACGTGTGCTACTTAACTGCTTGGATCGACTTTCTGACAAGGTCAAAGTAGGCTGAGAAACACCCCAATCCGTTGCTGACTTTCACAGGAAAGGTTTCATGCCCTTGATCGAAATTCGTAGAAAGGTCTAGATTTTCAAGCTTGTAAATGCCCCTGTTATTGGAAATATTTCCAATGTTTTCCCAGATGTTTGAGCAGAAAGGTCTCAGTGCCAGGTCTTTGTCCCAGAATCGCTGTTTTGGCGGGATATTTTGCTCACAGTCTCCCCAAGAAAGGTCCCCAGTTAATCTGAAGTGAGCAGAAGTGTCTGAGTCTCAGAGTATGTAGATTATGTTATTTTTCGAATAACTTGTATTCCAAAGTTTCGAAAGAACACTACCCACCCGGTTAATTATTGCCACCTCTCTTATGGCTATGCTTCTTCCATTTCACTCACTGAACATTTTCGTTGGCTATTAAAAAGTTGTAAAGTATCTAAAGATAAAAGATTAGAATCAGCATAAGCCACCTGTATGCTAGGCGGAGAGAAGAAAACAGTCATGTTGCTCATATGAGCATTTCTGCCAAACACCCACAGCCCTTTTGAGATCCTGTCTCCTGTTCGCCTCATGTGCAAGGTGTCCGCTTCCAGATTTGCGCGCGCTGCTGCTATATTTCTTCGAAGCAGCTGTTGCATCCAATGGGCTCTGTCTCAAGTACGCCCACTAGTAGGTACCGTAGGAGGAAAGGAATGCAAGCACAATGTTTTCTTTCTGCATTGTCAGCCAAGCCATCATTTCAATCTTCACATAGGAACGTCTGAGGCAAAGGGTTGCGAATGAATCATAAAAAAATGTTGTTCTCGCTTCACTGCACTAATCAAGTCACAGCCAGATGCTCTTTCCCTCAACATATCACCTAGAATTGACTGCCTGTCATGGGATGGCTTATCACACAAAGGAAAACCTTAGTAAATATCCGTACCTCAATTTCTCTGAAAAGTGAAATGTTTAGGCTAATTTTAAAGGAGCCATCATTGGTTTGAAAGTATGCTCTGTAAAAATGATTTCATGTTGGAACAGGTTTGTGGGGTTAATTAATTAAAGTGCAGGGGAATTTGTGACGATGGCCCTCTGACTATGTGCAGTATAGAAAAGTACTGTATTGGGAGACGCGCGATTCAAGATGGCCGCCGCGTGAGAGACTTCACGCTAATTCAGCCCGTTTTTTCGGGTTAAACGACGAATTCCTGTCAGAAAAGGCATTCTGGTGGAGGACACTGCATCCCTAAACAACTTACCTTTGCTGTGGAGCTTTTTAGACGATTTTGCGCAGCGGAAGTGGGTCTTTTCATCGCCTGGTTCCTGCTCCTTGCACTGCTTTCAGGTACAGCCAGGCTTTCTGTCAAGGGGGCGGAGTGAACTTTCAGGAAAGGGCCTGGCTTGGGCCTAGCCACTCCCCTACCCATTTTAGCTGCTGCACCAGTCATTTCCTGGTTATTTCCACAGCTTTCGCTTTTTCATACACTATTTTGCTTCTGCAAGTCTCATTTTGTCTCTTTTTACTCAAAATGGAAAATAAAAGTGTGATTAATAATAAAAGGAGGCAGCAAATTTCTCCTCCTGCTAAATCTAAAGTAGTGGAGTCTTCTGAACCCTCACTATCTTTAATTTTGGAGGAAATTCAGGCACTAAGGGGTCGATTCCGATTCGGGCCGGAAATCTCTCCGACCGAGCCGGACCCGGAGAGATTTCCGACCGAATCGGACCCGTGCAGTCCGACCGAACGAGTACGATGCGTCCGTATGTTATCGGACACGAGTCGGTCGGACTCCCATTGAAGTCAATGGGAGCCGGTCGTACAACGCGTACGCGGGCTCCCATTGCCTCAATGGGTGCGAGGCGGACAAGGGCGCTTCTACAGCGAGTACGCCGCGAGCGCTTCGCGGCGTACACGCACAGGTAGGGGGACCCTTGGGTCCCCCTGTGTGCGCCTCGCACGGGTACGCAGTACAGGGGGTCCGACACGGACCCCCAAAGTACGGCTCCGACAGCGAGTTCGAGTCGGACGGCGCGAGTCGGTCGGAGCGGTCGAGGTGCGCATCGTACTTACCCGGCCGGAAAACGTCTCCATTGCGCGGTGCGAATCGGGTCCGAGCGAGTCGGTCGGAGCGGTTCGAGTCCGAGCGAGTCGGTCGGAGTTGTCGGGACGCCCGGACGAGTCGGTCGGCGACCCGCATCGTACTCGCTCGGCCGGACTCAGCGTACGGTTCGGTCGGGAAACAGGCTTTCGCATGGCTTTTTTCCCGACCGAATGGTATTGGGTCCGCCTCCGACCGAGATCGGAATCGGCCCCTTTGTGTCAATACAGACACTATTGCTTCTGAAGTTAAACATGTGCGCAAAGAAATGGCCAGCCTGTCAATGAAAATATCAGATAATTCCATCAAAATACAGGATAATAAGGCCAAAATTGACACATTTTCTCCACTTGTGGCAAAAATTTCACCTATGTGCTCAGCATTATTGGACATGGAAAACCGTAACAGACAATATAATTTACGCATATTTAATTTGCCTGAAGATGTTGAGGGAAATAACTGTAGATTATATTTGGAGAATTTATTGCCTGGTCTTTTGCAAGTGAAATTCTCAGAAACGTTTGAAATTGATAAGGCTCACAGGATTCCCTCACATAGGAACCCTCTACACACAAAACCGCGACAAATGATTTTTAAAGTTCTTTGACACCACCATTTGGTTTTAATCAGAAAAGCAGCTAGAGAAATACCTTCATTGATGGTAAATGGAAATAAAATATTTATTCATCAGGATTTCGCCAAAGAAACTGTCTCAATTCGCAAAGAATTCACTGCTCTTCGTCCTCAACTACGAAGTCTAGGCTACAAATATGGTCTTTTTGATCCGTCGACGATGCGCATTTGGAAGGATAACTTCTCGAAATCTTTTCAACGTCCAGAAGATTTGAGACATTTTTTGGTTCATCGGTCACAGCTCTCAATGGATACCAATGACTCTGCTGCTTGACTTTTATCAGTTACGATTTTTATCAGTTATGTCCTTTCTGACACAGTACTAAAAATCTCTTTGTGAAGGGCTCCAGCGGTTCCGGTCATGCTTGTAAAGCGTGTGTGCGTTTCACATTTCACATTTATGTCTTTTGTTTGTTGTTTTTTCCATCCTTTTTCATTTTTCCTTTCCCTTTTCCTTATCTGGAGCTACCTTTTTCTCATTCTCTTGATCTTCTTCATCTTCCTCTTTTGATCTCTTTTCTCCTTTCTTCTATTATGGCTAATACACATAATTTTTTTAAATAGTTTCATTAAATGTTAAAGGATTGCGCCATCCAGTTAAACGTACAAAAATTTTAGATTATCTAAGTAGTTGCAAAGCGGATGTTTGTTTTATGCAAGAAACTCATATAGATAATAACATTTTAGATTATATGAAGAAGAAATGGGTGGATGTGATTGCTTCTTCCCCTGCTAATGGTAAAAAAATGGTGTAGCTATTTTGTTTGCAAAAAACTTCACTGTCAAATTTTGAGTAAAATTTCTGATAAGGATGGTAGATACATTCTAGTTAAAATTAAAGTTCATGACTCAGTTCTATTTTTATTAAATGTTTATGGTCCTACTGCAGATGACCCAGTTTTTTGGACTAATCTTACAACCGAGGTTCTAAAGGTCGGTAATGCCCCTTTAATTGTTGGAGGTGATTTTAATGTTATCTCGGACCCTTTATTGGATAGATTATCTCTTACTAAGTTTCACCCTTCTAAAGTTTATTTTGCTTTCAAATCATTTATTCAAGCCACTAAGTTAGTTGATATTTGGAGATTACATTTTCCTACAGAAAAATGTTTCACATTCTTCTCAAATCCTCACAATTCCCACTCTAGAATTGATTGTTTATTGGTGTCTAGGCATCTAATTGGTTCAATAACTGCTCCTACTATTGGTAACATTGACATCTCAGATCATGCTATGATTTCTTTGGTTTTGAATTTAGATTCATCTTTTACTAAACAATCTAGATGGCGTATGAACACTGGTATAATTTTAAATGAGTTTAACAAGCCTAAACTTTTATCCGCAATTCAAGAATATTTTATACTCAACCCTGAAGGTTCTACTTCTATGATTAATAGATGGTTTGCTTTTAAAGCTTATATTAGGGGTGTAACTATATCTATTATGGCCCACGAAAATAAAACCTTTCGTGCAAATGCTAAAAATCTTCAAAAACAGATTGCAAAATTTGAGCGACTTTTTATTACATCCAACAATCCTCAATATAAATTTAAACTACAAAAATTGCGTTATGAATTTAATTCAATCCTAAGTAAAAGAGCAGGTATCCAAATCTCTAATGCTAAGGCCAGATTTAGTTTTAATACCAATAGATCTGGAAGACTATTAGCTAATTATTTATGTATAAAAAAGGATAAATCTCAAATCAACTCAATTCATGGTGCCCATGGTAAAATTGCTCTCTCTCACAATGAAATCGTTAATGAATTTTTGAATTTTTATTCTAAATTATATAATAAACCCGATTTTCAGGATGCTTCTTTAATCGACTCCTTTTAAATTCCTGTGAGTTACCCAAGATTCCACAATCAGATAAAATTGGACTTGATGCACCTATTACCAAAGATGAAATCTTATCAGCTATAAAATCCCTTAAAAAGAACAAATCTCCTGGTCCTGATGGGATTCCAGCGGAATTCTACAAAGAATTTCAGTCATATCTTTTACCTTTTTTACACCAACTATTTATATTTTTAGATCCACAGGATCTACCTCTGGTTCTTTTACAGAAGCGTTAATTATAGTACTTCCAAAACCAGATAAGGATCCCACTCTTGTGTCTAATTATCGCCCTATATCCTTAATTAATCAAGATTGTAAATTATATGCTAAAATACTTGCTACTAGATTGGGCCCCATATTAGATTCTATTATATTCCCGGATCAATCTGGTTTTATGAAGAATAGATATTCTGCTCATAATACAAGAACCTTGCTACATATTATTGAACAAAGTCCTACTTTAACGTTGCCATCTGGAATTTTAGCCTTAGATGCTGAGAAAGCATTCGATAAAATCCATTGGCAATTTTTATTTCATACGTTGTCCTCATTTAATTTTGGAGATACTTTTATACGCATGATTTCAGCTCTATATTTCGCTCCTACTGCTCGTTTATTTATTAATGGACAAGTCTCAAATCAATTTTTGCTTTTTAGAGGTACAAGGCAAAGATGTCCTCTTTCCCCTCTTTTATTTTTAATTGGCATTGAACCTTTTCTTGCCTCTATAAGAAAATGTGACAATATTAAAGGAATTAATATTAAGGATGTTACTGTTAAAACTCTTGCTTATGCGGATGATGTGCTTTTATTTGTTAGTGACCCTATATCTTCGTTCCCCTCATTAATGGATATTATAACAAAATACTCTACAGTTTCGGGCTACAGTTTAAATACCAGCAAAACTGAATTTTTTCCCCTTAATGTTTATTGCACTCATGATATGCTTCCCATGCGTGAAATCATTTGGCAAAAGAATAAGTTAAAATATCTTGGAATTTTATTTTCCTCATCCATAAAATCAACAATAAATTTAAACTGTGATTTCATCCTAAATTACATTAAAAATAAAACGTCTAAATGGGCGTCATTACATCTTTCATGGTGGGGCAGAATGGATTCTATCAAAATGACTATTGCTCCCAAAATCTTTTATACCCTTGCCATGATCCCTACTCAATTTCCATTAAAGTTTTATAAAGAGGTTGATACATTTTTGTCAAAGTTTTTATGGAACAACAAATCTCCTCGTATTAGTTATAAAAAGTTAAAAGTGTCTAAACGTAATGCTGGTTTTGGTATCCCAGATTTCTTTCTTTATCATAAAGCTTTTATTTTAAAACAAAGCTCATTATGGTTTAACCACTCCTTTTTAAATATTCCTCCTGCTTGGCTATCTATTGAGAAATCTATAGTAAGTCCATTTCCTTTACCTACTTTAATGTCTATGCATAATAATACCACATTTTTTCATAAATCAGTTATTATTAAATCTACTAAAATGTTATTTAATGATCTTGACTTAATTTTTCTTTTTCCCATGAATAATACTGATGAGTTATCACTGTGGTATAGTAATGTCATTAAATTAAACAGGAATATTAGTTTTTGGTTTTCATGGATTAGAGCTGGTATTTTTTATCTTAAAGATGTTTATTCCAATAATACCTTTATTGCTTTTGAAACGGTGCAAGCAAGATTTGGTCTACTTAAATCTGACCTTATTAAGTATCAATATTTGTGCAATTCAATCTTAGACTCCTTTCCCAATGCTATTCCGTCCAATGTTACAGCAGATTTATCAGTTTACATTCAAACAGTCTCTAGATCGTCTCATGGGGTTTCCATTCTATATAAAAAATTATCAGATACTCTAGTTAGCAATTTAGAGATGATTTCATCTTTTTGGAACAATGAACTTTCGCTTTCTTTATCTATTGACACATGGAAGGATATTTGGCTTGGTAGCATATCTGGTTGGCTACCTGTTTCAATCTACCAAACCAATTCATATATCCTATACAATTGTTTATGGACTCCATCACGTTTATTTAAAGCTAAACTTCTTCCCTCTGCAGATTGTTGGCATTGTAAATTACATCCTGGTACGTTACAACATATGCTTTTTGACTGTCCTCTGGTTTTTAAATTTTGGTCTGAAGTTTGCGTTATCATAAAAAAGATTTTTAAACTCCATATTGATGTTTCCTATCAATTAATAATATGTAAATCTGCTATTATTTTACAAAGCTTACATGATTTAGAAAGTAATCTTTTTAATTTCCTAATCTCAGCAGCTATAAAATCCATCACTTTTTGCTGGAAAGATGTTTCTATATTATCTGTTAATGCTTGGTGGTCGTGGGTTATCTTTACTAGAAGAGGTGCTCAATTATCCATGAATGGGATTTCACATAATTCGCTCGCATATCAATCTTTTTGGTTACCTGTTGATGCATATCTATCCTCTTAATGTTATATTTATATCTCCAATTTTGATTTTAACTCAAATAGGCTATACGTATGATAAAATATAGTAGCTCTGTGTAAATCTTATGCATTAGTTGTTATATTTGTCCCCCCCTCCTTTCCTTCCTTCGCCTTTTATGTATCTTTTCAATATGTAATATTTCAATACCTATTGCAATTTTTAAATAATTTTGGTCAATTTGCGAATTGTTATTAGGTAATTGGTTGCTAAATAATAACATTTTATGTAATGTCTTTATTAGTTGTTTATGAACAAAATTAAATAAAATATTTTGAACTCAAAAAAGAAAAGTACTGTATTGACATAGCATGCATGTATAATACAACACGTTTTACCTGTGTATTCCAATAGTATGGTGTTGGTAGAAATTTCCTGATGCCGAATGAGATTGTCGCATATATACATGCACACACGTTTCCATCTTGGTGCACACAAATTGAACATGGATGACGCAGATGAGTGTTTTGCATTCAAAAACAACTTTTCTCAAAGACAAGAGCATGTCTCTGTAAAGGAGGATAGAATTCCCTGACCTCTTTCTGGGCGGACTGCCTGCCTTTTACGTGTGCTATTTAAGCAGGGTTATAGCCTTCAAATAGATGCATTGTGTAGGTCATTACTGGAGGAAAGTCACTATGTTGTCCATATGCTGTGTGGTAATTTTTCAATGTTATTTGTTTTGATAGTGTATGGATGATAACTTCTAATAACAAAAGAGTATCCATTCTAGAGTTCAAGCTCCTCCACAAGGAGAAAGAGGGGGGTATTGTGTTATGTGCCACACCTATGCACCACTCCTACTGGAGTAGGGATGGTAAATAAACCCTTTTTTTCATATAACTCTCACCCACTCTAATAGTGGCATGCTTTATCATCGGGTTCACACTGACTCCTAAAAGTCAGGATGGGCTCGACCATATTCCAGGGAGCTCTTCTGAAAATAGTTACATAGGGGGCGTAACTTTAAAGATAAAAATTCCTCATCCACTCCCAAGGTATCCCTTTATTAGTGGGGTGGATGGGAAAGATTAAAAACAAAAACTATGTAGGGGTTTTAGGATGCAATTGTCCTTTGACCAGTGGCAGCTGGTGACATTTGAAAGTGGTGAGACGTAAACGTTAGGCATGACTTTTAAATAGCGAGCAATGTGAACAAGTTCAATGGACAAACATGGGGCTCAGGGTGAGTCCCTCTCCCGAGAAATAAATGAAAAAAAGATTGGCAAATGGTGCATTTTAAAGCAAATTAATGTGGCGATAAAGCAAGGGTTATATAGTCTTGAAATATTAAACACATTCAAAACTGCCCCATATCTTCCTGCAGAATTTGTTCAACAGTTACTGTAATGTGTAAATTGTTCAGCATGACAACTTTAGCCCTTTAAAATGTATGCTTGCCCAGTGTCTTGCACTGCATGCAGCATTAACTTTGGAAAAATATGCTCTAACCAGACTTCGAGAAGCACCCACAGATGCTGGCTGTAGCCAGTCATATAAAAATATGTGCAGACAGGTCTTTAAGTGAGATGAAAAAAGTGGGTGCTGTCTATAAATGAACATCTCAAATACATTTCTGTGATTCCCATAGTATGCCACCTGACCAGTATTTTGGTTTCTCTCTGAGATGTCATTTTATCCAGATGAATGGCACAACAACTGACATACACCTAAAGCCTGTCTGTATGATTGGCTTTGTCACTGGGTGTTAGCTGTTTAAGATAAATGAGTAACAACAATGATTTCTTTTAAATAATTAACATTGGAAATGTTTAAAGTCTGAAATAGTGAGTCTGAGAATTAAATAGCATTGAGGCCTGTGGAAAGAGTTTTAGCCTTCAATTATGTGTGCTTTATGTTAGATATGTATCCTCTTTTTTTCTGCATATCTTGTCCATCTGCACATCTTCAACCCCCTATCTTTCCTCTTCCTCTTTTCACTCTTCCCCGAATGCACTTACTTGCATCTCTGTCACTTCACCGCCCCCAACGTGCACTGCACTCCCTCAAATTTAAGCACTTTTTAATTTCTCTTACTTTTGCCTTGCAAATATTTTGACATCTGTGTACCCCCTTCACACACATATTCACAGAATTTCAGTTGCAAATGGAATGCACAAATATTGTTCTGTGTGCTCTGCAGAGAGGCCAACCCACTGACAGGCACTTTTTTTGGCTTCAGCCTTAGCCCTCATAAACGCCTGACACGGCTCAAGCCTCAAAGTATGCACAGAAAAAAATACAGATAAACAACATTATAAAATAACTAACTCTTGGGGAGTGCAAGATTAAGTAAAGCATGTGAAATAAGAGAGGAACTAAATCGCTGAAATGCATTCCCTTGGTGTTTTTAACATTCATTGTTTGCAAGTCAATCCTTGTTTTTGTCATTAGGGTTAACTGAGGGGCATGAAGACAGGGCCAGTTTTAATGTCACACATCAGAGAACTGGCCACTGTAAGCACATGTTCCTCAGAAAGCACATATCTCTCACTTTGGGCCTGCATCGGATATTTGGATCAAGTTCACAAGGGAACAAGAGCGAACCCCGCTCCTTATTTGAATCCATTTCACAAAGGAGCAAATGCCGCAGCTCCACTTCTAAAGGAGCGAGCAAAGTGCAGCGAGGGCCTGGGAGTCACAGTGGGGGAGGTTAGCGTGATGAGGGGTCTCAGCACAATATACATTACACATCATTAGCTTGCAAACACTTACCATTACCGAGAACAAGGCACTGCATCAGACGTGCTTACATCCACTCTCACGTATGACGAAAGGGTGGAATCTACGTCTTTGAATGATGGACGTCTGAAATCACGCAGGGATGAAGTTTCCAACACCAGAAACCATCAAGCTTATTGCGTCACTGGCCTACAGCGTGCATACAAACCTAGACCACAATGGCAATGAAGGGCTTTTAAACAGAAAGCCCTGCGTCGTGCATACCGTTAAGAAAGCTGATTTACTGCCTGGCTTCCGTCTCCTGCTTCAGATCGAGGCAGGGCAGGGCAGGCAGCCTGACACAGACATAAAATGTATTTAGAGATACAATCATATCTCTAAATAAATCGATCTATTTAATATTTTGTTGTGTAAATGTGTATGAATTTCAGAGGGGCGCAGCACCTGAGCCCTAATGGAGAAACCACCTCTGCCTTTCACCCTAAATCACCAACATGTTTCAGCCCTATAGTGGCGGCCTAAAAAGGTCCTGGGGATTCGTCAAGGTGGCTTCGTAAACGTGTCACTTCATCAATGACGGGTCTTTTTGGTGGGGTATGCACAATACTCAAAGCATGCACTGAACGTATAATACTTGCCACTCAGGGTTGTACCTGGAAAAAATAATATATGGCATGAGGATATTGGCCATCATATGATTCACCATTCATGACACACACTTGTCCTCTCGTTGCATGCTTAATCACGCATTTATGTTCCATTCATGTGTCCATTAAGTCTCATACACACACATCTCCCAGCTGGCATCAGAATCATGCGTGTAATGAATAACACCGTGAAAGTGCACCACCGTTCCACCTCTTTGTGTCAATCAGAAGTATATATATCTCTCTCACCCTGCAGGACTACTGCGGGTAGGAGTAAGGTGCTTTTTCGATGCATAGTGATATTTTTGTTTTAGACCATCATGCATGAGCCTAGCCGTTTTTTTTTTTAAAGCAGAGTATCCACCTAGAGATGTCCATCTTTAATAAAGCACTAGCTTAAATGCGGTTTCAGAAATCACTGACCCAAAGTGCTGGAGATAAATGTCCCCACAGGGGAAAGAGTCGGCGGCCCTGTAGTCAGACTCTAAAAGAATGGAAATTGAAGCTAATGTCAAACAGAGCAAAAACATGTAAAAAAGTCCAGAGAGACCATAATCCTAAACATTAATATCGGAGACATATTTGGAGTTTAACAGCGCTAGGCACAATGTAAAGCAAACTAAGGCGCTTAATTCTTCAAGGGTCCCAACCCATTACGAGACCTGCTTGGCTCCGCTCCCCTGATTGTGGCAGAATGGTACAACTGGTAATCAGTATTTAAAATCCCTCGGCACCGACCGGAAAAATGTGGTTTCCCAAGTGATTAGATGATTGGAGGCAGGGAATGCCTCGTTTAGCGAGATGCAGATGTTCAATGCGTGCGGAAGCAGTCGGGGGTGGGTGGAATGGCCCTTCTCTGCGCTGGTGCCGAATAATATATATATAGGCTGGACCATTTGTTAGAATAAAATCAAGAAGAATCATCACACGAATTCTCATGTGCTTCCTCAAGTTTACTCTATTGTAATGATTTTTAACACTGTAGCGTGTGCATAGGCTTTGTTTGTACTTTTGGGACCTTGGTCCACTGGTCAGAGGGCTTTTGTGGTTTTCCCTCACCTTGTGCACCGCTTAGATAGTTGCACAATTACAGGACGATACTCAGCGTGCGCCACCACCTCCTGCGTTTTACAAACTACCATATTCGATATATATATATGATCAAGCTTGCGGAAGCGCAGGCGAAACGCGTAATGCTGGGCACTTGCCAAAATCATTTTTGATGCACTGATATCACCGAATAAAAGCACCTTTGAAATCCATGGATTTGCCCTGTGTGGTCCGTACCTGCTGTGCTGCTGTGAAACTGGCGCTTCAAGGACTTTGGTTTTTCCATATATATATATATATATATATCAGCACCAAAGTCCCGTAGTGTCGGCACCCAGCAAGGAACACACGGGCACAAACCACAATATATATATATTCACTGAAAAAACCATAGGTTTCAGACACGTTACAGTTAGAAATTAGCATTTAAAAAACCTTTGAAATTCACTGAAAAAAACATAGGTTTTAGGGAAAGTTATAGCTAGTTGGACATTGCACTAAATCATCCATTCAGACACTTATACACCCACTCATTCTTCAATACGCCTTTCCCTATATATAGTAAACATATTTAAACTTTACATAAACACACAGTCACTGGATGATGTCATCAGTGATGTCATCAGTGATGTCACTGACCATGTCATGAGTGATGTAATATGTGACGTCATCAGCAGTGCATTGCGGGGGCGCGAGTTATAGTTAGCTGAACTAACTATAACGGGGGAATTTCACGGGTTTTGTACGAGTGCAATGTCCAACTAACTATAACTTTCCCTAAAACCTATGGTTTTTTCTGTGAATTTCAAAGGTTTTTTAAATGCTAATTTTTAACTATAACGTGTCTGAAACCTATGGTTTTTTCAGTGAATTTCAAAGGTTTTTTAAATGCTAATTTCTAACTGTAACGTGCCTGAAACCTATGGTTTTTAAGTGAATTTCAAAGGTTTTTTAAATGCTAGTTTCTAACTATGCCTACAGAGGTAGGATATGTGAAAAAAGAAGAAAAAACGCACAGAAAGAAGCCAAAGAAATGCAGAAAGAAGCAACAGAAGTCCACAAAGACGAAGAAAAGTGCAGGAAGAAGCAAAAGATGTGCAGAAAGAACCAACAGAGGAGCAGAAAGAGGCCTTGTTGCAAAATCATCCTGTGCCCACAACTTTTTCAGATGGGTACTGGTGGTAACTGACTCTGACTATCCAGAGCCAGTGCTATGCTAAAAGACACTTAGAATACAGTGAAAACACCTACATACACTAGTGAACACTATGCGTTGGGGTACCCCTGTGATTAGCATGACCTCCTCTGTAAGTCCCTAGTACATAATAGGGCAGGGGGATTAAAACTACCTCTTAAAACGCGCTACGGGGCGTGTTTGCACAGTGGTGAAGGGAGGGGGGGCCTGAGGTGACATGTGCAAACGCACCCCGTGGCTCGTTTTAAGTAGCGGGATTAAGTCCCCATGAATCCTGAGGGTCCCTGGAGCCCAACTAGCCCACCAGGTACCTCCAGTAAGCGCCACAGATCTGCGTTGTAGAGAGGTTTTAAAAAGGGGCGTGGCCTCGGATCACCTCTCTGCAACGCAGCGCAGTGGCGCTTACTGGAAGCACCTGCTGGGCTAGTTGGCCCCCAGGGTCCCTCAGGATTGAAGGGAATTATTTCCCCAACTTAAAACGCGCCACAGGGCGTGTTTGCACACGTCACCTCAGGCCCCGTCCCCTCCCTTCACCACTGTGTAAACGCGCCCTGTGGCCGTTCTAAGTTGAGAGATTAAGTCCCCTTGAATCCTAAGGGTCCCTAGGCTCAAACAAGCCCACTAGGTACCTCCAGTAAGCGCCACAGAGCTGCGTTGCAGAGAGGTGTAAAAATGGGCGTGGCCTCTGAACACCTTTCTGCAACGCAGCTCCCTGGCGCATACTGGAGATACCTGTTGGGCTAGTTGGCCCTCAGGGACCCTCAGTATTGAAAGAGAATTAATTCCCCAACTTACAACTCGCCACGGGCGTGTTTGCACAATGGTGAAGGAAGGGGCCGTGGCCTGAGGTGACATGTCTGCAAACACGCCCTGTGGCATGTTTTAAGTTGGAGAATTAATTCCTCCTCAATCCTGAGGGTCCCTGGGGCCAACTAGCCCACCAGGTACCTCCAGTATGCGCCAGAGAGCTGCGTTGCACAGAGGTGTTCAGAGGCCACGCCCTTTTTACAACACTTTGCAACGCAGCTCCGTGGCGCTTACTGGAGGTACCTGGTGGGCTAGTTGGCCCTCAGGGACCCTCAGGATTAAAGAGGTATTAATTCCTCAACTTAAAATGCGCCACAGGGCGTGTTTGCACACATGTCACCTCAGGCCCCGCCCCCTCTCTTCACCACTGTGCAAACGCGCCCCGTGGCGCGTTTTAAGTTGGGGGTTAACTCCCTTGAATCCTGAGGGTCCCTGGGGTGCAACTAGCCCACCAGCTACCTCCATTAAGCGCCACAGAGCTGCGTTGCAGAGAGGTGTAAAAGGGGCATGGCCTCAGAACACCTCTCTGCAACGCAGCCCCCTGGCGCATACTGGAGGTTCCTGGTGGGCTAGTTGGCCCCCAGGGACCCCCAGTATTCAAGGGAAATTCGTTCCCCATCTGCAAACATGCCAGGGGGCGCGTTTGCAGAGTGCTGCAAGGAGGGGGCGTTGCCTCCGGCGCAATGCCGGTCTTTTATTTTATTTTGTTTTTAAGAAGGGGGCCGTGTGGCCCCCCTTCTTTTTCTAATTTATTGGCCATGGGGACCCCATCCCCCAGGGCCTGCCCCCTATTTAAAAAAAAAAAATTGGAAGGGGGCCGCGTGGCCCCCCTCCCGAGGCCTTAATCGGCCCCGGGGACCCCATCCCCCGGGGCATGGCCTTTTTTGTTTTTTCAAATCTTTTGGAGGGGGGCTGCGTTGCCCCCCTCCTCAGGCCACTTATGGCCCTGGGGACCCCATCCCCCGGGGCCGGCCTTTGTTTTTTAATTTAAAAAAAAATATTATTAAAATTTTGAAGAAGGAGGACGCGTGGCCCCCCTCCTGGGCCACTTCTAGCCCCGGGGACCCCATCCCCCGGGGCTGGCCCTCTCCATTGGGGACCGTGGGGGGTCCCCAATCCCCCCACAGTCCCGCCGGCTCCCCGCGTCCCTCGGGAGCCGGCATTGCTTTTCCACATGGAGAGCTGCTAAGATGCAGCTCCCCGTGTGGAAAAGCAATTTGCTTTGAATTTTGGAAGAGAGAGCAGGTTTCCTGCTCTCTCTTCCAAAATTCAAAGCAAGTTTGCTATGACAGGACGGGAGCCGCGAGGCTCCCACCCTGCCATAGCAAACTACAGTGTCCTGGGGGTGGGCACCCCGGGACACTGCAGGAGCTGGCCATGGGGGGTGGCGGTCCCCAGGGCCATCACAGGCTCCAGGAGGGAGGCCGCGTGGTCCCCCTCCCATCCAATTGCAAAGCCCCGGGGAGGTGGTGGTCCCCGGGGCGTGTGGGGGGGCTCGAGCCCCCCCCACACAGGTAATTTAATTTTTTTAAAAAGAAGCCCCGGGGCGTGGCGGTCCCCGGGGCTGCGGGAGGGTTGAGTGCCCTCCCGCACCATTTTAAATTCAAAGCCCCGGGGGTTGGCGGTCCCCGGGGCTAGGGGGGGCCTTAGAGGCCCCCCAAATAAATAGTTTATAAACTCCCGCATGCCCCCGGGACTTGGCCCACCCGGGGGCCAAATATCAATGAAGCGCGGGAGTCCGCGCTTCGTTTTTCTTTTCACGGCGGGATCCGCGCAATCTAAGCGCATACCGCCGATTTAAAAAAAAAAAAAAAGCTTTTTTTGGCCCTGGGTTTCCTTGTGGGACCCCCTAAGCAGGCCTAGGGGGTCAGGGTGTTTCTACCCTGCCCCCTTTTTGCGTTTTGCTCACTTGTTTCTGTGCCTCGGTTCTACCGAGGAACAAGTTGGCTGCCAACACTTCCTGGTTTGGAGTGTTGACAGCCAATTAGCATACAGCTCGTGATCGGGAGGGTGCACTCAGGGTGCGCGGACCCTCCGCGGCCATAGATATATATGTGTTTTTACTTTTGATTTTCTCAGCAACTACTGAACGGATTTACACCATTTAACAAAAAGGGTTCTTTCTGAACCAAGAACTACCTCTTTGTCAAATTTGGTGTAATTCCGTTCCGCAGTTCGAGCTGTAGCCTTGCATAAAGTTTCCTATGGGAAATTGATTTTTTGACTCTTGTTTTTTTAATTTCTCCGCAACTACTCAACGGATTTACACCATTTAAAAAAAGGTCGCTTTCTGAACCAAGCGCTACCTTTTTGCCAAATTTGGTGTAATTCCGTTCAGCAGTTCGGGCTGTAGCCGTGTCTAAAATTTCCTATGGGAATTAACATGGAGAAAACACGTTTTGGGACCCCCCTTTTTTCTCGGCCCCCGCTTGCCGAATCACCCCGAAACTTTAAGGATAGGAGCGGACCGGGGCGCCCCACGAGTTTTGAAAATTTCGCGAAGATTCGTCAACCGGTGCCAAAGTTATTGGAAATAGAATGTTGTGAATTTCCTATGGAAAATAGGTCCTAACTATAACTATCTACTGGCGACCGCCAGTAGATAATATATATAATATACATATATATATATATATATGTATATATATATGTATATATATATATATATATATATATCCAAACCAATTGCTCACCTTGGAATAAAAGCAAGCGGGACACAGCTCCGGGTACAGACAAAGGATTTATTGAGCACAATCCCAGCGCAGTCATTAAAGTCCGTGAAACGCTTGGGCAGACGCGTTACTAGCCGGAATGGCCGTCATCAGTGCCGGTCTCACAGGCTGGTTGATTCACCTGGACTTGACTCAGAGACCACTCCCTATAAAGTAGTCTCTCGGCTCCTCCTCCTAAATGCAGGTGTGTATCTTGCGCTTTTGACTCCAGATGAACTGCATGTTGGTTATCGCAGTCCGTCGTGGTGCCCCATACAATTATGGGGAACTCCAAACATCCAATGATGCCCCAAATTGTTGGCGCTGGACTGTATACCGCCACAGTACTCCTGGATGTGTTAGTCCAGCTCACACCCCTGTCTGTACCCTTATCAGGCAGCACCATGCTGCCTCCTCTCTCCCCTCGCAAAGATAACCGCCAAATGGCAATGACTTTTGTTCGGGGGCACCGCGTTGTACTCCTCGTACTCCTCCAAAGTTTACTGATAACCGCGGGGCTCCAGACCGAGAGGGCGTGTCCAATGTGGGATCAGCAAAACCGGCTACAAATCCAAACCAATTGCTCACCTTGGAATAAAAGCAAGCGGGACACAGCTCCAGGTACAGACAAAGGATTTATTGAGCACAATCCCAGCACAGTCATTAAAGTCCGTGAAACGCTTGAGCAGACGCGTTTCTAGCCGGAATGGCCATCATCAGTGCCGGTCTCACAGGCTGGTTGATTCACCTGGACTTGAATAAGAGACCACTCCCTATAAAGTAGTCTCTCGGCTCCTCCTCCTAAATGCAGGTGTGTATCTTGCGCTTTTGACCCCAGGAGAACTGCATGTTGGTTATCGCAGTCCGTCGTGGTGCCCCATACAATGATGGGGAACTCCAAACATCCAGTGATGCCCCAAATTGTTGGCGATGGACTGTATACCGCCACAGTACTCCTGGATGTGTTAGTCCAGCTCACACCCCTGTCTGTACCCTTATCAGGAAGCACCATGCTGCCTCCTCTCTCCCCTCGCGAAGATAACCACCAATACCGAGTCGCAAGAAAAAAGGTTAAAAATGAAGAAAAGGGGGCAGGGTAGAAACACCCTGATCCCCTAGGCCTGCTCAGGGGGTCCCACAGGGACCCTCAGGGCCAAAAAAAACATTTAAAAAAAAGAAATCGGCGGGATTTGTGCTGGGTTCATGAATCCCGCGGAAAAAAACAAAAAATGAAGCGCGGCACGCTTTGTTTTCTAGAAGCCCCCGGGTGGGCCAGGTCCCGGGGGCAATGCACAATTATCATGCGGGGGCCTGCCACCTCCCCGTAGCAGGATTAATAATGTGCGGGGGGCATGCAGCCCCCCCGCAGCCCCGGGGACCACCACCTCACTGGGGCTTTTGATTAAAACTGCGTGGGGGCCTCCTGCCCCCCACGCTGCCCCGGGGACTGCCACCTCCCCAGGGTGATCCTTTATTATGGGCAGGGGCCTCGCGGGCCCCCCAAGCCCCGGAGACCGCCACCTCCCTGGGTCAATCCTTTATTATGGGCGGGGGGCCTCACGGTCCCCCCAAACCCCGGGGACCACCACCTCCCCAGGGTGATCCTTTATTATGGGTGGGGGCCTCTTGGGCCCCCCAAGCCCCGGGGACCGCCATCTCCCCGGGGCTTTAATTTAATTAAAGAAGTGTGTGGGGGCTCCTGCCCCCCACACACTGCCCTGGGGACCGCCACCTCTCTGGGGGATTGAGTATGTAAATACGGGGGTCCGTTACAGACCACCAGCCCCGGGGACCACCACTTCCTTGGGGCTTTAAACACTAGGAGATGGTGGCCGCGCGGCCCCCCTCCTGGAGCCCTCCTTGGCCCTGGGGACCACCACCCCCTAGGGTCGGCTACAGCAATGTCCCGGGGTGCCCACCCCCAGGACATTGCAGTTTGCAATGGCAGTGCGGGAGTACTGCTCCCGCCCTGTCATTGCAAACTTCTGCTTTGCTGCATGGAAGCAAGAGCAGAAAAACTGCTCTCGCTTCCATGAAGCGAAGCAGAATTGCTTTTGGACAAGGGGAGCTGCATGTTTGCAGCTCCCCTTGTCCAAAAGCAATGCCGGCTCCCGCAGAAGGCGGGGAGCCGGCAGGGATCACTGTGGCATTGGGGCTCCCAGTGTTCCCCAATGTGAGGCCAGGCCCTGGGGGATGGGGTTCCCAGGGCCAAAAGTGGCCCAGGGAAGGGGGGCCACACGGCCCCCCTCCCTTTTGTTATTAGTTTAAAAAAACAAATAAGGCCGGGCCCCGGGGATGTGGTCCCCGGGGCCAAAATTGGCCTCAGGAGGGGGGCCACGCAGGCCCCCTCCAAATAAAAAAAAAAAAAGAAAGGCTGGCCAGGCCCTGGGGGATGGGGTCCCTGGGCCAAGACAGGCCCAGGGAAGGGGGGCCACATGGCCCCCCTTCCAAAAATAAATTTTTGCTGGGCCCCAGGGCCAAAACCGGCATGGGGAGGGGGGCCCCACGGCCCCCATCCCCTGTAAAAAATGAAAAAAGGAAAGGCCTAGCTCCGAGGGATGGGGTCCCCGGGGCCGTAATCGGCCTCAGGAGGGGGGCCTCGTGCCCCCCCTCCTTTTCATAAAAAAATATGGCTCAGGTCCCGGGGGATGGGGTCCCTGGGGCCCAAAAGGCTCAAGAGAAGTGGGGCCACACAGCCCCCCTTCTTAATTTTTTTTTTTTTTTTTAAACGGCAACTCGCCGGAGGCCCCGCCCCCTCCCTGCATGACTTTGCAAACGTGCCTCCTTGCATGCTCTGTGTTGGGGGATTAAGTCCCCGTGGGTACTGAGGGTCCCTGGGGGCCAACTAGGCAACCAGGGACCTCCAGTAAGTCCCCCACAGTGGGATTGCTGACAGATGGTATGAGGCCACGCCCATTTTTACACCATCTGCAAACACACCTCTTGGCGCACTGCTGGTGGGTTGATGAGGACCCCTTGTGTCCTGAGGACCTCAGGACTAAAGTGGACTTCATCCCCCAAGCAGAAGTGTGCCAGGAGGCGTGTTTGCAGAGTGGGGTAAAAAGGGGGCGTGGCCTCTGACCACTCTCAGCAATCCAGCTGTGTGGGGCTTACTAGAGGTAACAAGAGGGCAAGTTGGCCCCCAGGGACCGGCATGAGACAAGGGGACTTCATCCCCAACAAAGAGCACATCAGGAGGCGCGTTTGCAGAGCGGTGGAGAAAGGGGGCGTGGCCTGTGTCCCCCTCTCAGCAATCCCACTGTGTGGGGCTTGCTAGAGGTAACAGTTAGGCTATTTGGCCCTTAAGGACCCCCACAAGTAAAGGGTACTTTAATCCCCAACCAAGAGCGTGCCAGGGAGCGCGTTTGCAGAGTGGTGGGCAAAGGGGGCATGGACTGCTATGAGAACTTACCAATCCTGCTGTGTGGGACTTACTGGAGGTAATAGGAGGGGTAATTGGCCCCAAGGATGTTCTTGGGGGCCAACTACCCCTCCTGTTACCTCCAGTAAGTCCCACACAGTGGGATTGCTAAGAGGTCTTCGGAAGCCACGCCCCCTTTCTCCACCACTCTGCAAACGCACCTCCTGGCAAACTACTGGTTGGGGGATGAAGTCCACTTTACTCCTGTGGGACTTTGGGTGCCAAGAAGCCCTCCTGGTACCTCCTGTAAGTCCTACGCAGTGGAATTCCTGAGCGCTGGTCGGAGGCCCAGCCCCATTTCTCCACCACTCTGCAAACGCGACTAGTAGTTAAAGAAGCATTTGCAACGTAATAGGTCTCGCATTTGCTAGAGTTAGAACTATTGGTGATGTAAATGTAAAAGTTTTTTACTAATGTTTTTTGGAGTGGAGTGGATGTACGTTGTGTGTAGTGGAATTATGTGGTATGCTGTGCAGTGAAATTAAGTGGATAGAAAGTATGTGGTATTTAGTGTATAGGAATTATGTAGAGTGGGATTATGTGTTATGGAGAGTAATTATGTGGTATGGTAGTCTGTGTTGTGGAGTGGTAACCTCAGGTTTAGTCTTCCTTGTTTCCATAGAAGCTAAACTATAAACTCAATGAGACAAAAAAGAAGGAACCACTGAGGAGCACTTCTGGACCTAGTCAGAGGTATGAGCAGGGCCACTGGAATTATGCGACTTTTTGGCTGCCCGACTTTCGCACAATTATACATTTACTGCAATTACCACATAATCCATCATCTGCTGCATAATCTACAGATTTGAACAAAAAAAACCTTGTTTCTAGCTCAAACGGCTCAAACATTACCAAAAATGCAGCGACAAGTGTTATAGCGTGGTGGAAGGCCCTTTAAAAACATAGAATGGTCACCTGTTACTTATTGCTAAATGTGGGTGTTAAAGTTGTACTAATGGTGTGCAAACCACTCTTGCTTTTTTCTGCGCCTCTCTTGCCTCTTTCTGCATTTCTCTTGCTTCTTTTGGCACCTTTCTTCCTTTTCTGCACTTCTATTGCCTCTTTCTGCACATCTCTTTCGCTTTCTGCACCTCCCTTCTTTCTGCACCTCTCTTGCCTCTTTCTGCACTTCTCTTGCCTCTTTCTGCACCCTTCTTGCCTCTTTCTTCACCTCTGTTGCTTCTTTCTGCACTTCTCTTGCTTCTTTCTGCACCTCTCTTGCTTCTTTCTGCACTTCTCTTGCCTCTTTCTGCACATCTGTTGCTTCTTTCTGCACCTCTCTTGCAAATTTCTGCACCCCTTGTGCCTCTTTGTGTACCTCCCTTGCCTCTTTCTGCACCTCTTTTGCTTTTTTCTGCATTTCTCTTGCCTCTTTCTGCATCCCACTTTCCTCTTTCTGCACCTCTGTTGGTTCTGTCTGCACTGCTCTTGCTTCTGTCTGCTACTCTCTTGCACATTTCTGCACCCCTCTTGCCTCTTTCTGCACCTCTTTTGCTTTTTTCGGCACTTCTCTTGCCTCTTTCTGCACCCCTCTTGCTTCTTTCTGCACCTCTGTTGGTTCTTTCTGCACTGCTCATGCTTCTGTCTGCTACTCTCTTGCACATTTCTGCACCCCTCTTGCCTCTTTCTGCACCTCTGCTGGTTCTTTCTGCACCTCTCTTGCCTCTGTCTGCACCCCTGTTCCCTCTTTCTGCACCTCTTTTGCCTGTTTCTGCAACTCTCTTGCCTCTTTCTGCACTTTTCTTGCCTCTTTCTCCACCTCTGTTGCTTCCTTATGCACTTCTCTTGCCTCTTTCTGCAGCCCTCTTACCTCTTTCTGCACCTCTGTTGCTTCTTTCTGTACTTCTCTTGCTTCTTTCTACACCTCTCTTAACTCTTTCTGCACCCCTCTTGCCTCTTTCTGTACTTCTCTTGGTTCTTTCTGCACCTATCTTGCCTCTGTCTGCACCCCTCTTCCCTCTTTCTGCACCTCTTTTGCCTGTTTCTGCAACTCTCTTGCCTCTTTCTGCACTTTTCTTGCCTCTTTCTGTACCTCTGTTGCTTCCTTATGCGCTTCTCTTGCCTCTTTCTGCACCCCTCTTGCCTCTTTCTGCACCTCTGTTGCTTCTTTCTGCAGTTCTCTTGCTTCTTTCTAAACCTCTCTTTCTGTATCCCTCTGGCCTCGTTCTGCACCCTTCTTCCCTCTTTGTGCACCCCCTTGCCTCTTTCTGCACCTCTCTTGCCTCTTTCTGCACCCCTCTTGCCTCTTTCTGCACCTTTTTTTAAAATTGTTTCCGCACTTATTTAGCCTCTTTCTGTATCCCTCTTGCCTCCTTCTGCACCTTTGTTGTTTCTTTTTGAACTGCTCTTACTTCTTTCTGCACCTCTCTTGCAAATTTCTGTACCCCTCTTGCCTCTTTCTGCACCCCTCTTGCCTCCTTCTGTACCTCTGTTGGTTCTTTCTGCACTGCTTTTGCTTCTTTCTGCACCACTTTTGCCTGTTTCTGCAACTCTCTTGCCTCTTTCTGCACTTCTCTTGCCTCCATCTGCACCTCTGTTGCTTCTTTCTGCACTTCTTTTGCTTCTTTCTGCATCCCTCTTGCATCTGCCTGCACCCTTCTTCCCTCTTTTTGCACCTCTCTTGCCTCTTTCTGCAGGCCTGTTCCCTTTTTCTGCACCTCTCTTGCCTGTTTCTGCAACTCTCTTTCCTCTTTCTGCAGTTCTCTTGCCTCCTTCTACACCTCTGTTACTTCTTTCTGCACTTCTCTTGCCTCTTTCTGCACCCCTCTTATCTGTTTCTGCACCTCTGTTGGTTCTTTCTGCACTGCTCTTGCTTCTTTCTGGACCTCTTTTGCAAATTTCGGCACCCCTCTTGCTTCTGTCTGCTACTCTCTTGCACATTTCTGCACCCCTCTTGTCTCTTTCTGCACCTCTTTTGCTTCTTTCTGCACTTCTTTTGCCTCTGTCTGCACCCCTGTTTCCTCTTTCTGCACCTCTTTTGCCTGTTTCTGCAAATCTCTTGCCTCTTTCTGAACTTTTCTTGCCTCTTTCTGCACCTTTGTTGCTTCTTTCTGCAGTTCTCTTGCTTCTTTCTACACCTCTCTTGCTTCTTTCTGCACCCCTCTTGCCTCATTCTGCACCCTTATTCCCTTTTGTGCACCCCTCTTGCCTCTTTCTGCACCTCTCTTGCCTCATTCTGCACCCTCTTGCCTCTTTCTGCACCTCTTTTGCTTGTTTCTGCACTTCTTTTGCCTCTTTCTGTACCCCTCTTGCCTCCTTCTGTACCTCTGTTGTTTCTTTTGCACTGCTCTTGCTTCTTTCTGCACCTCTCTTGCAAATTCCTCCACCCCTCTTGCCTCTTTATGCACCCCTCTTGCCTCCTCTTGTACCTCTGTTGGTTCTTTCTGCACTGCTCTTGCTTCTTTCTGTACCTCTTTTGCCTGCTTCTGCAACTCTCTTGCCTCTTTCTGCACCTCTGTTGCTTCTTTCTGCACTTCACTTGCCTCTTTCTGCACCCCTGTTGCCTCTTTCTGCACATCTGTTGCTTTTTTATGCACTTCTTTTGCTTTTTTCTGCACTTCTGTTGCTTCTTTCTGCACCCCTCTTGCCTCTGTCTGCACCCTTGTTCCTTCTTTCTGCACCTCTCTTGCCTCTTTCTGCACCCCTGTTCCCTTTTTCTGCACCTCTCTTGCCTGTTTCTGCAACTCTCTTTCCTCTTTCTGCAGTTCTCTTGCCTCCTTCTGCAAGTCTGTTGCTTCTTTATGCTCCTCTCTTGCCTCTTTCTGCACCCCTCTTGTCTCTTTCTGCTCCTCTCTTGGTTCTTTCTGCACCTCTCTTGCCTCTGTCTGCACCCCTCTTCCCTCTTTCTGCACCTCTTTTGCCTGTTTCTGCAACTCTCTTGCCTCTTTTTGCACTTATCTTGGTTGTTTCTGCACCTCTGTTGCTTCGTTCTGCACTTCTCTTGCCTCTTTCTGCACCCCTTTTGCCTCTTTCTTCACCTCTGTTGCTTCTTTCTGCAGTTCCCTTGCTTATTTCTACACCTCTCTTGCTTCCTTCTGCACCCCTTTTGCTTCGTTCTGCACCCTTCTTCCATCTTTGTGCAGCCCTCTTGCCTCTTTCTGCACCTCTCTTGCCTCATTCTGCACCCCTCTTGTCTCTTTCTGCACCTCTTTTGCTTGTTTCTGCACTTCTTTTGCCTCTTTCTGTACACCTCTTGCCTCCTTCTGCACCTCTGTTGTTTCTTTTTGCACTGCTCTTGCTTCTTTCTGCACCTCTCTTGCAAATTTCTGCACCCCCCTTGCCTCTTTCTGCACCCCTCTTGCCTTCTTCTGTACCTCTGTTGGTTCTTTCTGCACTGCTCTTGCTTCTTTCTGCACCTCTTTTGCCTGTTTCTGCAACTCTCTTGCCTCTTTCTGCACTTCTCTTCCCTCCTTCTGCACATCTGTTTTCTTCTTTCTGCACTTCTCTTGCCTCTTTCTGTACCCATCTTGCCTTTTTCTGCACCTCTGTTGCTTCTTTCTGCACTTCTTTTGCTTATTTCTGCACTTTTGTTGCTTCTTTCTGCACCCCTCTTGCCTCTGCCTGCACCCTTCTTCCCTCTTTCTGCACCTCTCTTGTCTCTTTCTGCAGCCCTGTTCCCTTTTTCTGCACCTCTCTTGCCTGTTTCTGTAACTCTCTTTCCTCTTTCTACACTTCTCTTGCCTCTTTCTGCACCCCTCATGCCTCTTTCTGCACCTCTGTTGCTTCTTTCTGCACTTCTTTTGCTTTTTCTGCACTTTAGTTGCTTCTTTCTGCACCACTCTTGCCTCTGGCTGCACCTTTCTTCCCTCTTTCTTCACCCCTCTTGCCTCTTTTTGCAGCCCTGTTCCATTTTTCTGTACCCCTCTTGTCTGTTTCTGCACCTCTGTTGGTTCTTTCTGCACTGCTCTTGCTTCTTTGTGGACCTATCTTGCAAATTTCTGCACCCTTCTTGCCTCCTTCTGCACCTCTGTTGGTTCTTTCTGCACTGCTCTTGCTTCTTTCTGCACCTCTTTTGCCTGTTTCAGCAACTTTCTTGCCTCTTTCTGCACTTCTCTTGCCTCCTTCTGCATCTCGGTTGCTTCTTTCTGCACTTCTCTTGCCTTTTTCTGCATCCCTCTTGCCTCTTTCTACACCTCTGTTGGTTCTTTTTGCACTGCTCTTGCTTCTTTCTGCACCCGTCTTCCCTCTTTCTGCACCTTTCTTGAATCTGTTTGCACCCCTCTTGCCATTTTATCCACCTCTTTTGCTTCTTTCTGCACTTCTCTTGCCTCTTTCTGCACCTCTGTTGGTTCTTTCTGCACTGCTCTTGCTTCTTTCTGCACCTCTTTTGCCTGTTTCAGCAACTTTCTTGCCTCTTTCTGCACTTCTCTTGCCTCCTTCTGCATCTCGGTTGCTTCTTTCTGCACTTCTCTTGCCTTTTTATGCACCCCTCTTGCCTCTTTCTGCACCTCTGTTGGTTATTTTTGCACTGCTCTTGCTTCTTTCTGCACCCGTCTTCCCTCTTTCTGCACCTCTCTTGAATCTGTTTGCACCCCTCTTGCCTCTTTCTCCACCTCTTTTGCTTCTTTCTGCACATCTTTTGCCTCTTTCTGCACTTCTCTTGCCTCCATCTGCACCTCTGTTGCTTATTTCTGCACTTCTCTTGCCTCTTTCGGCACCCCTCTTGCCTCTTTCTGCACCTCTGTTGGTTCTTTCTGCACTGCTCTTGCTTCTTTCTGGACCTCTCTTGCAAATTTCGGCACCCCTCTTGCTTCTGTCTGCTACTCTCTTGCACATTTCTGCACCCCTCTTGTCTCTTTCTGCACCTCTTTTGCTTCTTTCTGCACTTCTTTCGCCTCTGTCTGCACCCCTGTTCCCTCTTTCTGCACCTCTTTTGCCTGTTTCTGCAAATCTCTTGCCTCTTTCTGAACTTTTCTTGCCTCTTTCTGCACCTTTGTTGCTTCTTTCTGCAGTTCTCTTGCTTCTTTCTACACCTCTCATGCTTCTTTCTGCACCCCTCTTGCCTCATTCTGCACCCTTATTCCCTCTTTGTGCACCCCTCTTGCCTCTTTCTGCACCTCTCTTGCCTCATTCTGCACCCCTCTTGCCTCTTTCTGCACCTCTTTTGCTTGTTTCTGCACTTCTTTTGCCTCTTTCTGTACCCCTCTTGCCTCCTTCTGTACCTCTGTTGTTTCTTTTTGCACATCTCTTGCTTCTTTCTGCACCTCTCTTGCAAATTCCTCCACCCCTCTTGCCTCTTTATGCACCCCTATTGCCTCCTCTTGTACCTCTGTTGGTTCTTTCTGCACTGCTCTTGCTTCTTTATGTACCTCTTTTGCCTGCTTCTGCAACTCTCTTGCCTCTTTCTGCACCTCTGTTGCTTCTTTCTGCACTTCACTTGCCTCTTTCTGCACCCCTGTTGCCTCTTTCTCCACATCTGTTGCTTTTTTCTGCACTTCTTTTGCTTTTTTCTGCTCTTCTGTTGCTTCTTTCTCCACCCCTCTTGCCTCTGTCTGCACCCTTGTTCCTTCTTTCTGCACCTCTCTTGCCTCTTTCTGCACCCCTGTTCCCTTTTTCTGCACCTCTCTTGCCTGTTTATGCAACTCTCTTTCTTCTTTCTGCAGTTCTCTTGCCTCCTTCTGCACCTCTGTTGCTTCTTTATGCTCCTCTCTTGCCTCTTTCTGCACCCCTCTTGTCTCTTTCTGCTCCTCTCTTGGTTCTTTCTGCACCTCTCTTGCCTCTGTCTGCACCCCTCTTCCCTCTTTCTGCACCTCTTTTGCCTGTTTCTGCAACTCTCTTGCCTCTTTTTGCACTTATCTTGGTTATTTATGCATCTCGGTTGCTTCTTTCTGCACTTCTCTTGCCTTTTTCTGCACCCCTCTTGCCTATTTCTACACCTCTGTTGGTTCTTTTTGCACTGCTCTTGCTTCTTTCTGCACCCGTCTTCCCTCTTTCTCCACCTCTCTTGAATCTGTTTGCACCCCTCTTGCCATTTTCTCCACCTCTTTTGCTTCTTTCTGCACTTCTCTTGAATCTTTCTGCACCTCTGTTGGTTCTTTCTGCACTGCTCTTGCTTCTTTCTGCACCTCTTTTGCCTGTTTCAGCAACTTTCTTGCCTCTTTCTGCACTTCTCTTGCCTCCTTCTGCATCTCGGTTGCTTCTTTCTGCACTTCTCGTGCCTTTTTATGCACCCCTCTTGCCTCTTTCTGCACCTCTGTTGGTTCTTTTTGCACTGCTCTTGCTTCTTTCTGCACCCGTCTTCCCTCTTTCTGCACCTCTCTTGAATCTGTTTGCACCCCTCTTGCCTCTTTCTCCACCTCTTTTGCTTCTTTCTGCACATCTTTTGCCTCTTTCTGCACCCCTCTTGCCTCTTTCTGCACCTCTGTTGGTTCTTTCTGCACCTCTTTTGCCTGTTTCTGCAAATCACTTGCCTCTTTCTGAACTTTTCTTGCCTCTTTCTGCACCTTTGTTGCTTCTTTCTGCAGTTCTCTTGCTTCTTTCTACACCTCTCATGCTTCTTTCTGCACCCCTCTTGCCTTGTTCTGCACCCTTATTCCCTCTCTGTGCACCCCTCTTGCCTCTTTCTGCACCTCTCTTGCCTCATTCTGCACCCCTCTTGCCTCTTTCTGCACCTCTTTTGCTTGTTTCTGCACTTCTTTTGCCTCTTTTTGTACCCCTCTTGCCTCCTTCTGTACCTCTTTTGTTTCTTTTTGCACTGCTCTTGCTTCTTTCTGCACCTCTCTTGCAAAGTCCTCCACCCCTCTTGCCTCTTTATGCACCCCTCTTGCCTCCTCTTGTACCTCTGTTGGTTCTTTCTGCACTGCTCTTGCTTCTTTCTGTACCTCTTTTGCCTGCTTCTGCAACTCTCTTGCCTCTTTCTGCACCTCTGTTGCTTCTTTCTGCACTTCACTTGCCTCTTTCTGCACCCCTGTTGCCTCTTTCTGCACATCTGTTGCTTTTTTCTGCACTTCTTTTCCTTTTTTCTGCACTTCTGTTGCTTCTTTCTGCACCCCTCTTGCCTCTGTATGCACCCTTGTTCCTTCTTTCTGCACCTCTCTTGCCTCTTTCTGCACCCCTGTTCCCTTTTTCTGCACCTCTCTTGCCTGTTTCTGCAACTCTCTTTCTTCTTTCTGCAGTTCTCTTGCCTCCTTCTGCACCTCTGTTGCTTCTTTATGCTCCTCTCTTGCCTCTTTCTGCACCCCTCTTGTCTCTTTCTGCTCCTCTCTTGGTTCTTTCTGCACCTCTCTTGCCTCTGTCTGCACCCCTCTTCCCTCTTTCTGCACCTCTTTTGCCTGTTTCTGCCACTCTCTTGCCTCTTTTTGCACTTATCTTGGTTATTTCTGCACCTCTGTTCCTTCGTTCTGCACTTCTCTTGCCTCTTTCTGCACCCCTTTTGCCTCTTTCTTCACCTCTGTTGCTTCTTTCTGCAGTTCCCTTGCTTATTTCTACACCTCTCTTGCTTCTTTCTGCACCCCTTTTGCTTCGTTCTGCACCCTTCTTCCATCTTTGTGCAGCCCTCTTGCCTCTTTCTGCACCTCTCTTGCCTCATTCTGCACCCCTCTTGTCTCTTTCTGCACCTCTTTTGCTTGTTTCTGCACTTCTTTTGCCTCTTTCTGTACACCTCTTGCCTCCTTCTGCACCTCTGTTGTTTCTTTTTGCACTGCTCTTGCTTCTTTCTGCACCTCTCTTGCAAATTTCTGCACCCCCTTGCCTCTTTCTGCACCCCTCTTGCCTTCTTCTGTACCTCTGTTGGTTCTTTCTGCACCTCTTTTGCCTGTTTCTGCAACTCTCTTGCCTCTTTCTGCACTTCTCTTCCCTCCTTCTGCACATCTGTTGCCTCTTTCTGCACTTCTCTTGCCTCTTTCTGTACCCCTCTTGCCTTTTTGTGAACCTCTGTTGCTTCTTTCTGCACTTCTTTAGCGTATTTCTGCACTTTTGTTGCTTCTTTCTGCACCCCTCTTGCCTCTGCCTGCACCCTTCTTCCCTCTTTCTGCACCTCTCTTGTCTCTTTCTGCAGCCCTGTTCCCTTTTTCTGCACCTCTCTTGCCTGTTTCTGTAACTCTCTTTCCTCTTTCTGCACTTCTCTTGCCTCTTTCTGCACCCCTCATGCCTCTTTCTGCACCTCTGTTGCTTCTTTCTGCACTTCTTTTGCTTTTTCTGCACTTTAGTTGCTTCTTTCTGCACCCCTCTTGCCTCTGCCTGCACCTTTCTTCCCTCTTTCTGCACCCCTCTTGCCTCTTTTTGCAGCCCTGTTCCCTTTTTCTGTACCCCTCTTGTCTGTTTCTGCACCTCTGTTGGTTCTTTCTGCACTGCTCTTGCTTCTTTGTGGACCTATCTTGCAAATTTCTGCACCCCTCTTGCCTCCTTCTGCACCTCTGTTGGTTCTTTCTGCACTGCTCTTGCTTCTTTCTGCACCTCTTTTGCCTGTTTCAGCAACTTTCTTGCCTCTTTCTGCACTTCTCTTGCCTCCTTCTGCATCTCGGTTGCTTCTTTCTGCACTTCTCTTGCCTTTTTCTGCATCCTCTTGCCTCTTTCTACACCTCTGTTGGTTCTTTTGCACTGCTCTTGCTTCTTTCTGCACCCGCCTTCCCTCTTTCTGCACCTTTCTTGAATCTGTTTGCACCCCTCTTGCCATTTTATCCACCTCTTTTGCTTCTTTCTGCACTTCTCTTGCCTCTTTCTGCACCTCTGTTGGTTCTTTCTGCACTGCTCTTGCTTCTTTCTGCACCTCTTTTGCCTGTTTCAGCAAGTTTCTTGCCTCTTTCTGCACTTCTCTTGCCTCCTTCTGCATCTCGGTTGCTTCTTTCTGCACTTCTCTTGCCTTTTTCTGCACCCCTCTTGCCTCTTTCTACACCTCTGTTGGTTCTTTTTGCACTGCTCTTGCTTCTTTCTGCACCCGTCTTCCCTCTTTCTGTACCTCTCTTGAATCTGTTTGCACCCCTCTTGCCATTTTCTCCACCTCTTTTGCTTCTTTCTGCACTTCTCTTGCCTCTTTCTGCACCTCTGTTGGTTCTTTCTGCACTGCTCTTGCTTCTTTCTGCACCTCTTTTGCCTGTTTCAGCAACTTTCTTGCCTCTTTCTGCACTTCTCTTGCCTCCTTCTGCATCTCGGTTGCTTCTGTGAGAAGTTGGCCTGGCATATGCTGTCCACTAATTATAGTGGGCACCTTGCACCAGTCCAAACAACCCCTTATTGGAGATAGGTTAAAGACAACCTTTATTGAAAGCTATCCTAGTGGTAGCTATGGAGAGCAGCCTTCAGGCTAAGTCTTGAAGGAATGTAAAGCAGCTTGTTTTACCAGTCTATAATCTCTTGAGTGACCAAATGAAAGAGGACCACACCATGTATATATTCAAAATATATGTATTTATTACTAAACACACCCCTATAGTCTCTTTATGAGGCTAGAGTTCGAAGTACATAAAGTATAAGTTAGTTATCTACAGTAATAGCACAAATACACGTTTGAGCCCCACGGGCGTACCAAACCATATACCAATAAAGTGGTATAAGAACCATGACTGAGCTAGACACAAGGCCTAGAGCCTGTAGAAGTGCTTGGACCACAAGGAACCACCCAAGGCAGTGACACAGGGGACCCACGGGGGACGCGTGCAGTGTATGAACACAGCCGCGAACCACCGTTAACTTCTATGGGGAAAGTCGCGATTAGAATTTGAAAGAAAAGGGACACTTAGAGGAGGACTTGGAGCAAACCCTTTGAGAACTAGGCTGTTCTAGTGTCAATACCCACGGGAGCACCGGAGTACTCGAGTTACCTCACCCAGGGGAGCCGGGTGCATAGGTGTCTTTCGGGGTCGGGTTTCGTCGTCGCTTTCTATGGCGATCTGCTGCAAAGTGCTGCTGGCTACCAAGTCTAAAGTGTTCCGGTGGATCCAAAGGTGGATCGAAGATCTGAAGAACCTGAAAGCAGAGGGGACAGAGTCTGGGTCACTAGCCAGTGACCAGGAAGGCGATGAGCAGATGCCCACCGATGTCGAGTGCTTCAGGTTGGTTGACGGTCATCTTGACTCTTCAGCCACGAGGTCCAGGAGGCGTCGACGACAACCAGGAGCTGGATTCGAGCTATCCCACGACGTCTGTCGATTGCAGGGGTGTCGGCGACCGGATTGGACCCAACAAGCCTTGGCAACGGCAAGTCTCGTGGAAATGGAAGAAGAACGATGTTGCAGACCAGAAAGGTCTGGGGAATTCACCCAGCGAGGATAAGTCAGGGCACGTCTGGAGCAACCAGGGAGCCCAAGCAAAAAAAAGATTGGCCTTCGGGAGGGCCTACTAGCCAACGGACTAGCGACCGCAAAGGAGCCTCGAGACGATGCACGTGGAGCTGGCTCACAGGACACTCATGGAGTGGAGGCCAGTGATCTTCGGTGCAGTTGGTGCTGGAGGCTGAGGCTACTCGGAGCCCAAAGCACAACTTCGTGGAAGACCCAGAAGAGGATGCACTTGGAAATGTGATCGTTGTCCAGGGGTCACGGTTCCACATTACCCACGACAGCTATGGGCCTCAGCTTTGCTGGGGACTCAGGGCAGCCTCGGGGAAGTCTGGAAATCTACCTCTGGTGATGCAAAGACTTCGGCGTCCGACGGGAGCTTCAGCGATGCAGACAGGACAATTGCTTCTTTGGTGCCTGCCAAGCAGGGGAGTCACTCCTTGACCCCAAGGGAGATTCTTCAGTCCTCTAATCTTGAAGTAGAGCGTCAGGGCAGCGTCAGTTACACCCCTTTCCCTTTGTCCAGTTTCGCGCCAGAGCAGGGGCTGGAAGCCCCTGAGCCGGTTTGAACTGGGGTATGCACAGGGACACCAAGTGTGCCCCCAGTGCAGGATTTCAAAGCACCCGAGAGTGCTCCCGCCCAGCCCCAATACACACTATCCTGTCTGGGGAGGTGGTCACACCTCCCTGGGACAGGAAACCTATTGTCCAGGCCTCCCCTGCTGGAGTTTCGGTCAGCAGCAGGAGGCCAGACTCGTGTCTGTGGCAGCGGCATCCATTTTGTGATGCCAGGGCTCTGGAAAGTCAGTACCGGGTATACCGGTGTGTACATGTATTTCCCTCTAGAAGGGTGGAACACGACATGTTTCCGTGCAGCCATCCCAAAGTTAGCATTTAACGCGAGGTTATAATGCGCTTAAGAGTATATGGTCAGGCTGCACTACAAACAGCATCAGAGAAGGGTCTCCGAACGCTGCAGAGGGGCCCTGCTCATGCAGGGGCACCCTCTCACATAGGAACCACGCACTCTGCCTTCAGGATTGATAAGGCCTGCCATAGGAGTGACTTATAGGTTTATATGTGTGTATGTATTTAGTGATATAGGTAGCCTATATCACAGTAAGAGGTGCATGCACCACCTTACCCAGGCTGCAGTAGCAGACCTGTGGTGTCAGTTTGGATGGCCTTCCAGGGGTGGCACAATACATGCTGCAGCCCCTGGTAGGCCTCTGAGGTACCTATGCCCTGGGTACATAGTATACCATATACTAGGGACTTATAAGGGCACTCCAGATTCCAATCAGAGATGTGCCTAAGGCACATGGAAACCATTTTAAAGAGGAAGCAGCTAGGCTGGGGTTATGATTAGCAGGGCCCCAGCCAGACTAAGGTCGAAAAACACTGAAGCATCAGCAAAAGTGGGGGTACCCATGTGAAGCAGATCCTACTCTCCTACACAACCCCCCCAAACGTAGGGACATTAAACTAACCTTGCCCAGTTAAGTCTTCATGTTCTAAGTGGAAGTACCTAGAGAGTCCATCTGCATTGGCATGGTTACTCCCTGGTCTATGTTCCACTGTGAAGTCCATCCCCTGTAGGGAAATGGACCACCTAAGCAGTTTGGGGTTTTCACCCTTCATTTGTTTTAGCCATAAGAGGGGCTTATGGTCTGTTTGAACAAGGAAGTGAGTACCAAACAAGTATGGCCTCAACTTCTTCAGAGCCCAGACCACAGCAAAGGCCTCCCTCTCAATGGCTGACCAACGTTTCTCTCTAGGGGTCAGCCTTCTGCTAATGAAAGCTACTGGCTGATCCTGACCTTCATCATTCAATTGTGACAGTACAGCCCCTACCCCCAATTCAGATGCATCAGTTTGAACAATGAACTTCTTGGAGTAATCAGGACTCTGTAGAATGGGAGCAGTGCACATGGCCTGCTTCAGGTCATCAAATGCCTTTTGACAGCTAACTGTCCACTGAACCTTTTGGGCATTTTCTTGGAAGTTAAGTCATTCAGGGGTGTCACTATTGATCCATACCCCTTGACAAATCTCCTATAGTACCCAGTCAGGCCTAAGAAGGCTCTCACCTGAGTCTGGGTAGTTGGAGCAGTCCAGTCCATGATGGTCTGGATCTTGCTCTGCAGTGGTTGAACCTGGCCTCCACCCACAAAGTGGCCCAGGTACACAACCTGACTCTGCCCTAACTGGCACTTGGTGGCCTTGATAGTCAGGCCTGCTTTCTGCAGGGCCTGTAAAACATTTCTGAGGTGGACCAGGTGATCCTCCCAGGTGGAGCTAAAGACAGCAATATCATCTAGATATGCTGCACTATAGGCTTCAAGACCTGTAAGGACTGTATTCACCAGCCTCTGAAAAGTGGCAGGTGCATTCTTCAGACCAAAGGTCATCACCACAAATTGATAATGCCCACTAGGGGTTGAGAATGCTGTCTTTGGCTTTGCATCATCAGCTAGTCTGATCTGCCAGTAGCCAGCTGTCAGGTCAAATGTGCTTAGATACTTGGCTGAGGACAAAGTGTCTATTAGCTCATCTGCCCTTGGTATTGGATGGGCATCAGTCCTAGTGACTGCATTGAGACCCCTGTAGTCCACACAAAACCTCATCTCTCTTTTCCCACCATTGGTGTGAGGTTTTGGCACAAGGACCACTGGACTAGCCCAAGGGCTATCTGAGGGTTCAATAACTCCCAAATCCAACATCTTCTGGACTTCTGTCCTGATACAGTCCCTGACATGGTCAGGTTGCCTATAAATCTTATTTTTAATAGGCAGAATGTCCCCAGTGTCCACTTCATGAGTGCACCAGGTAGTCTGACTGGGTGTCAGTGAGAATATGTGTCTGAACTGATTGAGCACCTGTCTGCAATCAGTCTGCTGCTGGGTAGTGAGGCTGCCTGCCAAGGCTACACCATCCACTGACCCATCACCAGGGTTCTGTGAGAGCAGGTCAGGGAGTGGGTCACTCTCTTCCTCCTGTCCCTCATCAGTAGCCATGAGCAAGCCCATGTCTGCCCTGTCCACATATGGTTTTAACCTGTTGACATGGAGAACCCAGTGGGGACTCCTGGGTGTTCCTAGGTCTACTAAGTAGGTAACCTCACCCTTCTGTTCAACAATGGTGTGGGGTCCACTCCATTTGTCTTGGAGAGCTGCTGGGGCCACTGGCTCCAACACCCACACCTTCTGTCCTGGCTGGTAAACAGTCAGTACAGCCTTTTGGTCATGCCAGGCCTTTTGAAGTTCCTGGCTAGCCTCAAGGTTTTTAGTTGCCTTTTCATATACTCAGCCATCCGGGAGCGGAGACCAAGTACATAGTCCACTATGTCTTGCTTTGGGGGCTTGAGAGGTAACTCCCATCCTTCCTTCACCAAGCACAATGGACCCCTGACAGGGTGACCAAACAAAAGTTCAAAAGGGCTGTAGCCAACCCCTTTTGAGGCACCTCCCTGTATGCAAATAAAAGGCAGGGCAAGAGTATGTCCCATCTTCGCCTAAGCTTTTCTGGGAGCCCTTTAATCATGCCCTTCAAGGTTTTGTTGAATCTCTCAACTAAACCATTGCATTGTGGGTGATAGGGTGTGGTGAACTTGTAAGTCACTCCACACTCCTTCCACATTGCTTTTAAGTATCCAGGCATAAAGTTTGCACCCCTGTCTGATACAACCTCCTTAGAAAAGCCCACTCTTGAGAAAATTCCCAGGAGGGCCCTTGCCACCACAGGTGCTGTAGTGGTCCTAAGGGGAATAGCCTCTGGGTACCTGGTGGCATGATCCACTACCACCAGGATACACCTGTGCCCAGATGCTGTTTGGGGATCCATGGGACCAACAATGTCAATCCCCACCCTTTCAAAGGGAACCCCCACCACAGGTAGTGGTATCACGGGGGCCTTTGTAGTGCCACCTGCCTTGCCACTGGCCTGGCAGGTTACACAGGAGCGACAAAACTCCTTGGTGTCTTCAGACATGTGGGGCCAGTGAAAGTGAGGGACAATTCTGTCCCAAGTCTTGTTCTGGCCCAGGTGACCTGCTAAGGGAATATCATGGGCTAGGGTCAATAGGAAGCCCCTGAACTTCAAAGGTATAACCAACCTCCTGGTAGCACCAGGCTTGGGGTCTCTACACTCTGAGTACAAGAGTCCATCATCCCAATACACAGTATGGGGACCACTAGCTTTCCCAGCAGCCTCAGCAGCAGCTTGCTGTCTGAGGGGTTCAAGAGAGGGACAGCTCTGCTGCTCCTGGCTCAGATCTGCCCTGGAAGGTCCCCCTGTCCCCAAGAACTCAACCTGGTCAGGTTCAAGCTCCTCTGGGACAGTTCCTTCCTCAGGACTGAGATCATCCCCCTCAAGGGACTGATCTTCCTTCTGAGCCAAGGGGGAAGGCACTGCCTTTACCCTACTACTCCTCTTCTTGGAAGGCACTTGGTCCATTATTCCAGAATCCAAGGCCTGTTCAGTGCTAGACATTTTGGCTTGTGACCTGGTCACAGCAAACACATCTGCAGGGATCCCCAGCATTTCTGCATGGGTCCTGAGCTCCACTTCTGCCCAAGCTGAAGTTTCTAAGTCATTGCCAAGCAAGCATTCAACGGGTAGGTCTGCACTTACCACAACCTTCTTAAGGTCAGTTACCCCTCCCCAGGAGAAGTTAACAACTGCCAGAGTATGGTCTGTTCTGACGTTGCTAGCATTGGTCACTTGGTACATTTCACCAAGTATTATCTGCCCAGGATTCACAAGGTCTTGTGTCACCATGGTGACACTTGCCCCTGTGTCTCTAAATGCCAAAGCCTCTCTTCCATTGATTAAAGGCTGTTGTCTGTACTTGCCCAGATTACTGAGACTCACAGAGGAGGTCATATCCATGCCTCCATCACAGACTAGGACAGCCTGAGTGAGTTCTCTGACTAGGTCAGAGCTCATCTCTTTACCCAGGGTCAACCCTACTAAACCCTTGGCTTGTGTAGTCCCACCACCAACTGTAACTGCACTAGGGGGAGCAGGTGCCTTAGGGGCATTGGTGGGGGCTAGAGTTGAGTCTTTGGACTTGGTGCAATCACTGGTCCAGTGGGTCTTTTGCTTACAGACCATGCACCATGGTTTCCTTTGGCCTTTCCCTTTGGTAGACTGTGAATCCCCACCTGAAGAAGATTTTTGGGGGCCTTGTGAAGACTTTTGATCTTTACCCTTCTCCCCACCCTTTCAGAGGTTTTTGAATCTTGCTTCTTAGGGTCACCACCTTGGTTCTGTACCTTCTGCTTCACCCTGGTTCTGACCCATTTGTCTGCCTTCTTTCCCAATTCTTGGGGAGAGGTCAGATCAGAGTCTACCAGGTGCTGATGCAACAGCTGATTTTGACAGTTATTAAGAATCTGCTCCCTCATTATCAGATTGTACAATCCTGTGAAGTCACATACCTTACTGCCCAATAACCAACCTTCCAGAGCCTTGGCAGAACAATCAACAAAGTCCACCCAGTCTTGAGTCTGTGCTTTTGGGTATCCCTGAACTTTAACCTGTATTGTTCAGTGGTTAGGCCAAACCCATCAATTAGAGCACTCTTCAAGACTTTGTAATTATCAGCATCCTCCTCTCTAACAGTGAGGAGCTTGTCTCTACCTTTGTCTGCAAAGGAGAACCACAAGATTGCTGCCCCCTGCTCCTGAGGGACCCTCTGTACTTTACAGTCCCTCTCTAGAGCAGTTATCCACTTGTGGATGTCATCCCCACTCTGGTAGGGAGGGACAATCTTGCTCAGGTTTCTATGGTCATGAGACCTTTCCCTATCTTTGGGGAAACTGCTGCCACCATGGGACTCTAGTCCCAACTTTTGTCTCTCTCTATAGAGATCTAGGGACTCCCTGTCTATAGCCAATTGCTGTTTCCTGAGTTCAAGCTGAGCTTGCTCATATTGAATCAGTCTCTTTCTCCTCTCATGAGAGGATTCCCTCCTATGAGAGGAGACAGAGGTCCCTATTGAGGTGTCAGAGTGGTTAGACTCCTGAGAAGGAGACCTAGACCTTCTGGGCACACTCAGAACTCTTCCTGGGGGACAAAGGGGAGGTCAGTCTGATCCTCCTCCTCCTCCACAGGAGGAATTGGGTTTTCCAGGACAAGGTCATTTTCACCTTCCTGGCCAGTTTCAGAGGGGGGGGCCTGGGTTTCTTCACCCCTGGCCCCTTCCTCATCTTCTGCCCCACCCTCTTTGCCTACCCCTTCAGACACTAGGGGCCTGCTGAGATCATCAGCTAGTCAATCAATCAATCAATCAATCATGTCACTTATAAAGCGCACTACATACCCGCGAGGGTCTCAAGGCACTGGGGGAAGATGGGGGTGGTGCTGCTACTGATCGAAGAGCCAGGTCTTGAGGACTCTTCTGAAGGCCAGTAGGTCTTGGGTCTGCCGAAGGTTGGTGGGGAGGGTGTTCCAGGTCTTGGCGGCGAGGTGGGAGAAGGATCTGCCGCCGGCGGTCGTTTTCCGGATGCGGGGGACTGTGGCGAGGGCGAGGCTGGTGGAGCGGAGCTGGCGGGTGGGGGTGTAGAAGCTGAGTCGTCTGTTGAGGTAGGCTGGTCCGGAGTTGTGGAGTGCTTTGTGTGCGTGGGTGAGGAGCTTGAAGGTTATCCTCTTGTTGACAGGGAGCCAGTGCAGGTCTCTCAGGTGGGGTGTGATGTGGCTGCGTCGGGGGATGTCGAGGATAAGATGTGCAGAGGCGTTCTGGATGCGTTGCAGCCGTCTCAGGAGCTTAGCCGTCGTTCCTGAGTAGAGGGCGTTTCCGTAGTCCAGCCTGCTGGTGACGAGGGCCTGGGTAACTGTTTTTCTTGTTTCGGTGGGGATCCACTTGAAGATCCTGCGGAGCATTCGGAGGGTGTTGAAGCAGGATGAGGAAACGGCGTTGACCTGCTTAGTCATGGAGAGGGTGGGGTCGAGGATGACCCCTAGGTTGCGTGCGTGGTCGGTGGGTGTCGGGGCTGTTCCCAGTGATGTTGGCCACCAGGAGTCGTCCCATGCTGAAGGGTTGGAACCAAGGATGAGGACCTCCGTCTTGTCCGAGTTCAGCTTCAGGCGGCTGGTACTCATCCATTCGGCGACGGCCTTCATTCCTTCATGGAGGTGGGCTTTGGCGGTGTGAGGGTCTTTGGTGAGGGAGAGGATCAGCTGGGTGTCGTCGGCGTAGGAGATGATGTTGAGGTTGTGCTGTCGGGCGACGTGGGCGAGGGGTGCCATGTAGATGTTGAACAGCGTTGGGCTGAGGGAGGAGCCTTGGGGTACGCCGCAGATGATCTTGGTGGCTTTGGATCGGAAGGGGCGAGGCGGACGCTTTGTGTTCTGCCGGAGAGGAAGGATGTGGTCCAGTCCAGGGCCTTCTCTTGGATCCCAGCGTCGTGAAGGCGTGTTCGTAGTGTGTGGTGGCAGACCGTGTCGAAGGCGGCTGATAGGTCCAGGAGGATGAGGGCTGCTGTTTCTCCGTTGTCTAGCAGGGTCCTGATGTCATCGGTGGCGGCGATGAGGGCGGTTTCGGTGCTGTGGTTGCTGCGGAAGCCGGACTGGGAAGGGTCCAGGATGTTGTTCTCCTCGAGGTAGCGGGTCAGTTGTTTGTTGACGATTTTCTCGGTGACCTTCGCGGGAACGGGAGCAGAGAGATGGGTCGGAAGTTCTTGAGGTCCTTGGGGTCTGCCTTGGGTTTCTTGAGTAAGGCGGTGATCTCGGCGTGCTTCCAGCTTTCCGGGAAGGTTGCTGTCTCGAAGGAGATGTTGATTATTTTCCGGAGATGGGGCGCGATGGCTGTACTGGCTTTGTTGAAGACGTGGTGAGGGCACGGGTCTAGCGGTGAGCCGGAGTGGATGGTGTTCATGATCTCGCTGGTGTCCTCGTCATTGATGTTGGTCCAGGAGAGCAGGCGGTTGGTGGTTGTGGGGGCAGTGGTCTCGGTGGTTGCCGGGGCGGTCGTGGTGTTGAAGCTGTCGTGGATGTCGGCGATTTTGCGGTGGAAGAAGGTGGCCAGTGAGTCGCACAGGTCTCGCGACAGCGGGATGTCGTTGGTGTTGGAGCTGGGGTTGGAGAGTTCCTTCACGATGTTGAAGAGCTCTTTGCTGTTGTGTGCGTTGTTGTCTAGGCGGTCTTTGAGTGAGGCCCTTTGACGGATCTGATGAGGTGATGGTGACTGCGGGTGGCGCTCTTGTGGGCGGCGTAGCTGTCCGCTGTCCGTTCGTGGAGCCAGATCTTCTCCAGTTTTCAGCATGTTTGTTTGGAGGCCTGGAGGTCTTCGATGAACCAGGTGGCTTTCTTGCTGGTGTGGCTGTTGGGCGGATTCTTGAGCAGGGCGAGGGTGTTGGCGCAGTCGTCGATCCACTGTCTGAGGTTGCGGGTGGCGGTGTCGGGGTCGGAGGGTTCGGCGGGTGGGCTCAGGGCGAGGGTTGTGGTTAGCTGGTCTTCGGTGACTCTGCTCCAGCAGCGGCGAGGCATTTGTTCGGTGCGGTGGTGCGTGGTGGGCTTCCTGTAGGTGAAGTGGATGCAGTGGTGGTCAGTCCAGTGGGGTTCGGAGGTGTGGTTGAAGGAGACGTGTGGGCTTGCGGAAAAGATGGAGTCTAGCGTGTGGCCGGCGGCGTGGGTGGGTGTAGTCACGAGCTGTCTGAGTCCGAGGGTGGCGAGGTTGTCGATCAGGGTGGTGGAGTTGGTGTCCTTGTTGTTCTCGAGGTGGAAGTTCAGGTCCCCGAGGAGGATGTAGTCCGTGGAGGCGATGGCGTGTGTGCTGACGAAGTCAGCGATAGAATCGCTGAACTGTGGTCGGGGTCCGGGGGTCTGTAGATGAGGGTTCCTCTGAGGGTGGTGTTGGGATCGGTGTGGATCTGGAAGTGCATGTGCTCGGCGGTGCTGAGGGTGTCGTCGGTGTTGGTTGAGACTCTGAGGGTGTTCCTGTGGACGATGGCGATGCCTCCTCCGACTCCGTTGGTGCGGTCCCGGCGGGTGATCTTGTAGCCCTCCGGGATGGCAATGGCGATGTCGGGGGCTGAAGCGGGATTCAGCCAGGTCTCTGTCAGGAATGCGACGTCTGGGGAGGTTGAGTCGAGAAGGTCACAGAGTCCGATGGCGTGTTTGCGGGCGGAGCGGGTGTTGAGGAGGATGCATCTGAGGTAGTTGGGTTCTTTCCTGGGCGGTGGTTTGGCGGGGCGGGTGCTGGCGAAGCTGCAGTTCCGGCAGGTGAAGGGCCCTTGGGTGCGCTTCGGGGTGGCCAGGTAGCAGGCGTGATCTTTTCTGGGGTTGAGTGCGTGGAGGGTGCTGGCGTCGTATCGGCGTCTGTTGATGTGGCGGGCGCGGGGGATGCCCGGACCAGGGGTTCTGGCGCTGGGCGCGGTCCCGGTGCGGACGGGCGCAGACGGGCTTGCCTTAGGCGCGCCTTCGGCGCGCCAGCGGCGCGCCCGCTGCGCACGTCCACTGCGCGGCCGCACAGCGGCCGCCATAAATGGGGAGGTGGGAGGGAGGAGCAGGGAATGGGGCAGCGAATGGGCAGTGAGGGGGCGGGGCCGCAGGGGCGCAGCGGCGGGAAACAGGCACAGAAAGGAAAAAAAAACTAGCACAATCAGGGCAGCAAGGGGGCACAGAAAGGAAAAAAAAACGAGCACAATCAGGGCAGCAAGGGGGCACAGAAAGGAAAAAAAACTAGCACAATCAGGGCAGCAAGGGGGCACAGAAAGGAAAAAACGAGCACAATCAGGGCAGCAAGGGGGCACAGAAAGGAAAAAAATGAGCACAATCAGGGCAGCAAGGGGGCCCAGAAAGGAAAAAAACGAGCACAATCAGGGCAGCAAGGGGGCACAGAAAGGAAAAAACGAGCACAATCAGGGCAGCAAGGGGGCACAGAAGGAAAAAAAATGAGCACAATCAGGGGTAGCAGCAGGGCACACAGACGGAGCTGTGTGGTGGGGGAGCGACCTACCAGTCAAGGTCAGGGGTCAGCTAGTAACACCTCCCTGAGGTGTTGGGTGCTGGCACTTTTGCCTGTCTTCAACTTCCTAGTAGTGCATAATGCTCTCAATTCCAAGAATGGGAGTTTATCATACTTGGAGGGAAGAAGCCCACTGGCTTCTGGCAAGGACTCACTGGGTCCTGGCTTTGAAGACATTACTAGTGAGGTGTGGTGTATGCACTACCTACTCTAGTGTGGCCTACTAAACTCTCTTGAGTTGTAGAAAGGGTGTGCTGTCCCTTAACACACAACTCTAAGTTCAGTAGAACTTACTGTATTACTAAGCTTGATTTATATGTACCTTAGGTACCCTTAGTGGTTTTCAGTTGATCAATTCAATTGAGATTATCTGGTAAAACAATAGCAAGCTGGAATCCCACTGCTGCCACCAATGTGAGAAGTTGGCCTGGCATATGCTGTCCACTAATTATAGTGGGCACCTTGCACCAGTCCAAACAACCCCTTATTGGAGATAGGTTAAAGACAACCTTTATTGAAAGCTATCCTAGTGGTAGCTATGGAGAGCAGCCTTCAGGCTAAGTCTTGAAGGAATGCAAAGCAGCTTGTTTTACCAGTCTATAATCTCTTGAGTGACCAAATGAAAGAGGACCACACCAGGTATATATTCAAAATATATGTATTTATTACTAAACACACCCCTATAGTCTCTTTATGAGGCTAGAGTTCGAAGTACATAAAGTATAAGTTAGTTATCTACAGTAATAGCACAAATACACGTTTGAGCCCCAGGGGCGTACCAAACCATATACCAATAAAGTGGTATAAGAACCACGACTGAGCTAGACACAAGGCCCAGAGCCTGTAGAAGTGCTTGGACCACAAGGAACCACCCAAGGCAGTGACACAGGGGACCCACGGGGGACGCGTGCAGTGTATGAACACAGCAGCGAACCACCGTTAACTTCTATGGGGAAAGTCGCGATTAGAATTTAAAAGAAAAGGGACACTTAGAGGAGGACTTGGAGCAAACCCTTTGAGAACTAGGCTGTTCTAGTGTCAATACCCACGGGAGCACCGGAGTTCTCGAGTTACCTCACCCAGGGGAGCCGGGTGCATAGGTGTCTTTCGGGGTCGGGTTTTGTCGTCGCTTTCTATAGCGATCTGCTGCAAAGTGCTGCTGGCTACCAAGTTGAAAGAGTTCGGGTGGATCCAAAGGTGGATCGAAGATCTGAAGAACCTGAAAGCAGAGGGGACAGAGTCTGGGTCACTAGCCAGTGACCAGGAAGGCGATGAGCAGATGCCCACCGATGTCGAGTGCTTCAGGTAGGTTGACAGTTGTCTTGACTCTTCAGCCACGAGGTCCAGGAGGCGTCGACGACAACCAGGAGCTGGATTCGAGCTGTGCCTTGACGTCTGTCGATTGCAGGGGTGTCGGTGACCGGATTGGACCCAACAAACCTTGGCAACAGCAAGTCTCGTGGAAATGGAAGAAGGACGATGTTGCAGACCAGCAAGGTCCTGGGGACTCACCCAGCAAGGATAAGTCAAGGCACACCTAGAGCAACCAGGGAGCCCAAGCAGAAAAAGATTGGCCTTTGGGAGGGCCTACTAGCCAACGGACTAGCGACCGCGAAGGAGCCTTGAGACGATGCACGTGGAGCTGGCTCACAGGACACTCATGGAATGGAGGCCAGTGATCTTCGGTGCAGTTGGTGCTGGAGGCTGGGGCTACTGGGAGCCCAAAGCACAACTTCGTGGAAGACCCAGAAGAGGATGCACTTGCAAATGCAATCGGTGTCCAGGGGTAATGGTTCCACGTTACCCACGACAGCTACGGGCCTCAGCTTTGCTGGGGACTCAGGGCAGCCTCGGGGAAGTCTGGAAATCCACCTCTGGGGATGCAAAGACTTCGGCGTCCGACAGGAGCTTCAGCGATGCAGACCGGACACTTGCTTCTTTGGTGCCTGCCAAGCAGGGGAGTCACTCCTTGACCCCAAGGGAGATTCTTCAGTCCTCTAATCTTGAAGTAGAGCATTGAAGGTCCAGGATTCTGTGTCAGAGTTTCGTCCAGGTAAATCTAAAGTCCTAAGGACTGGGTTCCCCTACTTATACTAAGGTAGGGGGTTGGACATACTCTGTGGCCCCACCTATGGGAGGGCCAGGGCAGAGGGGTGGTTACACCCCTTTCCCTTTGTCCAGTTTCGCACAGAGCAGGGGCTGGAAGCCCCTGAGCCGGTTTGAACTGGGGTATGCACAGGGACACCAAGTGTGCCCCCAGTGCAGGATTTCAAAGCACCCGAGAGTGCTCCCGCCCAGCCCCAATACACACTATCCTGTCTGGGGAGGTGGTCACACCTCCCTGGGACAGGAAACCTATTGTCCAGGCCTCCCCTGCTGGAGTTTCGGTCAGCAGCAGGAGGCCAGACTCGTGTCTGTGGCAGCTGCATCCATTTTGTGATGCCAGGGCTCTGGAAAGTCAGTACCGGGTATACCGGTGTGTACATGTCTTTCCCTCTAGAAGGGTGGAATGCTACCCCCTCCGCCAGAACTGGCGGGGGGTAGTATTCCAAGATGTTTGACACCAAACACGACATGTTTCCGTGCAGCCATCCCAAAGTTAGCATTTAACGCGAGGTTATAATGCGCTTAAGAGTATATGGTCAGGCTGCACTACAAACAGCATCAGAGAAGGGTCTCCGAACGCTGCAGAGGGGCCCTGCTCATGCAGGGGCACCCTCTCACATAGGAACCACGCACTCTGCCTTCAGGATTGATAAGGCCTGCCATAAGAGTGACTTATAGGTTTATATGTGTGTATGTATTTAGTGATATAGGTAGCCTATATCACAGTAAGAGATGCATGCACCACCTTACCCAGGCTGCAGTAGCAGACCTGTGGTGTCAGTTTGGATGGCCTTCCAGGGGTGGCACAATACATGCTGCAGCCCCTGGTAGGCCTCTGAGGTACCTATGCCCTGGGTACATAGTATACCATATACTAGGGACTTATAAGGGCACTCCAGATTCCAATCAGAGATGTGCCTAAGGCACATGGAAACCATTTTAAAGAGGAAGCAGCTAGGCTGGGGTTCTGATTAGTAGGGCCGCAGCCAGAATAAGGTCGAAAAACAGTGAAGCATCAGCAAAAAGTGGGGGTACCCATGTGAAGCAGATCCTACTCTCCTACAGCTTCTTTCTGCACTTATCTTGCCTTTTTATGCACCCCTCTTGCCTCTTTCTGCACCTCTGTTGGTTCTTTTTGCACTGCTCTTGCTTCTTTCTGCACCCGTCTTCCCTCTTTCTGCACCTCTCTTGAATCTGTTTGCACCCCTCTTGCCTCTTTCTCCACCTCTTTTGCTTCTTTCTGCACATCTTTTGCCTGTTTCTGCAACTCTCTTGCCTCTTTCTGCACTTCTCTTGCCTCCATCTGCACCTCTGTTGCTTATTTCTGCACTTCTCTTGCCTCTTTCTGCACCCCTCTTGCCTCTTTCTGCACCTCTGTTGCTTCTTTCTGCACTTCTTTTGCTTCTTTCTGCATCCCTCTTGCATCTGCCTGCACCCTTCTTCCCTCTTTCTGCACCTCTCTTGCCTCTTTCTGCAGGCCTGTTCCCTTTTTCTGCACCTCTCTTGCCTGTTTCTGCAACTCTCTTTCCTCTTTCTGCAGTTCTCTTGCCTCCTTCTACACCTCTGTTACTTCTTTCTGCACTTCTCTTGCCTCTTTCTGCACCCCTCTTATCTGTTTCTGCACCTCTGTTGGTTCTTTCTGCACTGCTCTTGCTTCTTTCTGGACCTCTCTTGCAAATTTCAGCACCCCTCTTGCTTCTGTCTGCTACTCTCTTGCACATTTCTGCACCCCTCTTGTCTCTTTCTGCACCTCTTTTGCTTCTTTCTGCACTTCTTTTGCCTCTGTCTGCACCCCTGTTCCCTCTTTCTGCACCTCCTTTGCCTGTTTCTGCAAATCTCTTGCCTCTTTCTGAACTTTTCTTGCCTCTTTCTGCACCTTTGTTGCTTCTTTCTGCAGTTCTCTTGCTTCTTTCTACACCTCTCTTGCTTCTTTCTGCACCTCTCTTGCCTCGTTCTGCACCCTTATTCCCTCTTTGTGCACCCTCTTGCCTCTTTCTGCACCTCTCTTGCCTCATTCTGCACCCCTCTTGCCTCTTTCTGCACCTCTTTTGCTTGTTTCTGCACTTCTTTTGCCTCTTTCTGTACCCTCTTGCCTCCTTCTGTACCTCTGTTGATTCTTTTGCACTGCTCTTGCTTCTTTCTGCACCTCTCTTGCAAATTCCTCCACCCCTCTTGCCTCTTTATGCACCCCTCTTGCCTCCTCTTGTACCTCTGTTGGTTCTTTCTGCACTGCTCTTGCTTCTTTCTGCACCTCTTTTGCCTGGTTCTGCAACTCTCTTGCCTCTTTCTGCACTTCTCTTCCCTCCTTCTGCACATCTGTTGCTTCTTTCTGCACTTCTCTTGCCTCTTTCTGTACCCCTCTTGCCTTTTTCTGAACCTCTGTTGCTTCTTTCTGCACTTCTTTTGCTTATTTCTGCACTTTTGTTGCTTCTTTCTGCACCCCTCTTGCCTCTGCCTGCACCCTTCTTCCCTCTTTCTGCACCTCTCTTGTCTCTTTCTGCAGACCTGTTCCCTTTTTCTGCACCTCTCTTGCCTGTTGCTGTAACTCTCTTTCCTCTTTCTGTACTTCTCTTGCCTCTTTCTGCACCCCTCATGCCTCTTTCTGCACCTCTGTTGCTTCTTTCTGCACTTCTTTTGCTTTTTCTGCACTTTAGTTGCTTCTTTCTGCACCCCTCTTGCCTCTGCCTGCACCTTTCTTCCCTCTTTCTGCACCCCTCTTGCCTCTTTTGCAGCCCTGTTCCCTTTTCTGTACCCCTCTTGTCTGTTTCTGCACCTCTGTTGGTTCTTTCTGCACTGCTCTTGCTTCTTTGTGGACCTATCTTGCAAATTTCTGCACCCCTCTTGCATCCTTCTGCACCTCTGTTGGTTCTTTCTGCACTGCTCGTGCTTCTTTCTGCACCTCTTTTGCCTGTTTCAGCAAGTTTCTTGCCGCATTCTGCACTTCTCTTGCCTCCTTCTGCATCTCGGTTGCTTCTTTCTGCACTTCTCTTGCCTTTTTCTGCACCCCTCTTGCCTCTTTCTACATCTCTGTTGGTTCTTTTGCACTGCTCTAGCTTCTTTCTGCACCCGTCTTCCCTCTTTCTGCACCTCTCTTGAATCTGTTTGCACCCCTCTTGCCATTTTCTCCACCTCTTTTTCTTCTTTCTGCACTTCTCTTGCCTCTTTCTGCACCTCTGTTGGTTCTTTCTGCACTGCTCTTGCTTCTTTCTGCACCTCTTTTGCCTGTTTCAGCAACTTTATTGCCGCTTTCTGCACTTCTCTTGCCTCCTTCTGCATCTCGGTTGCTTCTTTCTGCACTTCTCTTGCCTTTTTATGCACCCCTCTTGCCTCTTTCTGCACCTCTGTTGGTTCTTTTTGCACTGCTCTTGCTTCTTTCTGCACCCGTCTTCCCTCTTTCTGCACCTCTCTTGAATCTGTTTGCACCCTCTTGCCTCTTTCTCCACCTCTTTTGCTTCTTTCTGCACATCTTTTGCCTGTTTCTGCAACTCTCTTGCCTCTTTCTGCACTTCTCTTGCCTCCATCTGCACCTCTGTTGCTTATTTCTGCACTTCTCTTGCCTCTTTCTGCACCCCTCTTGCCTCTTTCTGCACCTCTGTTGCTTCTTTCTGCACTTCTTTTGCTTCTTTCTGCATCCCTCTTGCATCTGCCTGCACCCTTCTTCCCTCTTTCTGCACCTCTCTTGCCTCTTTCTGCAGGCCTGTTCCCTTTTTCTGCACCTCTCTTGCCTGTTTCTGCAACTCTCTTTCCTCTTTCTGCAGTTCTCTTGCCTCCTTCTACACCTCTGTTACTTCTTTCTGCACTTCTCTTGCCTCTTTCTGCACCCCTCTTATCTGTTTCTGCACCTCTGTTGGTTCTTTCTGCACTGCTCTTGCTTCTTTCTGGACCTCTCTTGCAAATTTCGGCACCCCTCTTGCTTCTGTCTGCTACTCTCTTGCACATTTCTGCACCCCTCTTGTCTCTTTCTGCACCTCTTTTGCTTCTTTCTGCACTTCTTTTGCCTCTGTCTGCACCCCTGTTCCCTCTTTCTGCACCTCCTTTGCCTGTTTCTGCAAATCTCTTGCCTCTTTCTGAACTTTTCTTGCCTCTTTCTGCACCTTTGTTGCTTCTTTCTGCAGTTCTCTTGCTTCTTTCTACACCTCTCTTGCTTCTTTCTGCACCCCTCTTGCCTCAGTCTGCACCCTTATTCCCTCTTTGTGCACCCCTCTTGCCTCTTTCTGCACCTCTCTTGCCTCATTCTGCACCCCTCTTGCCTCTTTCTGCACCTCTTTTGCTTGTTTCTGCACTTCTTTTGCCTCTTTCTGTACCCCTCTTGCCTCCTTCTGTACCTCTGTTGATTCTTTTTGCACTGCTCTTGCTTCTTTCTGCACCTCTCTTGCAAATTCCTCCACCCCTCTTGCCTCTTTATGCACCCCTCTTGCCTCCTCTTGTACCTCTGTTGGTTCTTTCTGCACTGCTCGTGCTTCTTTCTGCACCTCTTTTGCCTGTTTCAGCAAGTTTCTTGCCGCATTCTGCACTTCTCTTGCCTCCTTCTGCATCTCGGTTGCTTCTTTCTGCACTTCTCTTGCCTTTTTCTGCACCCCTCTTGCCTCTTTCTACATCTCTGTTGGTTCTTTTTGCACTGCTCTAGCTTCTTTCTGCACCCGTCTTCCCTCTTTCTGCACCTCTCTTGAATCTGTTTGCACCCCTCTTGCCATTTTCTCCACCTCTTTTTCTTCTTTCTGCACTTCTCTTGCCTCTTTCTGCACCTCTGTTGGTTCTTTCTGCACTGCTCTTGCTTCTTTCTGCACCTCTTTTGCCTGTTTCAGCAACTTTCTTGCCGCTTTCTGCACTTCTCTTGCCTCCTTCTGCATCTCGGTTGCTTCTTTCTGCACTTCTCTTGCCTTTTTATGCACCCCTCTTGCCTCTTTCTGCACCTCTGTTGGTTCTTTTGCACTGCTCTTGCTTCTTTCTGCACCCGTCTTCCCTCTTTCTGCACCTCTCTTGAATCTGTTTGCACCCCTCTTGCCTCTTTCTCCACCTCTTTTGCTTCTTTCTGCACATCTTTTGCCTGTTTCTGCAACTCTCTTGCCTCTTTCTGCACTTCTCTTGCCTCCATCTGCACCTCTGTTGCTTATTTCTGCACTTCTCTTGCCTCTTTCTGCACCCCTCTTGCCTCTTTCTGCACCTCTGTTGCTTCTTTCTGCACTTCTTTTGCTTCTTCCTGCATCCCTCTTGCATCTGCCTGCACCCTTCTTCCCTCTTTCTGCACCTCTCTTGCCTCTTTCTGCAGGCCTGTTCCCTTTTTCTGCACCTCCCTTGCCTGTTTCTGCAACTCTCTTCCTCTTTCTGCAGTTCTCTTGCCTCCTTCTACACCTCTGTTACTTCTTTCTGCACTTCTCTTGCCTCTTTCTGCACCCCTCTTATCTGTTTCTGCACCTCTGTTGGTTCTTTCTGCACTGCTCCTGCTTCTTTCTGGACCTCTCTTGCACATTTCTGCACCCCTCTTGTCTCTTTCTGCACCTCTTTTGCTTCTTTCTGCACTTCTTTTGCCTCTGTCTGCACCCCTGTTCCCTCTTTCTGCACCTCTTTTGCCTGTTTCTGCAAATCTCTTGCCTCTTTCTGAACTTTTCTTGCCTCTTTCTGCACCGTTGTTGCTTCTTTCTGCAGTTCTCTTGCTTCTTTCTACACCTCCTGCTTCTTTCTGCACCCCTCTTGCCTCGTTCTGCACCCTTATTCCCTCTTTGTGCACCCCTCTTGCCTCTTTCTGCACCTCTCTTGCCTCATTCTGCACCCCTCTTGCCTCTTTCTGCACCTCTTTTGCTTGTTTCTGCACTTCTTTTGCCTCTTTCTGTACCCCTCTTGCCTCCTCTTGTACCTCTGTTGGTTCTTTCTGCACTGCTCTTGCTTCTTTCTGTACCTCTTTTGCCTGCTTCTGCAACTCTCTTGCCTCTTTCTGCACCTCTGTTGCTTCTTTCTGCACTTCATTTGCCTCGTTCTGCACCCCTGTTGCCTCTTTCTGCACATCTGTTGCTTTTTCTGCACTTCTTTTGCTTTCTTCTGCACTTCTGTTGCTTCTTTCTGCACCCCTCTTGCCTCTGTCTGCACCCTTGTTCCTTCTTTCTGCACCTCTCTTGCCTCTTTCTGCACCCCTGTTCCCTTTTTCTGCACCTCTCTTGCCTGTTTCTGCAACTCTCTTTCCTCTTTCTGCAGTTCTCTTGCCTCCTTCTGCACCTCTGTTGCTTCTTTATGCTCCTCTCTTGCCTCTTTCTGCACCCCTCTTGTCTCTTTCTGCTCCTCTCTTGGTTCTTTCTGCACCTCTCTTGCCTCTGAGGGCACCCCTCTTCCCTCTTTCTGCACCTCTTTTGCCTGTTTCTGCAACTCTCTTGCCTCTTTTTGCACTTATCTTGGTTATTTCTGCACCTCTGTTGCTTTGTTCTGCACTTCTCTTGCCTCTTTCTGCACCCCGTTTGCCTCTTTCTTCACCTCTGTTGCTTCTTTCTGCAGTTCCCTTGCTTATTTCTACACCTCTCTTGCTTCTTTCTGCACCCCTTTTGCTTCGTTCTGCACCCTTCTTCCATCTTTGTGCAGCCCTCTTGCCTCTTTCTGCACCTCTCTTGCCTCATTCTGCACCCCTCTTGTCTCTTTCTGCACCTCTTTTGCTTGTTTCTGCACTTTTTTGCCTCTTTCTGTACACCTCTTGCCTCCTTCTGGACCTCTGTTGTTTCTTTTGCACTGCTCTTGCTTCTTTCTGCACCTCTCTTGCAAATTTCTGCACCCCCTTGCCTCTTTCTGCACTCCTCTTGCCTTCTTCTGTACCTCTGTTGGTTCTTTCTGCACTGCTCTTGCTTCTTTCTGCACCTCTTTTGCCTGTTTCTGCAACTCTCTTGCCTCTTTCTGCACTTCTCTTCCCTCCTTCTGCACATCTGTTGCTTCTTTCTGCACTTCTCTTGCCTCTTTCTGTACCCCTCTTGCCTTTTTCTGCACCTCTGTTGCTTCTTTCTGCACTTCTTTTGCTTATTTCTGCACTTCTTTTGCCTCTTTCTGTACCCCTCTTGCCTCCTTCTGTACCTCTGTTGATTCTTTTTGCACTGCTCTTGCTTCTTTCTGCACCTCTCTTGCAAATTCCTCCACCCCTCTTGCCTCTTTATGCACCCCTCTTGCCTCCTCTTGTACCTCTGTTGGTTCTTTCTGCACTGCTCTTGCTTCTTTCTGCACCTCTTTTGCCTGGTTCTGCAACTCTCTTGCCTCTTTCTGCACTTCTCTTCCCTCCTTCTGCACATCTGTTGCTTCTTTCTGCACTTCTCTTGCCTCTTTCTGTACCCCTCTTGCCTTTTTCTGAACCTCTGTTGCTTCTTTCTGCACTTCTTTTGCTTATTTCTGCACTTTTGTTGCTTCTTTCTGCACCCCTCTTGCCTCTGCCTGCACCCTTCTTCCCTCTTTCTGCACCTCTCTTGTCTCTTTCTGCAGACCTGTTCCCTTTTTCTGCACCTCTCTTGCCTGTTGCTGTAACTCTCTTTCCTCTTTCTGTACTTCTCTTGCCTCTTTCTGCACCCCTCATGCCTCTTTCTGCACCTCTGTTGCTTCTTTCTGCACTTCTTTTGCTTTTTCTGCACTTTAGTTGCTTCTTTCTGCACCCCTCTTGCCTCTGCCTGCACCTTTCTTCCCTCTTTCTGCACCCCTCTTGCCTCTTTTTGCAGCCCTGTTCCCTTTTCTGTACCCTCTTGTCTGTTTCTGCACCTCTGTTGGTTCTTTCTGCACTGCTCTTGCTTCTTTGTGGACCTATCTTGCAAATTTCTGCACCCTCTTGCCTCCTTCTGCACCTCTGTTGGTTCTTTCTGCACTGCTCGTGCTTCTTTCTGCACCTCTTTTGCCTGTTTCAGCAAGTTTCTTGCCGCATTCTGCACTTCTCTTGCCTCCTTCTGCATCTCGGTTGCTTCTTTCTGCACTTCTCTTGCCTTTTTCTGCACCCCTCTTGCCTCTTTCTACATCTCTGTTGGTTCTTTTTGCACTGCTCTAGCTTCTTTCTGCACCCGTCTTCCCTCTTTCTGCACCTCTCTTGAATCTGTTTGCACCCCTCTTGCCATTTTCTCCACCTCTTTTTCTTCTTTCTGCACTTCTCTTGCCTCTTTCTGCACCTCTGTTGGTTCTTTCTGCACTGCTCTTGCTTCTTTCTGCACCTCTTTTGCCTGTTTCAGCAACTTTATTGCCGCTTTCTGCACTTCTCTTGCCTCCTTCTGCATCTCGGTTGCTTCTTTCTGCACTTCTCTTGCCTTTTTATGCACCCCTCTTGCCTCTTTCTGCACCTCTGTTGGTTCTTTTTGCACTGCTCTTGCTTCTTTCTGCACCCGTCTTCCCTCTTTCTGCACCTCTCTTGAATCTGTTTGCACCCCTCTTGCCTCTTTCTCCACCTCTTTTGCTTCTTTCTGCACATCTTTTGCCTGTTTCTGCAACTCTCTTGCCTCTTTCTGCACTTCTCTTGCCTCCATCTGCACCTCTGTTGCTTATTTCTGCACTTCTCTTGCCTCTTTCTGCACCCCTCTTGCCTCTTTCTGCACCTCTGTTGCTTCTTTCTGCACTTCTTTTGCTTCTTTCTGCATCCCTCTTGCATCTGCCTGCACCCTTCTTCCCTCTTTCTGCACCTCTCTTGCCTCTTTCTGCAGGCCTGTTCCCTTTTTCTGCACCTCTCTTGCCTGTTTCTGCAACTCTCTTTCCTCTTTCTGCAGTTCTCTTGCCTCCTTCTACACCTCTGTTACTTCTTTCTGCACTTCTCTTGCCTCTTTCTGCACCCCTCTTATCTGTTTCTGCACCTCTGTTGGTTCTTTCTGCACTGCTCTTGCTTCTTTCTGGACCTCTCTTGCAAATTTCGGCACCCCTCTTGCTTCTGTCTGCTACTCTCTTGCACATTTCTGCACCCCTCTTGTCTCTTTCTGCACCTCTTTTGCTTCTTTCTGCACTTCTTTTGCCTCTGTCTGCACCCCTGTTCCCTCTTTCTGCACCTCCTTTGCCTGTTTCTGCAAATCTCTTGCCTCTTTCTGAACTTTTCTTGCCTCTTTCTGCACCTTTGTTGCTTCTTTCTGCAGTTCTCTTGCTTCTTTCTACACCTCTCTTGCTTCTTTCTGCACCCCTCTTGCCTCAGTCTGCACCCTTATTCCCTCTTTGTGCACCCTCTTGCCTCTTTCTGCACCTCTCTTGCCTCATTCTGCACCCCTCTTGCCTCTTTCTGCACCTCTTTTGCTTGTTTCTGCACTTCTTTGCCTCTTTCTGTACCCCTCTTGCCTCCTTCTGTACCTCTGTTGATTCTTTTGCACTGCTCTTGCTTCTTTCTGCACCTCTCTTGCAAATTCCTCCACCCCTCTTGCCTCTTTATGCACCCCTCTTGCCTCCTCTTGTACCTCTGTTGGTTCTTTCTGCACTGCTCGTGCTTCTTTCTGCACCTCTTTTGCCTGTTTCAGCAAGTTTCTTGCCGCATTCTGCACTTCTCTTGCCTCCTTCTGCATCTCGGTTGCTTCTTTCTGCACTTCTCTTGCCTTTTTCTGCACCCCTCTTGCCTCTTTCTACATCTCTGTTGGTTCTTTTTGCACTGCTCTAGCTTCTTTCTGCACCCGTCTTCCCTCTTTCTGCACCTCTCTTGAATCTGTTTGCACCCCTCTTGCCATTTTCTCCACCTCTTTTTCTTCTTTCTGCACTTCTCTTGCCTCTTTCTGCACCTCTGTTGGTTCTTTCTGCACTGCTCTTGCTTCTTTCTGCACCTCTTTTGCCTGTTTCAGCAACTTTCTTGCCGCTTTCTGCACTTCTCTTGCCTCCTTCTGCATCTCGGTTGCTTCTTTCTGCACTTCTCTTGCCTTTTTATGCACCCCTCTTGCCTCTTTCTGCACCTCTGTTGGTTCTTTTTGCACTGCTCTTGCTTCTTTCTGCACCCGTCTTCCCTCTTTCTGCACCTCTCTTGAATCTGTTTGCACCCCTCTTGCCTCTTTCTCCACCTCTTTTGCTTCTTTCTGCACATCTTTTGCCTGTTTCTGCAACTCTCTTGCCTCTTTCTGCACTTCTCTTGCCTCCATCTGCACCTCTGTTGCTTATTTCTGCACTTCTCTTGCCTCTTTCTGCACCCCTCTTGCCTCTTTCTGCACCTCTGTTGCTTCTTTCTGCACTTCTTTTGCTTCTTCCTGCATCCCTCTTGCATCTGCCTGCACCCTTCTTCCCTCTTTCTGCACCTCTCTTGCCTCTTTCTGCAGGCCTGTTCCCTTTTTCTGCACCTCCCTTGCCTGTTTCTGCAACTCTCTTTCCTCTTTCTGCAGTTCTCTTGCCTCCTTCTACACCTCTGTTACTTCTTTCTGCACTTCTCTTGCCTCTTTCTGCACCCCTCTTATCTGTTTCTGCACCTCTGTTGGTTCTTTCTGCACTGCTCCTGCTTCTTTCTGGACCTCTCTTGCACATTTCTGCACCCCTCTTGTCTCTTTCTGCACCTCTTTTGCTTCTTTCTGCACTTCTTTTGCCTCTGTCTGCACCCCTGTTCCCTCTTTCTGCACCTCTTTTGCCTGTTTCTGTAAATCTCTTGCCTCTTTCTGAACTTTTCTTGCCTCTTTCTGCACCGTTGTTGCTTCTTTCTGCAGTTCTCTTGCTTCTTTCTACACCTCCTGCTTCTTTCTGCACCCCTCTTGCCTCGTTCTGCACCCTTATTCCCTCTTTGTGCACCCCTCTTGCCTCTTTCTGCACCTCTCTTGCCTCATTCTGCACCCCTCTTGCCTCTTTCTGCACCTCTTTTGCTTGTTTCTGCACTTCTTTTGCCTCTTTCTGTACCCCTCTTGCCTCCTCTTGTACCTCTGTTGGTTCTTTCTGCACTGCTCTTGCTTCTTTCTGTACCTCTTTTGCCTGCTTCTGCAACTCTCTTGCCTCTTTCTGCACCTCTGTTGCTTCTTTCTGCACTTCATTTGCCTCGTTCTGCACCCCTGTTGCCTCTTTCTGCACATCTGTTGCTTTTTTCTGCACTTCTTTTGCTTTCTTCTGCACTTCTGTTGCTTCTTTCTGCACCCCTCTTGCCTCTGTCTGCACCCTTGTTCCTTCTTTCTGCACCTCTCTTGCCTCTTTCTGCACCCCTGTTCCCTTTTTCTGCACCTCTCTTGCCTGTTTCTGCAACTCTCTTTCCTCTTTCTGCAGTTCTCTTGCCTCCTTCTGCACCTCTGTTGCTTCTTTATGCTCCTCTCTTGCCTCTTTCTGCACCCCTCTTGTCTCTTTCTGCTCCTCTCTTGGTTCTTTCTGCACCTCTCTTGCCTCTGAGGGCACCCTCTTCCCTCTTTCTGCACCTCTTTTGCCTGTTTCTGCAACTCTCTTGCCTCTTTTTGCACTTATCTTGGTTATTTCTGCACCTCTGTTGCTTTGTTCTGCACTTCTCTTGCCTCTTTCTGCACCCCGTTTGCCTCTTTCTTCACCTCTGTTGCTTCTTTCTGCAGTTCCCTTGCTTATTTCTACACCTCTCTTGCTTCTTTCTGCACCCCTTTTGCTTCGTTCTGCACCCTTCTTCCATCTTTGTGCAGCCCTCTTGCCTCTTTCTGCACCTCTCTTGCCTCATTCTGCACCCCTCTTGTCTCTTTCTGCACCTCTTTTGCTTGTTTCTGCACTTTTTTTGCCTCTTTCTGTACACCTCTTGCCTCCTTCTGGACCTCTGTTGTTTCTTTTTGCACTGCTCTTGCTTCTTTCTGCACCTCTCTTGCAAATTTCTGCACCCCCCTTGCCTCTTTCTGCACTCCTCTTGCCTTCTTCTGTACCTCTGTTGGTTCTTTCTGCACTGCTCTTGCTTCTTTCTGCACCTCTTTTGCCTGTTTCTGCAACTCTCTTGCCTCTTTCTGCACTTCTCTTCCCTCCTTCTGCACATCTGTTGCTTCTTTCTGCACTTCTCTTGCCTCTTTCTGTACCCCTCTTGCCTTTTTCTGCACCTCTGTTGCTTCTTTCTGCACTTCTTTTGCTTATTTCTGCACTTTTGTTGCTTCTTTCTGCACCCCTCTTGCCTCTGCCTGCACCCTTCTTCCCTCTTTCTGCACCTCTCTTGTCTCTTTCTGCAGCCCTGTTACCTTTTTCTGCACCTCTCTTGCCTGTTTCTGTAACTCTCTTTCCTCTTTCTGCACTTCTCTTGCCTCTTTCTGCACCCCTCATGCCTATTTCTGCACCTCTGTTGCTTCTTTCTGCACTTCTTTTGCTTTTTCTGCACTTTAGTTGCTTCTTTCTGCACCCCTCTTGCCTCCTTCTGCACATCTGTTGGTTCTTTCTGCACTGCTCGTGCTTCTTTCTGCACCTCTTTTGCCTGTTTCAGCAACTTTCTTGCCTCTTTCTGCACTTCTCTTGCCTCCTTCTGCATCTCGGTTGCTTCTTTCTGCACTTCTCTTGCCTTTTTCTGCACCCCTCTTGCCTCTTTCTACACCTCTGTTGGTTCTTTTTGCACTGCTCTTGCTTCTTTCTGCACCCGTCTTCCCTCTTTCTGCACCTCTCTTGAATCTGTTTGCACCCCTCTTGCCATTTTCTCCACCTCTTTTGCTTCTTTCTGCACTTCTCTTGCCTCTTTCTGCACCTCTGTTGGTTCTTTCTGCACTGCTCTTGCTTCTTTCTGCACCTCTTTTGCCTGTTTCAGCAACTTTCTTGCCTCTTTCTGCACTTCTCTTGCCTCCTTCTGCATCTCGGTTGCTTCTTTCTGCACTTCTCTTGCCTTTTTATGCACCCCTCTTGCCTCTTTCTGCTTCTGCACCCGTCTTCCCTCTTTCTGCACCTCTCTTGAATCTGTTTGCACCCCACTTGCCTCTTTCTCCACCTCTTTTGCTTCTTTCTGCACATCTTTTGCCTGTTTCTGCAACTCTCTTGCCTCTTTCTGCACTTCTCTTGCCTCCATCTGCACCTCTGTTGCTTATTTCTGCACTTCTCTTGCCTCTTTCTGCACCCCTCTTGCCTCTTTCTGCACCTCTGTTGCTTCTTTCTGTACTTCTTTTGCTTCTTTCTGCATCCCTCTTGCATCTGCCTGTACCCTTCTTCCCTCTTTCTGCACCTCTCTTGCCTCTTTCTGCAGGCCTGTTCCCTTTTTCTGCACCTCTCTTGCCTGTTTCTGCAACTCTCTTTCCTCTTTCTGCAGTTCTCTTGCCTTCTTCTACACCTCTGTTACTTCTTTCTGCACTTCTCTTGCCTCTTTCTGCACCCCTCTTGCCTCTTTCTGCACCTCTGTTGCTTTTTTCTGCACTTCTTTTGCTTCTTTCTGCATCCCTCTTGCATCTGCCTGCACCCTTCTTCCCTCTTTCTGCACCTCTCTTGCCTCTTTCTGCAGGCCTGTTCCCTTTTTCTGCACCTCTCTTGCCTGTTTCTGCAACTCTCTTTCCTCTTTCTGCAGGTCTCTTGCCTCCTTCTACACCTCTGTTACTTCTTTCTGCACTTCTCTTCCCTCTTTCTGCACCGCTCTTGTCTGTTTCTGCACCTCCGTTGGTTCTTTCTGCACTGCTCTTGCTTCTTTCTGGACCTCTCTTGCAAATTTCATCACCCCTCTTGCTTCTGTCTGCTACTCTCTTGCACATTTCTCCACCCCTCTTGTCTCTTTCTGCACTTCTTTTGCTTCTTTCTGCACTTCTTTTGCCTCTGTCTGTACCCCTGTTCCCTCTTTCTGTAGCTCTTTTGCCTGTTTCTGCAAATCTATTGCCTCTTTCTGAACTTTTCTTGCCTCTTTCTGCACCTCTGTTGCTTCCTTCTGCACTTCTCTTGCCTCCTTCTGCAGCCCTCTTGCCTCTTTCTGCACCTTTGTTGCTTCTTTCTGCAGTTCTCTTGCTTCTTTCTACACCTATCTTGCTTCTTTCTGCACCCCTCTTGCCTCGTTCTGCACCCTTATTCCCTCTTTGTGCACCCCTCTTGCCTCTTTCTGCACCTCTCTTGCCTCTTTCTGCACCCCTCTTGCCTCTTTCTGCACCTCTTTTGCTTGTTTCTGCACTTCTTTTGCCTCTTTCTGTACCCCTCTTGCCTCCTTCTGTACCTCTGTTGTTTCTTTTTGCACTGCTCTTGCTTCTTTCTGCACTTCTCTTGCAAATTTCTGCACCCCTCTTGCCTCTTTATGCACCCCTCTTGCCTCCTCTTGTACCTCTGTTGGTTCTTTCTGCACTGCTCTTGCTTCTTTCTGTTCCTCTTTCGCCCACTTCTGCAACTCTCTTGCCTCTTTCTGCACCTCTGTTGCTTCTTTCTGCACTTCACTTGCCTCTTTCTGCACCCCTGTTGCCTCTTTTTGCACATCTGTTGCTTTTTTCTGCACTTCTTTTGCTTTTTTCTGAACTTCTGTTGCTTCTTTCTGCACCCCTCTTGCCTCTGTCTGCACCCTTCTTCCCTCTTTCTGTACCTCTCTTGCCTCTTTCTGCACCCCTGTTCCCTTTTTCTGCACCTCTCTTGCCTGTTTCTGCAACTCTCTTGCCTCTTTCTGCAGTTCTCTTGCCTCCTTCTGCACCTCTGTTGCTTCTTTATGGTCCTCTCTTGCCTCTTTCTGCACCCCTCTTGTCTCTTTCTGCTCCTCTCTTAGTTCTTTCTGCACCTCTCTTGCCTCTGTCTCCACCCCTCTTCCCTCTTTCTGCACCTCTTTTGCCTGTTTCTCCAACTCTCTTGCCTCTTTTTGCACTTATCTTGCTTATTTCTGCACCTCTGTTGCTTCGTTCTGCACTTCTACTGCCTCTTTCTGCACCCCTTTTGCCTCTTTCTGCACCTCTGTTGCTTCTTTCTGCAGTTCCCTTGCTTATTTCTACACCTCTCTTGCTTCTTTCTGCACCCCTCTTGCTTCGTTCTGCACCCTTCTTCCCTCTTTGTGCAGCCTTGCTTGTTTCTGCACTTATTTTGCCTCTTTCTGTACACCTCTTGCCTCCTTCTGCACCTCTGTTGTTTCTTTTTGCACTGCTCTTGCTTCTTTCTGCACCTCTCTTGCAAATTTCTGCACCCCTCTTGCCTTCTTCTGTACCTCTGTTGGTTCTTTCTGCACTGCTCTTGCTTCTTTCTGCACCTCTTTTGCCTGTTTCTGCAACTCTCTTGCCTCTTTCTGCACTTCTCTTTCCTCCTTCTGCACATCTGTTGCTTCTTTCTGCACTTCTCTTGCCTCTTTCTGCACCCCTCTTGCCTCTTTCTGCACCTCTGTTGGTTCTTTCTGCACTGCTCTTGCTACTTTCTGCACCTCTCTTGCAAATTTCTGCACCCCTCTTGCCTCTTTCTGTATCCCTCTTCCCTCTTTATGCACCTCTCTTGCCTCTGTCTGCACCCCTGTTCCCTCTTTCTGTACCTCTTGCCTGTTTCTGCAACTCTCTTGCTTCTTTCTGAACTTCTCTCGCCTCTTTCTGTACTCAAATGGGAAGTGCAAGCTGTCATGTTTAAAGGTCTGCGTGCTCTCGTGACTGAGGTATATGTCTACTTGTACATGTATTCTTACATGTGGTATGCATCTGAAGATGGTAGGTTAAAAAGCGGGTAACTTATCCTATAGGTGGTCAAATCTTCTCAGTTCTTCTCTGTCATTCGGTTGCACTGACAGACATGTCTTATGTATTTATGTGTTATAGAGCCCCTCAAATGTACTATTGAATACCCATGTGCCCTGTATTGTGAGCAGAAAGAAATGCATACACCTTTTTGTACACAAATTTACAGAGTATGCTGTTTGAAACACAGGTATTCAAGTATTTGTATGTTTATTTTCATTTAACATGTCACAAGGTAAAAGCATAGACATGCATGCATACCTTCACAAACTTGGTCTGACTTACAACAGTGATATGCTTAGGATTGCTGTATTATATTTGGTAGGCCTAACATTCTGAGCATTCGATTAATAATGAACCTTCAAGAGAAAAGTGAGGTTTAAGACATCTTGCGAGAAGGATTAGTGATTAGGCTACTTTGTATGAGTCTCTTGTAAGGTACAGTCAAAGTAGGCCTCTTTCTGCACCTCTGTTGGTTCTTTCTGCACATCTCTTGCTTCTTTCTGTACCTTTCTCCCTCTTTCTGGACTTCTGTTGCCTCTTTCTGCATTTCTCTTGCTTCTTTCTGCACCTTTCTCTTTCTGCACCTCTCTTGCCTCTTCTGCACTTCTCTTGCTTCTTTCTGCATCTTTCTTCCTCTTTCTGCACGTGTCCTACCTATGTAGGCATAGTTAGAAATTAGCATTTAAAAAACCTTAGAAATTAACTGAAAAAAACAGAGGTTTCAGGGACATTATAGTTAGGAATTAGCATTTAAAAAACCTTTGAAATTCACTGAAAAAAACACAGGTCTCAGGGACGTTATAGTTAGGAAATAGCATTTAAAAAACCTTAGAAATTCACTGAAAAAACCACAGTTTTCAGGGACGTTATAGTTAGTTGGACATTTCACTCGTACAACACCAGAGAAATTCGGCCGTTATAGTTAGCTGGACTAACTATAACTCGCGCCCCCGCAATCCACTGCTGATGACGTCACATTTTATATCACTCATGACATGGTCAGTGACATCACTGATGACATCTCAAATGACATCACTGATGACATCATCCACTTAATATCTGATGCACCTCCTCACACCCTAATATAACCTTTGATACACCCACTCTAAAATACAGACTACCATTCTCGAAACCATAGACACACCAATACCAGTTATTACATACCCACTCACTGATTGATAGGTCTACACAAACATCCACTCACTAACCCATTCAGTCACTCATACACGCATTCACTCATCAATACAGCCACTGATATATGCACTCATACACCCATACAGACTCTCACACATCGCCACTCACCCATAGAGTTACTCACACACCTAGTCAGTCATGCAAAGAATCAATCACACTCCCATTTACTCACCTATAAAGTTATACACACACCACCTCACGTATTCATACAGATACTAACACATACTTACTCTCTTATACAATCACTGACACAAGCACACACTCATCCATATATCCACTCACACAATCACTCACTCTCACATATAGTCACTTATATACTCCAACACTCACATATACTGCATTTCACATATGTAGTTACTCACACATGTACCACTGAGACATCCATTTCCTAACCAACACAGCCATACACACACTCACCCACCCATACAGCCCCTTGCAGACGCATTCATGAACCCATGCACCCAGTGAATCACCTACTCACACATCCATGCAGGGAGTCACCCCCCCACCCACCCACACAGACAAGCAGGCACCCATACAGGTACACAGACATCCAATCATTAACCCATATAGACACTCATGTAGCTACTCACCAACACATGCAGCCACTTACACACCAACTGACAGACTGATACAGACATTCACACAGATTAGTCATTCACCCATGCATTCACTAAGACACATTTAATCACTCACTTATACAGTCAGTCACGCACCCACTAAATCATCCATTCAGACACTCATACACCCATTCATTCTTCAATACATCTTGGCATATATATATATAAAAAAAACAAAGGGGGGAGTGAAGAGGTAGTGCTCCAAGAGCATAAGAGGTGGATACGTCCTCCTCTAGTCAGAATATATTAAACAAAGGGATCCACCCTTATGGAAAAAATGGGAAAAGAAAAATGGGAAAAAAAGGGGGGGGTGTCCTTCCAGGAATCGTGTTCTCCTACGTTCAAGGAAAGCACACAGTTTTGTTAAAATACCCCTCACCCACCAAAAGGGCCCTTGGTGGCATGCTTCATCATCGGGGTCTTCCCGCCCTGCTGCGGGACGGGGCGTGCTACGACCTGCGACTACTCGGGAGCACTGATTTAAACAATACTATGTGTGGTGTAGGAGTGAGTGGAAGGGTCAGAAGTGATTGAGTGAAGGTGACAGATAGTTAAAAAATGCCTGGCTATGTGGAAAAATAAATGTTAATGTTCCTATAAGCTGGTATTGTTAAAAGTGGGGAATGTAGCGGAGGTGCTATGCTTTAATGGGCTGTACTTCCTTTGTCGACATGTTTCGAAGCCCTCCCCTGGCTTCTCATCAGGATCTAGACAGATCCCTTCAACACTCTGAATGCTGGTGATAGAAGATAAATACTGCATCAAAAAAATCATTAGTTAGTGCACATTATATTAAACATGCACTTTGATACTGTACCCTTCTAGGTATTATTTTCTTGTTACGGGTCTGAAAGAACAAGGACATCATAAAAATATTTCAAATGATATGTAACACAATTATCCCACACCCTCTGTGATGATAATCTGAAAGAAACGTGATATGTCAACAAAGGAAGTACAGCCCATTAAAGCATAGTACCTCCGCTACATTCCCCACTTTTAACAATACCAGCTTATAGGAACTCACTCCTACAACACACATAGTATTGTTTAAATCAGTGCTCCCGAGTAGTCGCAGGTCGCAGCGGGGCGGGAAGTCCCCGATGATGAAGCATGCCACCAAGGGCCCTTTTGGTGGGTGAGGGGTATTTTAACAAAGCTGTGTGCTTTCCTTGAACGTAGGAGACACACGATTCCTGGAAGGACCCCCCCTTTTTTTTCCCATTTTTCTTTTCCCATTTTTTCCATAAGGGTGGATCCCTTTGTTTAATATATTCTGACTAGAGGAGGACATATCCACCTCTTATGCTCTTGGAGCACTACCTCTTCACTCCCCCCTTTGGTTTTTTGATGTTTTACTACAGCGCACAGTGTGGGAGTAACTCCAGAAATTCTGGGTAACCAGTATCAGGGGCCATAACCGATACTGACGTGTGGTCATTGACCCCATTAATATTTCTTCAGATATAACCACACCACACACGTACTATTAACTTTCATTACCGCATTCTGACCCCTATTGAACACTATGGTGGAATCCACAGGTCTTACTTTTTCAGAGGAAGAAATGGAGAGAATTTTGGCCTCCATTAATCCCTTTGAGGGGTTGAACTCCTCAGAACCTTGTCCGATCAATGGTGACTGGGATGAGTTAGCAACACTTAGGAGAACCCAAATAAAAACAGCATTACATGGTCTACTTATGACTGAATATCTCAGGGCAAATGGGGCACCACAGGGCCTTATCGTCCGCAATGAACCTTTTATATTTCAGCATGACAAAGTGTTCAAGAAAGACTGGACGCTAATTTCATAGCATAGCACCCGTGATTGGCTTATCCTAATAATTAAGACAGCCACACGGTTGGCACAAGAATTAAAGATCGAAATCCAGTCACTTGAGGTACGACTAAAGAGCTACCAATCCCCCAGCGTCTTCAAGAAACGCCTGGAAGAACTGACCCAGCAAATGAATGAGTTTGAGATCACACTCAAACAGAGTAAATATAATAAACTAAAAAAAGATACGACACGGTTTAACCACGAAAAAGTGTATCCTTACACACGCGATGACCACGTGTCCAAGAACTCCAATCAAGACCAGAGTACAGACGGGGATTCTTTGGATACTGGATCAAACAGTTCCAACTCAAGCCGAGGCAGCGGTCCAAGAAACCAGAGAGGGGGCGGCCAGAACCAAAGATCATATAACAGAGGCCAGAGAGGATGGGGCAACTACCAAGGACCACCAGCCTATCCCCCGTATCCTCATGGTCCACCACCCATGGGAGGACCCTACCAACATTGGTTACCCCCACCACAGGATTACAACTACTATGGACCACCAACTTTTTTAGGGGCGCACCCTGGACCACAGAGGGGCAGGAACCGGAGGGGCAACAATGTCCACTGGTCAACAATGGAAGACGAGACGATACGCGTCTCCACAAGGAGTATGACAGGTGCCCTGAACAACCCACCATCGACAAGCAGGAGGATAACCTAGTGGTTAACCTGACTGACTATGAATTGACACCAGCGCAAAAAAGCATTCTGGAAAAAGGACTGGGGTTTGTACCTACAGGAAGTCTGGACAGATTCAAACTCTGCGCAGAAGTCAAGGAATTTATGAGGAAACTCAAATTACGAACCTTCTTTAAAGACTAGGAGCCACCGGAGGAAGACAGAGAAGACACAGGGTTGAGGATAAAATCCACATTTACTCCCCTGGACTCCACTCTCCCAATTGAGCTACTGACATTTGAGAAAGCAGTGATGAAGGAGGTGGAAAACATCAACACCAATGATAACCATACCTTCCATAACACATCTAGAGAAGAGAAAGAGGCAATAAGACAGTTGTCATCCAACAGGGACATTATAATAAAACCAGCAGACAAAGGCGGGGCAATTGTCATACAAACCACCACTGCATATGACAATGAATGCAGACGCTTACTGGAGGACCGAAGGAACTATGAGATATTGCAGGAAGATCCCACGGAATCCATTAGGATCAGGATAGCCTCCATGGTTGAAGAAGCGATTTCACACAACTGGATCTCCAAGAAAGAGGCGGAGGTCCTTACTAACAAATCACCAAGGACCCCCTACTTTTATACCATCCCTAAAATCCACAAGGATCTGAGAAAACCACCAGGCTGCCCCATAGTGTCCGGTATTGGCTCAATCCTAGAGCCTCTTTCCAAATTTGCAGACGCCTTCCTTCACCCACTGGTCCAAAAAACTACCACGTATTTAAAAGACACAAAAGAAGTCCTACAGCTACTACGAGGGATCACCTTTGACCCTACCAAACACATTTTGATGGGACTGGAAGTAGAGCGTCTCTACACCAGCCTCCCACATGATTAGACTCTCACCATCATAGAAGATGTACTATTCACTACCGTCTAGGAGTACCAAACTCCACACAATGTAGTCATGGAGTGCTGTTCCTTGGCACTCCAAAATAATTTCTTTGCCTACGAGGACACCCTCTACCTACAAAAGCACGGGACCAGCATGGGGAGCACATTTGCTCCCAGTGTAGCTGGTCTCTAGGTCTATCACCTGGAGACTAAGAAAATCCTACACCAGAGCAACCCATTTCTAACCCATATTAGGAACTGGAAATGCTACATTGACGATGTGCTGGTAATATGGGAAGGAGACATGGCATCACCAAATGCTTTTATGACCTGGCTGAACCTACAGAACACCTACCTCAAATTTACCAGCACAGTCTCACGGACAAACTTGGTGTTCCTAGACCTCAACATCTACCCTGAGGATGGTACCCTCAAGACTACCACACATTTTAAAGTCACCGCAAAGAACTGCCTACTGTTATACAACAGCTTTCATCCACGGCACCTCCGGGAAAACCTCCCTTACGGACAGTTCCTCCGCTTGCGGAGAAATTGTACTGAGGTCAGAGACTTCAAGAAACAGGCAACAGACCTTCAGGAGAGATTGAGGAAATGGAAATATCCAACAAGAATCATTGAAAAAGCCATGAAGAGAGCACGCAACAATAATAGGGAAGCCCTATTGGAACCAAGAATACCAAAGGATCAGGAACAGAGGCCTATATGCGTCACCACATTCAATACAGGCTCACATCAAATAGCGAAAATTGTGAATAAACATTGGAGGTTATTGAACTGTGGCAACCTTGACCTCCCTAAACCCATGTTTGCTCACAAAAGAGGAAGGAGTCTGAGAGACATGTTAGTCCACACAAGACCACGGACTACTCCGACCACTGCAATAGCCCACTCACTTCTCCCTCCAGTGAATGGTCACTACCCATGTGGGAACTGCAGTACTTGCCACCTAAAAAGAAGAACCAAACGCATCAAATTCAAGAACGGCACTGAATGGGAACAACGACGGTTTACGAACTGCAACAGCAAAAATGTAGTCTACATCATCACGTGCTCATGTGGTATGGAATATGTAGGGATGACAACGAGACCAGTCAAAACCCGCATAGTGGAACATTGGAGCAATGTACGTTGCAAAAAAGTACTACAAAAATGGCTACCCACTACCTGATGACCCAACACACAATAGAGGACTTACAGTGGACTGTCATTGAACAGCTAGACAATGAGAATGGCCTCTTTGAGAAGGAACAACGGTGGGTGTTCCGCCTGGGCACCCACCTAACAGGACTGAACGATGACATACCCTGGGGTGAATTTGGCTAAGGTGTAATTACCATAAGATAGTCTATCCCCATCAGGACCCTCAATATAACACTGAGACTAATACTGTAAGTGAATGGACCTACATTATTAGCACTGCATTTATACACCAACGAGGGGCTCCCTCTAATAGCAAGGGGTAACATACACAGCCACCACAAGGAGTACGTAGAAAGTACAGTACCACCTTATGACAATACACAGTTATACCCGTCTCCACCTGGTATTTCTACACCAACACCATACCTATCACTGACTCAAGACATTTTCTACCCCCCGATACGTCATGCCTCTGACCTTACAAACAGACAGTATGCAACATATAGTTTAATAACGATTTCACTTTATGAGTCACCGGGGACAACTAGGGTCCTGTGCCTTTATCTTGAGTAATCAAAGAATGAAGAATCCGGAATCAACAAACAGAATTGAATATAGAGACATATCATATACAGCTCCGATAGGTGGTATCCCCACCTTTCTCGAATATGCTGTCCGTAGGTTGTATGTAAACAACTATTTTTCTTCGTATTTAGGGGACAGGAAGTGTATCTACAAATGGTCCCATGGAACGGTGGCCATCTTGGAATTTACCGCTCTAGTGTTCCAGTTCGTCCCGAATGTTCATTTATTTGCCATAGTATGAATGCTCCAAAAACGACCGGGCTCAGATTACCACCTAGTGAATAAACCTACTTCTATTTGGGACCCCCCCTTATTTTGGGAATAGCCATCACTTTCGGCCAATAAACTCCCTTGAGTTGCGGAAACAGGAAGTGCCCCTAATTCATCTGTGATAAGGTCCCATTAAACCCAGCGGCCATCTTGGGTTTCACGGGTCAAGTGTTGCTAACAATTAACTTTGGTTTCCCGTGCTTGCGGAGAAGAATGGGGCAAAAATAGGCTCTCCCACTTGGGTTTTACTGAACCACCAGTCCCAGGAAGCATTGCTTCAGGTGGTCCACCTGAGCATAATTATTATGGGGATTTACTGGTGGCTGCTGCACGCCATCACGTCACATGGTCTGCCACTGAAGAGGGCATTGGCCCGAAACGCGTCTGGCAGGAAACCAGAAAAGGACTATGTTCATGGCGTGTGCCCTTGCTTTGGCGTAATTTCCACCTGGGAGTGCATCCCACCTAGAGGCAACTCTTTTTGCACACTGCATATATATAACATACTTAAACTTTTTAGAAACACACAGATGTCAGATGTCATCAGTGAAGTCATTTGAGATGTCATTAGTGATGTCATCAGTGATGTCACTGACCATGTCATGAGTTATGTAATATGTGATGTCATCAGCAGTGCATTGCGGAGGCGCTAGTTATAGTTAGCTCAGCTAACTATAACGGCTGAATTTCTCTGTTTTTGTACGAGTGAAATGTCCGACTAACTATAATGTCCCTGAAACCTGTGGCTTATTTGGCAATTTGTGTTAAGCATTCATTAAGCATTTATTTGTATCATATCATGTTGCACTTCGCTTTTGTATCTCTTTAGTGACACCCTGTCTCACCAGCTACACTATTGATTGTCATGGTATTCTCTGTGTAGTGTGAGGTGTTTGACTACGCACCACGGAACAACTTTCTTTTATGTTCATCAATGTTTTCCATGCCTATCGGGGGGAAGGGCTATAAAAGCTTATGTGTATTTGGCGCTGATCAGATTGATAAAGGCAGGATGTTTGTTCATATATATATATATATGGCAGCTACACTTGTAAAAATGACTTTGCTGTCTACGTTCTCCAATGTACATGTATCAAACAATACATGGGTAGTACCATTCACCCCATTCATGTCCGTATACTGCAGCACCCCAGGGCCATCGCCAACGATGACCCTACTTACCCAGTCGCCAGACACATAAATTCATGTCACGGAGGAAATGCTCAAGATCTCTCCTTCTTTGTGATCGACACAGTCCCCAAAAACCTTAGGGGAGGGAATAGGCAGTTGACATTAAGGAGACTAGAATCGAGGTACATAATCCTCCTCAATTCTAAAATCCCAAATGGGATGAATGCAGATGAGGCACTAAATGTACATCTGTAACATTTTGACCGCTTGTCCCGCTCCAGACACTATTCCTTAGCGTTAGGTCCATTTTTCACGTCACTTTTTTTCTTTTACAAATTTTTTCACTCCTGAGTTGCGATAATCTTCCCCAGTTCGTGATTGAGGGCTCTGTGCGACATATACAAGCAATATGATCTGTTATGAGATAGACCGACCCATTGCCCACTTGGGCAGCACCCTACTTCCTTTCTTCTCATTTCTGTCCGTTATTTATTGTATCCTGATATAAGGACATTTCCTCAGTTGCAGACTTGGTATATATGATGTAATATGTACTGAATTATTTATGCAACATTTTCGAATATTTGCATTATTTATGGTGTAAGAGACAGACTTATGCCCCTACATGCACTGGCTTGGGACTTCCCTATAATATATAAAATATTACGTATCACTAGTATAAATGTGTAGTTGGTCAATGCGGTACCCATGAGGACAGAATTGAGTGAGAAACAAATTGAGTCTTTTCTCATGTTTTGTTCTAACTAAGCCTGAGCACGCAACAATGTAACTGTGAGTATTGTTTCGCAGTGTTTTTAAATTGTTATAATTTAGTATTAATAATCACTTGGTTTAAATTATTGTTGTGCTGATATAGTCTTTGCCTATAAAAATGATAATAAGTTAATGATTAAATGCACAGTCATGTTTGTTGTGGTATGTAGGAACTTCTATGTCCATTAACTAGAATGGTTGCTGTGACAACCAACTTAGAGTGCTCACTATATATTGTGAAAATCTAATGGTGCCAGGCGTAGTGATCAAGGCGGTTCGCCGTCGAAACGCTTCTAGGTCGTCTTATGGAATAAAACTTATTGTGTCATATCCCCACGGAGTCAGGGCCTGTCATTTGCAGTTGCCAGGATTGGTAATATATATATATATATACATATATATTTATATATATATATATCGCAAAACTACTCGCCAAATTGACTCCTTGGTGGAGAAACACGAGCGTGGACTACAAATCTGTGCAGGTATATATGTTTTTATTTATGTCTGTCAGCCATAACGCATTTTGGTCGTTGCCGGCCTCGATCACATGACAGCGCTGGCTCTACAGATCCCCTCTTTTAAAGTGACAGTGCGCATAATTGCATTGATGGAAATTGACAACAGACTTCTTAACTTGGTAAATGAGTCATAGTAACAATGTAAATATAGTTTTAAAATAAACCATGTTAGGTGCATATAGACATATACTAAAATTCATTTAATTTCGGCTAATGCCTTTTTGGTCGCAAAGAATAATACATCGCTCAAATGCTGATTTGCTCCCCGCTGTTGATTTAATTGACCTTACATCAATAATTTTGAATCCGCTGTTGATGCTGTCTAGCTTGATGTTAGCAATCCCCTTGAATCCTATTCTGATTAAATCCTTTCATTTCTCTATATAACATTTTATGCAATCATTGCTACACATTAACATTCTTAATCTAGACAGGGAAACATGTTTATGCAGATGATTTTTATGGTATATAATACACCTCCTCCTGCCTATTCATTTCATTATACATTCATTTTTATATACAAATAGTAGCAATTGCTCTATAAAGTGACTAAGTGCTCACAACTCCTTCCCAGCCAGGATTTGCTACAATGCATTACAGAAAAATAAAGTGCTTGGTGCTTACCGTTGCTGCTGGTATCTATTTTACTAATGTTTTATTGCTTACCAGCAGCCTCTGATAAAGTGCTTAAAGTGCTAAATGTGCAACACATTGTAAAAATTCAATGAAGTGCCCAAAGTGCCAAATGTGCAAAACATTATGGGGATTCAATTCATGAAAGTGCATTATTGTACAGTTCATGATAAAACTCTCAACTCCGCGTTGTCCTTAGCTTACTATAAGGTTGCCTATCAGTTAACGTGCTTGCATCTAGATAAATACAATCAATCTAAAAAGCATTTATAAAAATTGTCACTAAAACTAGGTATCTTAAAACCTTAATAGAATATTGACTTCCCTTGATGGTTACAGTAGAGCCCAGTATACAATTGCCTAAAATATATGATAATCTAAAACTTGTTATCACAGATATGTGTACAGATCCTTACTAGTATTCAGGCCTCCTGGGTGCATTGTTTCCATCTCCAATATATACCTTGTTTCTAACCTCCTCAATCTTACCTCCCTATTACCTCCTCTTTTCTGCACTGGCACTGCATCAATGATAAAATATTTAAAATGCTTAAGATCACTATTATGAAATTCTTTAAAATGTCTTGCCACCGGGTAGCTTGAATCGTTGTTTACTATGGCCCGTATGTGCTGCACAATCCTCTTGTGTGCTGCTAGATTGGTACTGCCTAAATATTTAAGGCCGCAGCTGCATTCCAACAGATAGACTACATGATCTGTTTTGCATGTTAAGTATTTGTCTATCTTGTATATCTTATTACTGAATGCATTCTGGTAAGTGGTTTTATTTCTACCATATATACCGGCTTTGCAGCTAGAACATTTATAAAAGCCCTTCCTTGCTGTTAGCCAGGTTCCAGATTATGGGGTCGATTCCGATCTCGGCCGGAAGCGCACCTAACAGTATTCGTCCGGAAAAAAACCAAGCCGAACGCGTGTTTCCCGACCGATTCGAACAGTCCTCCGAACGAGCAAGTACGATGCGCATAATAGCACAGATTCCGAGCGAGCCGTACTTACCCATTTCAGCTCCTGTTCCCCGCCCGAGCCGGATCCGTAAACGCCGAATCGAGTCGCACGGAAGCAAATACACAGCACCTTCCGGCCGGACTAGTACGATGCGCCTTCCGTACGCGCCGAACCCGTCGCCACGTCAGAGCATCCGGGAGAGCTGTACATAAGCTCCGATTCGCGCCACAAGAGGATCCACGGCGATGAGACAAACAAGCCAGCGACGAGTACGAGTCGAAACCACGAGAAACCCGAACGAGATGACCCAACCATGAATCCCATCGCGCAGGTCCTACCAATACTCTACATCTATTACCGGGACCGGTACGGACGTGTACGGCGCAGACGGTAAGTCAAACACCCACAACACAAACAAACGACACGTACCCGAAATATGTCACACACACATAGGGATGCAGAAATGACGTACACTAGCAACAGCAGAACCATAGGGGCGGGATGGCTATCACCAATGCCATACACACCCATAGGGAGATGGATGCCTACCACTACCACCACCCCTACTCAGGGGGGCCTGGATGCCTGTCACTACTACCATTCCCACTCATAGGGGGATGGATGCCTACCACTACCACCACCCCTACTCAGTGGGGCCTGGATGCCTGTCACTACTACCATCCCCACTCATAGGGGGGTGGATGCCTACCACTACCACCACCCCTACTCATGGGTGCCTGGATGCCTACCACTACCACCACCCCTACTCATGGGGGCCTGGATGCCTACCACTACCACCACCCCTACTCATGGGTGCCTGGATGCCTGTCACTACTACCATCCCCACTCATAGGGGGATGGATGCCTACCACTAACACCACCCCTACTCATGGGGGCCTGGATGCCTACCACTACCACCACCCCCACTCAGGGGGGCCTGGATGCCTGTCACTACTACTATCCCCACTCATAGGGGGATGGATGCCTACCACTAACACCACCCCTACTCATGGGGGCCTGGATGCCTACCACTACCACCACCCCTACTCATGGGGGCCTGGATGCCTGTCACTACTACCATCCCCACTCATAGGGGGATGGATGCCTACCACTACCACCACCCCTAATCAGGGGGGCCTGGATGCCTGTCACTACTACCATCCCCACTCATAGGGGGATGGATGCCTACCACTACCACCACCCCTACTCAGGGGGGCCTGGATGCCTGTCACTACTACCATCCCCACTCATAGGGGGATGTTTGCCTACCACTACCACCACCCCTACTCATGGGTGCCTGGATGCCTACCACTACCACCACCCCCTACTCATGGGGGCCTGGATGCCTACCACTACCACCACCCCTACTCATGGGTGCCTGGATGCCTGTCACTACTACCATCCCCACTCATAGGGGGATGGATGCCTACCACTACCACCACCCCTACTCATGGGGGCCTGGATGCCTACCACTACCACCACCCCTACTCATGGGGTCCTGGATGCCTGTCACTACTACCATCCCCACTCATAGGGGGATGGATGCCTACCACTACCACCACCCCTACTCACAGGGGGATGGATGCCTACCACTACCACCACCCCTACTCAGGGGGGCCTGGATGCCTACCACCACTACCATACCCACTCATAGGACGGGTAATGCATGACACAACCAGCATACTCCAACATAAGGAATGTCAGAAAAAGACAACACCCCAACATCATGACAAGCGTGTGTAGTCTGTGTCAAATGCCTACAACACTGAACATGACAATGAACATACAATGTGACCCCCTATCACATGTGTCACACATAAATGTGTGTGGCCTCCACAATGCAATCAGACCATGACCACTGTGCCAATGGGGTCTAAACCCCCATCATCACAGTGTCCAAAATGTAAGTGTGAGGTCCATAGCTGAAGCACATTTTGAACATTGTGGCAATGGTGTCTAAACCCCCTTCATCACAGTGTCCAAAATGTAAGTGTGGGGTCCATAGCTGAAGCACATTTTGAACATTGTGGCAATGGGTTCTAAACCCCCTTCATCACAGTGTCCAAAATGTAAGTGTGGGGTCCATAGCTGAAGCACATTTTGAACATTGTGGCAATGGGGTCTAAACCCCCTTCATCACAATGTCCAAAATGTAAGTGTGGGGTCCATAGCTGAAGCACATTTTGAACATTGTGGCAATGGGGTCTAAACCTCCATCATCACAGTGACCAAAATGTAAGTGTGGGGTCCATAGCTGAAGCACATTTTGAACATTGTGGCAATGGGGTCTAAACCCCCATCATCACAGTGAGCAAAATGTAAGTGTGAGGTCCATAGCTGAAGCCCAATTGAACATTGTGGCAATGGGGTCTAAAGCCCCATCATCACAGTGACCAAAAGGTAAGTGTTGTCATGGAAAAAGCTGCAACTGCCAAACAGCATGGATGATTCCTGGTCACACAACAACAAACACATCAGTGGCAAAGTAGTGCTTGTGTCCCATAGCAACATAGATTGGGTGAGGCAAACAGTGCAGTGCAAATAAGACATACCTTTGGCCATGTGCAGACAAACATCACCCATGGGGGCTGACATTGTCAACATTTATCAATTACACAATGACAGAAGTGACCATCATAATGCAGACCCACATATCTGCACCAATGGACACACAAATGTAGATATCCTGTGGAGACTGTAGATGTGAGGTGAACAAATACCATACCATGGCAGCAAGGGGACATACAAACCATGATTATTGTGCTGACTGATGACCTAGGAGTCCCAGGGACAGCAGGGGAAATGCACCAAACAACATACAACCAATGCAACACTAAAGAAATGCCAATGCAGTGGTGCAGATGCACAAACACAAACAGGCAGCCTCACACTGCATATCAAACACAACAGGTGATGGGGGGGGTGTGCCAGTGTCCCCAGGCAACCCCACAACACATAAGGAGGCCTGAATCCCAATTACACAGATGTGTATACATTGCCACACAAAAGTAACTCATGGATCGGATTTCCCTATGTGGGCAATCAGGCATTGTTAGATGAGAGGGAGCCCAAATTACACATGTCACACAAGCTTGTAGGAAGAGCAACTAACACAGCAAGAGACAGACCCACCACAGCACTACTCCCAGGGACACCGCATTGTGGTGACACTAGCCTGCATGATAATCCCACTGTGATGACAAAGGTAGATGTCGTTCAAACAGTGAACCACAGCCATGTGTCCAGAGCAACTAACTACCATCACACCTACACAAGCACAAATCAATCAGCACGGCCTGTCAGCCAAGGCCAATATGGAGGTAGGGGTCTAGCCGTGCAACAACTCACATTTGCACACACTCAACACCACACACCTTGATCGCCACCAATGTGCAGCTGTGAAGCTCACATGGACTGGTGACATTGCACATGCACCCATGACAATCCCAGGGGGGGTGGTGGGAACTAAGGTGTGAAACCCATCACACATGGCCAGTCAACAAGACTCGTGAATGTCTGACACACTGCACAGTACGCCGTACATGGGCATGACGTGAAATCCACCCCAATCAATGGGATCCCGGCCACAGTCACACACCAATGAAGAAGCCAAGGTGACCCACAAAGAACACACATAGACAACTTCCAACATTGCAGCTCTGACCCTGAGGAGTGGCAGCAGTCACACACACAACGTGTCACAATCACTGAAAGCTACCACAAACTGTAAATTACATGACTTGTGTAACCCACAAGTGCCAAGGGGAATCCTGACTGTGTCCCATCTGCGTTTGCCCACATCCCCAGCCCTGACAACAAAGACAACTAGGGATGACAACCTCATGATCATTAGTTTGCCATGCACCCACATCCGGAGAAACCAGGTCCAAGATGCTGGATGAACACAGGACAACTCAGCAAGCATCACAAACAGGAACATCCCTAGGGACACAGCCTGTGTAGGAAAAGGGAAGGGAACACACACAGACATGCTCACACAACACACAACACGGGCCCAGCCAATGTCACGGGATTACACACTGCATGAGGGCACTCCACTCCTGTGGAAGGTCCACTGTGCCAAACCTTGTCTGTGCACGACTCAAACATGTCAGCAGAACACTCGGTCAGTGAGTCAACAACTACAACACACTGAAGGCTCTGCTCACATCAGCCTGGGTACGGGAGTGTCACGTCAGTCATCTGCATACACCCTAAACACGTGTCAAGCAAGTTGCACTGTATACACAGATGAGTCCTTCAACATTGATGTGCTAAACTGCATGTCCAGTGGAGATGGGCACACAGTCAGGGAAATAGAAACATTGAACAGTGGTAAGCACACCAGATGTGCATCAGTATAAGCCAAAGATGGTAATTTACAGATGCAAAACGTACATCCATGTGTCAAATGCTGAACATTACACCCTCAGACTGCAGCAAAGGATGCTATAGATCCAGACTACATAAGGACACATATCCCATGGACCACATGGAGTCCATCACAGCAACACTTCATTTTCCTGATCTGAACACTATTACAACTGCAAATGCATGATGATACTCATCTACATAATGTACATCCAAAGAAAAACCACAATTAAACAAAAAGAGGCTTTATTCAGCAAATGTTAAATTAAAATTTGAAGTCCAAAAGAAACTAAGGCCAATGGCCAGTCCAAATACACAGTCCCAACAGGGTGATACGTGACAACTTGTCACCCATTGCTTGCCTGCACTGCTACGGACAGGGGACACCCCCCTCGGAGGGGCATACAAGGGGCAGGCCAGGCACTGCAGGGACAGGATCAGGGGATGCCAGAAGGAGGCAGTGAAGGGGTGGTGGGTGCAGGAGTGTCACCGGCAACTGCAGTGGAGGTGTCTGACTCAGTGGGGGCCGGCACCACTGTAGGGCACAACTCAGATGTTGTGGGTGCTGCAACCATCGCAGTGGGCCGGTCAGATGGAGTGGACTGGGTCCCCACTGCAGTGCCCGAGTCAGACGGGGTGGTTGTGGACTCCACTGCGTGCACAACTCCAAGGGAGTGGAAGGGGGGCAGATGAGGTGGGCAGGACAGAGGGGGGGGACCCGGTCTCCACACCAGTGGCACAAACAGGCAGAGCGTCTGGTTTGGGGGTGGAAGAGCAAGTGGTAGGGGGGAGGGCCTAAGCAGTTTGGGGATGCGGTATCGGTGTGTGGGGGAACCTGGGGCAGGGTGTGGCGGTGGAACCTGTGCAGTGGTGGCCTGGGGGATGGAGGAGAGAGACTGTGTGGTGGAGCTGCGTGGTGGTGGTGGTGGGGTCTTGCCCTTCCTGGTCCGGGGGGACTTACGAATGGGGTCCTCTGTCTGTCTGTGCCTGGGGGAGGGTGTCCGGGTGTGAGGGGCACTCCCCTCTGTGTGTGGTGGTCGCCTCTTCCGCCTGGACTTCGTGTCAGGTGTATCTGTGGGGAAGAGGCCAAGCTCACAGAGGACGAGCTTCTGGGAGGGGGGGGTTGCAGGTGAGGCAAGGGAAGGGCTTTTGGAGGGAGAGGCATCTGAGGACTGCGCAGTGCTCGTGGATGCGTGTTTGTGTGTCTGGGCCCCAGCCCCTGTGAGTGAGGTATCAGTCCCCTGACTGTGCGTGCGTGTGCGTCTGGATTTTGGTGTGTGTGTCTGTGTGCTGCTTGTGTCTGTGCTGGTGCGTGCTGGTGTGTGTGTGCTTGGGACAGGTAGGGTGCTGGGTATTGTGGATGGGGCAGAGGTAGGAGGGGCGAGGGACTGTTGCAGGAGGGACACTCCTGCCATCAGTGAGGAGGCCATGGACTGATTGGTCCGATGTAGGGCAGACATGCCAGATGACATGCCCTCCATGAATGACACCAGTTGTGTCAAAAGACCCGTGTGTGCATGGAGGACACTCAGAATTGATGTCTGCCCTACATGGATCTGTTTCAGCAAGTCCACAGACTCCACACTCAGGGCAGCAGGGGGGACAGAGGCAGGGGGTGCGGTGCCTGGCATGAAGGACACACGCTCCCCTACATGGGAGCCTTCACGGACATGTGGGATGGGAGCAGATGGGAGGGTGGAGATGGTGGTGGTGGCGGGGACAGACTTGCTTGACGTTGCCTCTGGTCTGCTGACACCCGCCTCCACAAGGGAGTTCTCACTGGAAGTGCTGTTTTCCCCAGCCGAGGTGGTCGTAGCTGAGGTATCCTCAGTGTGGCTCCCCTCACCCTCTGTGCCACTGGGTCCCTCGGTCTCCCATGCAGTGGACCCAGTCTGGCTCTGCCGCTCCTCTTGGTCCGTGGAGCTGTCTCCTCCTGTGGCCGTGGATGTATCTGCAAACAATCAGGATAAACAGAGCAACATTAGTCACCTGTACTGACCACACACACCACAGTAAGTACAACACATCACAGAGCAAGCCCTGCCATCATTTGCTAGACATTGCAATTCGTGCTGACACTGATTTGAAGAAGCCAATTGTCTGCCTGACAGTCAGTCATGCCACACATATCCTACCTGTCCATGCACCCATCTGTCTGCTGCCTGTTGTATGCGACTAATCATATGTGCACACATGCACCACATACACAGTTGTTGGACATCCAAGAGTATATATGGAAATGTGTCACTCCAAACACATGCCATCTCCTGCCACTGACTCAGTACATGTGCCAGGAAAAGTGATGGGCAAAGTCTCTGTTGATATGCGGGTTTTGCTTCCATCACCAGACACAATGATGTCCTCATGTCCTGATAGACAATGCAACAATGGTGTGCATACAGGACATATCACACCACTGCTGGATCACCCTTTGCGATTGGAATGTCATGGCACAGGCCTGTCTGGTAAGTCAGTCATAACTGTCTCCTGTCACAGGGGCAGTGCATACACACAACACCAGTCTGCACTGTGTCACAATCAGGGGAGTTTTAGAAATGTAAGGCCTGTAGCTGACAGGTGCACATGTGCACCCCTGGCCACCCACATCATGAGGACTGAGATGATCCCACGTCAATCAAATGAGACATTTGAGTGACTGCAAACACAAATCCATACACATGAGCACTTCACCGTCTGATGAGAATGAACCAAAGCTGCCGGCACCTCAATGTTTCATACAACATTGTGCACAGTCAAGGGATCAGAGACCTATGCATTGACCTATGTGCAGATCCCATAGTCATAACTCAGATGGCTGGCCACCCCAAATTGTTAAACACTCCAGGAGTCCAAATAGCAAGGCCACACCACGGTGACACAGAGGCACACACCTGAGTGCACTCTTCACAATGCCCAATATGTATGCTGACACACGGGAGTGGGAGAACAGAGTGCCTTCGATGTACGGAGTAGGCATTACAGTCCTGGTCCATGTGCAACATGGTATTACCCTGAACACTAGGCAGGTGGCTATGCATGTGTCACACACATGATGTACATACTTCTGAGGCCCCTACCTTGGTCTCTGCAGCAGCATGGTTGTGTGGCACATACCCCAGACATGTGGTGAGTCAGAGCAGCAATTGGAACACATATTAAAGCCATACCCAGAGTACATGTCAGATCACAGGCAATGTGAGCAATTGTACCACCCATGCAGCCCACCACAAAGTTCCTGTAACTGATGCTGTCCCCAACTTGAACCACAGGTAACTGCAAGTACACAGTACCCAAGTGACCTAAGTCACAGACTGTAAGGGCCACACCTGTGTATCAGATGAGGAGGGGGCATGACACAAGTGAGTGACATGAGTCCAGGACAACATGACAGTTGTACTGTGGAAGTGGAACCAGGCTAAAGGAGTGCATAGAGCATGTCAGTCATAGTACACAGTTGAGGCTAGCACTTACCCCCTCCTTGCTGCTGTCTGGCCTTCAGCTGCCCATCCAGGTCAGGGAAGACCACCGCCAGGATCCGGAGCATGTGGGGGGTCAGGGTCCGGTGTCCGCCCCTCCTGCGAGGAGGCGACAGCTTCAGCTGGACCCTTGCGATCCTCCGGGTCCAGCCCCGAAGGTCCTGCCACCTCTTCTGGCAGTTGCGGATCCTGCGCCTGTAGACCCCCACAGATCGTACTGCCCGGACGATGGTCAGCCAGATCTCCTCCTTCTGGTGGGCATCATCCTGTGAGGATGACAAAGTGAAAAGGCCATTACTACACATGCAACATTTCTGTGCATCACACAGTTGGATATACATGTCTCAATCACAGGGGCATATGATCTACACAGGTAGTGCAACTATGGCTATGAACAGTTTGCCAGCAGTTACTAAATGGTATCAATGCCTGGGAAGTAAAACCTGTTTGGAATGCACTGTTACTGCACTATACCTGTTCAGTGCATGTGACTACACACTTTGTTGGGTGACAACTACTCAGTGAGCATGCTAGCCACTGGTGTACACACTGTACGTCTTGCTAGTCAGACAACATGCACAATTAGTAAGGCAGTGGACAGCACACTCACCTACTCCCCTGGTTTCCCATACAGCTTGCTGTACTGTGGAAGGAGGCTGTCCAGCAGGGCCTGGTTCTCCTCAGTGCTGAAGGCTGGGGCTCTATCCACAGTACGTGCCATTGCAGTAGCCAGTAGCCAGAGGATGCAGAGACAGCAGCAGTGGTAGTGGCAGATGTCGTCCTGGAGCATGTAGTGCAGGCAAGTGAGCTCTCAGGGGAACAGCCAGCATTATATGTGTGCTGCAGAGGCAGATACTGTCCCATGTGTCCAAAGTGATAGGTCCAAGTCGTTTGCATCTTCTGAATCTGGCCAATCCATGGAATTGCACCACTTATACACGCCCACAGCATCCTTCAAAAGTTCAACTTCATGACACCCATTAATTTGCAACATTGTTGTGGGTGGCCAACTGAATTCACTGCATCCGACTCGTTAAAGCTTCGAAAACGCGTCCGTTACCATGTCAGGCCATAGCCAATGCGTGCGCACCGATCGGTCCATTGCTGTACAACGCGTATTTCGAAAAACAACACGTATCTGCTCACATCATATGCAATGTCCAATGCGTGCGCACCGATCGGTCCATTGCTGTACAACGCATATCCGCTCACATCATATGCAATGTCCAATGCGTGAGCACCGATTGGTCCATTGCTGTACAACGCGTATTTTGAAAAACAACACGTATCCGTTCACATCATATGCAATGTCCAATGCGTGCGCACTGATCGGTCCATTGCTGTACAACGCGTATTTCGAAAAACAACACGTATCTGTTCACATCATATGCAATGTCCAATGCGTGCGCACCGATCGGTCCATTGCTGTACAACGCGTATTTCGAAAAACAACACGTATCCGTTCACATCATATGCAATGTCCAATGCGTGCGCACCAATCGGTCCATTGCTGTACAACGCGTATCCGCTCACATCATATGCAATGTCCAATGCATGCGCACCGATCGGTCCATTGCTGTACAACGCGTCTCCGCTCACATCATATGCAATGGCCAATGCGTGCGCACCGATCGGTCCATTGCTGTACAACGCGTATCCGCTCACATCATATGCAATGGCCAATGCGTGCACACGGATCGGTCCATTGCTGTACGACGCGTCCCTGTACAAGTCACTCGCATATGTCACCATGCTTGTCACTGGTGAACGTATGCCAGCCAAATTTACTTGCCAGGGACTATGGGGCACACCTACGACACCACAGCCTGTCCACACTGTATCCTAAGGCATGTAAGGCTGCATTACCTTTTCTGTGTATGGGGGTCAACATGTGGTTTTTTGGGTGGCACTTGGGGGCAGCCACTCCCAGGCTGTGCACGTGTTCATGGGGACAGAATCCTTTGTGTGTTGTGCACATGACCACTGTGATGTGCAACTGTTCATTTCAGAGCATGTGGCATGGTCACATTTCCAGATTGTGTATGTGGATGTCATTACACATACCCCCTGAGTCCCATGTGGGAAGGTATGTACGTCACAGGGTGACCCATTGCCACAATAGTGATGGCCCTCCACAGTCTGTGTGCATGTTGTGTATCCGATGTCTCTGATTCCATGTACACAATGGGAGACAGTCTCCACATCCACATTGTTTGTGCATGAACTTTGATGTTGTGCGTGTGTGTGTCACAGACGTCCATGTCTGTCCTGCAGAGGCAACAGGGGCCACTACCTGTGTGAGTCATGGTTGTTTTGCTGACGTGTACATGATACGCCATGTCATGCCAGTGTCCATGTGGCAATACACGGTCCCTGGGAATCTACCTGTCAATGAGCTGTGATGCCTGTGGCACATCTGTCCTGACATGTCACTGTGGTGTGTGTTTGGAACGTGACAGCAGTAAATGGGTACTGTGACACAGCCTAATGATTTCCCATAGCACAACCTGGAACTTGTTGTCAACACATGTTGAACTGTGATGTTAGATGTTGGCCATGTAGGTGCCATATATTGGTCCATACAGAACGGCACACACATCAGGTACTTGTGTCTCGTAATGATGTATCATGTGATATTGAGTATGGTCAATGGCACATATGTGGGGTGACTGACAATCTTTCTTTCTTCTCCTATGCACTGCAAGGCACCAGCTGTCCATAGACCATTCCCTGACCTTGCAACGATGGTGGAACGTGACTGCATCCGACGGTACCGCTTCAACAGGGTGCTGATTGAGGAATTGGCGGTGCGGTTGGCCCCACATTTGCAACCTGGCCGGCCATACCCTACAGCACTGACCCCCAAGGTGAAGGTGATGGCTGCCCTACACTTCTTTGCCACTGGTACCTTTCAACAGACTGTGGCGTCTGCTGGTGGGATGTCACAGACCATGTTCAGCCGTGTGCTACGCGATGTTTTGGAGGCAATGTTGAGATACCTGAACCAATACATCTATTTCCCTAAACGTCAACAACTCACTGACGTCAAGAGTGACTTCTATGCCCTGGGGAGGATGCCACATGTCATTGGCTCCATTGATGGGGCACATGTGGCTTTGGTACCACCACAGGCAGATGAGCAGGCATACAGGAACAGGAAACATTATCATTCGATCAATGCTCTGGTGGTATATCTTGCAGATATGAGCATCTCACATGTGTGTGCCCGTTTCCCCGGTTCGGCACACAATGCCTACGTGATGAGGAGTAGTCGCATCCCGAGGATGATGTCACAGATGCAGAACCAGCGTGCCTGGGTTGTCGGTGTGTACTGACTTTGTACCATTGTGTGTGTTCTGCTATGTTGTATTCCGCCCTCTTTTCCAACTCAGCTAATGTGCAATTGTCTGTCTGTAGGTGACTCCGGATACCCCAACATGCCGTGGTTGCTGACACCCCTCAGGAACCCTGTGACACCAGCCCAGATGCGCTACAATGAGGCACATGGTCGGACCAGGAGAGTGATCGAGCGGACATTTGGTCTCCTGAAGAGCCGCTTCCGCTGCCTAGACAAGACAGGAGGGGCCCTCCCATATGCCCCAGCAAAGGTGTGCAAGATTGTCATCGTCTGCTGCATGCTACACAACCTGGCAGTGCGGAAGGAGTTGCCTCTCATCCTGGATGACGATGACCAACATCCGCCACCTGTGGAGGATCCTGGCCTGGGCCACGATGCCAGTGATGATGATGATGATGAGGGTGATGTCTGCACACAGCTCATCACCAACTTCTTCAGCTGAATGTGAGTATCCAGAGATGTCATGTCAATGATGTGAGTTTGCATGATATGTGTGGGTGGTGCTCTGGTGCTGTTTGAGTGTGGCCATGTGCTACTTGACTGGATGCGTGCAGCGATGTGTCCTTACAGGTAGTCTGTACTCCCCAACAGTGTTGACATGCTAACTTGGTTTTGTGTAGGTATCTTGTGACATGTATTGGGCATGCGTATTGCAGTTCTGTCCTGTTCTTCAGTGCTTTTGACTGTGTGTCATGTCTGTCCTTCACAGGGTGCTTTCAGAGTTGTTTGGTCAACTTGGATCCCCCAACACCATGATTCAGCTTTCAGGGTGGCAGCAGTCGTTTCCCTACAGGTGATGTGCCACACACCCCTGGACTTTATTTCTTCTACACTTTTTGACTGTGTGGCCACTGCCACGTGGGATTACCTTGCATTTGTAGTGGAAACAACATGTTACAAATGTGTAATAAACCTGTGCTTCACTTTGGGATGTGCGTTGTCTGTGGTCACACATCTGACTGACATTTGCTTACTGCACCTGTGGGCTAGTTTCACAGACTCTGAATAGGTGTGGTGTCTGTGCATTCCACTGTATTTCCGGGCAACATCAGTGTAGGCGATGAGTCAGATGGCCCTGGTGTCTATGTGTTGTGTAGCCCTAGTGGTGTGTCTCCCTCATATGTGTCACGTCACCATGACTCACATGACGGTGTTGAACTTGCTGTGGCAGTTAGCATGCACAGTGTCATTTAGCAGATCATCATCTCCATTACAAAAACAACATTGGAATCACAACAGAGGCAAGTATGGTGTATTAGTGAGTTTATTTACATACATGTGTGAGGATAGTGCACAGGATGGTGGGTGCTGTACATTGGTATTGGTATCCAAAGTTCCCAGATGAGTTGGAAGTGTTGGTAGCAGAAATGTCCTGAGTAAAGTCCACAGTCATCTGATACATTAGTCCAACTTAAACTCCCCATGTCATGTGGGAGAGTTGTGTTGCATTCGACAGGGTGAACAGTTTGCACACAAAGGAGAATTTCCAGAACAGGTGTTGGGTTCCTGGGGGATGTACATGGCCATCGGCCTCTCAGTTGTCCTTCCTCGGACGAACCCTCTTCTTTCTGGGGGACCCTCACGTGCAGGCCGCTGCAGTGCAGAGGACTCTCCACCAGAGTCATCCTCCCTCCCTGTGGCAGTTGCAGTTGTTGCGGCACCAGATGTTGTGGGCACACAGGGAGGTGTGGACATGTTGGTGCTAATCTGGCGGAGGCATGTCAATATGTCCCTCTGCACCGCTGTCAGTTCTTCCAATGTGTCCCACTTGGACTCCATGCCAGACATGTGTGTCTCCACACGGGACATGTGTGAATCCACACGGGACATGTGGGAGTCCAAGCGGGCATGATGGGCAGCCTGCTGATGTTAAATGTCCTTGAGGATCCCCACTACCTGGCTGACCTCTCCGGTGCTATTCTGGTACGCATCAGCAATGCGTGCCAGTTGTGTGTCATCATGCAGTCCAGACCCCTCTGCAAACAGCGACCTCTGCCTACCACCCCTCCCACCACCCCTGGACACATGTGCGGGAGCTGCCGTGGCATGCACAGGTGACCCTCGGCCCCCTTGGGGGTTGGTACTGGGGTTGTTGTCCGTTGCTTCACAGTGGGCTGTGGTCCCTGTGCTGTTGTCATTCAGTGTCCTTGGTCTGTCCGTGTCGGCGGGGGTGGTCTGTGTGTTGGCAGATGTTGGAGGAATGGGTGCAGGGGGTGCAGATGGTGGTCCTGCTGGTGCTGCATGATGACTCACACCGGAGGTGCCAGGTTGGTCTTTGCCATCCGATGAGGGCAGAGGCAGTTCCACACCAGAGAGCTCAGGGTCCCCCGGAGCCTGGGACAGGGACTCCTCCTCATCTGCTGCTGTTTCCCCATCATCACCTGTTTTTGGAAGAGACACACAATGTATGTTATGTTTCTGCAGGCATCAATGGTTCAAACACATGACAGTTGTGACTGTACCTCTGGATGCGGCCCTGTACATTGCATTGTCCTAAGTTGTCACAGTCAGAGGTTGATATTGGTGTGGCTCATTGTCCTGCCAACATGATGCATTTCAATGTGGATGTTGAGGTGTGTGCATGACCAGCATTGGTGGTATTTGGTTGACATCCAGACCTCCTTCTCCCCCCAGCCCAGTTATCCCACCATGAAGCATGCCACACTTGCAGTGGGTGCAGGTTGACTCTCAGGATGTCAGTCAGTGGTGTCCTGCTGTTGGTTGGTGCCCAGTTCCCAGCAGGGCCTGGTACTCCCCACAACAGAGCACCATTGTCAGACATCTTTGAAGTGGCTTTTCACTCCCTGTGAGGTGTGCATTCTTCAGTGTGAGCTTGCTGGGCCATGTGGGTGGGGGATGTTGAGCTGTGACTACCACTCCCATCATGCTATTGCCTACACCCCCTTCCCAGCATGCACATACTTCCTTCCTTTTGAGTGGACTTCACTGTGTGTGAGTGTGACAGCAATGGCAAGATGGCTGACAGTGTGGTCCTGTTGTTTGTTGGTGTACAGTTCCCAGCAGGGCCTTGTGCTCCCCACAGCTGAGGCCAGTGTCAGACATCTTTGAAGTGGCTTTTCACTCCCTGTGAGGTGTGCATGCTTCAGTGTGAGCTTGCTGGGCCATGTGGGTGGGGGTTGTTGAGCTGTGACTACCACTCCCATCATGCTATTGCCTACACCCCCTTCCCAGCATGCCCATACTTCCTTCCTTTTGACTCTGCTTCCATGTGGGTTAGTGTGCCTGTGCTGACAGGATGGCTGACAGTGTTGTCCTGGCGTTTGTTTTGCTACAAGTCCCAAAAGTGTCCCTATGCTTCACACAGCATAACCCAGTGTGGTAGTTCTTTGTGGGATATTTAATTAGAGTGTGAGGCAATGCATTCTCCCAGGTGAGTTGTGTAGAGTTTGTGTTAAGGGGGTGTGTGAGAAAAGCTGCTGGTAACTATGGTCAGAGCTGTCAGTCCTCCTTCCAACCCAGCCAGATATCCCACCATGGAACGTGCTTCCATTGCAGGGAGTGCAAGTTGGCTTTCAGGATGTCAGTCAGTGGTGTCCTGCTGTTGGTTGGTGCACAGTTCCCAGCAGGGCCTTGTGCTCCCCACAGCAGTACCCAGTGTCAGCCATCTTGTCAGTTCTTTTCCACTCCCTGTGATGTGAGCATGGTTCAGAGTGGTGTTGATGGGCCAATTGTGAGGGTGACCAATATCTGTGACTACAACTACCATCATGCTATTGCCTACACCCCCCTTCCCAGCATGCCCATACTTCCTTCCTTTTGAGTCGACTTCACTGTGTGTGAGTGTGACAGCAATGGCAAGATGGCTGACAGTGTGGTCCTGTTGTTTGTTGGTGCACAGTTCCCAGCAGGGCCTTGTGCTCCCCACAGCTGAGGCCAGTGTCAGACATCTTGGAAGTGGCTTTTCACTCACTCTCTTGTAGAGCACGGTCCCAGGTGTGTTGTTTGGAGTTAGTGGAAGTGGTGTGTGTGTAAGGGCCTGCTGGTAGCTGTAGTCGGAGCTGGCACTCCTCCTCCCCCCAGGCCAGACATCCCACCATGAAACGTGCTTCCATTGCAGGGAGTGCAAGTTGGCTTTCAGGATGTCAGTCAGTGGTGTCCTGCTGTTGGTTGGTGCAGTTCCCAGCAGGGCCTTGTGCTCCCCACAACAGAGCACCATTGTCAGACATCTTTGAAGTGGCTTTTCACTCCCTGTGAGGTGTGCATGCTTCAGTGTGAGCTTGCTGGGCCATGTGGGTGGGGGATGTTGAGCTGTGACTACCACTCCCATCATGCTATTGCCTACACTCCCCTTCCCAGCATGCACATACTTCCTTCCTTTTGAGTGGACTTCACTGTGTGTGAGTGTGACAGCAATGGCAAGATGGCTGACAGTGTGGTCCTGTTGTTTGTTGGTGTACAGTTCCCAGCAGGGCCTTGTGCTCCCCACAGCTGAGGCCAGTGTCAGACATCTTTGAAGTGGCTTTTCACTCCCTGTGAGGTGTGCATGCTTCAGTGTGAGCTTGCTGGGCCATGTGGGTGGGGGATGTTGAGCTGTGACTACCACTCCCATCATGCTATTGCCTACACACCCCTTCCCAGCATGCCCATACTTCCTTCCTTTTGACTCTGCTTCCCTGTGGGTTAGTGTGCCTGTGCTGATAGGATGGCTGACAGTGTTGTCCTGGTGTTTGTTTCGCTACAAGTCCCAAAAGTGTCCCTATGCTTCACACAGCATAACCCAGTGTGGTAGTTCTTTGTGGGATATTTAATTAGAGTGTGAGGCAATGCATTCTCCCAGGTGAGTTGTGTGGTGTTTGTGTTAAGGGGGTGTGTGAGAAAAGCTGCTGGTAACTATGGTCAGAGCTGTCAGTCCTCCTTCCCACCCAGCCAGATATCCCACCATGGAACTTGCTTCCATTGCAGGGAGTGCAAGTTGGCTTTCAGGATGTCAGTCAGTGGTGTCCTGCTGTTGGTTGGTGCACAGTTCCCAGCAGGGCCTTGTGCTCCCCACAGCAGTACCAAGTGTCAGCCATCTTGTCAGTTCTTTTCCACTCCCTGTGATGTGAGCATGGTTCAGAGTGGTGTTGATGTGCAAATTGTGAGGGTGACCAATATCTGTGACTACAACTCCCATCATGCAATTGGCTACACTCACTTCACCAGCATACACAGAATTCCTTCCTTTCAGTGAGCTTCCCTGTGAGGTGGTGTTCTAGTGGTGGCAAAATATCTCACTGTGTTTGTTGGTTATATTTGTGCCACTGCCTTGCTCTATTTGTTGTTAGGTTTGTACATGTCATGACACAGTTACATGCCACTATGAGATGGCATGTATTGTGTTTATCTGACTAACATACACATCTTGGGATGATTATCTTTTGGTTGCTGTGGATTTGCTAAGGGTGCATGGTTTGACTATCCCCTTGACAGTGATGTGTGTGTATTGTCACACAATATTGTGTATATTGGTTGTGTACTCACCAGGCTTTGGGATGTTTGATAGTCCATATATGCTCACTGGTGGTAGGATGGCCCGCACCTTCTCCTCCCAGGGCCTGAGGTATAGTGGTTTGGCAGGAGGGCCACTGTCGGTGCGCTGACTCACGGCGTAATCCTTTTTGAGTAGGTCCTTGACCCTCCTGCGCACATCATACCACCTGTTCTGGATGTCTTGCTTTGTGCGCAAACATGGTGATTGTGCGTTCACCCTGTCGACGATCCTCTCCCACATCTTGGTTTTCTGCGACATGGGGGTCTGTTGGACCAATGTACCAAACAACTGTGGCTCTACCCTGAGGATCTCATCTACCAGGACTTCCAATTCACTGTCTAGGAACTTTGGATTCTTCTTTGGGGGCATGTTGATGGGTGGTGGTGGGGATTGATGTGTGTGTGAGTGTGCAAGTGAGGGTGGGTGAGTGTAGGTTTTGCTGGGTGTATGTGAGGGTGCTATTTGGGAGGTGCTAATGGTGTGTGGCTTGTGTGATGGATGAGTTGTGAGTGTGTCTGTGGTTGCTGTCTGATGGTGTTCTGTGCTGGCAGGTCAGTTGAATTTGCAAAGGATCATGGTAGGGATTTGTGGCCTTTATATGGGTGGAGTTGTGGGTGTGTCCTTGTTCCATGTTTTTTCCCCCCTGTATTTATTGACTTTGTCATTGCTTGTTTGGCCCTTTTTTGGGGGTTTTTTCCTTTGAGTTTTTTAGGCATGTAGGAGACGTTCTGCTGACCGAGTAGGACGCTGCAGTTGGCTCGTGCGGGCTTCTCCGAGTATTTCAAGCTGGGTTTCATGTGCGGCGTACGCGTCGGTCGTGGAGTATTAGGTTGCTTCGGCTGGGTTTTGTATGCGTGTCGGTAGTACGGCTTGGGCTCCGTGCGACTCGGTCTGGTTTTCCACGCATTGCATCGTACTGCGCGGGTCGGAGTTCGCGGGTACGTTTCGGTCGGGTTCATTCCTGGTGCGTGTCGGTCGGTTCGATTTGCGTAGTTTCCCGGCAGGATAGCTTGTTTCCGTGTGGTTCGGTCGTTCGGCTTGTGTTCCGTACGAGTCGGTCATGATTCACATGCATTTCATCGTACTACGCGGGTCGGGCAGCGCCAGTACGTGTCGGTCGGACAACATTCCCGTACTGAGTCGGTCGGTATGTTTTCCGGCCCGAATTGGATTCGGCCCCTATGTGTCCTCTGGGCTGCTCTTTACCAGGGCATTGCCCATTGATACAGACTTCCTATAGGTAATAGCTGGTGTTTTGGGTAGGAGGTGACCTATCACTGGATCGTCCAGTACATTTGGCCTGTTCTGCCTAATTATACCTCAAAGCTGTTTCTCCTGCCGAGAATAGGATAAAATTAGTCGAATCGGTTCATTTTTCGTATCACTAGGGGCATTCTTTTCTAGGTCTCTTTTTGCATTGCCCTGGAGGAGATCCTCCCTGGCATGTTGCCTAGACTTAGTGATTGCAGCATCTATAGTTGCAGTTGAGTAACCCCTTGCTAAGAAGCGCTCTTTACTCTCCTGTTGCTTCTTAGATAAATCCGCCTCATTGCTGCAAATCCGTCTAATTCTTAACATTTCTCTGTATGGGATACTCTGTATAAGATGCGCAGGATGTGAGCTAGCCGCGTGTAAAACTGTATTTCCCGCTGTTGGTTTGCGGTGCAATGATGTAGTGATAGTGTTGTTTAAAATATGAACCTGTACATCTAAAAAGGTCACCTTCTCCGTGCTAATAGTTGAGGTAAAATTCAAGTTAAGATTATTTACATTGATCTGTGAGATAAACTCAATTGCACTCTGTTCAGTTCCATACCAAATGATAAATCGTCGATGAACCTTAGCCAGGTAACTACCTTTTCCTGAAATATGTGGCTAAATAGTTTCATGAGGACCAGCTCCTCCCACCAGCCCATGAACAAACATGCATAGCTGGGGGAGAAGCTGGCCCCCATTGCCACACCCTGGATTTGTTGGAACATCTGATTTTTAAATAAAAACAAATTGTTTTCAAGACAAAACAGTAGCATGTTAATTAACATTCTATTGTGTTGGACAAATTTAAGTGGACGACAACCTAGAAAGTGTTCACCTGCCCTGATGCCATCTTGATTTCTTATGCTCGTTTAGAGCGATGTCACATCTAGGGCTATTAATAGGTATCCAGGATTCCACTGTACGTTTTCAATTTTGCACAGGAAGTCGCTTGTGTCCTGTACATAAGATCAGTGATGTCATTTGAGATGTCATCAGTGATGTCATCAGTGATGTCACTGACCATGTCATGAGTGATGTAATATGTGATGTCATCAGCAGCGCATTGCGGGGGAGAGAGTTATACTTAGCTCAACTAACTATAACGGCCGAATTTCTCTGGTTTTGTACGACTGTAATGTCCAACTAACTATAACGTCCCTGAAACCTGTGGTTTTTTCATTGAATTTCTATGGTTTTTTAAATGCTAATTTCTAACTATAACGTCCCTGAAACCTGTGATTTTTTCATTGAATTTCTATGGTTTATTAAATGCTAATTTCTAACTATAACGTACCTGAAACCTATGGTTTTTTCAGTGAATTTCTAAGGTTTTTTAAATGCTAATTTCTAACTATAACATCCCTGAAACCTATGGTTTTTCAGTGAATTTCAAAGGTTTTTTAAAGGCTAATTTCTAACTATAACATCCCTGAAACCTATGGTTTTTTCAGTGAATTTCAAAGGTTTTTTAAATGCTAATTTCTAACTATAACGTCCCTGAAATCTATGGTTTTTTTCAGTGAATTTCAATGGTTTTTTAAATGCTAATTTCTAATTATAATGTTCCAAACATACTTTTTCTAAAATTATAAACTTTTATAAAAATAATGTGATATTTCTGCTTTCAAAAATATGGTTTTATCTTTTTTTAAAAATAAAAGTGGATTTGCGTACCGATTGTGTACCAGTCACAGTGGTTGTGCGAATACAAGAATTTTGCCCCCATATTGGTTAAGTCGTGTACGATGCGCGTTCGGTAAGCGATGGGTGCGCGGTTCTCAGCCCCACGTAACATCACGTACGTATTTCTGGGGTTCGGCCGGGTGCGCGAATCCATAGCAAATCTTTACTTTTTAAAAGTATATGTATCTAACTTTATTATATATATATTATACCAAAAGATTAGTTAATATAACTGTAAATATCATATATTTATAATTGTAATAAAGATATATTACTGTTTAATATATTTTTCGGAATTCGTGCCGGGTGCGCGCCTGTTGTGCTCCTGGTGCGTGAAACCCATGTGATTTTAAAAGAAACAATTTCATTGGTTTAAAAGCTTTCTATTCTAGAACTTAAAGGACCCCACCCATTTTTTTCATTCTTCCAGGAGCATCTTTTGAAGAAACACCTCTTGTGTTTTCTGTCCCTCTTTGTTTGATTTTTTGGGTGTTTTTTTCCAAGAAAGGAAATGGCATCTCAAAATGCACCAGTGGATATTCCTGCAGATGGAGAGGAGCTGGAAGAACCAATAAAGAAAAAGAAGGAGAGTATTGTATGGGCTGTCTTCTCTATCCCAGAGGAAGAGAAGAAAGTGACCTGCACAGTGTGCCACAAAATATTATCTCGTGGATCAGAAAAGAAGTATTCATGTGGGACATCGTCTATGCTCAAACACCTTCAGACCATGCACCCAAACCTTCTTGCACGGGAACAACATCGGCGCCAAATGCAAGAGTCCCAACAAGATAATGAGGTTGCAGGACCTAGTGCTTCTGCGGGATCCACTGCATCCACAGAAATTATTCCAGAGTTTGCAGGACTGGAACAGCACTGCATAAAGTGTAAGAAACTGCTTTGTGCAGGTGAGCAATCTGTTGCAGCTGTTGTTGTTGCTGCGAAGAGTCATCATTGTTAATTTTATTTTTATTTTTTTGCAATGAGTTTCTAATTGCAAAACATTTTGAAAAGTTTTTTAGTTCATTTCCTTGCTTTTTCAATCTTTTGTTTAAAAAAACACCCAAAAATTAATAAAAGAGTTAAAAAAACACAAAAAAATTTAAAAAGAAAAAAAATGGTTCTTTTTAGAACCTCCTAATTGGTTAAAAATAGACAAGCTTGTATGTATTGTATGAATAGGATTGTATTGTATGAATAGGATTGTATCAAAAGGAGCCAAGTTGGCCACTGCTTAGGAGCTCACAACGGGAGCTCTCGGGGATTGGGATTATCGACGGATATTTATCCCAGTCTAACGCGGCCAGCTTTGTCACCGAATCGCATACATGTAAAGCAGAGTACTTGGGGATCTTTGCGTGACTTTCAGCTTTCTCACGTACTGGATTTCGCTGTTTTCTTCGCTTCATCACTGGGATCCTTCACTTTCGTCTATGCCGAAGCCCGGGCTGGCTAGCCCCCTGTCCTCACTGCGCTGACCCCGCGCATAATGCCTGACAGCGCTGCGCTCTGCTAGGTGTGATCGATGGTCCGCCACCTCAATTTAAGGGACAGGACCGGATACCTAGCAGCTTGGTTGCGGTCGGTTCGATCCGAAAGCCGGAGGAGTGCCTCCGCCTCCACACTTCCCCGTGCCTCTGTGCTGAAGCATCGGTAGTCCACCACGAAAGGTTCTCTCCGATGCCGCTCTTGTGCCCTCTTAGCCTTTATCTACCCAGCGATTCGAGTGCCACAGCCAGCATAATCGCCGATCTTCTCCTCACCTCTGCAGGGGATCGATGTAGGGCACTTGAGGCTGGCATGCTATTATCTTACACCCCGTTGACTGCACAGGCTCGGGGACTGCAATTAACAACGCATGTTCATGCTGCAGCCGGATTTGACCTCAGAGATCCTCCGCCTTCGGCGTAGATTGATCCTGCTTAACCTGCAGCTACCCTTCCTCCACATAATCTGAGCCCCTGGACACGTTGGGGCATGGTGGGGGTGACATGCTCTTTCATTAGGGTTATAAGTGCTATATCCTCCATTTTGGGATCTACTTCTTCATCATCTTGACAGTCCTTCAGAAAATGGCACCCTCTACCCTGAAAAAAATACCAGTGGGAATATTGAAATGAAAATATGACTACCTTCTTCTTGATCTCAACCCAACAACTTTGGCGGCCATCTTTGACTGTCTTTGTCTGTTGCCTTTTTTTTTTTTTTAATGTCTCTTTTAGGGATGGCTCTCACACTTAAGTCAACCCAATACCCCTTCCTTCAGGCTTAGTGTGGCTCAGACTATATGGTTTTTCTTTTATCTGATACAATTTGTGTTAGCACTACCTATAGCATGTGTTTTAGTACAAGTGTAGTTATGGAAAAAGTTCGCAATTTTGCATTTTCAGCATAGCCACCATTTGGTGCATCCTAACTCAGTAGCCTTCCTGTTTGGAGCTATGATTCACTCTCTTACAGTCACTTGGATCCTCCTCCACGCACAGTGTCTATCGGCTCATTATCCTGCAGTTCACTCTGACTTTATTTATTGACCATTCCTGAGCCCACGCAGAGGTTCATTAGGATGTAACTGAATCATCCTCAACCCCGTTCTCCAACTTATGACCTAATTTCCCATTAAGGATCCCCCATGCTAGCTCATCTCTGAATAACAGCTCAAGAGCTCTTAACTTTGCTCCTTACTATAGCTCTTCAACCTGACCCTCCACAAGAATGGATACAAGGCTTGTCCCCACTGGTCGTCATGGCTTCACAATCAACTATCCTCCAAACCTCTCCAAAAATGCGTCAAAAAAGTTCAAACATCGTCTACTCAAAACCCAACCCGAAACACTTATTTCTGATCCTTACTTCTGTGCCAACAAGGGTATACTAACTAATGACCTCATCTTCTACTCCCGGAAACGGGCACGATGGAGTAATGTCTTCCATTCCTTGCTTCACATATCAGATACCAGGAAAACTCTGTATGGCCTCAAACTTTCAGCATCACCTTCGTCCTTCTACAATGCTAATGCCACCATCTCCCTTTATAACAATGGTATTATCTTAATTCAAGCCTCGAATGTCAATCTAATTAAGATGGATAATATCTTCCCCACCCTCAAGATGGCAGTGATTTCCAAGTCAGTCTCCTCATCCCCGCTTAACCCGGCCAATTCCAAATGATCTCGCACTCACACCTCTCGTCATGCCTGAGATGACAACCACCACTCAAATCCCTCCTCATGCCTTAGGAGAGTGCAGTGCCACTCAGTTGCTCGACTTAGTTTCTCCTGAGAATACAATGTCCTCATTTTCAGTGAATCACTCAAATCCTGGACCGATAGCGTCACTCACTTCTCCAAACTCCACATGGTTATCTACTGGGACCCTTGCAGGGAAATCCTCTCTAGCCCTTCCGCCTTACCGCTCCCCCGGTGAACCTCCCTGCTTGATCCTACCTAACTCGCCTTTAGCCCAAACGGTATCCACCCTCCCGCCCTCCTTGGAACCCTTTCCACCCATCCCACTCTATCTCTCTTCCCCCACATCCCATCCACCCCACTTAAGCCCTATCGCCCGCCTTACAAACACGGACCCTTTCGCCTCACTAACTGGTAATCCACAAGACCACTCTGACTCACCCGCTCCTTCTGACTATCTCATGGCCACCCCGGCCCCTTCTGCTATCCCCCGAAACCCCACCTCTCCTCCGGAACCCATCAATCAACTCTCAGATTGGGCCGTGTGTCTGGATGAGATATCTAGCCACCTGCACCTTCTCACAAAGGAATTTCAGGAATTGAAAGACATCACTATCGAACACCTCCCTCTACTCAGATCCCTTAGCACTATAGAGAATCATCCCATCATCATGGAGGGCGCAGCTCCTCCACTGGCCATGCACACCTTTCACCATACTTGGAAAACTTTTCCTCTCCCGAATACCTCTTCCCGCCCCAGACGACTGAAAGCTGTCCTCTCATCCATTGAGATCCGTGAGCTACTCCTATCCTACTCCCAATCACCTAACAAGTCCCGAACGGGGCAAATCCAAGCCATCCAAGCTAACCCTTACAGAGAACCATCACGCAACCTGGGAGGCATAAATATTGACAACCTTCAGTGCATTAATATCCTCCCAGCATCCACCCCTCACTCGACTGACCAATTGAAATGCGCTCTACTCAATTGCAGATCAGCGAGTAAACACGCCTCCGACATCTATGATCTCATCCTAACCAATGAGCTTGACATCATTATCCTCAAAGAAACTTGGTTAAACGACTCCTCCACACCTATACTCGACCTTCTAGTCCCACCTAGCCATGACATAATTCGTATGGACAGAGAGTTAAAACATGGTCGAGGAATAGCCTGTATACACAGAAATACACTCTCGCTTTCCCAATCTGATTCCACCACTCCATCCTCCAGCGAATATCTCTGCATCAACATTACCAGCAAAAACCGCCATGTCTGTGAATTACACACATTCTACCACCCCCCTAGTGACAATCTTTCCTTCATTGAGCATTTATTGGAAATCATCTCATCCAACGATGACCCTCTAGTGTCCATAATCTTCCTGGGAGACTTCAACCTCCACTGGTCTAACCCAAATGATCACGCAGTGAACTGTCTTAAATCCTTCCTATTGGACCATGAGCTGACTCAATTTTGTGATAGCCCAACTCACAACACAGGTGAAACTTTGGATCTCATCATATCCAAAAGTAACACTATCACATTGGACTCCATTATCCCTTGCGACTGGTCCGACCACTATTACATCTTCTTCTTCATTAACAGGGAGGTGTTAGCGAAGAGCGTTCAACCCAAGAAAATGAAGCAATGGATAAGGAACCTTAGAAATATTAACACTGAAGAGCTAGCAATCTGCTGTTCAAAAGCCTGGTCTCCTCATTCAGAAATGAAAGATGTTCATGTCCTCACGAATTTCTATAATGCCTCTATCTCCGGTATCATGGAAGATATAGGCCCGATACAACAAAAAAATGCCTCCTCCAAAATCTCCAAACCATGGTTCAATGACAACCTTAGCTTGGAATGCCGTAATCTAAGGTCAGTGGAAAGATCCTGGCGATCTACACCATCGACCAAACACCTAACCCTCCTTAGAGCTATCAGGAGTTCTTACAACAAGAAAATCAAGAGTGCTAAAGCTGACTTCTTCAGATCTCAACTTAATTGAGCAATAAATCGCCCCAAGAAACTATTCGAAATTGTTAATCAGCAATCGATCAAGGCGCCCATTCGCACTGACCCTGGTGAAGGCACTCCTACTTGCGATAAATTGGCCACCTTCTTTGTCGAAAAAACGTCAAGCATCAATATAGTCCTAGAATCAAAAAGGGCTCTTCTCCTAAATTCATGACGCACTGCTCCACCTAACCATCAGGAACTACCCATCCTCCTTAGTACTAGTCCCAAGAATAATGCCTCCTGGCACACCTTTACACCCCTCAGTGAAAATGACATCTACAATACTCTTCTTGCGATCAAACCTTCCAACCACTTCAATGACCCTCTACCTCCTCCCATATTCAAAGAAATTAAAGCTGCCATCCTTCCCATTTGGGCAAAGATTGTCAACGCTTCACTACTACAAGGCATGATACCCGACTGCGTAAAAGCAGCGCAAGTATCCCCCATTCTAAAAAACCAAACGCAGACAGTTCTGATCTGAATAACTTCCGTCCTATTTCCAACATCCCCACGCTGGTGAAACTTTTAGAAAAGTGTGTGCAATCTCAACTCTGTGCTCACATTGAGAAATTCCAACTGCTGGATCAACATCAATCAGGCTTTCGGAGAGGCCACAGCACAGAATCGGCACTCACTCACATCTTGGATGGCATTTTAAAGTTGCTAGACCAAAATGAATCCTGCCTCCTCATTCTCCTTGACCTATCTTCTGCCTTCGACACTGTTAACCACAGCAAATTACTTTCCTCGCTAGAACACCGGATGGGTCTATCAGGTGTGGTTTTGCAATGGTTCTCTTCCTTTCTCCACAATAGATCTCAAAGAGTCAAAGTGAATCAATCCCTATCTCAGCCATCTACAGTCTTGATAGGGGTTCCACAAGGGTACACCCTTTCTCCCATACTCTTCAATCTATTCATGGAACCTTTAGCTAATGCCCTGGACTCAGCGAACATTCTCTTTCACATGTACACAGATGACAAACAATTTTATTTGAAAGTCTCCTCCCTGGAAGACTTCATTTCACTCAACTCCATCTTGCTGAACACCCAAAACTGGCTCACTGAAAACTACCTCATGCTCAACAGCTCAAAAACAGAATTCCTCCTCATTGCTCCCCCTAACCATGCCCCCAAGATTGACCTCTGGATGCATCATCTTTCAGCCTTCAACTGCTCCCCCCACATTATCGAGTCTGCTAAATCTCTAGGAATCACCCTAGACAGGCACCTGAACATGCAGAAACATATTAGCAATGCAACCAAGGGTGCTAAATACCAGATGAGGCTACTAAGGAATTTGAAACCATTCCTCCCACAGGAAGACTTCAAATGGGCGGTTCAAGCTTTAGTATTGCCAAGGCTTGACTACGGCAGTTCCACTCTTTGCGGTCTCCCCAAACAAATCTTGGTTCCACTTACGGCTTCCATTAATGCTGCAGCCAGATTGATTACTGGTACAAAAAGAAATGATCAAATATCCCCAGCCTTAAAATCCCTAAACTGGTTACCATATGAAGCTAGAATACAACTAAAGATCGCTTGCTTGACTCACAAAGCACTGCACTTCAAGACCCCCATCTATCTGGCTCACAAACTTGAATTATCAGGGGGTGGCCGTCCATCTCGAAGTGAAAATTCACTGCTCCTGAAACCTCAAATCTTCCACAAAAAGAGAATGAGTAACAGAGCATTCTCGGGCATGGCCCAGAAGATTTGGAATTCCCTTCCACCGGAAGTTCGTCGAAACCCATCCACCGCTTCCTTCAAAAAAGAACTGAAAAAAATCCTAATGCTGAAATTCCTGCCATAAAGTCCTGGTTCAGCTGCCTCAATACTGCTATCTTCTCTGATGCTATGACTGTCCAGTACATAGTTACACTTATGGGTTTAACAGTGTGAACAGGACACTCCACAACTTTGTATGTTATTTATGGAATGCCTCTATCCCATTACCTGATCGCTATCTTTTACATTTGTGTAATCCAGTGTTTAATAGGGTTGGCAGGATATAATCCTACTGGTACTGTGTACATTGCCTATTCTTCTCTATGAATGGATCTGTCCGGTCTTGTTTTAAATACTCTGAATCCTGTTGTTGTCATGCTCTCGTCTTGAACCTATTGGTAATGTTTGTCTTGAACCTATTTGTAACGTTTGTGCTTGTCACACTTTGTTATCCTACCTACCTCAACTGTGAAGTGCTCTGATACCCTCCTGGGTCTTGTTCGCGCTATACAAAACTTTATAACTAAATAAATGAATGAGTGCAAGGGTAAAGTCTGAGTCATTGTATCAGTGAATAAGTAGTGTCTGAGTAAATGAATGAGTGCAGCAGTATTACCTGAGTCATTGGATGATTGCACGGATAGTGTTTGAGGGAATGAATGAGTGCAGCAGTAGTGCCTTAGTGATTGCATGACTACATGGGTAGTGCCTGGCTTATTGCATGAGTGCATGGGTAATGCCTAGGTGATTGAATGAATGCAGCAGTAATGTCTGGGCGAATGGAGGAGTGCATGGGAACTGCCTGAGTGATTGTAGGACGGCATAGGTAATGTCTGGGTAATTGCATAAGGGCAGAGGTAATGTCAAGGTGATTGGAGGAGTGCATGGGCACTGCCTGAATGATTGAAGGAATGCATGGGCTATGCATGGGTGATTGCATGAATGCAAAGGTAATGCCTGGGTGGTTGGAGGAGTGCAGAGATAGTGCCTGCGTGATTAGAGGAGTGGATAAGTAGTGCCTGGATAATTTTTATAAGTGTATGGGTAGTGGCTGAGTGATTGGAGGAGTGCATGGGTACTGCCTGGGTGACTGAAGGAGTGCAAGGATAGTGCCTGTGTGATTGCATGTGTGCAATGGTAATGTGTGGGTGATTGAAGGAGTACATGGGTAACGCCTGGGTGCATGGAGGAGTGCATAGTTAGTGTTAGGGTGATTGTATGAGTGCAGGGGTAATATCTGGGTGATTGGAGGACTGCATGGGTAATGACTGGGAGCATGGAAGAGTGCATGGGTGCTGCCTGGGTGCATGAAGGAGTGCATGAGTAGTGCTTGGGTGATTGCATAAGAGTTGCAGAAGTGGCTGAGTGCATGTATGAGTGCATGGGTAATGCCTGGGTGATTGCATAAGTGCAGGAGTAATGTCTGGCTGATTGGAGGAGTGCATGTTCCCATACCAGAGTGATTGAAGGAGTGTATGGGTAATGCCTAGGTGATTGTATGAATGCAGTGGTAATGTGTGGGTGAATGGAGGAGTGCATGGGCACTGCCTGAATGATTGAATGAGTGCATGGGTAATGCCTGGGTGATTGCATGAATGCAAGGGTAATGCCTGGGTGATTGGAGGAGTGCATGGGTAATGCCTGGGTGTATGGAAGAGTGCATGGATGGTGCCTGGGTGCATGTAGGACTAAATGGGCAGTTCTCAGGTGATTAGAGGAGTGCATGAGTAGTGCTTGGGTGATTGGATAAGAACTGCAGAAGTGCCTGAGTGCATGGGTAATGCCTGGGTGATTGCATAAGTGCACAAGTAATGTCTGGGTGATTGGAGGAGTGCATGTGCAGTACCTGAGTGATTGAAGGAGTGTATGGGTAATGCCTAGGTGATTGCATGAATTGCAGCGGTAATGTCTTAGTGAATGGAGGAGTGCATGGGAACTGCCTAAGTGATTGAAGGAGTGCATACGTAATGTCTGGGTAATTGCATAAGTGCAGGGGTAATGATGGATGATTGGAGGAGTGCATGGGCACTGCCTGAATGATTGAAGGAGTGCATGGGTAATGCCTGGGTGATTGCATGAATGCAAGGGTAATGCCTGGGTGAATGGAGGAGTGCATGGGCAGTGCCTGAGGGAATAGATGAGTGTATAGGTAATGTCTTGATGATTTTATAAGTGCATGGGTAGTGGCTGGGTAATTGGAGGAGTATATCGATAGTGCCTGGTTGAGCGAAGGAGTGCAAGGGTAGTGCCTGGGTTATTGCATGAGTGTATAAGTAGTGCCTGGGTGATTGCATGACTGCAGGGATAGTGTTTGAGTGATTGAAGGAGTGCATGGGTAATGCCTGTGTGATTGTATGAGTGCAGGGGTAATGTCTGGGTGATTGAAGGAGTGCATGGGTAATGCCTGGGTGATTGGAGGAGTGCATGGGCAGTGCTTGGGTTATTGCATGAGTGCATAGGTAGTGCCTAGGTGATTGCATGAGTGCATAGGTAGTGCCTGGATGATTGGAAGACTGCATGGGCACTGCCTGAGAAATTGAAGGAGTGCATGGGTAATACGTGGGTGATTGCATAAATGGACGAGTGCATGGGTAGTGTCTGAGTGATTAGACGAGTGCATAGGTAGTGCTTTGGTGATTTTATAAGTACATGGGTAGTGGCTGGCCGATTGGAGGAGTGCATGGATAGTGCCTGGATGACTGAAGGAGTGCAAGGGTAGTGCCTGGGTGATTTCATGAGTGCATAGGTAGTGCCTGGATGATTGGAAGACTGCATGGGGACTGCCTGAGAGATTGAAGGAGTGCATGGGTAATGCATGGGTGATTGCATGAATGGAGGGGTAATGTCTGGGTGAATGGAAGAGTGCATGGGTAGTGTCTGAGTGATTAGACAAGTGCATAGGTAGTGCTTCGGTGATTTTATAAGTGCATGGGTAGTGGCTGGCCGATTGGAGGAGTGCATGGATAGTGTCTGTGTGATTGCATGAGTGCAGGGGTAATGTCTGGGTCATTGAAAGAGTGGATAGGTAATGCCTAAGTGATTGTATGAGTGCATGGGTAATATGCAGTTAATTGAAGGAGTGCATGAGAAATGTATGACTGATTGCAAGAGTGAAAAAGTAATGTCTGTGTTGTTGCATGACTGAACTCGTAATGTGTGGGTGATTGCAAAGTGAATAAGTAGTGTCTGGGTGATTTTTTAAGTGCATGAGTACTTGCTGAATAATTGGAGGAGTGCATGGGTAATGCCTGTATGATTGCTTGAGTGCATAGGTACTGCCTGGATTATTTTATAAATGCACAGGTACTGCCTGAGTGATTGAAGGAGTGCATAGGTACTGCCTGGATTATTTTATAAATGCACAGGTACTGCCTGAGTGATTGAAGGAGTGCATGGGTAATGCCTAAGTGATTGCATGAGTGCAGAGGAATGTCTGTGGCATTGCAGGAGTGCATGCCTTATACCTAAGGAATTGCATGAGTGCAAGCATTATGTCTGGGTGAATAGAGGAATGCATAGTTAATACCTTAGGGGTAATGTCTTGCTGATTGCAAGAGTGTAGAGGTAGGGCCTGGGTGATTGGAGGAGTACATAGGTAGTGCCTGAGTTATTTTAAAACTTGAAGCGTTCTGGTTGGGTGATTAGAGGAGTACAAGAGTAGTACCTGGGTGATTGGAGGATTGTATAAATAGAGCTTGGGTGATTTTAAAAGTGTATCTGTACTGCCTGAATGAATAGAGCATTGTATAGATTCTGCCTGGATGATTGAAAGAGTGCAAGGGTAGTGTCTAGGTGATTGCATCAGTGCAGGGATAATGTTTAGGCGATTGGAGTAGTGTATAGGTACTACCTGGGTGATTGGAAGAGTGTACAGATAATGTGTAGCTGATTGCATGAGTATACCGATAGTACCTGGGTGATTAGAAAAGTACATAGGTAGTGTCTGGGTGATCTTATAACTGTATGAATACAGGCTAGGTGATTGGAGAAATACATGGATAGTGCATGGATGATGGCAGGAGTGTGGGAATAGTGCCTAATGGTATAGATCAGTGCATGGGTAGTGTTTGAAAAAATGGATGACTGCAATAAAAGTGACTGTAAACATTACTTCATATTATTATGCTTATTACATTATTTCATCTTACCTTCTTTATTAAAGTAGATACCAAACTCATTCAAACTATTTTACTGTAGTTTTATTGTAAACTGAATTTAAAATCTTTTCAAGCTTTAGTATTACTTTCTGTAAAAAAAGAAGAAAAACTGTTATTGCTTATAATATTATAGTTTTAAGAAAACAAATTAATTTTAGAATTACATAACATATTCAGTTTCCCTTTTTTGCTGTTCTCAGATTCTATTGAATTTCACCATTCACAGTGATGTCAATGTAGATCATCATATAACAGCGGGGAAAAAATACAATCAATGAGATTGTAAAACAAAAAACAAATCTGCATTGAAAATATTTACAACAAATTCAACTATCTGTTCACCTATCTACAGTTTCTAAATTATATTTTTCCACTACAATAAATCATTTATTTCTCTAAAGTACATGTCTGAAATATACATTTTCATTTACATCACATATAATATAAAGATCAAATATATAAACTATTTCTTTCAAACACAATTTTGCAAATGCAGTAACAATTAGCAAAAAACAATAATCCAAACAGTAATTTTTCACATCTTCCCAATAGGCCGAATATTGTTTCCAAATCAATTTCCATTGAAAATATCCAAAATAAACTCATTTATTTGTGTTTACATCTTCCCAATAGGCCGAATGATGTTTTCAAAACTTTGGCATTAAAAATGTCATATATGAATCTGGTAATTCGAAAGGCAACCTACATTTAAACTGCAAATGGGCATCATTGCAATCTGTCCATCCTTTATTGCACTTTAAATACACAGTATTGTGTCCAGATGTTGTAATAGGTCCATCATGGAATATAATAGCCACTGCTTTAAAAGTTCTTCCTGAAATTGACACTTGACTTGCCACAACATTTTTAACTTTTGTTTCCGATTTTCTTCCATGTGCTCTACAACGTTGAAGCATTAAGATGACATATTTTCCAAATCTTTCTATATATAACGTTGACAACATTTCTGATTTACAATGAGAGCATTTCATATTTTGATTAGCTGTTTTTACTAATTTGTTAAAAGATACTGATTTGCAATTTGGTATCGTCAAGTATATGAATCGTTCAGTGTCTATTCCAGTGGTGGAAGAAAATGAACACTCTTCATATTTATGATCCCATCTGTAACTTAGTCCAAATAAATTTTCAATTTCTATTCCTTCATCTTCCAATACACCAAGCATAAACATAAGGAATTCTTGTGCATCTTGTTGTATATTGTGTGTAAATTGTGAAGAACCAGTACATATATCCAAAAGATGCCGAATGCCAGAAGCAGTATGGATTTTACTTCTATCAGTTACCAACTTTTGAAAGACATTATGTAGTAAAGAACAGAATATTTTTCTCGATTTTCCATAATTTGAAGATGAAGATCTTCCAGATAAAACACAACATTCACAATTACATTAGCATAGCAATTGATACCTGAACTATTTTCTAACTGGTATCCTACAATAGCATCAACAGTGTCCATTTTCATTTTCTTTGTAGCTTCATCATTCTCTTAAATTGTTTTCTTTTTTCAACCTCACTAGAATATTTGTCATATTTTCGTTTTGCACACACTACACGCTTTTCATATACAGGATATTCACCTGAGTTAGGAGCATACAGTCTTCTTAACCGATTATACTCTCTTACACAATTTGTATCAGCACTAACCTTTTTCTCATCAAAATCAATTAAATACAAACCAGATAATGTTCTTACTTGAGACAATGCAACGTATGCCATGCCTTCTTTAAACACTGTACTTCCAATATTTACCAAAGCACTGTCTACACTTAAACCTTGAGATTTATGAATGGTTACTGCATATGCTAAAGAAAGAGGAAACTGTTTTCTATGAACATACAAGTCTTTTACAAGCAAAAACGAACAGCACAACGTCCAATCAGTTTTACCTCTTCAATCTGATCAAATTTAATCTTCAAAAATTCAATTCCATCTCTGTTCTGATAATTAACAAAATCAATAACCTTTCCCATTTCTCCATTTACTAAACCTTTTTCTACATCCAAATTACATCATAAAATTACCAGACAGTTTTTACAGACATATAAAGTCTTTTCTAAACCAGCATTCTTAGACACTGACTTTTCCAAAGAATCCAATTTTGTCTGTAATTTCTCTGAGAGAAGAATAGTAACTCCTTCGTGTTCCATTTTATCAATGGCTTCCATTTTCACTATTGGTTGTTTTTCCAGTTTCAAAAGTTCTTGACTGAATGTAGAACACTCTTGTAGTGTTGACATTAGACAAACTATAGACTTTTTTTCTCCAATTTTTGTGTACATTATTTCAGGTGCAATGTTTTCATTTGGAAACAAATTCGTGTATAGTAGCCGACTTTGTAAAACTTATTTTCCATGTTGTGTCAAAACACCAATTCTTATATCTTGAAGAATGTTTCCATAGTGTTCATCACTTGCTTGTCGCATATTCTTAATAAGTTCTTTATATTCAAAATGAGACCATTTGTTTACATTTCCAATACTTCCCAAAGATTTCCTAGTATCTTCATGGACAAGAGTTTTAAAAACTGGTTGTCCTTTCACAGGAGTCAGTTGTAGTAGAGCGTCAAATACAATTACATGTTTTCCTCCAAATAAAACATCATAATCTGTTTTTAAAATCTGTTGTATTCTTAAATGTACAAAGGCAAGCATTAAGTTTGAGATCATGCTCACCTCATCAATGATTAGAAGTTTCATTTTCTTTAGTACTCTTGAGACTTCATAATAAGCTTCTCCAGATAGTTTATGATATTCCAACTTATTTTCATGTTCTACTGGTAGCATGAGTAAATGATGTAATGTAATCCCTTCAATGTTGTGTTCTGCTAACCCAGTTGGAGCTGTTACAACACAAGATAAATGTGATTCAGTGGTTTTCTGTAGATAACTGGTCAACACTTTAATTAAGAAACTTTTCCCTGTTCCAGCTTGACCACTGATATACATTTGAATAGGTTTAAATGCTGTGCAGTTGCACTCTTTTTTTTCATGAAGTAAACCATGCTGTATCTGTTGTGTCACCTGCTGATATATTTCTTTTTGTTCAAAATTTAGTTGGTCTTCCAAGTTTCCCAACTCAATTATAAAACTGTTGCGCTTGTTGCATTGCCGTTTCTACTTCATTCATGGCTATTGCTGCTTCATTTTCAAGAATTGGTTGTCCTAATGGATCTTGACTTAGTGGAGCAGAACTTTGACTATCTTGAGAACTGTATCTAGCTATTTCAGCTGCAATAGTAGTTTCTTGTTCAATCTCCTCATTTAACATTTGTAGATAATTTGGAAAAATTGTGCATTGAATACTATCTTTACATGCATTAAAAGAATCTTCATAGCAGTCAAAATCTCCAAGTAATTCCATTTCAGTACGCCAAGGCTTGAAGAGTTGCAGAAGTTCTAAATATAAAAATTCCATTTTATCTGGAGTTTCGCAACTGAATTTTCTGTGATTAATAAGATTTCCTTTGGCATGGTTTACCAAACATCCATCACATCCAATTACTGCATAGTTTTCTTCATTTATATCTTCTGTAACATTTCTCTTAAAACTATAATGTTGTAGTACTTCATAGAGAAATATGTTTTCCAGATGTGCACTTCTTTTGGGATAGTACGTATCCAACATATTTGTTTTAACAATATCTGTACCCTCTGGTTCATTCGATGCTAAGTATTCAATTTCTTGTACAGATTTCAAAACTCGAATTCGTGTTGCAGCAAGACCTAGACTTACCCAAATGATTCCTCTTGACTTTGAATATAAACTTGCAGAGGTCAACTGATCCGAACATTTGTAGGATCCAATCTCTCGATGGGAAAGCATCTTCAAACTAAAGCTGTACAATTTGTTACTAAGAGTCTTCTCTTGTGAAATTTCTTCCCACATTTCTTTCAACTCCGTCTTTTCAGATTTGGTTATATATGATGTAACATAACGAGCAACAGCAATCGAATTATCTGCAACATATTGGATATCCATGTTTGCATTCCACATTGACAAAATCACTGGATTGTAGTCATTAATATACTTTGAATCTTCACTTCTTTTTATGTTGTAAGTATTCTTTGGAGATTTTTGCATTATAGTATGTCTTACTGCTGACATGAAACTGTTGACTTTTCCTTTTGAAATTACTGGACGTGGGAATCCAAAACGACATTTTGTATAAAATATTCTCTTTGATGTGTATTTTCGTCGACAATATTTTCCACATTGATGACTTTGAAACCGTAAACTTTGTTGTCTTAAGCTGTTTTCTCCTCCTTTTTTTGGAATGGCACAGGTAACATAGTCTTCAATGAAAGACAAAACAGTTTCATCAGAATCGGTTCCAAATTTAGGTGCATTCTTGATCCATAATAGCATGTGTATATAAGGAGCATCTCTGGCTTTGTACTCCTTTCTCCAAAATAAATCAATAACTTCTCCAAGAGGTGGATTATTTTTATTGCAGATAAAAGACATCATAGCTTGAAACCTATGATTAAAATATCTGCACACATTTACAGGATCCAAAGAACAGAGTTCTCCAGCTGTCTTCAATTCAATGTTTTTTACATTTGAATTTGCTTCTCGTAGAAATTCAAGTAAATAGTCCCATGCGTATTCAGCACAGCTAAGCGTAACAAACCACGTAGGGGTTCCTTAACATACATTTACGTTCTCCCTGATGACGATACCAATACTCATTAGTACCACGTTGACACCCATCAAATTAATTAACTGAGATTCTAAATGATCGTCTCTTTGTTGAACTTTGTCCAAAAATTCCTTTGCAGAAAGATGTGTAAGATGAAATCCTGTTTTTAATATGTGGTTCACTGCATATTAAAGTCCAGACAAGTCACTTTCAAACAGAAGATGAAATAAATACGGAATACACTGTCGAAATCTTGGATCTTCTGAGTATAATCTGGTTGTACGATATTTTGAAGCTTGAATCTGTACTGGTCGTTCATCATATCGTCCACCTTTTCCAGTGGGGAAGAGCTGTGGAAAACAACGAGCTTCTAAACTTTTTTCCCATACACTCATGGGAGTTCCCTTCGCTTTCTTCATTTGAAATAATTCATTAGTGTTTCCTATCACTTCTTTTGAATGTAGAGGATGTATACTGTAATGTTCATAAATTTCTTCACTCCTGGAGTTGTCCACTTTTTCTATTTGGCCAGTTGAAATTTCTGTTTCATCTTCTAAAGATATTTCTTGTTCTTTCACATTTACAGTTTTATAATAAATATTGTTTTGTACAAGATATAATGTAGCCTTTTGAAGTTTGGTGACATCTACTAACTCTTGCCATATTTTCCGACTCTTTGTTGGTACACCATTAACTAGAATAATTACAGGTTCAGTTTCCTCTCTCTCTATACCAACAGTTTCAATATTTTTCTTAAAATCTAAAGGTAAATACACAACTCTCCCTTTTAAACCTCTTTGTAAATCTGTTGGAGGCAGCTTACCTATTTTAGGCTCCATACGAACTATAGCCTGAAACGGATGCACAGATTGAACAAGAATGGACTCATAAGTATTTAAATCTACCAGTTCCGGGGGAATAGCTACCAAGTCTAGGTTGTTATGTACAGCTCTAGCTAGCATTTTATTCTCTTCTAATTTGTTGTAACAATATTTACAAATACATTGATCACTACCCAACTCAAAACGACCTTCCACCAACAAATAAGCACCAAATAGTTCCCACTTATCACTGTTTTCCTTTTCACTTTTAAAATACACATCAACATTCCTAGTTTGACTTCTATAGATACAAACATAGTTTGGTTTCTCACAAGAAACTACCTTAAACTTTGTAATTTCTTCTGCAAACTTCTCAGTAATACTATCTTCCACCTCTTCTTCAACACCTACACTTATCAAACTCTCACTTTCTCTACACTCCTCTTGAGGACCAAAGAAACAAAACTCTATATCATCTGAAACTTTTTTACATCCGATACTGAACCATGCAGTGTCTATTTCACTTAATGATAATGCAGGACTTTTTACATAGTACAATCTTCTCACTAACTTCCGCATTTCTGAGTGATGTACTGCTAACATTCTTAAATGATGAAAAGTACTTCTACACACTTTTCTAGAAAGACAAGCCAGAGAATGACCCTGCAAGTTACTATATTTTCTCACTTTACAAGGATCTAGTCCTTGCAACATCTTAATCTTTTGTTTAACACTTTTTTTACCATAATCTTGTAAGAAATTTTGTAATATATCAATAGATTCCTGTTGTATACTACAAATACTACTACAATCCCACCTATGCACTGGAGCTTGTGTACGTCTCCCTTGAACTTCTTCAGCTATTACTTGTTCCACATTTCTAGGAACCATCTTTTCTTTTTCAATTGGACAACCGTTTTTAACCTCATAACAACGACCCCTGAAATCAACTGCATGAACTAATGTAATTTGTTGAAAATAGCTTTCTTCATTAAAAAAGGTTTCAGTACTAGAAGTGTGCTTCCATTCACCCGAAAATGTTTTGCAGAAGTCAGTTTTTATTAACCAGTCTTTTTCTTTTACTTTTTTCCATCATAAACTGCATTGTTTTATTCAATGTCTTCTTTCTCTTCAATGCTAATATAAACAATCTTGTTTTCAATTGAAAAGCCTTTTCGTCTACTCTTTCAATCTGTTGTTTTTTCTTGTAAAATGCTGATCTTTTATTTTTTTTGCAATCTTTCAATACATTTTGTAGTACTCTGCTTTTATACATTCTCTTCCTAATGTCTTTATATTCTTTCATCCTTCTTTCAATATAGATTGTTTTCCCATAAACTGATTTTCCATTAATTTGTCCTTTTTTAGTTTCCTTCTGATTGGTTGTACAACCTTTCTTTCTCATTTCCCCATATTGAAAATGTATTACATTCTTAAAAACTCTTTTAACAAATTCTTTAGTTCTCTTACCAGACGTTTTTTTCTTCAATTTCACATGTTGTACTTCATCTAATTTCTGCTTTTCTCTCTCCTTTAAATAGTACTGTTTTTTTGTTTTCATTTCTTTTGCACTTTTCTTGCCAAACTGAATTTCTTTTAATAATTATGGAGAATATCTAAAAAAAGAAAAGTTTAAATAGTTTTGTTAAGTAATTTACTATTATTAAAATAATTATATACAAATATTCTTATGTATAAATAAAGAAATATTTTTAATTGCACTCCAAACCTATATCAGGCACTGCATAATTCCTACAATTAGAACAAATCACAAGTTATACAACAAAATCACAAAGCACAACTAAAGGATTTCTCTACTGCTACCCAAATGAAATCTTAAGTGTAGTCTGTCAACTTTTAAGGCCTGCATAATGTTGTGATTGGGGTATGTCTCTACTTGCACATGTATTCGCATATGTGTTATACATTTGAAGATGCTTTACATATAAAACAGAAGTATACATATATGTGTATGCTTTTTTATATATAGTACACTAGCAAAAAGCACAGACTCATACATGCATGGTTTCAAAAAGATAATAAAATTTACAGCACAAACATGTAAAGGGTTGCTGCTTTGTTTTTACCTATACTCAATACCCAACTAGTACTTCTTTCTATATCCTTCTTCTTTCTTTCTACACCTCTCTTCTCTCTTTCTTCACCCCTGTTCTCTCTTTCTACACTTTTCTTCACTGTTTCTACACCCCTCTTGAATATTTCTGCACTACTTAAATCTGTTTCTACAACTCTCTTCCTGTTTGTGCACCCCTTGTGCCTCTTTGTGCACCTCTATTGCTTCTTTGTGCACCTCTCTTGCTTCTTTCTGCATCCCTGTTGCCTCTTTCTGTACTCATGTTACCTCTTTCTGCACCCTTCTTCCATCTTTCTGCATCTCTGTTGCCTCTTTCTGCACCAGTGTTTCCTCTTTGTGTATCGCTGTTGCTTCCTTCTCAACTTTTCTTGCTTCTTTCTGCAAATCTATTGCTTTTTTCTGTACCCTTGTTACCTCTTTCTGAATCCTTCTTCCCTCTTTGTGTACCTCTGTTGCCTCTTTATGCACCCCTCTCCCCTCTTTCTGTACCTCTCTTATCTCTTTCTACACCTCTCTTGCTTCTTTCTGCACTTCTCTTGCTCTTTCTCTATCCCACTTCCCTTTTTCTACATCTCTCTTAGTTTTTTCTCCACTACTCTTGCTTCTTTCTGCACTTCTATTACCCTTTCTGCACCCCTCTTACCTCTTCCTACATCCTTCTTCCCTCTTTCTGCACTTATCTTGCCTTTTTCTGCACCCCTGTTCCCTTTTTCTGCACCTCTCTTGCCTATTTCTGCAACTGTCTTGCCTCTTTCTGCAGTTGTCTTGTCTTCTTCTGTACCTCTGTTGCTTCTTTCTACACCTCTCTTGCAAATTTTTACATCTCTCTTGGTTCCTTCTGCACCCCTCTTGCCTTCTTCTACACCTCTGTTGGTTCCTTCTGCACTGCTCTTCGATCTTTCTCCATTTCTTTTGCCTGTTTGTGCACTTCTATTGCCTCCTTATGCACCTCTGTTGCTTCTGGCAGCACTTCTCTTGCTTCTTACTTATTTATTTTGACTATGTTCAATACTTAACTACTAGTAAAATGGTAAAGCAGCAGCAGCAGAAAAGTAATGTTTAACATATGTTACGTGACAAATTAGTGATTATAATACTTTGGAAGACTCTCTGGAAAACGTCACTTGAAGTTCACTAAATAAATCTAAGTGTCTCTGAAATATGAAGTGCACTCTCTCAACTTTTATTGTCTTCATGGTCTTCTGTTTAAGATATGTCTGATCTTGTACATATATTGTGATATGGCTTATACATCTGAACATAGTACACATATAAAACACAACTAAACATCTATTTGTATGTTTCTTTGATATATGATACTACTAACAGACAGTACAGACATATGCATGCATGTTTTTAAGAACATTGTGACACTTACACCAGAGACATATGAAAGGTTGCTGCTATATCTTTTACTAGGCCCAACACCCTATGTAGTCATAGTGGCTGAGTGATTGCATGAGTGTAGGTGTAGTGTCTATGAAATTAGAGGACTGCATGAGTACTACCTGAGTGATTAAAGAACTGCATAGGTAATGCTTACGTGATTCCATAACTGCATGGGTAGTGTCTGGGTGATTGGAGGAGTGCATAGGTACTGTCTGAGTGATTGAAGAACTGCATAGGTAATACCTGGGTGATTATATGAGTGCAAAGACAATGCCAGCATGATTAGACTAATACACAGATGCTGCCTTGGTACATCGAAGAATACATGGATAGTGCCTGACTGATTGGAACAATGCATAGATAGTACTTCAGTGATTGCATAGTGCAAGAGTTCTGGCTGGGTCATTACATAAGTGCATGTGTAGTGGCTGGATGATTGAAGCACTGCTTGCGTAATGCCTGTCTGATTGCATGAGTGCAGGGATAATGCCTAGGTGATTGCATGAGTGTAGGGATAATATCTGGGAAAGTACATGTGTGCAGAGGTAGTATCTAAGTGAATGCATGACTGCAGAGATAGTGCATGTGTGATTCTATGAGAATGAGAGGAGTGCCTTGGTGAATACAGGTGTAGTAAGGTAGTGCCTGGGTGATTGCATAAGTGCATAGGTAGTGCTTAAATAATTTTATAAGTATATAGGTACTGGCTGAGTGATTGAAGGTGTGCATAGATACTGACAGGGTGTTTGGAGGAGTGCAAGGGTAGTGCCTGAGTGATAGAACCAGTATATAGCTAATACATTGGTCATTGCATGAGTTCAGGGGTAATATCTGATGGACTACATGAGTACATAGAAAGTGCATAGGTGATTTCATAAGTTGATCGATACTGTCTAGGTGATTAGAGTACTATTGTGGTACTACCTCAGTGATTGGAGGACTGTAAAGGTACTGTCTGGGTGATTTTATCAATACATGAGTGCTATTTAAATGTTTGGACCAGTGCATAGATCCTGAGAGGCTGATTGGAGGAGTGTAAGGATAATGCCTGGGTGATTGAACCACTGTATAGCTAATGCACTGGTGATTCCATGAGTGCAGAGGTAATGTCTTAGGAATTGCAGGAGTACATAGGTAAACTCTGGGTGATTCATCAGTTAAGGGATAATATCTGGGACATTATAAGAGTACATAGGAAGTACCTGGGTGATTTTATAAGTCCATCAATACTGCCTAGGTGATTAGAGTACTATTGTGGTAGTGCCTCAGTGATTGGAGGACTATAAAAGTAGTGCCTGGGTGAATTTATAAGTGCATGGGCACTGCCTAAGTGATAGGCCGAGTGCATGGATTGTGAAAAGGAAATTGGAGGAGTGGAAGGTTATTGCCTGGGTGATTGAACCAATATGTAGCTAATGCATTGGTGATTGCTTGAGGTCAACGGGAATATCTGGGGACTACAGGAGTACATAGAAAGTGCCTGGGTGATTTTATAAGTGCATTGGTACTGCCTGGGTGATAGGAGTAATACTGTGGTAGTGCCTCAGTGATTGGAAGAGTGTAGAGGTAGTGCCTGGATGATTTTATAAGTGCATTGGCACTAGCTAAGTGATTGGAGGAGTGCATAGATCGTGAAAAGGTAATTGGAGGAGTGCAGGGGTATTGCCTGGGTGATTGAACCAGTGTATAGCTAACACATTGGTGATTGCATCATTGCGGGAGTTATGTCTGGGGGATTAGAGGAGTGCATAGGTAATGCCTGGTGATTCTATAATTGCAAGGGTAATATCTGAGAGATTACAGGAGTACATAGGAAGTGCCTAGGTGATTTTATAAGTGCATGTGTACTGCCTGGGTGATTGGAGTAGTACTGCTGTAGTGCCTGAGTGATTGGAGAAGTGCAACATGCTGAGTAGTAACAGAATACAGGGGTAGTGCTTATGAAATTAGGGTACTGCCTGAGTGTTTGAAGTAGTGCATAGGTAATACTTGGGTGATTGCATGAGTGCATGCATAGTGCCTAGATGATTGCAAGAGCACATGGGTACTCTCTGAGTGATTGAACAACGGCATACGTAATACCTGGGTGATTGCATGAGTGCTAAAATAATACCTGTGTGATTAGAGCAATGTACAGATGGTGCCTTCGTACACCAAGGAATCCATGGGTACTGTCTGACTAATTGCAACAATGCATAGGTTGTATCTAGATGATTGCATGAGTGCAAAAGTTGTGCCTGAACTATTGGAAAACTGCATGGGTAGTGCTTGGTTGATTACATGAGTGCAGAGGAACTGGCTGAGTGCATCTATCAAAGCATCAATAGTGGCTCAGTGAATGTATAAGTGCATCTGTACTGCCTGGGTGATTGGAGGAGTGCAGAGATAGCGCCTGACTGATTGCATAAGTGGCAGAGTAGTGCCCGACTGATTGAAGAACTGTAAATATAGTGGCTTAGTGCATGGATTAGTGCATGGGTAGTGCCTGGGTCATTGCAGACTTACAGCTGAGACATCTCTTCATGTTGCTGCTTTATATTTGACTACACCCAACATCCTAAGTAGTCGAAGAATACTGAAATAGCAACACAAAAGTGTGGTTTATAACATGGTGTACACTTTTCTAGTACAGGTTCACCATTCTCTAACTGCTCAGGGTATTTGGCCTACCCAAACAGAAAACATCAAACCAACGCATATCTCTGTTATAAATCTTACCATATTCATAAAGGCATGTATGCATGTGTCTCTACCTTTTACTAGTACTATCATATTTAATAGAAACATACATAAAAAATATATTTCTCTTTTATACATGTAGCAACTTGAGATGCATAACACATATGAGAATACATATGCAACTAGGAAATTCATCAATCACACAACCATACAGACCATAAAAGTTGACACACTACTCTTAACATTTGGAAGAGACACCTAGATTTATCTGGCATACATCAAATAAAGTTTTACATAGACTCTTTTAAACCACCATAATCAGTAATTCCTCACCCAACATATATTAAACATCACTTTACTGCTCCTGCTACATAACCATCCTACTACTACTACTCAGATGTACAGCCTACCAAAATACAAAGCAACATCCCTTCACATATCTCTATTGTAAGTCAACCCATATTTAAAAAAGCATGGATGCATGAGTCTCTACCTTTCCCTAGTATCATCATATATAAAAGAAACACAGAAATAGATATAGACCTGTATTTTATACATCAACCATCTTTACATACATAACACATATAAAAATACATCTGAAAATACAAACATACCTCAGTCCCAAGATAATGCACACCTTAACACTTAATAAGCTGCATTTTTAATTTCAAATAGAGATCTAAAAACATATGGTATATTTCAAGCACTTCAGTGTACAGGTAGTGCCTGGGTGATTGGAGGAGTGCAAGGGTAGTGTCTAGGAGATTTTATATGTGCATGGGTAGTGGCTGGGTGATGTTATAAGTGCACGAGTACTGGCTGAGTGATTACATAAGTACAAAAGTAGTGCGTCCATGATTGTAAGACTAGAAGGATACTGCCAGGGTGATTAAAGCACTGTATAGCTAATGCGTTGATGATCACATGAGTACAGGGGTAACGTCTCAGGGATTAAAGGAGTAAACAGGTAACGCCTGGGTGATTGCATGACTACAGCGGTAATATCAGGGGATTTTCATGACTACATAGGAAGTGACTGGGTGATTTTATAAGTGCATGGGTACTTCTTGTGTGATTACAGGACTACTAAAGTAGTGCCTGAGTGAATAGATAAGTTCAAAGGTAGTGCCTGGGTGATTTCATAACAGCATGACTACTGGCTGAGTGATTACATAAGTACAAGGGCAGTGCGTCCGTGATCGAAGTACTGCAACAGTAGTGCCTGGCTGATCATATAAGTGCATGAGTAGTGACTACATGATTGACAGAGTGCATGGGTAATACCTTAGTGATGGCATGAGTGCAGCAGTAATGTTTAAGTTATTACAGCAGTGCATATGTAGTGCCTGGATCATTTGAAGACTGCATGAGTAGTACTTAGGTTTTTTTATAACTTCATGAGTATTGCGCCTAGCCAAATATAAAGCAGCAGACTATTACATGACTCAACCATAAGTCTTTCCATATTGTTAAAAGCAATCATACATATGTCTCTACCTTTGCAAATCATCATCATATCTAAAAGAAATATATAAACAATATTTCTGGAATATAGTGAAACTTACAACTGAAACATGTTATAGATCTGCCTCAGTGATTGCACAACTCCATGGGTAGTGCTTGGGTGATTGTATCAGTGCAAGGGTAGTCACTGGGTAATTGCAGGAGAAGATGGATAGTGACTGGCTAATTGCATAAGTGCACACATACAGGTTGAGTGCATGGATAAGTGTTTAAATAGCACCTGAAAGCATAGATAAGTCATGGAGTAGTGCCTAGGTGAATACATAAGTGCAACAGTACAGCCTTAGTGATTGTACGACTGCATAGCTAGTGCCTGGGTTATTACATAAGTGCATAGGTAGACTCTGCATGTTTCTATAACTGCAGGGATAGTACATAACTAGTGCCTGTGTGAGTCCATGACTACAGGGATAATATTTACAGGATTACTGGAGTACATACCAAGTGAGTAGTTGATTTTATAAGTGCATGAGTACAGCTTGGGTGATTGCAGGAGTACTGAGGGAATGCCTGATTGGAGGAGTGCAAAGATAGTACTTGGGTGATTTTATAAGTGCATGGGTACTGGCTAAATGTTTGGACGAGTGCATAGATTCTGAGACACTGATTGCATGAGTGGAGAGGTAATGTCTAAGGGATTGCAGGAGTACATAGGTAATCTCTGGGTGATTCATGAGTTAAGGGATAATATATAGGCATTATAAGAGTACATAGGAAGTACCTGGGTAATTTTATAAGTCCATCGATACTGCCTAGGTAATTACAGTACTATTGTGGTAGTGCCTCAGTGATTGGAGGACTGTAAAAGTAGTGCCTGGGTGATTTTATAAGTGCATGGGCACTTCCTAAGTGATAGGCCGAGTGCATAGATTGTGAAAAGGTAATTGGAGGAGTGCAAGGGTATTGCCTGGGTGATTGAACCAATGTGTAGATAATGCATTGGTGATTGCATGAGTTCAGAGTTAATATCTGGGGACTACTGGAGTACATAGAAAGTGCCTGGGTGATTTTATAGGTGCATTGGTACTGCCTGGGTGATAGGAGTAATACTGTGGTAGTGCCTCAATGATTGTAAGAGTGTAGAGGTACTGCCTGGGTGATTTTATAAGTGCATTGGCACTGGCTAAGTGATTGGAGGAGTGCATAGATCGTGAAAAGGTAATTGGAGGAGTGCAAGGGTATTGAACCAGTGTATAGCTAAAGCATTGGTGATTGCATGATTGCAGAAGTTATGTCTGGGGGATTAAAGGAGTACATAGGTAATACCTGGTGATTCCATGAATGCAGGGGTAATATCTGGGAGATTACAGGAGTACATAGGAAGTGCCTAGGTAATTTTGACAGTGTATGTGTAGTGCCTGGGTGATTGAAGTAGTACTGCAGTAGTGCCTGAGTAATAGGAAGAGTGCAAGGGTAGTGCCTGGGTGATTGAATCATTGTATAGCTAATGCATTGGTGATTACATGAGTGCAAACATAATGTCTCTGGGATTAAGCACTACAAACATAATGCCTGTGTGTTTGCATACATTGAGGGATAATATCTGGGGGATTACAAGAGTACACAGAAACTGCCTGGGTGATTTTATAAGTGCATGGGTACTGCCTGAGACATTGGAGTAGTACTGTGATGGTGCCTGAATGAGTGAAAAAAATGCAACATCCTGAAAGCATGCATGCACATGTCTCTACCACAACACTATGCACACCTCAAAATTTTACAGAATAAAGCAAACACCAAAAATTATGTGGCATATTTCAACTTTATACTAATAAAAGTAGCGTAGTCACTAATACCTGATCTCAACATCTTTTAAACCACACTATTATACTGCATCTTCACCATTCTACTACTACTCACAGTGTTCAGCCTACCACATAGAAAGCAACAACACCTCTTTGTTTTACATCATGCACCTTAAAATGTATAAGACATATGAAAATACATATACAAGTAGAAACATACTTGTGACAGAAGTCCATCTACACCTTTAAACTTAAGAGACTCCACTTCAAATTTCAAACAAACACGTAAAATTATGCGGTATACTACAAATGTACATGTCCACACACTAAAACAAACTATCATAATCACTAATCCATCTTCCAATATACACTTATTACTATACAAAATCTATTTCTTACAACATTTAACTACTATATAAAAAACTACAATACACATCTCAACATTTAATAATATATTTCAAACATCAAAGTTCTTGAATAATTTTTAAAGTTTAAAAATAAAGCTAATACATAATACACCTCATAAATATACAACTCACCTTCCAAATTGATTTGTAGAATATGAAATATCAGAAAGTCATAAAAGATTTTCTTATGCACACAATCAATGTAATGCACCTCTCTCAATAAGGTAAAACCAGTAATGGCAAACGTTCCCTCTCTTTCTCCACACAAATAAATGTAAGTAACAAATCACATTGTTTCCTACATAATTTCAAATTGTAAAATGCATTTCTATTGGTTAGACATATTAACCCTTACCAACTGACTTCTAAAAGTGCCCAAACTGATTCTGGAAGTTTTTTGCAGTCACGATTCCACCGTGCACCAACTTGGTGTAAACGCAAATCCATACAGGAATTCAAAAATATATTACAAATAAAAATACCACTATTTTTTTATAACACACCACTTCTAATGATAGTACTGACTTGGGAAATCTTACTTTACTAACATTAATATATATAAATTACAATTCAACATTTTAAAACCTCAGATAACATTTAACCCTTCCCCCTTCTGCCTAATGCCAGTTTCCATAGCAACAGTTCATGGAACATTGAAGTGAACTGTCAGGTCACAAGTTCACCATATCTTCAAGTTCAGCACACAAGCTTACAAATGCAAACAGCAGGTGTGGTTGACACTTGCAAAATATATCCTATCTACTGTACATTTCAAATATTTTTTACTAACCAATAAGAAACATGCTTTTTAAAGAAAGTAACATGCACCCTATTTTTCAGTGTAAATCTTCTTAAACAGCCAATCAATTCTCTACTTTAAAAAAAAAAGCATGTTCTCCATCATTTTAGATACCTCTCATTCTACCAGCTGACTATCTCAGCTACAAACATCTTTTCATTCCTTCCAGACATCCCTTCAAGATGCTTACAGTGTGGATTGTTGGACACAGCTATGTTTTCTGGTGCAAAAGATATGCTGAACGCAGAGGTATTGACAAAGACCTAGCTTTGCAAAATGTGGATATTAAATGGATTGCACAGAGAGGATTAAAGTGGCACCAATTGATGCCTTCGGTTAAAACCTTTTTGCATCTCCAACCCCCTGACCTCATGATTCTGCACTGTGGTGGCAATGACCTAGGCACATTCACTGGGGTAGGTCTGGAAATGCTCATGAAGGACACCTTTGCACAATTGATGTTGCTTTTACCTCAAACTGTCTTTGTTTACTCTAATATATGCCAAAGACAGAAATGGAAGTGGTTAAATCAATTCTGTCCACAGATTGAAAAAGCTAGGAAAAATGTCAATAAAGCTGTTCTGCATACCCAAGAGATCATAGAATGGGGTCCATCTACAATAACAATCTACGTTTTGATATGGATGACATCTACAGAAGTGATGGAGTACACTTCACAGATCAAGGAAGTAGAGTCTTTCTCAACAACCTAAACTCTGCATCCGCACTTACATGTAGCTACAACAAACTCATAATGAACTCAAGGGCTCTTTTTAGAGCCACCCTATAACATAGTAGTGAATATCATTTTTTTTTTCACATACATTTTTTAAAATATTTTTTTGTGGACTCGCGCACCCGATGCGAATCTGCAAAAGCATGAATTCAATGTACTAAAACACAATACACTTTTCAAGTTTAACTATTATTTTTTAATTTTATATATTTTTATCAAATCTATCAATTGTAATCTTGTCATTAACTTCAATCACAGTTCCTCTTTAAAACAACTTCACAAATACAACACTACCTTCTAAATTATATACTACTAAATTATTTATTTAAGGTGAATTTGCGAATCCAACGCGACTTGTCACGGGGGGCCGCGCTGAGAGCCGCGTTGGGGTCGCGACTCCAAACTCGAAAGAAAAAAAATGCCCCACTACCATTATTCGGTATTCGCCCCAGGGACCCCATCCCCCGGGGCCTGCCACCATTTTTTTTTTAAATTATGGAGGGGGACCGCGTCGTCCCCCTTCTAAGGCCAATAATGGCCCCAGGGACCACATCCCCCGGGGCCCAGCCTTATTTATTTATTTTTACAAAAATTACAAAAGGGAGGGGGCCGCGTGGCCCCCCTTCCCTTGGCCACTTCTGGCCCTGGGGACCCCATACCCCGGGGCCTGGCCTCATGTTGGGGATCGTGGGGGGAGCCCCAATGCCCCCACTGTCCCTGCCGGTTCCCCGGCTCCCCGCCTCCTGCGGAAGCCGGCATTGCTTTTGGGCAAGGGGAGCTGCTAACATGCAGCTCGATTTGCCCAAAATCAATTCAATGAAGCAAAGCAGTGTTTGCTATGGCAGGGCAGGAGCTTAATGATTAAAGCCCCGGGGAGGTGGCAGTCCCCGGGGCTGTGTGGGGGGGCAAGAGCCCCCCACGCTTTTTTTTATTTTATTAATAAAGCCCCGGAGAGGTGGCGGTGCCCGGGTCAGCGGGGACCGTGATGCCCCCGCAACTTAATGACTAAAGCCCCAGGGCTGCGTGGGGGGGCGAGAGCCACCCCATGCTTTTTAAAATTTTACTATTAAAGCCCCTGGGAGGTGGCGGTCCCTGGGGCTGCAGGGGCCCCGTGGGCCCCCGCACCATTATTATATATTGCCCCCGGGACCTGGTCCACCAGGGGGCTTTAAAAAAGCACCGCACTTCCTTTTTTAAAAAAATTTCTTCCGGATTCGTGCACCCAGCGCGACTCCGGACGAAATTTTTTAAAAAAAATGCTTTTTTGGGGCCTGGGGGTCCCTGTGGGACCCCCTGAGCAGACCTAGGGGGTCAGGTGTTTCTACCCTGCCCCCTTTTCTTCATTTTTCACCTTTTTTCCCCTTTTTCTAGTCACAAAATGGCTGCCAATACATTCTGCTTTGGAGTGTTGGAAGCCAATTAGAATGCAGCTCTACCTCGGGAGGGTTCGCGAATCCTCCTCGGTGCTCAGATATATAAATTATTATTTTTTGAATTTCTCAGCAACTACTGAACGGATTTACACCATTTTAAAAAAACGCCGCTTTCTGGACCAAGAGCTAACTTTGTGCCAAATTTGGTGTTATTCCGTTCAGCAGTTCGGCTGTAGCCGTGTCTAAAGTTCCTATGGAAATTAACATGGGGAAAACGCGTTTTAGGACCCCCTTTTTTCTTGGCCCCCGCTTGACGAATCACCCCAAAACTTTCAAGACAGGAGCTGACCTGAGTGAACCATTAGTTTTGAAAATTTTGCGAAGATTCTTCAAACAGCGCTAAAGATATTGGTAAAAGAAAAAACACTTTTTGAATAGAAACAAGGTCCTAACTATAACTATAACTACCTACTGGCGACCGCCAGTAGGTAATATATATATATATATATATATATATATATATATATATTCACTGAAAAAACCATAGGTTTCAGACACGTTATAGTTACAAATTAGCATTTAAAAAACCTTTGAAATTCACTGAAAAAACCATAGGTTTTAGGGACAGTTATAGTTACTTGGACATTGCACTCGTACAAAACCCGTGAAATTCCCCCGTTATAGTTAGTTCAGCTAACTATAACTCGCGCCCCGCAATGCACTGCTGATGACGTCACATATTACATCACTCATGACATGGTCAGTGACATCACTGATGACATCACTGATGACATCTCAAATGACATCACTGATGACATCATCCAGTGACTGTGTGTTTCTGTAAAGTTTAAATATTTTTAATATATATAGGAAAAGACGTATTGAAGAATGAGTGGGTGTGTAAGTGTCTGTATGGATGATTTAGTAGGTGCGTGACTGACTCTATAAGTGAGTGATTTAACGTATCTTACTGAATGCATGGGTTAGTGACTAATCTGGGTGAATGTCTGTATCCGTCTGTCTGTTGCTGTGTAAGTGGCTGCATGTGTTTGTGAATAGCTAAATGAGTGTCTATATGAGTTATTGAATGCTTGTCTGAGTATCTGTATGGGTGCCTGAGTGTTTGTGTGGGAGGGGTGTGTGCAACTCTGTGCATAGATGTGTGAGTGGGTGATTCACTGGGTGGATGGTTTCAAGAGTGCATCTGTGATAGACTGTATGGGTGGGTAAGTGTGTGTAAGAGTGTGTTAGTGAGTGAATGTATGTCCCAGTGGTACATGTGTGAGTAACTACATATGTGAAAGGCAGTATATATGTGTGTTGGAGTATATAAATAGCTATAAGCAAGAGTGAGTGATTGTGATAATGGCTGTATGGATGAGTGTGTGCTTGTATCAGTGATTGTATAAGAGCGTAACAATGTGATACTATTTGTATGAGTAAGTGAGCTGGTGTGTGTATAACTGTATAGGTGAGTAAATGGCAGTGTGTTTAATTATTTGCATGACTGACTAGGTGTCTGAGTATCTCTATGGATGAGTGGCGTTGTTTGAGTGTCTATATAGGAGTAAGAGTGCATATGATAGTCCTGTACTGAGTGACCGTAAGTATGAGTGACTGTACGGGTGAGTGAGTGGATGTGTGTGTGAGACCTAAGAATCAGTGAGTGGGTATGTAGTTATTGGTTTTGGAGTGTCTATGGTTTTGCGAATGGCAGTCTGTAATTTAGAGTGGGTGTATCAAAGATTATATTAGGGTGTGAGGAGGTGCATCAGATTATCACGTGGATGATGTCATCAGTGATGTCATTTGAGATGTCATCAGTGATGTCATCAGTGATGTCACTGACCATGTCATGAGTGATGTAATATGTGACGTCATCAGCAGTGCATTGCGGGGGCGCGAGTTATAGTTAGCTGAACTAACTATAACGGGGAATTTCACGGGTTTTGTACGAGTGCAATGTCCAAGTAACTATAACTGTCCCTAAAACCTATGGTTTTTTCAGTGAATTTCAAAGGTTTTTAAATGCTAATTTGTAACTATAACGTGTCTGAAACCTATGGTTTTTTCAGTGAATTTCAAAGGGTTTTTAAATGCTAATTTGTAACTATAACGTGTCTGAAACCTATGGTTTTTCAGTGAATTTCAAAGGTTTTTTAAATGCTAATTTCTAACTATAACGTGCCTGATACCTACGGTTTTTTCAGTGAATTTCAAAGGTTTTGTAAATGACAATTTTTAAATGTATTAATTGTTATATTAATTTTTTTCATACTGATTTACTACATTTTTAGAAACATTTTTTTTTACATATTTTATTTTTAAATTACATTGTAATTACATTATACATTACATTACAAAAAATACTTTCTCAGAATGAATTACTTTAGTTTAAATACTTTGCACATAGGCAATAGACTTTTAAGTACAGTAGTTACAGTTGTTGCAATGGGCAACACATTTTCAAACACAATGCAACATTCAGCTCAATGTGAATTTCTAGTTAAATGCAATTAGTTACTTTATGGATTACTTTTCTAACCACAGGACTGGATCCTAGATTCAGTCCTGGTACATCTCCTGTAAACAGTTGAGTAAAAGCGTTTTGGTTACAGTCGTGATTTTTAAGGAATATTATTGTATTTTAAAAGTTGACACTTAGAAACTTTTTCTCATAGAATCACCAATGTTATCCTAGGGAAGGAAATTCACTTAGCAGGTAAAAACTGTTATCGTTACTTTTTCTTACTCAGTGTTGGATCCTGGATCCAGCACTGGTGCATCTCCTGTAAACAGTTGAAAGAATGCGTTTAAGTCATACAGGTGATTTTTAAGGAATATTTGTAGTTTGTAAAAATCAACACTTTGAAACTTTTTGCTGAAAACCAGACAATGGATTCCTATGGAAGAAAATATAAGTTACTGGTAAGTACGGTTACAATTACTTTTCAGGGTCAGTGCTGGGCTAAAAGATGCAGCACTGGGTTCTCTCCTGATAACAGGTGAGTAAATTGGTATTCAGTACTTTGGTTGATTTTAGAGGAATATTATAAAGTTCAAAAACTCCACACTTAGAAGAATTTCCAAGTGAAACCAGTCAATGTTAGCCTATGAAGGTAATTCAAGTTACTGGTAAGTACGGTTAAAATTACTTTTCAGGATTAGTACTGGGCTGAAAGATGCAGCACTGAGGTCTCTCCTGATAACAGGTCAGTAAATCGGAATTCGTATTTCGGCTGATTTTAGAGGAATATTTTAAAGTTCCAAAACTCCACACTTAGAAGAATTTCCAAGTGAAACCAGTCAATGTTAGCCTATGGAAGGAAATTCAAGTTACTGGTAAGTATGGTTAAAATTACTTTTCAGGACCAGTACTGGGCTGAAAGATACAGCACTGAGGTCTCTCCTTATAACAGGTGAGTAAATCGGAATTCGTATTTCGGCTGATTTTAGAGGAATATTTGTATGTTTCAAAAATCAACACTTAGAAACTTTTTCAGCAAAAAGCAGGCAATGATATCCTATGGAAGGAAATTCAAGTTACTGGTAAGTACGGTTAAAATTACTTTTGAGGATCAGTACTGGGCTGAAAGATGCAGCACTGAGGTCTCTCCTGATAACAGGTGAGTAAATCGGAATTCGTATTTCGGATGATTTTAGAAGAATATTTGCACAATGGTGAAGGGAGGGGCGGGGCCTGAGGTGACATCTGTGCAAACGCGCCCGTGGCGCGTTTTAAGTTGGGGGATTAAGTCCCCTTGAATCCTGAGGGTCCCTAGGGGCCAACTAGCCCACCAGGAACCTCCAATATGCGCCAGGGGGCTGCGTTGCAGAGATGTGTAGAGAGGCCACACCCCTTTTACACCTCTCTGCAACGCAGCTCTGTGGCGCTTTCTGGATGTACCTGTTGGGCTAGTTGGCCCCAGAGACCCTCAGGATTGAAGGGATTTAATTCCCCATCTTAAAACGCGCCACGGGGCCTGTTTGCACACATGTCACCTGAAGCCCGCCCTCCCTTCACCACTGTGCAAACGCGCCCGTGGCGCGTTTTAAGTTGGGGGATTAAGTCCCCTTGAATCCTGAGGGTCCCCGGAGTCCAACTAGCCCACCATATACCTCCAAAAGCGCCACAGAGCTGCGTTGCAGAGAGGTGTAAAGGGGTGTGGCCTCTCTACACGTCTCTGCAACGCAGCCCCTGGCGCATATTGGAGGTTCCTGGTGGGCTAGTTGGCCCCCAGAGACCCCCAGTATTCAAGGGGAATTAGTTCCCCTCTGCAAACGCGCCAGGGCGCGTTTGCAGAGTGGTGAAGGAAGGGGGCGGGGCCTGCGGGCCCGATCGTTTTTTTTTTTTGTCCCCTGAAGGGGGGCTGTGTGGCCCCCCTTCCTTTTTCCTGTTTTTTGTCCCTGGGGACCCCATCCCCCAGGGCCTTACCCCTTTTTTTAAATTTAATTTTATTTAAAAAAACGGGAAGGGGGCGCGTGGCCCCCTTCCCTGGGCCTGTATTGGCCCCGGGGACCCCATCCCCCGGGGCATGGCCTTTTTATTTTCTTGGGAGGGGGCTGCGTGGCCCCCTCCTCAGGCCATTTAAGGCCCCGGGGACCCCATCCCCCGGGGCCGGCCTTTCCATTTTTTTTTTTCTTTTTTGGGGAGGGGCCGCGTGGCCCCCTCCTGGGCCACTACTTGCCCCGGGGACCCCATCCCCTGGGGCTGGCCCTCTCCGCTGGGGACTGTGGGGGGTCCCCAATCCCCCACAGTCCCGCCGGCTCCCACGTCCCTTGGGAGCCGGCATTGCTGTTCCACATGGGGAGCAGCTGACATGCTGCTCCCCATGTGGAAAAGCAATCGGCTTTGGATATTGGAGAGAGAGCAGGTTTCCCTGCTCTCTCTTCCAATATCCAAAGCAGTTTGCTATGGCAGGACGGGAGCCGCGAGGCTCCGTCCTGCCATAGCAAACTACAGTGTCCCGGGGTAGGCACCCCGGGACACTGCAGGAACCGACCCTGGGGGTGGTGGTCCCCAGGGCCATCAAGGGCTCCAGGAGGGGCCGCGCGGCCCCCTCCTACATCAGCACAGCCCCGGGAGGTGGTGGTCCCCGGGGCTTCGGGGGTCCAAAACGGACCCCCATTTTAATTTGTTAGTGCCCCGGGAGGTGGCGGTCCCGGGGCGTGTGGGGGCTGGAGCCCCCACACAGGTTGTTTAATTTTTTTAAAAAGCCCCGGGGAGGTGGTGGTCCCCGTGGCTGCTTTGAGGCCCCCACACATAAAATTAAACCCCCACCATGCCCCCGGGACTTGGGCCACCCGGGGGCAAATACTGTCGAGCGCGGGAGACCGCGCTTCGATTTTCGGCAGGATTTGCGCACCCTGAGCGCATCTGCCGATTTTAAAAAAAAATTTTTTTTTTTGCTTAGGGGTCCTTGTGGGACCCCTGAGCAAACCTAGGGGTCAGGGTGTTTCTACCCTGCCCCCTTTGTGCGCTTTGCGCACTTGTTTCTGTCCCTCGGTTCTACCGAGGGACAAAATGGCTGCCAACATTTCCTGAATCGGAATGTTGACAGCCAGCTGACAGCCAATTAACATGCAGCTCGTGATCGGGACGGTGCGAGCAGGGTGCGCTCAGGGTGCGCGAATCCTCCGTGCCCATAGATATATATGTACTTTTACTTTTGATTTTCTCAGCAACTACTGAACGGATTTACACCATTTAACAAAAAGGGTTCTTTCTGAACCAAGAACTACCTCTTTGCCAAATTTGATGTAATTCCGTTCAGCAGTTCGGGCTGTAGCCGTGTCTAAAGTTTCCTATGGAAAATTGCATGGGGAAAACACGTTTTGGGACCCCCTTTTTCTCGGCCCCCGCTTGACGAATCCCCGAGACTTTCAGGGTAGGAGCGGACCGGAGCGCCCCACAAAGTTTGAAAATTTTGCGAAGATACGTCAACCGGCAAGAGAGTTATTTCAAATAGAATGTCGCGGATTTCCTATGGATAATAGGTTGTAACTATAACTATCTACTGGCGACCGCCAGTAGATAATATATATATATATATATATATATATATATATATATATATATATATATATATATATATATATATATATATATCCAATTGAAGAGTGCTCGCACAATTGAGGGCTCCACACACAGCGTGTATTCTTCATTTTAATTGCAGGACTGCTGAGCAAACAACATCGCTGTTCCAGTATCAATACGCCAATATTGTCATACGCGTTTCGGGCGTTCCTTCGCCCTTTGTCTCTGACATGGCTTGTGGGAGAACCAGCTGCACAAATCACATCACACTAATAAAGAGTTCAAGTCCCGCCTTCAGTAGGCGTGTGCACAATTGCATTCTGGTTTGTGTAGTTCATTATTTACAGTCATAGTGGGTGCAATTTTCTCCTCAAAAGTTATAAAATACCGCAGTGGGTTACTGAAAAACTCACGAGGTTGGTGCCCAGCTTCTTTTCATGTCCTCACAACCTGGCACGCTGTTCCTCGGCGCTAAAAAATCACCAGCGCTACGGCCCGCACTGTCAGCAGCGGGGAGCCCTCACGACCTGGAGCAGGCCGTAATATATCCAATTGAAGAGTGCTCGCACAATTGAGGGCCCCACACACAGCGTGTATTCTTCATTTTAATTGCAGGACTGCTGAGCAAACAACATCGCTGTTCCAGTATCAATACGCCAATATTGTCATACGCGTTTCGGGCGTTCCTTCGCCCTTGGTCTCTGACATGGCTTGTGGGAGAACCAGCTGCACAAATCACATCACACTAATAAAGAGTTCAAGTCCCGCCTTCAGTAGGCGTGTGCACAATTGCATTCTGGTTTGTGTAGTTCATTATTTACAGTCATAGTGGGTGCAAATTTCTCCTCAAAAGTTATAAAATACCGCAGTGGGTTACTGAAAAACTCACGAGGTTGGTGCCCAGCTTCTTTTCATGTCCTCACAACCTGGCACGCTGTTCCTCGGCCCTAAAAAATCACCAGCGCTTCGGCCCGCACTATCAGCAGCGGGGAACCCTCACGACCCGGAGCAGGCCGTAATATATCCAATTGAAGAGTGCTCACACAATTGAGGGCCCCACACACAGCGTGTATTCTTCATTTTAATTGCAGGACTGCTGAGCAAACAACATCGCTGTTCCACTATCAATACGCCAATATTGTCATACGCGTTTCGGGCGTTCCTTCGCCCTTGGTCTCTGACATGGCTTGTGGGAGAACCAGCTGCACAAATCACATCACACTAATAAAGAGTTCAAGTCCCGCCTTCAGTAGGCGTGTGCACAATTGAATTCTGGTTTGTGTAGTTCATTATTTACAGTCATAGTGGGTGCAATTTTCTCCTCAAAAGTTATAAAATACTGCAGTGGGTTACTGAAAAACTCACGAGTTTGGTGCCCAGCTTCTTTTCATGTCCTCACAACCTGGCACACTGTTCCTCGGCGCTAGAAAATCACCAGCGCTTCGGCCCGCACTGTCAGCAGCGGGGAGCCCTCACGACCTGGAGCAGGCCGTAATATATCCAATTGAAGAGTGCTCGCACAATTGAGGGCCCCACACACAGCGTGTATTCTTCATTTTAATTGCAGGACTGCTGAGCAAACAACATCGCTGTTCCAGTATCAATACGCCAATATTGTCATACGCGTTTCGGGCGTTCCTTCGCCCTTGGTCTCTGACATGGCTTGTGGGAGAACCAGCTGCACAAATCACATCACACTAATAAAGAGTTCAAGTCACGCCTTCAGTAGGCGTGTGCACAATTGCATTCTGGTTTGTGTAGTTCAATATTTACAGTCATAGTGGGTGCAATTTTCTCCTCAAAAGAAGCTGGGCACCAACATCGTGAGTTTTTCAGTAACCCACTGCAGTATTTTATAACTTTTGAGGAGAAAATTGCACCCACTATGACTGTAATTAAAATGAAGAATACACGCTGTGTGTGGGGCCCTCAATTGTGTGAGCACTCTTCAATTGGATATATATAAATATAATATGGAAGGCCGAAACGCGTCATGGCGGCAGTGCAGGGTATGGAGAAATAAACCACTTTTTTTGCACTGACAACTGGGTCTGTTTCGTCTGTTCCTAGCAAGAGGAAGTTTGCGACGAAGTCTGCAGCATATATATATATATATATATATATATATATATATATATTTCTCTCCACCGTTCTCTGCCACTTCCCTTCTCCTTGGGAACAAACGGAGGCGAACCCAGTCTTTGTGCATTAATTTTTCAGTTTATTTGCCCATTCACCACGACCGCCATGATGCGTTTCGGCCTGACTCGGCCTTGATCACATGACGCGCTCTAGGAGTTACGCAATCTCTTTTAAAGTGCAAGGTGCCACACTAGTGCACTAGTGAAGAAATACTTCAAATCCTTACATATGTCCTTGAATAGGACTGTGCAAATTCAGCAAAAAACGTCATTAAATTAAAAACATTCGAAAGGGTTGATGTTTGCATATATCAATGCACATACTTAAACCAATTTGCATATATACAATACATAAAAGGTTATTTTGGTATAAATAGTATTAATAATAAAACATGTTAAAAACTTAGGGTTCGATTCGATTCGGGCCGGAAAACGTACCGACCGACTCGGAGCCGGAATTCATTCCGACCGACACGTACCGGTGCAGCCCGACCCGCAAAGTACGATGAGAAGCGAGCAAAATCCGACCGACCCGAACACAAGCCGAACGACCGAGCCGCGCGGAAAACAGCAATCCGGCCGGAAAACCACGCGAATCGAACCGACCGACACGCACCCGGAACAAACCCGAACGAAACGTACCCGCGAACTCCTACCCACCAAGTACGATGCAACGCGTGGAAAACACGACCGAGTCGCACGGAGGACAAGCCGTACGACCGACACGCATACAAAACTGCGAGCCGAAGCAACCCAAAACACCGTGACCGACGCGTACGCAGCATAGAAAACAGCACAAACACAGCATGAACGACTCGGAGAAGCTCGTACGAGACAACTGACTCGGTCACAAGAACGTCTCCTACATGCACAAAAAGTACAAATTGAAAACACACAAAAAAAGGCCAAACAAGCAATTACAAAGCCAATAAATACTGGGGGGGCAGGGAACAAAGACACACCCACAACTCCACCCATATAAAGGACACAAATCCCTACCATGATCCTTTGCAAATTCAAATTACCTGCCAGCACTCAACAGACAGCAACCACACACCCACAGCTCATCCATCACACAAACCACACACCATCAGCATCTCAACAAATAGCACCCTCACATACACCCAGCAAAACACACACTCACACACCTGCACACCAACACACACAAATCTCACCATCACCACCCATCACCATGCCCCCAAAGAAGAATCATAAGTTCCTAGATAGTGAATTGGAAGTCCTGGTAGATGAGATCCTCAGGGTAGAGCCACAGCTGTTTGGTACACTGGTCCAACAGACCCCCATGTCGCAGAAAACCAAGATGTGGGAGAGGATCGTCGACAGGGTGAACGCACAATCACCATGTTTGCGCACAAAGGTAGACATCCAGAACAGGTGGTATGACGTGCGCAGGAGGGTCAGGGAGCTGTTGAAGAAGGACTACCTCTTGAGCCAACACACCAGCAGTGGCCCTCCTGCCAAACCAGTATACCTCAGGCCCTGGGAGGAGAAGGTGCGGGCCATCCTACCACCAGTGAGTGTATATGGACTAGAAAACATCCCAGAGCCTGGTGAGTACACAACAAATGTACACAATATTGTGCGACAATACACACACATCACTGTCAAGGGGAGAGTCAAACCATGCACCCTTAGCAAATACACAGCAACCAGAACAGAATCATCCCAAAATGTGTATGTCAGTCAGATAAACACAACACATGCCATCTCATAGTGATATGTAACTGTGTCATCACATGTACAAACACAACTACAACTACAGCTAGGCAGTGGCACAAATATAACTAACAAACACATCCAGACATGTAGCCACCACTACAACACCACCTCACAGTGAAGCCGACTGAAAGGAAGGAATTCTGTGTATGCTGGGCAAGTCAGTGTAGCCAATAGCATCATGGGAGTCGTAGTCACAGATATTGCCCACCCTCACAATGCGCACATCAACACCACCATGAACCATGCTCACATCACAGGGAGTGGAAAACAACTGACAAGATGGCTGACACTGGCTACTGCTGTGGGGAGCACAAGGTCCTGCTGGCAACTGTGCACCAACCAACAGCAGGACACCACTGACTGACATCCTGAAAGACAACTTGCACTCCCTGCAACGGAAGCACGTTCCATGGTGGAAAATCTGGCTGGGTGGGAAGGAGGACTGACAGCACTGACCATAGTTACCAGCAGCTCCACTCACACACACCCTTAACACAAACTCCACACAACTCACCTGGGAGAATACATTGCCTCACACTCCAATCAAATATCCCACAAAGAACCACAACCCTGGGTCATGCTGAGTGAAGCACAGGGACACACATGGGACTTGTAGCAAAATTAACCCCAGGATAACACTGTCAGCCATCTTGTCAGCACAGGCACACAACCCCACAGGGAAGCAGAGTCAAATGGAAGGAAGCATGGGCATGCTGGGAAGGGGGTGGAGGCAATAGCATGATGGGAGTGGTAGTCACAGCTCAACATCCCCCACCCACATGGCCCAGCAAGCTCACACTCAAGCATGCACACCTCACAGAGAGTGGAAAGCCCCATCAAAGATGTCTGACACTGGTGCTCTGTTGTGGGGAGCACAAGGCCATGCTGGGAACTGGCCACCAACCAACAGCAGGACACCACTGTCAGCCATCTTGCCATTGCTCTCACACTCACACACAGTGAAGTCCACCCAAAAGCAAGTAAGTATGGGCATGCTGGGAAGTGGGGTGGAGGCAATAGCATGATGGGAGTGGTAGTCACAGATATTGCTCACCCCCACAACTGTCCCATCAACACCACCCTGAACCATGCGCACATCACAGGGAGTGGACAAGAACTGACAAGATGGCTGACACTGGGTACTGCTGTGGGGAACACAAGGCCCTGCTGGCAACTGTGCACCAACCAACAGCAGGACACCACTGACTGACATCCTGAAAGACAACTTGCACTCCCTGCAATGGAAGCACGTTCCATGGTGGGATATCTGGCTGGGTGGGAAGGAGGACTGACAGCCCTGACCATAGTTACCAGCAGCGTTTCTCACACACACCCTAACACAAACTCCACATAACTCACCTGGGAGAATGCATTGCCTCACACTCCAATCAAATATCCCACAAAGAACCACAACCCTGGGTCATGCTGAGTGAAGCACAGGGACACACATGGGACTTGTAGCAAAACTAACCCCAGGATAACACTGTCAGCCATCTTGTCAGCACAGGCACACAACCCCATAGGGAAGCAGAGTCAAAGGAAGGAAGCATGGGCATGCTGGGAAGGGGGTGGAGGCAATAGCATGATGGGAGTGGTAGTCACAGCTCAACATCCCCCACCCACATGGCCCAGCAAGCTCACACTCAAGCATGCACACCTCACAGGGAGTGAAAAGCCACTTCAAAGATGTCTGACACTGGGTACTGCTGTGGGGAGCACAAGGCCCTGCTGGCAACTGTGCACCAACCAACAGCAGGACACCACTGACTGACATCCTGAAAGACAATTTGCACTCCCTGCAATGGAAGCACGTTCCATGGTGGAATATCTGGCTGGGTGGGAAGGAGGGCCGGATGTCAACCAAATACAACCAATGCAGACCATGTACACACCCCAACATTCACATAGAAATGCCCAAATAATGCAGGACAATGTGCTACACCAATATCAACCTCTGACTGTGACAACTTAGGACAATGCAATGTACAGGCTCGCATCCAGAGGCACAGTCACAACTGTCAGGTGTGTCAACCATTGATGCCTGCAGAAACATAACATACATTGTGTGTGTCTCCCAAAAACAGGTGATGATGGGGACACAGCAGCAGACGCTGAGGAGTCCCCGTCCCAGGCTCAAGAGGATACGGAGCTCACTGGTGTGGAACAGCCTCTGCCCTCCTCGGATGAAGAAGACCTACCTGGCACCTCCGGAGCAAGTCATCATGCAGCACCAGCAGGACCACCAGCTGCACCCCCTGCACCCACCCCTCCAACGACTGTCAACACACATACCACCCCTGCCGACATGGACAGACCAAGGAGCACCACCACCACCAGCACAGGGACCCTGGACCAATGTGGGGCCATGGACACCAACACCACCAACAACCCCCAAGGGGGCCCAGGGTCACCTGTGCGTGCCACCTCAGGTACTGCACGTGTCGCCAGGGGTGGTGGGAGGGGTGGGAGACATAGGTCGCTGATCGCAGAGGGGTCTGGACTGCATGATGACCCACAACTGGTACGCATAGCCGATGCGTACCAGTCCAGCACCCGGAGAGCTCAGCCAGGTAGTGGGGCTCCTCAGGGACATTAAACAGCAGCAGGCTGCCCATCATGCCCGCTTGGACTTACACATGTCCCGCGTGGAGTCCAAGTGGGACACACTGCAAGAGATGACGGCGGTGCATAGGGACATATTACAATGCCTCCGCCAGATGAGCAGCAACCAGTCAACACCTCCCTGTGTGCCCACAACATCTGGTGCTGAAACAACTGCAACTGCCACAGGGAGGGAGGATGACTCTGGCGGAGAGTCCCCTGCACCGCAGCAGCCTGCACTTGAGGGTCCCCCCAAAGAAGAGGGGTCGTCCGAGGAGGGGCAACTGAGAGGCCGATGGCCATGTGCAACCCCAGGAAGCCAAAACCTGTTCTGGATAATCACCTTTGTGCGCAAACTGTTCACCCTGTTGACTGCAACACAACTCCCCCACATGACATGGGGAATACAAGTTGGACCAATGTCTCAGATGACTGTGGACTTTATACAGGACATTGCTGCTACCAGGACTTCCAATTCATCTAGGAACTTTGGATTCCAATCAAAATGTACAGCACCCACCATCCTGTGCACTATTCACACACATGTATGACAATAAACACACTAATACACCATACCTGCCTCTGTCGTGATTCCAACGTGGTTTCTGTCATGGAGATGATGACCAGCGAAATTACACTGTGCATGCTAACTGCTACAGCAAGTACAACACAGGCATGTGAGTCATGGCAACGTGACACATATGAGGGAGACACACCACCAGGGCTACACAACAAATACACACCTAGGCCATCTGACTCATTGCCTACACTGATGTTGCCAGGAAATAGGGTGCAATGCACAGACACAACACCTATTCACAGTCTTTGTCAACTAGCCCACTGGTGCAGTAAGCAAATGTCAGTCAGATGTGTGACCACAGACAACGCACATCCCAAAGTGAAGCACAGGTTTATTACACATTTGCAACATGTTGTAACCACTACAGATGCAAGGTAATTCCACCTGGCAGCGGGCACACAGTCAACAAGTGTAGAAGGAAGGAAGTCCATGGTTGTGGCACACATCACCTGTAGGGACACGACAGCTACCACCCTGGAAGTCGAATCACGGTGTCGGGGATCACAGTTGACCAAACGACTCTGAAAGTACCCTGTGAAGGACAGAAATGACACACAGTCAAAAGCACTGAAGAACAGGACAGAACTGCAATACTCATGCCCAATACATGTCACAAGATACCCACCCAGAACCAAGTTAGCATGTCAACACTGTTGGGGAGTACAGACTACCTGTAAGGACACATCGCTACACGCATACAGTCATGTAGCCCATGGACACACTCAAACAGCACCAGAGCACCACCAACACATATCATGCAAACTCACATCATTGACATGACATCTCTGGATACTCACATTCAGCTGAAGAAGTTGGTGATGAGCTGTGTGCGGACATCACCATCACCATCATCATCATCATCATCACTGGCATCGTGGTCCAGGCCAGGATCCTCCACAGGTGGCGGATGTTGGTCATCGTCATCCAGGATGAGAGGCAACTCCTTCCGCACTGCCAGGTTGTGTAGCATGCAGCAGACTATGACAATCTTGCACACCTTTGCTGGGGCATATGGGAGGGCCCCTCCTGTCTTGTCCAGGCAGCGGAAGCGGCTCTTCAGGAGACCAAATGTTCGCTCAATCACTCTCCTTGTCCGACCATGTGCCTCATTGTAGCGCATCTGGGCTGGTGTCACAGGGTTCCTGAGGGGCGTCAGCAACCACGGCATGTTGGGGTATCCGGAGTCACCTACATACAGACAATTGCACATTAGCTGAGTTGGAAAAGAGGGTGGAACACTACATTGCAGAACACACACAATGGTACAAAGTCAGTACACACCAACAAGCCAGGCACGCTGGTTCCGCATCTGTGACATCATCCTCGGGATGCGACTACTCCTCATCACGTAGGCATCGTGTGCAGAACCGGGGAAACGGGCACACACGTGTGAGATGCTCATATCTGCAAGACAGACCACCAGTGTATTGACCGAGTGGTAGTGTTTGCGGTTCCTGTATGCCTGCTCTTGGGCCTGTGGTGGTACCAAAGCCACATGTGTCCCATCAATGGAGCCAATGACATGCAGAATCCTCCCCAGGGCATATAAGTCACTCTTCACGTCAGTGAGTTGTTGGAGTCTAGGGAAATAGATGTACTGGTTCAGGTATATCAACATAGCCTCCAAAACATCGCGGAGCACACGGCTGAACATGGTCTGTGACATCCCACCAGCAGTCGCCACAGTGTGTTGAAAGGTACCGGTGGCAAAGAAGTGTAGGGCTGCCATCACCTTCACCTTGGGGGTCAGCGCTGTAGGGTATGTCCGGCCAGCTTGCAAATGTGGGGCCAACCGCACCGTCAATACCTCAATCAGCGGCCTGGTGAAGCGGTACCATCGGATGCAGTCCCGTTCCACCATGGTTGCAAGGTCAGGGAATGGTCTATGGACAGCTGGTGCCCTGCAGTGCATAGCTGAAGAAAGAAAGATTGTCAGTCACCCCACATATGTGGCATTGAACACACTCAATATCACATGATACATCATTATGAGGCACAAGTACATGATGTGTGCAGTTCCGTAAGGACATGTATGGCACATACATGGCCAACATCTAACATCACAGTTCAACAAGTGGCATCAATAAGTCCCAGCTTGTGCCATGGGATATCATGAGGCCGTGTCACAGTTCCCATCTCCTGCTGCCACGTTCCAAACACACCCCACAGTGACATGTGAGGACAGATGTGCCCCAGGCATCACAGCTCAATGACAGGTAGATTCCCAGGGACCCTGTATTGCCACGTGGACACTGGCATGACATGGTGTATCATGAATACACCACAGCAAAACAACCATGACGCCCACAGGTAGTGGTCCCTGTTGCCTCGGCAGGACAGACATGGACGTCTGTGACACACACACGCACAACATCAAAGTCCATGCACAAACAACGTGGATGTGGAGACTGTCTCCCATTGTGCACATGAAATCAGAGACATTATAAACACAACATGCACACAGACTGTGGAGGACCATCACTATTGTGCCAATGGGTCATCCTGGGATAAACATACCGTCCCACATGGGACTCAGGGGGTATGTGACATGACATACACATACACCACCGTGAAATGTGACCATGCCACATGCTCAGAAATGAACAGTTGCACATCACAGTGGTCATGCACACGAAACACCAAGGATTCTGTCCCCATGAACACATGCACAGCCTGGGAGTGGCTGCCCCCAAGTGACACCCACAGAACAACATGTTCACCCCCATACACGGAATAGGTAATGCAGCCTTACATGCCTTAGGATACAGTTTGGACAGGCTGTGGTGTTGTAGGTGTGCCCCTCACTCCCTGGGAAGTATATGTGGCTGGCATATGTTCACCTGTGACAGGCATGGTGACATATGCCAGTGACTTGTACAGGGACGCGTTGGACAGCAATGGACCGAACGGTGCTCCCACATTGGCCATTGCATTCAATGTGAGCTGGTACGCGTTGTATTTGCAATACGCGTTGGACAGCAATGGACCGATCAGTGCGCACACATTGGCCATTGCATTCAATGTGAGCTGGCACGCGTTGTATTCGCAATACGCGTTGGATAGCAATGGACCGATCGGTGCGCGCACATTGGCCATTGCATTCAATGTGAGCTGATGCAGCGTTGTATTCGCAATACGCGTTGGACAGCAATGGACCGATCGGTGCACACACATTGGCCATTGCATTCAATGTGTGCTGGTACGCGTTGTATTTGCAATACGCGTTGGACAGCAATGGACCGATCGGTGCGCACACATTGGCCATTGCATTCAATGTGTGCTGGTACGCGTTGTATTCGCAAAACGCGTTGGACAGCAATGGACCGATCGGTGTGCCCGGCCGGCCCATTGCATTCAATGTGTGCGGGTACGCGTTGTATCCTGGGTACGCGTTGAACAGCAATGGACCGATCGGTGCGCACCCATTGGCTATGGCCTGGCCTGGCAACGGACGCGTTTTCAAATTTTGAACAAGTCTGATGCTGGAAATTCAGTTGGTCACCCACAACAATGTTGCAAATTCATGGGTGTCATGAAGTTTAACTTTTGAAGGATGCTGTGGGCGTGTGTAAGTGGTGCAATTCCATGGATTGGCCAGATTCAGAAGATGCAAACGACTTGGACCTATCACTTTGGACACATGGGACAGTATCTGACTCTGCAGCACACATATAATGCTGGCTGTTCCCCTGAGAGCTCACTTGCCTGCACTACATGCTCCAGGACGACATCTGCCACCACCACTGCTGCTGTATCTGCACCCTCTGGACCCTGCAATGGCACGTACTGTGGAGAGAGCCCCAGCCTTCAGCACTGAGGAGAACCAGTTCCTGCTGGACAGCCTCCTTCCACAGTACAGCAAGCTGTATGGGAAAGCAGGGGAGCAGGTGAGTGTTCTGTCCACTGCCTTTCTAAATGTGCATGTTGTCTGATTAGCAAGGCTAACAGTCTGCACGCCACTGGCTAGCAGGCTCACTGAGTAGTTGTCACCCCCCATAGTGTGTAGTTACATGCACTGAACAGGTATAGTGCAGTGACAGTGCATTTAAACAAGGTTTTACTTCCCAAGCAATGATACCATGTAGTAACTGCTGGCATACTGTCCATGGCCATCGTTGCACTGCCTGTGTACATCATGTGCCCCTGTGATTGAGACATGTATATCCAACTGTGTAATGCATGGATATGTTGCATGTGTAGTAATGGCATTCTCACTTTGTCATCCTCACAGGTTGATGCCCACCAGAAGCAGCAGATATGGCTGACCATCGTCCGGGCAGTGAGATCCGTGGGGGTCTACAAGCGCCGGATCCGCAACTGCCAGAAGAGGTGGCAGGACCTTCGGGGCTGGACCCGGAGGATCGCACGGGTCCAGCTGAAGCTGTCGCCTGCTCGCAGGAGGGGTGGACACCGGACCCTGGCCCCCCACATGCTCAGGATCCTGGCAGTGGTCTTCCCTGATCTGGATGGGCAGCTGAAGGCCAGAGAGCAGCAAGGAGGGGGTGAGTCCATGACTGCATTGTGAACTTTGTCTGCCATGCTATGTGCCCTCCTCTGGCCTGGTTAAACTTCCACAGTACATCATTCATGTGGTCCAGGACCCATGTCCCTCTATTGTGCACTGCCCACTCCTCATCTGATACCCAGGTGTGGCCCTTACAGTCAGGGAATTGTGTCACTTGGGTACTGTGTCCTTGCAGTTTGCTTGACTCAAGGTGGGGGACAGCATCTGTTTCCATAACTCTGTGGTGGGCATCATGGGTGGGTCCATTGCTTACACAATGCCTGTGTTCTGACATGTAATCTGCGTGTTACTTTGATATGTGGTCCAATTGCTGAGCTGATCCACCACATGTGCCTGGGGTATCTGGCACACACCCATGCTGCGGGTGGGAACAATGTTTGGGCCCCAGGAGTGTGTATATTACGTGTGTCACACATACTTAGCCAGCTGCCTACTGTCCAGGGCTCATCCCTCATTCATGTGGGGCAGGACAGTCATGCCTACTCCAGGCCATACAATACACTCTGTACTCCCACTCCCGTGTATCAGCTGACACGTTGTGCTCAGTGATGTGTCCCCTCAGGTGTCTGCCTCTGTGTCAGTGTGCTGTGGCTTCGTTGTCAGGACTGCTGGGGTGTTTCTCGGTTGGGGCTCAGCATGCCACTGGAGATGTGACCATAGGAGACGATACTTGTGTGACACATAGGTGTTTGATCACCTGACCGTGCAGACTGGGGTATGCAAATGTGAAGTTCAGGCAGCTGTTTCCCATTCACAGCAGATTGTGAGGTGCTCAGGTTCAGAGGGTTGTGTTACAGGTCTCCCATATGTCCAATCGGTATGACCTGGACAGATAAGGGTTCAGATGATGTGGTGTGTGGGGGATGTACATGTGCACTTGTTCAGCTCCAGGACTTGCATTCCCCATGACCTACTATTGTGACACAGTGCAGAGTGTTGTTGTCTGGCTGCCCTGCCCATGTGACTGGAGACAGTGATGTATGACTTAGCAGGCATGCCTGTGCCATGGCATGTGACTTCCTATGAGTGATCCTGCAGGGGAGTGACATGTGCTACATGCACACCATTGTGGCAATGGCTATCAGGACATGGGTGCATCATGGTGTCTGTCGCTGGTATGCATCACATGCATTTCCTATTTGACTCTGGGCATCCCTTTCATCCGGACACCTGTACTGACTCAGTGGCAAGAGTTGTGATGTGTGCATGTTCACATGCTTCACCGTGTTCTCTGCACTGTCCAACTACTGTGTAGGTGGTGCATGTGTCCACACTGGGGTATTGCCATCCAACAGACACCAGACAGATGGGTGCAAGGCCAGGTGGGATGTGAGTGCCATGGTTGACCATCAGACTGACAATTGGCTTCTCCTGTTCTGTTTGGGCACTTTTAGCAATGTTCAACTAAGGATGCCAGGGCTTGCTCTGTAATGTGCTGTACTTACTGTGGTGTGTGCATTCGGTGCAGGTGACTGATGTCTGTCTGTTTCCCTATTGTTTGCAGATACATCCACGGCCACAGGAGGGGACAGCTCCACGGACCAGGAGGAGCCGCAGAGCCAGACTGGGTCAGCAGCCGAGGAGTGGTCGGAGGGACCCAGTGGCACGGAGGGTGAGGGGAGCCAAACCGAGGAGTCCTCAGCACCATCCACCTCAGCTGAGGACCACAGCAGCTCGGAGGATGACTCCCTTATGGAGGCGGGTGTCAGCAGCCACCACACCCCAGCTAGTGTTGCTGTCCCCGCCACCACCACCACCACCACCACCGCCCTCCCATCGGCTCCCATTCCTGAGGTCCGTGGAGGCTCCCATGTTCGGGAGCGTGTCTCCTTCGGGCCAGGCACCGCACCCCCTGCCCCTGTGTCCCCTGCTGCCCTGAGTGAGGAGTCTGTGTACCTCCTTCGCCAGCTCCATGTAGGGCAGACAGCGATGCTGAGTGTCCTCCATGCACACACCACTCTGTTGACTCAGCTGGTGTCGTTCATGGAGGGCATCTCATCGGGCATGTCTGCCCTACAGAGGGGCAATAGGTCCATGGACTCCTCCCTGACGGCAGCAGTGTCCCTCCTCCGACAGTCCCTCACCCCTCCTGCCTCTGCCCCATCCACACTCCCCAGCACCTTACCTGTCCCAAGCACACACACACCGGCACAGGCACACACCAGCACAGACACGAGCAGCACACAGACACACACGCCACAAAAAAGACGCACACGCACACACAGTCAGGGGACTGAAACCACACTCACAGGGGATGGGGCCCAGGCACACACACACGCATCCATGAGCACTGCGCAGTCCTCAGTTGCCTCTCCCTCCAAAGCCCCCTCCCTTGCCTCACCTGCAACCCCAAAGACACAGTGGCTCTTCCTCAGTGACCTCGGCCTCTTCCCCTCCGATCCAGCTGATACAGCATTCAGGGGGAAGAGGAAGCCCACCCACACGGAGCGGAGTGCCCCTCGCCCCCGGACGCCCTCCCCCAGGCGCAGACCGACTGACGTCCCCATCCGCAAGTCCCCCCGGACCCGGAAGAGCAAGACCCCGCCGCCGCCCTTCAACTCAGGCACCAAGTCTCCTTCCTCCATCCCTCAGGCCCCCACTCCACAGGTGCCCCCACCACACCCTGCCCCAGGTTCCCCCACCCACAGATACACCATCCCCAAAAGGATCAGGCCTTCTCCCCCTGCCACTTGCTCTTCCGGCCCCACAGCCCCCGCTGCGCTTGTCTGTGCCACTGGTGTGGTGACAGTGTCCTCCCCCTCTGTCCTGCCCACCTTACCTGATCCCCATTCTCCTCCCCTGGAGGTAGGCACTGCAGTGGAGTCCACTACCACCCTGTCTGACTTGGGCACTGCAGTGGGGAACCTGTCCACTCCATCTGCATGGTCCACTGCAGTCGTGCCGGCACCCACACCATCTGAGTCATGCCCCCCAGTTGTGCCGGCACACACCATGTCAGACACCTCCACTGCAGTTGTCAGTGGCTCTCCAGCACCCACCACCCCTTCCCTGCCTCCTTCTGGTGAGCCCTGATCCTGTCCCTGCGGTGCCTGGCCTGCCCCCCCCGTATGCCTCTCCGAGGGGATTGTCCCTGGTTTTTATCAGTGCAGACATGCGTAGGGTGACATCTGCCACTGTCACCCTGTTTTGACTTTCATGATGGACTGGCCATTGGCCTTTGTTTATTTTTTACATGACTTCAACTTTTGAACCCACATATGCTGAATAAAGCAACTTTCTGTTCTCTAGTGCTTTTGCTTCTGATGTACATGATGTTGATGATGCCAACCATGCCCTTGCTGCAGTGATGGTGATATTTGGTCTCATGAAAATTAAGTGTTACTGTGCAGGAACCCATGTGGTCCAGGGGAATGTGTCCTATCCTGTGGTGTATCCATGTCATCCTTAGCAGCATCTGAGGGTGTCATGTTTTCAATATTTGGCAATGGGATTTCCTACTTACATTAGCAATGTCACATCTGTGGCTTCCACCCCTGCACATCTGTTGTGCTTGCCATTGTTCAATTAGTCTACTTCCCTGACCGTGTGGCCATCTCCACTGGACATGCAGGTTTGGGCATCAATGGGGAAGGACTCATCTGTGTTGTCAGTGCAACTTGCTATACATGTGTGTTGGATCTGTGCTGATGATTTCGTTGACACTCCCATGACCAGGCTGATGTGACGGGAGCCTTCATTTGGTGCTAATTGTTGACTGTGTGACCAAGTGTTCTGCTGACATGATGGAGCCCTACTGAGGCGACATATGGCACAGCTTTCCTCACACAGGAGTGGAGTCCCCTCATGGCAGTGTGTACTCCTGTGACATCGCCTGCGCCCAAGGTGTGTGTTGTATGAGCATGTCTGTGTGTTCACTTCCATTTTGCTGTGCATGCTGGTATCCCTAGTGATGTTCCTGTTTGTGATGCTTGCTGAGTTGACCTATGTTCCCCCAAAGTCTTCTCCCTGGGTTCTCTGTGATGTGGGTGCATGGCACATTACTGGTCATCAGGGTGTCACCCATAGGTGTGTTTGCTGTCAGGGCTGAGTTTGTGGGCAGACGCAGATGGGTCACAGTCAGGATTCCCCTTGGCACCTGTTGTTTACACCTGTCATGTGATTTCCGGTTTGTGTTAGCTTTCATTGGTTGTGACACGTTGTGTGTGTGACTGCTGGCACTCCTCAGGGTCAGGGCTGCAATGTTGGTAGTTGTCTATGTGTGTTCTTTGTGGGTGACCTTGGCTTCTTCATTGGTGTGTGACTGTGGCTGGGATCCCATTGGTTGGTGTGGTATTGCCGTCATGTCCATGTACAGCGTAGTGTGCAGTGTGTCAGACATTCAGGAGTCTTGTTGAGTGGCCATGTGTGATGTGTTTCTGCACCTTGGTTCCCACCACCCCCCTGGGATTGTCATGGGTGCATGTGCAATGTCACCAGTGCATGTGAGCTTCACTGCTGCACATTGTTGGAGGTCGAGGTGTGTGGTGTTGAGTGTGTGCAGATGAGAGTTGTTGCCCGGCTAGACCCCTGCCTCCATGTTGGCCTTGGCTTACTGGCCGTGCTGATTGATTTCTGCTTGTGTAGGTGTGATGGTAGTTTGTTGCTCAGGACACATGACTGTGGTTCACAGTGTGAACGACTTCTAGCTTTGTCATCAGAGTGGGATTGTAATGCAGCCCAGGGTCACCACATTGTGGGGGCCCTGGGGGTAGTGCTGTGGTGTCTCTGTGTCTTGCTGTGTCAGTTGCTGTTCCTACATGCTTGTGTGACATGTGTGATTTGTGCTCCCTCTCATCTGACAATGCCTGATTGCCCACATAGGGGATTTGGATCCATGAGTTACCTTTGTGTGGCACTGTATGCACATCTGTGTAATTGGTATGCAGGCCTCCTCATGTGTTGTGTGGTTGCCTGGGGACACTGGCACCCCCCCTCACCTGTTGTGTTTGATGTGCAGTGTGGGTCTTCCTGTTTGTGTTTGTGCATCTGCACCACTGCATTGGCATATCTTTAGTGTGCCATTGGCTGTATGTTGTTTGGTGGGTTTCCCCTGCTGTCCCTGGGACTCCTAGGTCATCAGTCAGCACAATGATCATTGTTTGTGTGTCCCATTGCTGCCATGGTATGGTATCTGTTCACCTCACATCTACAGTCTCCACAGGGTATCTGCATTTGTGTGCCCATTGGTGCAAATATGTGGGTCTGCATTCTGATGGTCACTTCTGTCATTGTGTCATTGATGAATGTTGACAGTGTCAGCCCCCATGGGTGATGTTTGTCTGCACATGGCCAAAGGTATGTCTTATTTGCACCGCACTGTTTGCCTCCCCCAATCTATGTTGCTATGGGACACAAGCACTACTTTGCCTCTGATGTGTTTTTTGTTCTGTGACCAGGAATCATCCATGCAGTTTGGCAGTTGCAGCTTTTTCTTTGTCAACACTTACATTTTGGTCACTGTGATGATGGGGGTTTGGACCCCATTGCCACAATGTTCAAAATGTGCTTCAGCTATGGACCCCACACTTACATTTTGGTCACTGTGATGATGGGGGTTTGGACCCCATTGCCACAATGTTCAAGATGTGCTTCAGCTATGGACCCCACACTTACATTTTGGTCACTGTGATGATGGGGGTTTGGACCCCATTGCCACAATGTTCAAGATGTGCTTCAGCTATGGACCCCACACTTACATTTTGGTCACTGTGATGATGGGGGTTTGGACCCCATTGCCACAATGTTCAAGATGTGCTTCAGCTATGGACCCCACACTTACATTTTGGTCACTGTGATGATGGGGGTTTGGACCCCATTGCCACAATGTTCAAGATGTGCTTCAGCTATGGACCCCACACTTACATTTTGGTCACTGTGATGATGGGGGTTTGGACCCCATTGCCACAATGTTCAAGATGTGCTTCAGCTATGGACCCCACACTTACATGTTGGTCACTGTGATGATGGGGGTTTGGACCCCATTGCCACAATGTTCAAAATGTGCTTCAGCTATGGACCCCACACTTACATTTTGGTCACTGTGATGATGGGGGTTTGGACCCCATTGCCACAATGTTCAAAATGTGCTTCAGCTATGGACCCCACACTTACATTTTGGTCACTGTGATGATGGGGGTTTGGACCCCATTGCCACAATGTTCAAAATGTGCTTCAGCTATGGACCCCACACTTACATTTTGGTCACTGTGATGATGTGGGTTTGGACCCCATTGCCACAATGTTCAAAATGTGCTTCAGCTATGGACCCCACACTTACATTTTGGTCACTGTGATGATGGGGTTTGGACCCCATTGCCACAATGGTCATGGCCTGCTTGCATTGTGGGGGCCACACACATTTATGTGTGGCACATGTGATAGGGGGTCACATTGTATGTTCAAAGTCATGTTCAGTGTTGTAGGCATTTGACACAGTCTACACACGCTTGTCATGGTGTTGGGGGGATGTCTTTATGTTGCATTCTTTATGTTGGTGTGTGCTTGTTGTGTCATGTATTAGCCATCCTGTGAGTGGGGGTGTTGTTGGTGGTAGGCATCCAGCCCCCCATGGGTAGAGGTGGTAGTAGTGACAGGCATCCAGCCCCCATGGGTAGAGGTGGTAGTAGTGGTAGGCATCCAGCCCCCATGGGTAGAGGTGTTGTGGTGGTAGGCATCCAGCCCCCATGGGTAGAGGTGGTAGTAGTGGTAGGCATCTGGCACACCCTGGGTAGGGGTGGTAGTAGTGACAGGCATCCAGCCCCCATGGGTAGAGGTGGTAGTAGTGACAGGCATCCAGCCCCCATGGGTAGAGGTGGTAGTAGTGACAGGCATCCAGCCCCCATGGGTAGAGGTGGTAGTAGTGGTAGGCATCTGGCACCCCTGGGTAGGGGTGGTAGTAGTGGTAGGCATCTGGCACACCCTGGGTAGAGGTGGTAGTAGTGGTAGGCATCTGGCACCCCTGGGTAGGGGTGGTAGTAGTGACAGGCATCCAGCCCCCATGGGTAGAGGTGGTAGTAGTGACAGGCATCCAGCCCCCATGGGTAGGGGTGGTAGTAGTGGTAGGCATCTGGCACACCCTGGGTAGAGGTGGTAGTAGTGGTAGGCATCTGGCACACCATGGGTAGAGGTGGTAGTAATGGTAGGCATCTGGCACCCCTGGGTAGGGGTGGTAGTAGTGACAGGCATCCAGCCCCCCATGGGTAGGGGTGGTAGTAGTGGTAGGCATCTGGCACCCCCTGGGTAAGGGTGGTAGTAGTGGTAGGCATCTGACACACCCTGGGTAGAGGTGGTAGTAGTGGTAGGCATCTGGCACACCCTGGGTAGAGGTGGTAGGCATCTGGCACCCCCTGGGTAGGGGTGGTAGTAGTGACAGGCATCCAGCCCCCCATGGGTAGGGGTGGTAGTAGTGGTAGGCATCTGTCACCCCCTGGGTAAGGGTGGTAGTAGTGGTAGGCATCTGGCACACCCTGGGTAGAGGTGGTAGTAGTGGTAGGCATCTGGCACCCCCTGGGTAAGGGTGGTAGTAGTGGTAGGCATCTGGCACCCCCTGGGTAGGGGTGGTAGTAGTGGTAGGCAAACTGGCACCCCCTGGGTAGGGGTGTTAGTAGTGGTAGGCATCTGGCACCCCCTGGGTGGAGGTGGTAGTAGTGGTAGGCATCTGGCACACCCTGGGTAGAGGTGGTAGTAGTGGTAGGCATCTGGCACACCCTGGGTAGAGGTGGTAGTAGTGGTAGGCATCTGGCACCCCCTGGGTAAGGGTGGTAGTAGTGGTAGGCATCTGGCACACCCTGGGTAGAGGTGGTAGTAGTGGTAGGCATCTGGCACCCCCTGGGTAAGGGTGGTAGTAGTGGTAGGCATCTGGCACACCCTGGGTAGAGGTGGTAGTAGTGGTAGGCATCTGGCACCCCCTGGGTAGGGGTGGTAGTAGTGACAGGCATCCAGCCCCCATGGGTAGGGGTGGTAGTAGTGGTAGGCATCTGGCACCCCTGGGTAGGGGTGGTAGTAGTGGTAGGCATCTGGCACACCCTGGGTAGGGGTGGTAGTAGTGACAGGCATCCAGCCCCCCATGGGTAGAGGTGGTAGTAGTGACAGGCATCCAGCCCCCCATGGGTAGAGGTGGTAGTAGTGACAGGTATCCAGCCCCCCATGGGTAGAGGTGGTAGTAGTGGTAGGCATCTGGCACCCCCTGGGTAGGGGTGGTAGTAGTGGTAGGCATCTGGCACACCCTGGGTAGAGGTGGTAGTAGTGGTAGGCATCCAGCCCCCCATGGGTAGGGGTGGTAGTAGTGGTAGGCATCTGGCACCCCCTGGGTAAGGGTGGTAGTAGTGGTAGGCATCTGGCACACCCTGGGTAGAGGTGGTAGTAGTGGTAGGCATCTGGCACCCCCTGGGTAAGGGTGGTAGTTGTGGTAGGCATCTGGCACCCCCTGGGTAAGGGTGGTAGTAGTGACAGGCATCCAGCCCCCCATGGGTAGAGGTGGGAGTAGTGGTAGGCATCTGGCACACCCTGGGTAGGGGTGGTAGTAGTGGTAGGCATCTGGCACCCCCTGGGTAGAGGTGGTAGTAGTGACAGGCATCAAGCCCCCCATGGGTAGAGGTGGTAGTGGTGGTAGGCATCCAGCCCCCCATGGGTAGAGGTGGTAGTAGTGGTAGGCATCTGGCACACCCTGGGTAGGGGTGGTAGTAGTGACTGGCATCCAGCCCCCCATGGGTAGAGGTGGTAGTAGTGACAGGCATCCAGCCCCCCATGGGTAGAGGTGGTAGTAGTGATAGGCATCCAGCCCCCATGGGTAGAGGTGGTAGTAGTGACAGGCATCCAGCCCCCATGGGTAGAGGTGGTAGTAGTGGTAGGCATCTGGCACCCCCTGGGTAGGGGTGGTAGTAGTGGTAGGCATCTGGCACACCCTGGGTAGAGGTGGTAGTAGTGGTAGGCATCTGGCACCCCTGGGTAGGGGTGGTAGTAGTGACAGGCATCCAGCCCCCATGGGTAGGGGTGGTAGTAGTGGTAGGCATCTGGCACCCCCTGGGTAGGGGTGGTAGTAGTGACAGGCATCCAGCCCCCCATGGGTAGGGGTGGTAGTAGTGGTAGGCATCTGGCAACCCTGGGTAAGGGTGGTAGTAGTGGTAGGCATCTGGCACACCCTGGGTAAGGGTGGTAGTAGTGGTAGGCATCTGGCACACCCTGGGTAGAGGTGGTAGTAGTGGTAGGCATCTGGCACCCCCTGGGTAAGGGTGGTAGTAGTGGTAGGCATCTGGCACCCCCTGGGTAAGGGTGGTAGTAGTGACAGGCATCCAGCTCCCCATAGGTAGAGGTGGGAGTAGTGGTAGGCATCTGGCACCCCCTGGGTAGGGGTGGTAGTAGTGGTAGGCATCTGGCACCCCCTGGGTAGGGGTGTTAGTAGTGGTAGGCATCTGGCACCCCCTGGGTGGAGGTGGTAGTAGTGGTAGGCATCTGGCACACCCTGGGTAGAAGTGGTAGTAGTGGTAGGCATCTGGCACCCCCTGGGTAGGGGTGGTAGTGGTGGTGGGCATCCGGGCCCCTATGTGTATATGTGGCATTGGTGATGGCCATCCCGCCCCTATGGTGCTGCTGTTGCTGGTGTAAGTAATTTCTGCATCCCTCTGTGTGTGTGTGATATGTCGGGTACGTGTAGTTTGTTTTTGTGGTTGGTGTCTGACTTACCTTCTGCGCCGTACGCGTCCGTGCCTGTTCCGGTAGTAGATGTAGAATATTGGTAGGATCGGCACGATGGGATTCATGGTTGGTTCGTCTCGTTCGTCTTTCTCTTTGCTTCGCCTCGTCCTCGTCGCTGGCGTGTTCGTCTCGTAGCCGTGGATCGTGTTGTGGCGCGAATCGGAGCTTATGTGCGCCTCTCCCGGATGCTTTGACGTGCCGTGTGTAGCGACCGGTTCGGCGCGTACGGGAAGCGCATCGTACTTGTCCGGCCGGACGGGGCTGCATTTTGGCTTCCGTGCGACTCGATTCTGCGTTTACGGATCCGGCTCGGTCGGGAAACAGGACCTGGATTGGGTGAGTACCACTGGGTCGGAATCTATGCTGTTGTGCGCATCGTACTTGCTCGTTCGGAATAATGTGCGGATCGGTCGGGAAACAGGCATTCGCATGGCTTTTTTCCCGACCGAATGGTGTTAGGTGCGCCTCCGACCGAGATCGGAATCGGCCCCTAAGTGTTTCAATTTCAATTGGTTAATATAATAATATAAAAACCATTGACAATGTTTGTTAAATACACAAATTATTGTTCAAACAATATCTACATTGATAAAACATGTCCCAATGCTGATCACAAGAGTTTAACCTGGCCCAATTAATTAGCATTTGACCAACCTATCTCTTGCGTGAGAATTATCTTCTGTGTTGTCTAAAGTGCTTGGTACCTTAAGAACTAACGTGTGTTTACCTGGAACAGCCCCTGTTCCATAGTCCATTACTAACTAAATTTAAAAACTGTATAGATTTTAAAAAGCTGTTCCAGGTTTCATTAAAGCATAAATGCTATTTAGGCAGCAAGCTAGATGGTTAGATGGAAGTACCATCAGAATAGTTTGTGATAATATGCATGTGCCAGAGGTTTGATATAGACTAGTCATCAAATGAGGAGTGGTTCTAATATTAATATATTTAATATAACCAAGTGTGGAAATCCTCACTAGAATTATGTCCGTTGGGGGTCTTGGTATCTAGTTCTATATTGTACTGAGTTTCCAAGCATCTCAATTTTGCTTCTCTGTTACCCCCTCTCCTTGGCATTGGGATGGAATCAATCAAATAATACAAGAGGTGATCTAAGTTACTGGCATGCATCTCCTTGAAGTGGCGTGCAATGGGGTATGTATGGTCATTGTTGGTTATTGCTCTCATGTGCTGCAGTATACGCTTGTGGGCCTGTAATTTGGTACTGTCCACATACTGCAGCCCACAAGAGCAAACCAACACATAGACCACATATTCAGTATGGCATGTGAGGAATTTTGTGATTTTTATGGGAACATCAGAAAACGGGGAGTTATACGATGTTTTATTAGTCCCATATTGACATGCCCTACATGTTTGGCATTTTACAAATCCCTTACGTGCACTGAGCCAGTTTGTTGTTTTGATCAATTCTGGGCTGCTTTTTACCAAGTAATCCCTCATGGATTTCGATTTGCGAAATGTAATACTTGGATTTTTTGGCAACGATTTTCCGATAATGGGGTCGCTTTTGGCCACTGGCCAAATTTTGCTGATTATTCTGCGCAAGGTGTTTTGTTCTTTGCTAAAAGTTAGAATAAGTCTAGTTTCAGTGTCAATCTTCTGGATAGAACTAGGCTCTCGCGGAGTCTTCTTAACTAATAGTTCCTTTATATTGATTTTATTGGCTTTGTCAATAGCTATGTTTAAGATATTTTCATTAAATCCTCTCTCCAGGAATCTTGTTTTGCTCATTTGTTGTGGTTCTATGAGATCATCATCACGACTGCACGTACGGCCTATCCTCAACATCTCTCCATATGGTATGCTATAGATGAGATGTCGTGGATGGTGGCTGGACGCATGCAGTATGCTGTTTCCCGCAGTTGGTTTTCTGTGGAGTCTGGTCTCAATTTGTTGATTCTTGATATATACCTCCACATCTAGGAAACATACACTGGTGTTGCTGATATTGGAAGTAAAATGAAGATTGACATTATTCTGATTAATGCTATTTACAAAATTCTGTGCCGATTCTTTTGTACCTTGCCATATTACGAATAAATCGTCAAAATAGCGTAACCAAATCCTTACATGATTATCTATATCTGCCTTGTGGTCTCTGTTTAAAATCATCTCCTCCCACCAGCCCATGTGGAGGCAGGATTAGCTAGGGGAAAAGCAAGCCCCCATAGCTACTCCTCTTATCTGTTGAAAAATTTGATTGGCAAACAGAAAGTAGTTATTATTTAGACATATATTTATATATTCAGCTCCTTACACACGGTAAATAATGACCAGCACTCTCGCTAGGTTAAATCCCGTTACGGATTTTATTGCGAAAAATTTAATTCAAAACAAACGCGTTTCGAGCGTTAGCCTTTGTCAATGCTTATTTATATATATATATATATTATATATATATATATATATATATATATATATATAATGCTCCCCCATGGGTGTGTTGTAGTGCACTATAAATCATAGGGGATTCCCCCCCGGGTGTCCAATAGGGTGGTCTGGCAGTCAGGATTCCTCTACCATGTATTACGGTTTTCATGTCTGTCACTAATACTTCTATTTCTCTTGAATGATAACAGTGGTTTGCTGAAGGTCAGTTGGTCTGAAGTAAGGATGCACCAATGTATATTTTCGATCCTTTTGATGGTGTTTGAAGAGGAGTTATAGTTACTCACGAAAATGAGGGAGCTGTTATCTTGCTTCATATTAGTCTCCAGTAGGGCCTCTCTAGGGACATTTTGTGCTCTCTTCTGTGCCTTGGTAATGATCCTCTCAGGATACTCTCTTTCCTTCACTTTTTTCTTATCACAAACTTTATTCTCTTTCCTTCAGTCTTTTACTGAGTTTCTTGTCTTCAATTTTGTAATGCTGGAGATTGGAGCAATTTCGCCTGATCACTAAGTACTGCCCCACCGATAAATTCTCTCTTAGTGCCCGGGGGTGAGCACTGTTAAAGTGTAACAAACTTTTGCGGGAGGCGAGTTTCGTGTACAGGGAGCTAATAACCTTCCCGTCTATTACAGGATGTTAACATCCAGAAAGGATACCTGGGTTCTGTTAGTTGTCATTGTGAAATTGAGGAATGGATTTCTTTCATTGCGCCATCCATTGAAAGATTGAATGGTGGTGTCCTCCCCATGAATTATTACCAGGATGTCATCAATGTATCACCATCACAGCCGTATGTGGTCACTGAATGGTTTGTTGGTCCAGATGTTCTCTTCTTCAAACCAGCTCATGTAGAGGCAGGCAATGCTTGGAGCAAAAGTGCTCCCCATGGAAGTCTCATGGCGCTGTAAATAGATCTGGTCTTCAAAGGTGAAAAAATTCTCCGTAAGTGCCAATTCTTCCAATTTCATTATCTAATGAATTGGGGTAGCCCAGGTCCAATCTTGTTATTGTAGCAGGTTGTTGATCACACACAGACTCTCCCCCTGTGGAATACTTCCATAAAGTGCCTCAAACTCAAGTCAGACCAGTGTTTCTGTTGTAGGGTCATATTCTTCCTCTTCCAGTTGGTTCAACAGATGTTTGGTGTCCTTGATATAGGACCTTGTGTGTGTTACATGGGGGTTTGAGCACTGAGCCTATGCCCAAAACAATTGGTCTGCCTGGAGAGGGCATCCTTGTGGATCTTAGGAATAGTGCAAAACTGGGGCATCCTGGGTTTAGTTGGAAGAAGGAAGTCTTGTTCATTTTTGGTGATCCACCCATTTACCATGGCCTCTTCTACCAATTTCTTGGTTTGGACTTGTAGATAACTTGTAGGGTCAGTCTGGAGTGTCACATAGTTTCTTTCATTATGTAGGAGGGTGAGGCAGGCCTCTCTGTAATCTTCTTTCCTTTATATCAATGGCACCCCACTTGTCTGCTGGTTTGATAACCAGATGTTTCTTCTTGCTGAGGGTATCCAATGCCATGTTCTCCTTCTTGGTTAAGTAGAAATTTTCCTTGTTCAGGTTTAGTTACTAAATACCTTTTACAACCACCTTTTTAAAAGCCCAAAGTTCAGGAGGTATTGTGGAGGGTGGCGGTTTGAATTTAGACTTATTTCTCAGGCTGGTGTGTCCATAATCTGTGTCCAAGAATGGATTGTTTTGGAAGAAAACCTTAATTCGTCTTTCTAAAGAATTCGTCCAACTCTCATCTCATCTTGAATTTGTTAAAGTGAGTCTTCAGGACAAAACGAGTCCTCTGTTGAGTACGGATTACTCCTCTGTGGATGGTAACTTCGTCAAGGTCACCGATGACATGGCATGCAGCGATATGGACTGGTTCTGTGTTGGAGATATACTTGCATGGGTGACTGGAACCTGTTTGTCTATGCAAGACTTCAATCTGACAGTCCTTTTTCTAACTCAGATGGTGGCAATGCAACATCTATATTTCGTTATCTATTTATATCGGTTTTTCAATAGCACAATTATTAATTCAGAAAGATGTTAGAGTGCTCTATAAGGGAAAGTAGCAAATGAAGAGTTAAATTCAACGTAAATGATCTTGAATAGGATAGACTACAAACAAAAAAGAAGGAGTGCTTCAAGTCACACAGGGAGAGACAGAGGTGTTGATATTGGGTAGTTTTATGTCTTAACAAACAGTTATATGATGCAAGAATATAGTGCAAATAATAGCATAATCATGGGAGACATGAAAAGTAAGACCTACCCACACTATCCATATAATGTGAGCTGGTTCAGGAAAACTCTAATGCCAGTTAAGGTAGGTGTGACTGAGCTCACCCTACAAACTGTTTGGTTGTGCTCAGGAATTGTAAAAATCGATCCACTGAGTCCAGATGTTTATTGAGGCCCTGAGGTCTCAAGGTCTGGGAAAGCCTGCAATCTGACTTTGAACCAACCCACAGGAAGTCATTATGCTATGTTTAAAATTTAATTCTTATTTGGACATGAGAACAAGGCCTTTTCATGAGGGAAGAAAGCTAGAGAATAAAAAGGCTCCAGTCTTTATTAAGAGATTCGAGGGAACGGATAATCCTCCATTTTCTTGGGGAGACTCTAAATACAGAGTACAATTCAGTGGCTAAATCGTCTCCACCATAGGGATTGTGGAGGGATTTCAGCTCTGTCCAACTCTAAATGAGGCCCTCCGTCTTGCAAAAGTAGTTCCTTTGTACAAAGGTTCTGGGATGATTAGGTCATTGAAGTAACAGATCAACTAAAGTAGCTAAAACATTTATCATGAATCTGTGAAGTTGGAAGAGGAATAAAGTGAGCAGCTATGAGAGCAGCACAATGTACTCTACAGGAAAGTGAATGAAAGTAGAGCTAGATCGAGGAGAGGGCAATGCTACCTTATTCAACACATGGGTGTGATAGGACATTTGACAGGTAAAGGTTTTTATAATTTTAGAGCAGTGGACTCTCAGAGCAAGGGCTGGGAAACCTCTGTATCTATCACCAGGAGTTGGGTATTAGCGAAAATGTTATGTTAAGTTATGTGTATTTGAGAAGCGCATTATCACCTGTAAGGGTATCCTGTCATTGAGCAGGTGTGTGCCTAGCCCTGCCTATGGTAGGTTGGTTAGTTGAAAAGCCAGGTCTTCCTCTTCTCTTGGAATTCAAGAAGAGAGGAGGAGACTCTGTTGTGTAGTGGGAGGCTGTTTCATGCTTTGTTTCACGCTTTAGGAGCGATGCGAGGGGAACACCCGGTCTCCTGATCTGGTTCTATGTATGCGTTGGATGTGCGCGAGTGGGAGTTCTGAGGAGCAGAGGTGTCTGGGTGGTTGGTGGAAGGAAATGCGACTGTTCAGGTAGGTGGTGTTGGAGTTGTGCAGTGCCTTGAATGTATGTGTGTGAGGAGTTTAAATTGAGAATGCTTGTGCCAGTGGAGAACCCCGAGGTGTGGTGTGATGTAGGTTCTGTGAGGGAGGTTGGGATGAGTCTGTCTGCTGAGTTCGTCTTGTAGTAAGTTGCTTTATAGTCCCAGAGTATAGGGTGTTCCAGTGGTCCAACTTGCTAGTGACTAGTGTGTGAGTGACAGTTTTTCAAATGTTGCTTGGGAGCCATTTGAACATTTCCCTCAGAGTCTTCAGGATTTGGAAGAAGGATGCAGTGATGGTGTTGACTTGTGCAGTCATGTCAAGTTTGCTGTTGATGATTATTCCAAGGTTCCTGGTGTGGGTTCTGTGTGTGGATCCGAGTTCTGCCGACCGCCAGTAGGAGTCCATGGTGAGGTATTCTTGCTGAAGATCACTACTTCTGTCGTGCCGGTGTTGAGCTTGCGAGTGTTGGCTTTCATCCAATTAGTGACTTTGGTCCTGCAGAGAGTGACTTTGTTTCTTCTGTTGGTGTTTTGCCCGAGTGTAAAGTATGAGTTATGTGTCATTGGTGTAGGAAATACTGTTATTGAGAAACAAGTTGGGAATTACATACAAGAGGATGCAGATGGAAGACTATTCTTGAGACTCTTAATGTTCCAATTCCAAAGATGGACCAGCACAAGATTGTGGTATCGAATAATTGCTAGTATATAGTCTGTAGCCTGCGTCGTTTTTCTATGCTCTTAAGCTTAATAATAAAAAAACAAATAATTTACACACCATCGTTATACATTACAGAAATCTCACACTAAATTAACATTTATTTAACTGTTTGCAGGAAATTGTAATACCCACAAGGTTATGACTAGCTGAAAGCACAGTATTCTAGAGAGACAAACCCAGCTCACAACAAAAGGTACCAAAATTGAACTGTGAAAAATAGACTACACATTTTCACTATTTCTCTACTGTGAAAACAATCCAATGAGACACACAAGGTCTGCTTTCTTGCAAAAAAGATATGAAATCACTTATTTATTAATCATGGTTTCTTGAATTATTCTATATACTCCATAGGGAGCAAAAGGTATATTTTTGTAGGTAGAATATTCCCATTTTCACCCTTCTGTTAAAGCTGTTATACCATGATATTTTTGGTTTTACTCCTGTTAAATATAATCATCCTACCTTTTCAAGAAGAAAGATTGCATGCTGTGAAATGTGACAGAGTTTAAGTTTGCATTAAGAGGAATATGCAACTGTGGACCGAGACAAGTTCTTGCACTGGTAAAACGAGTGGGAATATCAATGAAATAACCTTTATAAGCTCTCTTATGTGTATGGATATGCAAAAACATTTAGTTGCAGTAGAGATTGGAGCTAACACCGCAAGCAGTTAATTTCCCACAACCACACATAAAGGACGGGTATCAAGGCCACAGAGGAGTCCATGAGGTGCTTCCTTATGGGCATTAAAGTCAGCAAAAATCTTTTTTTTATTTCCATTGTGAGCGTTTTTAAACCATTTAACCTCATCACGTTATTCTTGTAAATAAGTGGTATAATTTTTTTATGGTGTCATTTTCTATCTATATTTTTATCTACGATTCATGGATTTTATCGGGGATTGACTGGGTAGTATTTAGATGTTAGGAGGAATTTTTAAGAAATTTTTGTACTCCATATGAAACAAAAGTGTTTCGTTATAATTAGTATTTTCACTTGTATTTTATTGGGCTATTTATTGCAGATTTTGGGACATGCTTTATTTTGGGGATCATATGTAAAATATTATTTTATTTATAAGACTTAACCTTTACATTTCTATTAGCTTATACAGTGTTTACGTTTTTGTGGTTCAGAATTATTTAATACTATTTTTTGTGGTTTTGGTTTTGAATTGAAGAATAGTAAATCACAACGCTCAACAGTATGCACTTCCCCCAATGGTTGTGCATTTGGAGTTAGAAGAACAGTAAAGTTGATCCCCTCTCTCCTTCAACCTATGCACGTTTGACCAAATATTGTTGGGGGCTACAGTTAGAATAAACCCTCCTCACCACAACCCCTGATTTATGCCCTTTCCACACAATTTATGGAACTGGAGTTAAAATAGAATATCCCACCTACACACACTACAATTTCCCAAATATGTTTAGGACTAAAGTTAGATTTCTAACCCAACCCATCACAACCCCTGACCATATATTGAAGTTTGTTGTGCAGGTGTTAGAATAGTAAATATCAACGCCAAAGTGTATACACTTTCCACAATGTTTGTTGGTTTGGATTTAAAACAATATATTTCCCGTCTCATCCAAATAAATGCACTGTCACCAATGATTATGAATTGGATTTAAAATAGTAAATATAAAACTCATCTACAAATGTTGCAGCCTTTTATCATTGGTTGTGGAATTGAAGTTTGAATATTATTTCCTCCCACCCCACAATTTCTCAATAATGCACTTTTCCCAATGTTTATGGAGAATAGTAAACCTGCCCTGTTCCAAATAAAATATGGACTTTCTCCTAGTTTGTAGGATCAGAGTTCATATAGAAAATCTCAACCCTCCCCCCCTTGCTTCAATTAATACACTTTCCACTATATTTGTGGGCTTGGAATTAGAAAACAATATTTGATACCGCTCAAGCCAATCTCCATCGCAACTGTTTGTGATAATAAAAGTTACAAATAGGATAATTTATTGTTTTCTAAATAAAATTAAAGTAAAAATGCAATGCATATATAAAAAATTAGAAAATAATAATAATGATACATATGATAATAATATTTCTACTTTGATTTCGATGTAGTCTCATTTTAATATTCACTATGACACGTTTTTCTTTCCATTCAGTGTATTGTTTAGACTTTCCCTTATTTCATTGCTCAGGGGGATGTCAAGAAGTGCAGTTCCAGTTTCACTCTATCAGGTAAGAACATTGATCTCATATTTATTTGAACTAACTCTGTGGGCTAGGATTAATTATTCCTTGTTGTTAGTGTAATTTTAGCTTGTAGATTTGTGTATTAACTATTAATGTCAGATACATGTGGAGGTGATTAATTAGTAATTAATCTGTATGTTTGAGTTTGTAATGAAGTTGAGGGGTAGTCATAGAATATTTGTAGTAGCTTTTTGTTTTTTATATTTTGGGTGGTGAGATATTGCTGTTTTAATTTGACAGGGACAGAAGATATTCAGATTTAGAATTGCGTTTATTACTACTTTTGTATTTTTATAGTAATATGTATTGGAATTATTTTTATTTTTGACTATTTCTTAAGTTTTTCATCCATTGTCAATTTACAAGATATTCAAAAAAATGTTTTTGCATTTTGCAGGAAATTGTTGGATCGTAATAAATGTTACTTTTTATTGAAAAGCATTTTTACATCTTTCAGGACATCATTTTTGGACTGCCTTTTCATTGAGGAAATAGCAGACTGAATATTCTACACTAGTATGGGTTATCTGATGGAGAGAACAATGCAGCTACAGAGGATAGGTCATAAAGAGGGGGCTGGGTAAATCAAACTGAGCTCAAAGAGAGAGCAGATCAGTAAGGTATGCCAGGCATACCTAACCCCGCATCCTGTACCCCAGCCTGATGGCAGGATTAGGACAGGAATTTGAAGATGTCAGGAGGAAGAGAGCTATTTGAAATGAGTCACACTTTGGGTTGATTTAACCAGCTCTTACTCCTCTGGAGAGAATTTATCCATGTTGGATTTTGGAAGTGCAGTGCTTTGTGGGACATGAAGATGCCACACTTTGGAGTAAGTTGTCATGCTTTTGGTGGTACCAAGCATCTCATTGGACAGAGATGCCCTCCTGCTTGTCGACTCAGAACACTGAAAAAATATGTGAGAGCAAAATCCATACTCAGAAACCTTGGAGTAGCATGCAGCTTCTGGTGTTTACCATGTGTAAGACTATGCACACCACTTGAACACTGTTTAGCACTTGTGCAATGTAATGCACAGTATTTGAGCATTGTCAACAACATCGTCTTTCCTTGCCATTTAACTTCCTCTAAGTATACCATCATTGGTGTGATGGCTAATCCTGCAGCTATGGACCTCCAATTTTTGTACACTACAGCAATTTCCTCTACCACAAAGCATTTTAATATTGACTGCTACCTTCAAGCCTCTTAATTTACTTAAAGTCTTCTGATGTTATCATCTTTCCATGTTCTTCAGCTAATTCTAAATAGGGTGCTATCTATACTATGGTTATTCTTGCTGCTATGGTTTCACTACCCCACCTTAAGAACCCCTGCACTTATAGCCACTTTCGCAAATGCCGAGCACTCCTGTGTCTGCTGCTAATCTCAAGTATTTTTAGTGCACCAAATGCAATTTGATTATACTGTTTTAAAAGCTTTTTAAGGCATTTTAACTCTTTTATGCATCTGTGTCAGTCAGATATTGTTTTGTACGTATGTTTTATGTATTGCTTCTGCTTACAGAATTTGCAATGACATTTTAAAGATTTTTATTAATCATACAATAAAAGTTATTGACTGACTGAATATGTGAGAGTTGCATTGTCCCTTAGATCTACTAACTGTGTTTGGAACGTGGAGCACTCCCTATTTTGTCTTCTGTTTAATTATTCTAAAAAGAAATAATCTTACTAGACTAGCGTGCTACAGTGATGGTGATCATGCTGTCTTGACATGTCACCATAATCACAACATACTTCAAGTAATAAAACTTGACCACTGTGCACTATGGCAGTGTGCTGCTGCTTCTACTAATCCCAATGAAACTACTTAAATCATTTTACATGGACATATTGCATGACAAGGTTTGAAAAAACAATATTGGAAAACATAAACATAAGCAATGATCATGAGAAAAAGTGAATTTTTCACAATGATAACATTGGGCTTAGATTGGAAAAACTCTCCAGAATCTCTCTTATTACCGATGGGAGGGACTACCTCTCACATAACGATCCGGTGGAAAGGCTAACACTCTTTATATTCAGGCAACAAAGCTCGAAATGCTCTCTTTCACGACTCGATTGAATCTAAGCCCCTGAAGAAGGGCCGAGTGGCCCGAAATGCATTGGGCATGAAAGTTAAATTTGAATATTTGCTGCATCGTCTGGATTAAACACATTTTCTGTGTTTCCAATAGAATAAATGATGTTATCATTGTGAAAAATTCACTTGTTTCTCATGATCATTGCTTATGTTTATGTTTTCCAATATTGTTTTATCAAACCTTGTCAAGCAATATGTTCATGTAAAATTATTTAAGTAGTTTCATTGGGACCCTTAGGTCTACTGCCTGAAACTACATGGAGAAGAACGACTGCCCTCCTGGAATCTGGATTTGTACCCAAAGGCCTGCACTCTGACTGACTGTGCCTGTTGCATAATCTGGTTCGAGAGCCCTGGGACTATACCTTGCTTTACGATGGATTAAGGAGTGGACTCCCTGCAAGATACAGGTTAACAAAGCCTACCTGCATCATCTCCACCACGAATCCCCATCCTGGAGTGTCCAGTGGACTTTTGAGGATTTGGCCAGGTGCATTGTAGGAATTGTAGTCCAGACATCCCAGAGACCATCTAGGAGATGGTGTTTTGGACAGTGGCGGCTCCTCCGCTAAGGTGGAGGAGCGTCGCCCCACTGGAAAATAAAAATAAAATGATAATAACAAGAAGTTATTATCATTTTATTTTCCTTTGCAACTCCGGGCGGGGGCTGGCTGACACAGAGGGAGCAGGAGTGGTTTGCACTCCCTTCCTACATTCGCATGATGCGTTGACCGGCCAAACAGTCATGCGTAGTTGGCATGTTCTCCAATGGGCTGTGTTGCACATCCCTGTGGAGAACATGCCCAGCCTCCCCAAGCACTGCCTGAGCGGCCAAACAGGCAGCTCAGACTGCAGAGTCGGAAGCCTGGGTGCTTCTGGTGCAGGCTGCAGGCATCAGCCAGTAAGAAGAAAAGATGACGAGGAGAGACGTGCGGCGGAGGTGGCAGCAAAGCAGTGAACTTTGGGGCATATTAGCAAGACCCACGTTAAAATTATCGCCGTTTTAGCGGCAGGAAACTGCCGCTAAAACGGCGATAATGGGCTTGCTAATATGCGTTATGGAATTCCAATAGAAGCCCAGGTTAGATGTCCTGCACATCTAACATGGGCTTCTATTGGAATTCTATAACGCATATTAGCAAGCCCATTATCGCCGTTTTAGTGGCAGTTTCCTGCCGCTAAAACAGCGATAATTTTAACGTGGGTCTTGCTAATATGCCCCTTTATTTTTATTATTTTTCAACCCGACACGCCACACCCCCCGCCCCACCACCCCTGCTCAGAGGCAGCTGCCACTGGTTTTGGACAGTTGGAATCTACAAGGATACCTTCAGGAAGCACCTCCTGATGTTTGGAGATCTTTGGAGAACTTTTGTGAAAAAGCTGAAGGAAGTGACCGACCCGACGTCGGGAGTCAAACCAACTACCTTCAACCGGCCAAGATTTTAGGTTTGTCCCACTGAAAGCTTCAGAGCACCAGACTTTCATGATTTCACTAGGGCCTCGCAGAAAGTCAAGCCGGCGAACCCTCACCAAATCCAGCCTGCTGTGGTGGATCGATCGACGTCGGAAGAAATAGCTTCAAACAACTTTCAAAATGTGAAGGTAAAATTTTGACCGAGGCCTCCTGCTTAGTGTATCTGACCAGGGCTCCATCGTGGTCAACCTCAAACTTTGACTTTATCAAGCGCGACCAGATGTCCCAAAGTGGCGCTATAGGCTTTTAAGCACTAGAAAGTGTACATTCTTTAAAAGTCATATCTCCAGTTTCCTACATTGGATATTTGTCGTTTTGGTGTCTATTTGTTCATAAAAATATAACCTATTGTTATAAATTGGTGTGGGATTTTTTTTGTGTTTGGTGTCTTACTTATTTGATGTATTTTCGATTTTAAATGCTTTACACTCCTGTCTCCTAAGTTAGGCCTGACTGCTTGCTGCCAGCTACCAAGGGTTGAGCAAGAGACTATTATATTGAGACCTGTACTGGCCACTACACCGCATTAGTGGCTCAATTGCTACTGGTAGGTGCATACTTGCCCCTAATAATAACCCACTTTCCAGCACTGACTCTGTACCAATCCAATGTCAGCTTGCTATATGCTCTCCAAAACAGCACAGAACATGCATTGTAAAAGTCATAGAACTGTTAAAATGCATCCTCTTCATTTTATAAATATTGGATTGTGATACAAGTTAGTACAAAATGTAGAAGAATGAAAAAATAAAGCTTACAAAAAGCACATATGATAAATAGTCAGTATTTTGCGAAAACATTATTTGTCCACTCCTTAAACAGTCCTAAGATTTGTAATGCCATTTGGTGAGTTAGGAATGATTAAAGAGTCATTATCACCATGATGATGCCTCTGCAATGAGGAGGATGTTTTTTTTGTATCATGCGCTACAATTAAAAACTCTCAGAGAGTTACAAGCCTCTCTTAGTACTTACATACCAATCACATTAATGTGCATGATTTCATGTCTAAGTGGACATTATTACCCTAAAAGAGTTTTCCTTGTGTATAGGAAATCAAAATACTTTAAACAAAAGTATGGTTTCTCATGTTAAGAGCAATGCTTAAGATATGACAACGTAAATGACAACGTTATGATAAGCTTTGGTTACATCATTCCTCAGGGTCTACCATCAGCAAATTAGAGTCACCAAGCAATTACAGTGGATGAACACATAAAAAGTGCACAAACTAGCCAAAGAAGTCTTAGCCATTGTGTAGGATTTCACTACATCTGTAGCCAGCTACACAACCGTCACCCCTTCATAGAACCTCTGCACCCAGTTCTCCCACAATTAAGGCAAGAAGATCAACAATATCTACAACAACTTTGATTCTTAGTGGGACTCATCCACCCTCGCAGCCCTACTGCCCATCGAGACGTGCCCTCAGAACTCCCATGACCACCTGGATCACCATGGCGGAAACCACAGCGACTATGCGCCCCATCCACTCAGGAGCTTCATCGGAACCCCTGCCCACACTACATCTTCCTCAAAGGATTGGATCCCATCAGCACAGCTCTAACCCTGATGCTCATCAATTTCATCAACACAGCCACCTTCCCAGATGCCTGGAAGCAGGCCACGATACTCCCCCTTCTGAAGGAACCCTCAACAGGCCTGAAGACACTTTCAAACTACAGGCAGATCTCCTTACTGCCATTCCCTGCTAAAGCCATGGTGAAAATCATCAACAAATGACTAGTTGACCACCTATACAACGACTACTCAACAACCTCCTGCTCAACTACACCAATCCACTTTCAAGCCCAACCACAGCACCAAGACCGCCCTCTTTGCCACCGCAGATGACATCCGAGTGATAATGGTCAAAGGAGACACCAAGGCTCTCATCCTACTTGACCTATCTGCTGCTTTCGACACCATTGTCCACTACATCCTCATTCAATACCACCACAAAGCTGGCATATGAGACCCCTAGCTTTGCTGGATCTTCTCCTTCCTCACCTGAGGCACCCAGTCAGTCAGCCTAGCTCCCCCCAACTTAGCTTCAACCAACCTGTGGAGTGCTCCAAGGATCATCTCTCAGCCACCTGCTGTTTAACCCCTAAATTGCTCCTCTCTCCCACATCATCTGAATCCACAGAATCACCATTATCTCCTATTCTGAAGACACACAGCCCATCCTTTTCCATCCAATGGATTGCCCAGCACTTGGTCCAACTTCACCTCTTGCATGTCCAGAGACGAAAGTTGGATGAAAATCAACTGACTGAAGCACAACACCAACAAAGCAGAAGTGGAATTCTTCAGCAAGGACACCTCACTCTGAAATTTCACCTGTTGGCCAGCAAGCCAAGAACCTATCAATAGTGGTGGGCAACCAACCCTTGATGACCAAATAAGTCAACGTTGTTGCTTCCTCCTGTTTTTTCACCCTCAAGATCCTCAAAATCTTTTTTTAAGTGGCTCTTGACACAAGCAGGACAGTCACCCAGGCCCTCATCACCAGTAAATTGGACTATGGCAATGCTCTCTATGTCGGCATCATCACTCCACAGATCAGAAGACTTCAGACCATACAAAACACAGTAGGCACACTCAGAGCTGCCTTCTCAGTCCCTGAGTTCAGCAAGAAACTGAAGAAATATCTCCTTTCCTATAACACAGGCTCGGCCAGCACATTACCCTCATTTTGACCTAGTGCTTGGACACCCTCCCGGGTGGACTCGCACTCCATAAATAATCACAACATAACATTTTCCAGAGGCAAAATCAATAATAACTCACAATATGTCAAGTTGAATATTGTACGGCGTGGGTAATGAGGAACTTAGTAAACGTGCAACAGTTGTATCATGTGGTGGGTAATGATACATTTGTTTAGAATTTATTATGGGCTGACATGGTAAACATTTTACAAAATGTTATCAGAGTCTCTCGTAGAAAAGCATTATAACCAATGTATCAACACAGTTAATGCCTGATATAGACTCATTAATCAGTATGGAATTGATTACAATTTTGCAACTTTGCAAACTATTTACAGGTGACATTACAACCAAGTATTTCTAATGAATTGAACACATTGGAACTACAGTTATCCTCGATCAAGTCAAGATTTATTTTAATTTGTAATAACACAATCATAGTGCAGTCAGTTTTAAAGGTTAACCACTTTAAGGCTATTCATTCTCTACCATATGCCAGAGGAGATGTACAAATGGAAACATCAAACTAATTCAAGTTGCCCTCAAGGTGGAAGACTTTGGATTTCTCAAAATACTTTTGTTTTGGGATTCTGATATGTGGTCTGTGGAAAGGCCAACGTAGTGGAGTCTGAGTCCTTAGCTGTTATGTTTTGTTTGCTGGATGAGGAGGAGACAAATAGACATGAATTACAGCCTAATGCTAAATTTTGCTGTCTATTCACCAAACCACCTGAAAAGTGAAGGCCAGATCTAGAATTTCCCATCATAACTTTGGAAAGTGCTGGCATGTGACTATCACACATATGGGTACACAAATTTAACCATCTTAAAAATGTCACTGAGGTATTAGAAGATTTCTTAATGTGTGCAATGGGCAATTACAGACATTTCTGTGTCATACCACTATCTTTCATATGACAATCCTCCACAGAAGTCAGTCCACTGGAAATCATGGAAGGCATGCCAAGTGAAATCTGTTGGTTGGCCTAGCACCATTTCTGGTGGCGTCATGGCCACTACAAAGATGCTCCAGATGGCAGAGTTTGCTATAGTTTATCAACTGGACAACAATGTCCCACCTCTAGTTTAAAAGATCAAGCCCTTTTTTTAATAGCCAAAGCCTTAGCTAAGCTTATAGCTTATCACTGCCAAACTCTATATAGAAAGTAGTTTTCCTTTTTTCAATATTTGAAGAGCCTTGCTGTAGGAGACATATCATACTTAAATGAAAAGACATCTCTTGAATGAGCAGACTGCTTCATGGTGAAAATTAGGGCTTTCTTCAAACAAATAGAACACATAAATTTAGTGATACGTTAGTGTAATTATACTTTATTTATTAAGCATGAATTGTAGCCTATTTTTGCTCATTCTAATTCTAAAAATCTGTTATAATTTATTGTGTGAAGTACTAATGTTGTCCTCCAAGAGCAAACATTAAAACAAAAGGATCAGCAAGGCATAATAATGACAATGATGAAGCTGCATAATACTGAAATTAGATCACACCCAGAGACCCGGGTTTAATTTGTTTGATTGGTTATTGGTGCAGATGCACTGTACTCTCCATAATTGAGACATGTAATGATGACAATCACCAATGGTGTGAAAGTGATAGATTTAAATTGTCAAAATGGCGCCTCAAAAATTTGTCTGTCAAATACATTGTCAACCATTCCTTATAAAACAAAAATATATGTATAAAGAAGATCACTTGAAAAATGAAGCCTCAATTATATCAACTAGACTGAGATTTATAAAAGCAGAAAATGACAAAAGTATTTTCACATGATATCGGTTGCTCAACCTTTAAAGATTTAAAATTTAGGGAAACACGCATATGCGAGACATGAAGCTCCTCAGTGCCTGTGTAGAAAGATGTGGTGGGTTTAGAAATCTCTAACTATACATCACCTTTCCATTATGCCAATTACAGAGATGGAAAGGGGAAATATTTAGAGAATTTTTAAACAAGTGCACACTCAATTCGGGTACTTTCAGAGGAGTCAGACAACCCCTATTTTCCTTCCTTTCCACATCTACAATATATTGGAAGTGAGGATTTGACTTACAGAGAAATATTGTGAGAAATGTACATGCTTCACATACTTATGTACAAACATAAATATGTATATGCATATGTACTTATGTATGTACATATTTGTTTTAACCAAAGTCAAACCCTAGCATCCTAAAAAATGGAAATCAATGTTTGATAATACAATGCATTTGTTTACATTTGTTGGCAACATCAACAGACCCTGATTATGTCATTTTGGTAGCTATGATCTGTTACTGGCTATGTTAGTCAGAATTACCCTTAAAGTTGAAGATATTATTAAGGACCATCTTTAGTTTCACAAATTTGGTAATGTTCCAACTCATAATATGCGATTCTCATCTAAACCTATGTTCAGAGGCACGCTGTTACAAATTTGGTTTCAGCCATACTAAACACAGAAGAGAAAAACAAAAAGTAGAATAAATATCCATCGAGGTAGAGAATGAAAACGTGTCGCACATTGAATCTGGCATTTTGTCAAATACGTTGTGGTATCAAGTCACATAACTGTCTTCCATTTACAAAGGGGACCTCGTGTAGTGGTAGAGTTGAACAGTGAGAACAAATCATTTGTTTCTCAGTCACCCATGTCCATGCACATGAAGAATGTCTTATTGTTAGAAATCCATTATATCTCATCACTCAGGTGATTGTTGGTACATGGACCTGCTAAAATAAACAAGCCTATCATAGAAAACTATATAGTAATGTTCATGCATGCATGGTATAACTCTAATAAGGGCTGTTGCAATAGAGATATAGTCAGATACTCTAATATAAATAAAGGATGTTTATCACATCTCTCAAGACACAGCCAATCCTAAAGTGCTCAAAATTTCAATTGTACCTCTGAGTAGCCCATGTGAAAATGTGCTAAACCTCTTAAAGTCTAAAATCCAATATATCCATACATATGTAATTAATAATAAAGTACAGACTCCTTTCCAACTCAACAACTCCCCACCTCTACAATTGTCTTTCGCTTTCTTGAAACCCATGAAGGAAAAGATAGCAACACTTCCTGCCATGAGAAACAATGCCAATCTGCCTGTGAAACCATGTCCAGCTGAACTTATGCACAACATTTCTCCCAAAGCATAATTAACAATGACTTTTCATGGACACAGTTCCCAATGCACATCATCTTACCTCCTCTTACATTGCTAATTGTACAATATTAATTAAAATCATTGCAATAACATTGTTAGCAAATTAGAAAGTGATTTGAAATATAAGTGTTATTTACTCAAAGTTTAGAAAATAGGTGATACAGTCCTGATTCTTACAAGAATTGAAGAACAGAAATTTAACATAATCTTTTACATAAGAAAATTCCTCGGAATGTTTTCCTTGATTTGGGTCACTGGATGTCAGCTTTTTATCTACTTCTTTCAAAAATTTGGCAAGATATCCTAGACAATGCCTAAAATGTGTTTCACTTGTGATGGATATCTCATAAGCATACTTCTAAAGACTGAGATTAACCGCCTCTTTCCTTCAACAATTAGACTGTCTCCTATTCATATAAGATGTTGATCATTTATCTTCTTTGTTCACATAGTTGGCCACGTAAACGATTAACTTTAGGCCTCCTTCAATGAGATCTAATTTCTGCAACGAGAAGCAGAAGAAGTCTAAATCTCAAGAATGTCTGCCTAGCAGGTTGCACTAAATAACTGGATGAGATATGGTTCAGTGGATAAGCATGTATATTTATCTTGTGTATATTTTGCCATTTTAAGTTTAACAGAGAATGTATTGTTCGCAAGGAATGAAGCCTCACCAAATTTATCTTTGATTATAATTCAAAATTTGTGAATGGCACAAGCATGAGCCATTCTTAATGATTGAATCATTTTTCAAAAATATTTTTACGATTCTGGCCCCCATAGTATATTTGAGTTGGCTCCATACTTTGGTATTTTATGCCAAATTAAATATTTCAGGAACCCTTTGTAAGCAGTTCTGAATTGGTAACAGTATTTTAAATTAAGGGAATATAAAATTCAAATCATTGTACTCGGCACAATTCAAATAGAAGTTGTGCCAGCAAGCATGACTTCATTAGTTATATCTATGCAACAGCACTCAGAAGTCCCTCTCACCAATCTTCAGTATCTGCAAACTTTCACTGACTTTACAGCAAGCACTTGCTTTTAAATGGACTTCTAACAAGAATATAAGTCTCACTACCTCACAAATTGTCATACATTTATAGTTTTTTTCTATTCATATTCATAAATCAATTGGGTTTTACTTAATTGTCAAAAAAATTATATTCTAAATGTATTTCTTAAGACAGAGAAATGAGAAAGCACATTTATTTAAAAATCTGTAAAGTAAACAAATGCAAGTAATATTGAGGCCTAGTCCTGTCAACCTAAAAAGCTTTGTTATGTCAAATACAGTTCAAATATATTATTTACATTTACTATTCATGCTATCTAAGCACACTTTATTTGTTAGTTTTAAATTCACTCTCACAACTTTTCCCTCTGATTATTTAAATCATCACAAACCATACTACTTAAACACTGTATTATTTATTCTCTATTTCTTTCATTTTGAAATCTCTAATGCACTTATTTCATCAAACACTCTGGATTATAAAATGTACATTAAAATGTTGTCCTGGTTGTCATCTCTTCTTTCTTGCCCTGACAATTTGATCTATTCCGACATTGTATATTAGAAATATTTAAACAATTTTAATGTAAAAAGTGGACCAATTATACACAACAAAAAGATAGGGGTTAGTATTTTAAGCATCATAATTTCACCCACATCAACAAATCAATCCCTTAATTTTCCATACTTTCACCCACATCAACAAATCAATCCCTTCATTTTCCAATCAACTATGAACCAACTCTTTCCCACATACAAATATCTTCAAGAGCTTTTGAGCTCATGCAAAATATTTGGCATTAACGAGTTAATTAGAGATTTATTAGCTTGATATTATCAGGCACAAACGTTCAACACTGCTGGACTTTTATTACATAGCACACCAACTTCCTTCAGAAGAAGAATATCTAATGCAAGCCTATTATGTATAATCATAGCATGTATGCCACCCATCTTTTCAATAATTTGTGTTAGTTTGTCAGAAGTATTATTTGCTAAACAATCAGCTAAAGTAGACAACTTTCTAATCTTCACATCTTTCAAAGCAGCAACACTCAGAGTAAAAAACACACCAAAAATATCCAAATTCGTGTTTCACTCTTCTAAGAGTAATTTCACACATTTCATTCACATGATACATTGTAGAGAAAAGTAAATCTGTCTTTCCACAGGCATAATAATAAAGTCCTCTATGCATAGGTTCTTTACCCTTCATATATTCATCATGCACATAACTCCTTTCTTTTTCTATTCATTTCCAAGGGTAGAATGCATCTTTGAAGTTCTGATTCTGTCTTCAGCTTCTGCTTGCAACTAAATCTTTTTCGTTCCACCCATATTTCTACAAATTTTTACTCTTCTCCTCTTCTCCCTTTGAATTTTATAATAAACGTTTGTTCTACATCAGTCAATCTACACACATTCCTTTCATTAATTTTGCTATCCTTTATGTTATGTTTTTTATTGGTCAAATGTCATCTATGATAGGACCTAACTCCCCCATTTTAAGTAGATTTACAAATGGAATATTAACAATTAAATATTTTATCTCCAAGAAATCTTGACCAAGTTGAATCTACATGAAGTCACTACATGACAAACTATAGGAGATTCAAAGTTGACTGTAAGTCACCACCCCCGAAGCAGAAGTTTGCAAGTATGTACAGACGTAGCAGTTGGTTGCGTACTTTATCATAAGCCATGAATTTAACAATATGGCATAAGTATGCTCACTTACATTAATCTTAGAAACATGTCTGTGATCTAACCTTTTATCCCTAAAAGCATTGTTATTTTTTTAAGCGTTTTATATAGAGCTAACTCGACCTGAAGCTAACAGAGCAATTTACATGAGCACCAGTTGCATTACAGATGGACACATTCATTTTGTTAGGCACGGGGAGATTAAGTGATTTGTCTAGAATCACAGGATGGTGAGCGTTGCTGCCGAGATTTGAACCCGGTCCCCCCGCTTTGAAGCCAACCGCTCTAGCCATTAGGCTACATACCCACCCCATAATAATATGCGATTCAATTTTAGATGTAGCAGAGACCTGTCCAACTGAGGTGTGCAGGCTAACTAAGGTGCATTTAAAAATGATCAATACAAAAATTATAAAAATTATTCTTAATCCTAAACAACAGCTCTGTTTAAATATGGCCATACTATTTCTATGAAAACCTAACAAAAACAAAAATCTAAACTACTAGATATGGCACAAAAATAAAAAACTTCAAAGTTTTCAAATGGTATTATGTCACTAATGATAAGCTCAGTTCATGAAAAATGAGAAACCTACTATCTTCTACTGAATATCTAAGGTACCAGATGTAAATCTTCTTTGATTGTGAGGAATCAAAATCTAACTAGGGAAATGATGTAGGCAGTTTTAAAATTTCAAAAATTTCAAGTTCAACTTCAGCATTCTATCAAACATTATTCAATTTTGATATCTCCTTTTTCATTTTACAACAGGTACTTATAGGTTCTTCAAAAAAAATCTGATGGTCTTTCAAGTTAAAGCTTTTGCTCTGGTTCAATCGTAATCTACATGCCCATTCAGGTGCTGGATACTTCTTATTTAGTACTCCATTTCTTGTAGATCTACTACAAGATCTACTACTACTACTACTGGCTCTCTGTCACTCAAATCTGCTTATATTTTTCTTTTTCTTGTTGTGGCCCTTCTTCAATTGTTTCTATTCTGTGATTATACGTTGCTACTCTTTTTCTCCCTCTCATGCTCAGGCCATTCATCTTGGATGCAGCTTTCATCTTCGGACTCACTTATGATGAATGTTGCATCTTCACTGGATGCTTGATCTCTGTGGTTTTGACTGGAACAGCTGGAATAACTTTGAGGCTTTTGAACTTTGAACTTTGGCCTTCTGATTTTCTTGAGTTTGAGAAGTTGGATTTGAGCTTGGTCTTCTTTTTGTTCCTGTTGTACAATCAGATCTTCTTGTTTTCAGTCCCCTCTGGATCTATGTAGATCCATGTAGCGAACTTGAATTTGACCCTGTAAGTCAGTGGTTGGTGTAACCACTTCTTCATCTCCAGTCTTCACTCTTTCTGCATCATATGCTTAGAGCCACTGTGCCAAGTCTGCACACTGACAGCAATATCCATCTCAGTATAACATGTTTGGGTCCAAGCCACCTCAGCTCTAGGCAGCTCTTTAAAATGTGTTTCATCACCATGACTCATACACAAGGCTCTAGGTTTTGGGAGGGTTCTTCACTTTCTGATGGTGTTTTCAATTTCATCTGCTAAGAGACAGAGCATAGCACATGAGCCAGACCATTGCAATAGTTCAGAACAAGAACATCAGAAATACAGTTGAAGGAATGCCAGGAATCTTCATTGCTCTGCACATGATCACTTCATGAGGTGAGAGACCAGTCACTTTACAAGGTGTGCTTCTTTAACTAATAAGTACCAGTAGTAAACATCTGGCTACTGCAATAATGTCAAGCTACACACCTTTGATAACTTTGATTTAAGAATACTATGAGAGAGTGGATTATTAATTTGATGGAAGCCCACCACAAGTAATAATTTCATCATTCTTGTTAAATCCAGTAAAGCTTTCAATGATTTAAACCTGAGCTCAAGCTTTGGTAACTATGACATAGTGCATGCAGTCTTGACTTTAGAAAATGTGTAAAGTATTTAGAAGGACCACAACTGTTACAAAGTCAAAAAAACAACACAATAAAAATCGTACTCTAATTTGTAAAAATAGAAAATATATAAATGAACAATATGACACCAAAACAAAAAGGTGAATGAGTGATATGAATTTTTTAAATCGTACATAAAAATAGGGCCAGAAAGTGCAAAGAGCTTAACTCAGGCACCTAGTCGCGCTAGACTTGGGACAAAGGTAAGGTTTGGCTAATCAAGATGGCCGAGTAGAGAGGTCAGGTTCGTCCCTGTTGGAAGTTTTACCTTATAACTTAGTCTCTGAAATGGAAGTAAAAAATCCTTAGTCGGGCAAGGCAGTAGGTTATGGCTGAGATGGGTTCCACTAAACTGGATAGCTATTGGACGAAGTCCCGGTAAAGCTGTTGACTTTTGACAGTAAAACTTCGGGCAAGCGAAGCTCAAAATTCGTACCCAAGGAAGGTCCCTCATCTGCCGGATACTTGTGTCACCTTCGGCCGGTGAAGTAACTGCTGGTTTGTCTGCAATGATCCCTGTTAAACCCCATGCAGAGGTTCGCGTAAGAGGGAGCAAGCCTGGAACCCATTGCCGTTCCCCTTATTTTGCAAGACTCTCAAATAGGGGATATTCTGGAGAGGGTCTGAGGAAAGCAAGAGCCAGGGTAGGCACAACGAGAAGGGATGCCACACTTATCCAAAAGGAAAAGGGCCCAGCAATTGAACGTTTGGCCTTTATCTCGACTTTCAATACTTTGCATGACACAATTTACAAAATACTGAACAGAAACTGGAACTTACTGAAGGATGTGCCTGGTTTAACAGGGATCATTGTAGACATACCAGCAGTTACTTATAGGAGATGTCACATGATCAGAAATCTAATTACTAGGAACTACATAGAACCTAGGAATATTAGGGGAGGGAATTGGCTCCGAGACCAACCTAAGGGATTCTTCACATGTGGTTCATGCAATGTTTGTGCGGTTGGAATCAATCGGATCAAAGAATTCAAGTACAATACCAACAAGTGGTATAGTATTAATGAATTTATAAATTGCAACAGTTGTGGGGTGATTTACGTACTGCAATGTGAATGTTCTAAAATCTATATAGGCAGCACAAAAATAATGTTAAAGTTGAGGATACAAGAGCATATAAGAGCGATTGTGAATGAGGACATTAGATCGCCAATTTTTCAACATATTAGAGACAACCACCCTATGAGAAGGAATATCAAATTTCATGGAATACAGAGGATTATTCCAAATGTGAGAGGGGGTAATTGGGAACAAAAAATAAGGCAACAGGAAGCTAGATGGATTAGTAAATGTAGAACGGTTGATCAGGGTTTAATTAGTGACAATGAGTTACACTATTTTTTGTAACAGATTTACATTTTGTGAAAATATACTACTGTGAGCAATAGGTCTGTATCTAGCGTAAGTCGTTTCACAACATGTTGGAGGCACACATATTTTTTGTTATTTACTTGAGATAGTACATTGATGTTTACGTTAATAGCTATTATTAGAACATATCCGTTTGGTCACTGCAAGCTGTAATATAGAACCTGTACTCGACTGAGATTAAGTGAAATGTCACCACATAAAATCGCAAACAGGTCAGGCAGGATCGTATCAATTATTGTAAAGCGACTAGTTTAAAATTAATTACAATAAATGAATAATTATTTAGATATCATATTAAAAGTGCTTAGATCCCACCGTTTAGATGCCTGTATAACTTTGACCTTTTGTAATGTCATCACGCACAATTCTGGATAGGTCGGGCAGTGTTAAATCAAATACTGGGGATTAAGGAATTTTAATGTAATTAGAATGAGTTAACGAACGCTTAGACATTTATTGAAATAAATATTAATGGGTGATCGACATTGTCCATACTCAAGGCAAAGCTTTACATGGTACGCATAAGGGACAGGAAGTGATAGTCATGTGATAAATACGCCCACCTCCAGGCAGGTCAGGCATCGTAATTCCTGAACGCGCTTGGCGGTGAATAGAATTCGGAGATGGTAACATTTTACCGCCCAACGTCAGGCAGTCAGGCGGAAGTCCTGATACATAGACACATTGGAGGTAGGGAAGGAATATGTTTGACTCATGATTGGTCTGAATAAGTGAGGACCAGAGGGAAAACTGTCATTAAAATAAAACTGACGGGCGATTGGCTTAAATAATAGTACCATTGGCTCGTGAAAGGTGATTGGTCAAGTACTGTGAGGACCAGAGAGGGAACCGCGGTTGTAGCAATGCTAATTCAGAGGCTTGAAATAGCAACTTCCTATTGGTCATTTGGTACATTTAAATACAGGTACTCTAGACGGTCGATTCTACGGCGGGATTTATCGGGCCAGGCCGTGGTAGGAAGACCAGAGTATAAGACTCTCTGGCAAGAGGTGAGAACCAGGAAAGGATATAGGGGAGCTTTGCCTGACTGGGGCTTTTGAGCAATAGATCTATAGAGCCTGGTGACTTAAAATCATGAGAACAATAAGTATTTGGTGTTCTCTTGTTATATAATTGGATAATATATTAGAAAAAGGTACAGGATTCCGTTTTCTCATCATGTCTCTGTTTGGGGGTATGTAAAAAGTTAAATATAAAAATGAGATTTATTAAAATAATTTCCCCAAGCGAATAGGGCTTTATCAATTGGTTTTAAGCATACATATATTTTTTTATGTTCAGGACAATCTTTTCCACTTGTATGGGTTGAGCTAATGAAGAGCTGGAGAACTGTCAGGATAAACGCTTAGGAGATACATTTTAGGTATGTTTCAAAAGGCGACTAAAGAAATTTAGCAGACAGTATGGCTGTTGAGGAGTTAAGGACAAATAAGAATTTTAGAGATTTATGTATGATTCATTTTTGCCAGAAGTTTAAATATAATTTCATGGTGCATAGTAATAACAGTGTACATAGTACATGAGAGAAATTGATGAGGATTGATGTGGTAGCAATAAGGAGGGTGCTGATACCACATGATGTTTTCCATCCAAAAAACCATTAATGGAACTTTGTTTAAGGGGATAATATATGGAAATTAGATTGTAAATAGGCAGACACAAAGGGGCTGTTGAAGAATGTAATTGATATGATGTTTTTAATTTTGGTGAATGTGATTGAATGATCTAAAAATACATATTGATTGATATTGGTTTGTGCATTTATCCTTTTTTCCAGCCCTGATGACGTCCAAGTGAGGACGAAACGCATAGGCTGACGATTGGATATTGTTATATTTGGCTGACGATTGGATATTGTTATATTTTGGAGCTATGATTTTCTTTGAACTAATAAATGGAAAACACACATGAAACAAGTTTGCCTATGGATTTGATTCTCGAAAAACAATAATTGATTGGATACCATAGCGGATACATTGACGCTCCTTTCCATTTGTAGAATAACATAAAACTGACACAAGCTTTCAGCTACAGCTCTGAAATGAGGATTAAACCAAAACGTTTTTTAAAGCATCTCATCTCATCCAACATGTGTGAGTCCATGCATGTATCTTGCCATTTCATTCAAAATACTGTTTGGCCCAATTAATCTTTTATAAGTTGATCTCCACATACCATTGTCATCTTTAGTACAACCTGCTGTAATCCACTTTTTTGTTTCATCCTTCAGGTACATTGTTCTGCAGATTTTTCAGTTCCACCAAAATCTGAACTAATGTACACAAAAAAACAATTGATGTCTTCCTTTTCAGAATTATAGTCTTCATTTGATCATAATAAACCAGACATAAAAGTACAGTGTTATGCAACTTCATACACCTATTGGTTGCGAGAGGTAACCATATCATCTCCACTCCTATGTGCAATGCATTTTGGAACAGTAACTTCCATTGGTAGCTGTAATGCATTTACCAAGTCCAAAATTTGTGGCCCATTTTTAATCAGTGTGCCACAGAATGCCAAGAAGACCCTTTGTGACCACAGCGTACACCCTGTGGCAGGCACCCCATGGTGCCCACCACGCTATGCATGCCTGGATCGGGGGGACCCATGGCCACACCCCATGACAGATTTGGATGGCCCCTGGAGAAGGGGAGCCTGCTATGGCCCCCTGAAGTATGATTCCGACAGCCGTTTCGTCTCGCTGAGACAGAGGCGAAGTGGCTGTCCGAATCGTGCATCGTACTCACTCGGTCAGAATACGGCTCCATAGTGCGGCACAATTCGGCTACGAACGAGTCGTACAGACAGGTACGGGTCCCGGAAACGATTCGGTCGACACGTATGCAATCTTTGCATTGTAATTGGTTGTTCGGACCTGGTTATGATTCGGTCGTAAACAAGGGCTACGAATCGAATCCGGGAAAGCCAAATCCGATTCGGAGGCCTTACGAACAACATCAGAATCGGGCCCTAAGTGTATAACCCTTCCCAATCGCTTCACTTTGCTGAATAGCAAGCCAGGTAGCAGCAGTACTCATTACACAGCCCAGAAGTGCAGCAGCTACTGGATCTAATGTACCAGAAATAATAGATATTGGCTACTTTGCTCCTCCTTGTTGCTGAGTGAGTACAGAACGTTAAAACCATTCTTTCTCATGAGAAAATAAATGTAAATATTTTTGGTAATTAGGCATTCCAAGAGTGAATGCAGCACAGGGGTTATGCCTGAACTCAAGGAAGAGTATTCCTTAGTCCATGGCCCGCATCACTCACATCAGTCTGAGTAAGCCTCTGAAAAGGCTTTGCAATCAGAGAAATATTTGGAATTCACTGATGACAATAGCTGTCCATTCCCCAAAACATCCTCGCTTCATTCTGAGTCATTGGTGGGTTTATTCTTAGAATTGCAGAGATGCATTCTTTGGACATCTTCCTCACTTAATTTTCAATTTTGTGAACCGCAAAATAACTTCTCCTTGGCAATATTGCAATTTAGTCTGGGACACGTGTTCCAGCGGAAAGCTAAATACAAATTTTACACACACATTACTTTCATTTTTTCATAGTGTTCAAACTATTTCCTCTCTGGGCCCATTATCAAAATATTCTACATACAAACCATAGATCCTCCGATGAATCTTTTATGTGAGCTAACAGGGACTTGGATATTAAGAGAACATGTGGCAAATCCTTATGAGGACCTGGAATAAGGAAATGCCAAATTCATGCATATATTAGAATATCTCCTATAACCTTGGTAAGCAAATTATCGACAAAAGATTTCACACCAAGAATGACTCAAAATGATCAAATTGCTCATGTATATAATTTATCTAAGCCTCAATTTGACTGATCAAGAAACACAAATTCAATTAATCTTTGGTTATAAGATTCATTTAGTACAAACAGTCACACAATATCATTAGACAAACAAACATTTGCTGATCACCTAGGGAAAAAGAGAGAGAGAGAATGGCATAAATCAAGTTCAGCATTTAGGTTATACAAACCAAATATGCAGAGATGAGATGTAAGGATTCACAGGATTGAGTCCATAACTCTCCATCCGAAGAGTTATACCTGCACACTTTACCAGCCGGCAAAGTACAGGTTGAGTCAGTTTGAAATTTCAGTTCTAAACAGGATAGGTATAAGAAACCAAAGTTCAGTCCGACAGCATGCCAGGCAGGGAAATTGATAATGATGGCCAGCCCCGACTCCTCCTCCATGGAGGCAATTATACTTCAAACATTCTCAGTTTACGCCCACAAAGTATCAGTTTTGTTGTACGATATGTTTTCCATTGCTTATCCACAGTGAGCTGCTCATGATGGATCAATACCTCACTAAGAAATCCGGAAGCATTACGTAATCCTTTTGTCCAATCATCAATTTCAATAATATTTTGAATTCCATCCTTTCCTCGAAAGTAAGGTAATTCATTTTTTTCACTGTCTATCTTGTCCCAGAAGCTCTCTCTGGGTTTGCAATTGTATAGATACATTTCTGTCAAAAGTGTTGCAGAATCAGATAAGGTCCATTGTTCATAAGAATGAAAAGAAGCACACTGAAAAGTTCTCATAGCGTCTGAAATGACCACTTCAATTAGTTTCTGGTTTTTTCTGAACGAGGTAAAAGAAGCATTGGAGGCCTACATGAAAACTTTTTAAAACCATTACCACGTTAAGATTAATATAACCTAGACATTAACATATATAATTCAGTTTTCTTAGTGTATTCACTCATTATTCTTATCTTCAAAGATTACATGTCAATATTAGGCACTACTAAATGAGACACTTCACAAGTTTTAATTTTTAAACAGATTAATATGCGTGCCACTTTTGTTATTCACGTTTATAGTTCACATATTTTAATGTAATTACAGCAAAACTTTTACTGTTAATCATCTTTAAGCTAAACATTTTAATCATATTTATTTTGATTCACTATGTAAGCATTCTTTTCATTATGTCACGTTCGGTAATCAGCAGCACATTTCTAAGTTAACCACATTTTATTTTTTAAACACTTATCTATATTTTATGATCATTAACTATTTCTCTGCTCTCTTTATCTATGTTTTTCACATTTTTACGTTTCAGAACATTTCTGCATGCTTTTATGGTGCAATAAAAGATCTCATGTTTTTTGTCATCATTTCATTTTGCACATCTTGTTAAACTTAGTATCATAAATCATGTCTAATAGTGAGAATTGATAGAGGCAACAGTTTTTAAACATTTACACTCCATTACACTTCATGAACATTTTCTGCTAAATGGTTCAACAGTGCACTTGTGTCTAGCTTACAAGCTTCTTTCATTTTGCATGTGAACATCACCAATATTGCACCAGCACTGAATTACAGGGCATTTTCAAGCTTTCAAATTCTTTCTTTAGAATTTGAGAGAACATTTAGTTACTTTCTATATATCTGTGGGATCCTACACCAGCCCATTGCTCTATTTAAATATCTATACATAAAGAGATACTCACTACCCTCATGCAAAGAATGAAGAAACATGCTTGACACAATCAATAATTCTAACCACTCTGAATTTGCGGAGATTTGTAACAAAAAGACAGCAGGATTCAATACCACATGACAACATGAGACCACAATATTGATGCCTTTGCGGAGGTCTTGTATGATGCCCCATTTTTTATTTGTTTATTTCAAGCACATTAATGCTGAGCTGCATGGACTTCCTAGCACTTCTTTCAAAATACCTTGCTCAATCATCTTCGCATTGACAGGAGCCATCCCTTCCTCTACTTCATGAGTAAGCGTGTTCCTATGGTGTAAGAGGATACACTGCATTTGGTTTTTACTGTACTCTCTACTGGTTTATCACTTTTAATAATTGCAATTTATTTTCCTGTAAAATCCCAAAGCTCCTCTTTTTTTTTTTTTACTTTATTTACCAGTTTACGTAATAGAACACCATACCTGCAGAATCTTGTACAGTTATACATATCTGTATCGATACAGCTGGAATCCAAAAAAGAAACTTCGCCCGCTACATTTAAATTAGCAATCGAGTATTTGTATAGCACAAAATAAACCACTCAGACCGCCTCACATGACCCACTCTGCCCCTAGCTAGCAGAACACGCCACCCGAGCTGCTCCCAGGGGAGATTAAGACCCCAGCCGGAGTCGTGTTAACGTGTTAATGTCCAATAGTCAAAGCTCCCCTCCACTCAGCCCACCCCAGTGGGCACCAAGCCGTGCTCAATTTGCGTGGCAGGTTGTGTCTGCACTGTTGCTGTGTAACGTATCAACGGGCCCCAGATGTCTTTTGGGTGGGACTTGCTGGGAAGTGTGGTGGAGTATAGATCATAGTTCGTGCTGCAGTATGCGAGACTGTTTAGCCAGCCCTGCAATGTCTGTGCAGTTTTACGCCCCCCAGTTGAGTGCTATTTCCCTCTTTCACTGTATTCTTTAAACAGGAGGTAAATCTTATTTTGTGAGAACTGGGTTCAAATTTACTATTGACTATTGTGACTTAGATTTGAAATCAGAGTCCCAGTCCTGTGTTTGAATTGCTACACCGTCCAGTGTGCAATTAATTAGACAGTTCATTTTGCAAAGTAGATCACGACCCATCGCATTAACAGGACTCATGTCACATATTATGAATTGATAATCATTTTCGATTGAACCATTTTTTACAGGGACATTTGCTAACACCTGTTGGACCTGGCCCTTTTGGCAGGTTCACCCCTGAACTTTTTGCCTGTCTCTTAGCCTTTTCCCTGTGTAGTGTTGGTGATTTTAGGCCTCTGGGCACTTTAGCACTGTGGTCCAGTGTAAAGTGCGTGCGCGCTGTGTGCGTGTGTGGTGAGACTGGCCTGCCCTCCCATAGGAATGCATTGAGGATGAGTGTGTCAGTGGTAATTCCTGTTATGAGAGGTGCAGCATGGTCAAGTCTAGTATGTCTGAATTTGTGAGAATAAATGCTGCGCAATGGTGTGCGCAGATTTATGGTGACTGGTAGAGAAATGCCACTTCTAGAAGTTGGCATTTCTGTGTGCTCTGTGTCTGCCTGCCTGATGTGAATTACATGTCTGGCTTGTGAGTGACAGGGGCTGGGAGGGGTGTGTGGCTCCAGGAGGGGCAGGGTGAGTCAGCGCAGGGCTGAATGGAGAGATCTCCATGTAGATGGGTGGGAGGAGTTGCACCTGGGACCTGAATAGGGCTGTGCCTTCCCTCCACAATGCTGGCTCCACCTCCTGTGGTGCATCTGATGTCCCTGGCCTGTCTTGTCAAAGGGGAGAGGAGCTTGCCAAAACAAAGTGCTCCAAATCCCCCTGATACCAGTTCTGACTGGTATCTCCAAGCCCTGTGCTGTGACACAAAGGGGATTTTGTGTATAAACGAAGGGGCTGTGACCCCAGAAAGTTGTTCAGTTCTTGGTTGCTGTTCCTGCGGGGCGTGCTGCTGCTGGGGCCCAGGGGGGGCTGCCATGAGGGCTTGCCTCCCTGGGCCCTGCATTGCCCCTGGATGCCTGAAAGGACCTTTTGGAACCCCTTTTGCTTCTTTCCCATCCCCCAGGACTTTGTGCTGCCTTCTGCGCCCTGTGAGTGCTTTGCTTTTACTTTTAAGAGCTCCTGGCTCTTTGCTGCTGAAAGAGAGCGTGGGCTTAGCAGCGCGGCGCTGCAGCCCCTTGAGGGGGGAATCCCCGGTGTAGGGATCCCCCTGTGATGCCGATCTCGGCGGGAGCCTACCCCGCTTTTTGGCGCCTTTTGAGCGGGTGCCCACCCCGCTTTATGTTTTATTAATTCAGCGGGTGCCCACCCCGCATTGCGGCCAAAAGAAGAGAGCTGCTGGCCGCCGCGATTGTGCGGCGAACCGGAAGTCAGGTGAAGCTGCCTGACGTGGGGCGGGACTTCCGCTTCCTGCGAGGGAAGCCCCGCGCCCACGGAATTGCCGGAAGGAGGACGGGAGCCCACCCCGCCTCCGCGAGACAGTGCCAGGAGCCTCGCAGGCTCCACATGAAGCCCCGGTCCCAGAAGGGGGACCGGGCGTAGAGGAGAAGTCCCGGAGCCTCGCAGGCTCCATGGTGAAGTCCTGGGTCCCAGGAGGGGGCCCGGGTGAAGAGGAGAGATGGCCGAGGCCGCCGATGGCAGCACGGGGCTCCCATGAGCGAGGGAAGCCCCGCGTGCCGAGGAAGTGCTGGCGCTGGTTGGCGTGGCTCTCGTAGCGAAGAGAGAGCCCCGCATTTTGCTGGAGAGCCGGCGAGAGGAGGACGCAGCAGAGACGCCTCCGAGAGAGAGCCGGTGAGTGGGGGCAGCGTTGGGAGCACTCGTAGTGCTCCTCCCTATCCTTTGCTGTGCTTCACAGCTACGCCGCAGTTGCGGGCAGCTGCATCAAGAGGGGCCCGTGTCCCCCTACATGTCCAGGCACAATAGCGATGCCATTTTCCTGAGCGGCTCCCGCCTGATAGGGGGCCGCTCCAACGACGTGGGCCATATTTTGTTTAAGGGCCCCAGTGGGGGTCGCGAGGGCCAGTGGTGCCCGGGCTTCCCCGTGTTGGCCATTTTCTACAGCTGCCCCATTTTGCTAGAGGGCAGCTGCAACGTTATGGGGGCAAAGTTAATTTAAAAGCCCCAGTGGGGCCCCGAGGGCATAGTTGTGCCAGGGCCCCTTTACCGTATTACCAGCTGCGCCGCACCAGCGTGGGCAGCTGCAACACTTTCGCCCACTTGTTCTAGGGGCACCAGGAGTGTCCAGGCCTTATTTTTATATTCACAGCTGCCCAGCAAGTAGTGGGCAGCTGCATCATTTAGGCCGCCATTTGGTTTCCACAGCTGCGCAGCAATTAGTGCCAGCTGCGCCGTTTAGGCCATTCTCTCTTTGGGGGACATGTCTTTTAAGTTAGGAGTGAGATGCACTATGATAGGCTTCCTATTACACATTTTCTAGATGGTAGTGCGAAGAGATCCTTTCTCCCTGACCCTTTAAGGCAAGAAGTTCCCAAGCCTCCCTGACTTCCCTTGACTTTCATTGTTGCAGTTAATAACATAATTTAAGGAAACATTTAATCATTATTATATATTACTTCCTGTTAAGATATGAACCAAATTTTTCTTTACATTGCATTGTCTTTTTAATTCAACAACAGTATGTATCCTTGATGTTTTGGTTGTTTAAGCATCTCGTTTTACTCATTTATTGTATGAAGCATTGGTGACTAAATGTTTTTTTTTTCAAATAAACTTCTTGAACTTAAGGAGTGAGATGCACTCCTCTGCCCCAGTACTTTCACAGCTGCGCAGCACTTAGTGCCAGCTGCTACGTTTAGGTTTGCGCAATGGTGCACTTGGATTCAGCTGCTAGGCAGCGCGCCCTGACTTTTGGACATAGGGCATTTTGAGTCCCTTTTGAGATGGCCAGTTGGCCAGGGGTACTGCTAGGTTTGTAGGGCGCCAGGCCCTAATGTGCTTTATGCCTCTGCTATGGTTTTTACTGTGAGGTTATGTGCTAATGTGATTTGTGTCCTAATATGTGGTGCTAGGAAATGTGATGCCTTTACTATGATTTACGCACCCTGTTTATACCTCTAAGGTACTTTCATGATTATGAGGTTTTGCATAATGTGTTATGCTTGCGAGGTTATTATTCCCTAATGCGTTTAGGTTGTGAGTTATTCTCTACTGTGAGTTATGCCCCTAATGTGATTTATACTTAGGAGGTTAGGGTCTAATGCGTTTAGACTCATGAGATGTGTGCATAATGTGTTTATGCTGGTGAGGTTGGCGTATAAGGTATTTTGCGCCTAATGTGATACTGTGCATAATGTGGTTTATATTACAGGCTGATGCTGAGTACAGTGGTCACCAGTGATTACTGGTTGTACGTTTATGATATGTTCTACATTTATTATCTTTACTAAGTGATGGTTCTGACAGTGGCCCACGTGGCCCTGTCATGTGTACATAATCCCCTGTAAATATTGCCCAGTGCCAGGTGGCACCATGTATATTATGTGAGTACTATTCTAATGTGTTTTATGATAATACAAAGGCTATTTTTGATATAACCTTGTGTGGAGTTCCTTTTGTGGTGTGCCTAGTATGTTGTTGCTGTGTGTGTGTTGCGCAAACGCTTTACACATTGCCTCCGGGATAAGCCTGACTGCTCGTGCCAAGCTACCAAGGGGGTGAGCAGGGGTTATCTTGGGTGTGTAACTCCCTTGCCCTGACTAGAGTGGTGGTCTCTGCCTGGCTTTGGCGCAAGCCTTAGCCAACCAGAGATCCCATTTCTAACAACACCTTATTAGTAATATGTCTGTTACTAAAGCCTACAACCTGGCCACTTTTTCCAGAGAGGGGTAGATTAGGAACCTCCATAGGTCTAATTGTAGAACTGGTAGCATCCGTTTCCACAAGAAATTATACTGGGTGGCTATTCACCTCACCATTTACATATGGGTCACTCTGGTTTACCTCTAGGATTCCACCTGGCATACCACCGACCCCCCTCCCCCCCAGCTCCTTCATTGTGCCTGACTCGGTCCAGTAGGAAATCCGAGTGTAGCTGCAAGAAACAGATCTGGATTGAATATCTAACTGTGCAAACACTGTACTCTACTGTTTTTCCCATAAAATTGATGAATGTGATTTCTATACAATGGCATCAACATGTTACGTACCTTACATCTGTGTTAGTATTAAAATGAGAACTAAATACACTATACCTTTGATGAAGTTCACCCGAAACATGAAATGGTATTTTTAGCTCTGGGCTTAATGCGGTCTATTGAAATAATCAATGCATGCTAATAGGACCACATCTCCTCTAGGGAAGAATTGTGGCCTAACAGCCAGGGCTGATGACTTTGCATCAGGTGAACCAGTTTGGAGTCATAGCGCTGGTTTAACATTCTTTGAGTCTGGCCAAATCACTTCATTTTCCTGTGCCTTAAATAAAAGACTTTGTGGAATGCAGTCTGGGACAGTATTACATAAAGTGCCCCGGCATGCAACAGGCGTGTGCACCAGCATATTTTACTCCCTGAGGCACTTTGGTATTACTGAAGGGGTCACAGCTGATACACATAGCGCAGGCGCTATCCTAAGGGGGTGTCCTCCTTTTGGATAGCAGCAGCAGTTTTCACCTTCGCCCAGGCAAAGAGGCCATCAGGAGGAATGCTGTCTGTGCGCCACAAAAAGGTGGTGGAAAGTCAGTCTGGCCCGACGGTGCCTCTTTGGAAGGGGGAGAAGGGGCAACATAGAAGAGATCCCAGACCTCTCCCTGCAAGCGACTGCGTTCCCTCACTGTACTTGCATCCTGTGTCCCTTTTCAAAGTGCAGGCCGGGTGCTACTTGTATTGAGAAAAGTGGACTGGCTGCTTCAATCAGCTGTTTCTTTTTTCACTGATGCATTGTCCCCAAAGCAGCACAATTGTGTGACTGCCTTACGATCAGCACATTATCAGTGATAGGGGGCAATGTCCCTTTTTGTGCCATGACCCACCTTTAACTAGGTGCACCAGACACAAACAGGGACAGTGTGTCCTTAGTGTACATGGGGGCATATTCACAAGAACGTGTGATAACCACCGCAAGTGTAGCTTAACGCAACTCTGCACATCGCAGTCCATCGTGGGAAAATAACGCTGTGTTAACGTGGTATTCCCAACACGGCGGTACCATGCGATAGACACCCGAGAACGCGACAAATGAACGCGTTAAAAGCAATGTGACGCCGCAAAAATGCAAAACCCCACCGCGAAAATAGTAGCGATGACGCCAATCGCGATACAAAAATCTGCGAAAACCAGCCACAGGCCTGCAATTCCCACGCGTCATGCGGGAAAATGCACCATAAAAACTGAAAAAAAAACACAACCAAAAGACAAACAACAGCGAAGCACAATGGAGGCACCCGGAGCAAACACAGAGGACAACCAGAACCCCACAAGCCCCACGGAGGACCAGCCTGGGACCTCTGGGTCAGGGAAGGGCAAGGACAAGAAGAGTCGGAAGTAGCAGTTCAGTCCGCAGGAAAACAGGATCCTGATCACAGAGGTGATAGAACACCATCAACTACTGTTCGTCACCTCCACTGTGTCACTGGCAACTAAGAATGGAATATGGCAGTCCATCGTAGACAAGGTAAATGCAGTCGGATTGCTGAAGAGGACAATGGACGAGGTCAAGAGTCGCTGGAATGATGTGAAGCGCAAAACCAAGCTGAAACTCGCAAACAAAATGAAGGCAGCAATGCAGACTGGAGGTGGGAGCCCAGCGACACAGGAGGAGCTGGACGAGATGGAGGAAATGGTCTCCACAGTCATCAGTGGGGAGACGGTGGCAGGAGTGGGGGGACCGGACACTGCTCAACATGACCGGACACAACAGCGACAGGGTGAGTGACCACCAGGGACTGGGGGGACGGGGGGAGATGGGCACAATGGCACACATGCACAATTAAGCAGACCACATCTGCGGACAAACCATGCCCCAGACCCACAACTCCTACCAAGAGACCAATGCACACAGGTATGCAACACCTCAGCACTGCATAAGCACAGAACCCAGAGGCACACCGCATGTAAGGGATAAGGGCAGCGAAATCAGAGCTGCAGGGGTGAATCACCCAAAATGCGGCACACACACATTACATGCAGAGCACATCAACATTGACAACGACGTGGTACAAACCGCAACACGTCCACAACAGAACAGAGGACACAACTGGTGCCGCATGTGCATAGTAACTGGACAATCACATTTGGCATTGCAGGGAAATGTGAGTTGACAATGTACAAGTACAAACACACATCCGTGATGTAGTCGAATGGCCACTGTCCCCCATCAAATAGGCAGCACCCCCCAAACAGTCACAATGTACACTGTCATGCAGTCTGTATGTGAACTTGTACAATGCGGCAACATACATGTGAACACGTTGTTAAACTGCATCTCCCTCCACATTGCAGGGGAAATCCAACACCTCCTGCAGAGCAGTCCGAACCTCTCTTCTCTGATGACGAAGAGGACCACCAAACCTTCGACTCCGACGCCCTCCAACAGCTCGTGGACAGCCTCCGCAGCCCACTTCCAGGAGCAGGGCAGCCGAGCTGCCACGAGGAGAACCCACCCCCTGCACAGTACACACAGCAGGCAGCACCCACCACCACGGCCGCCTCCCAGGACCCCCACGACGAACACATGGCCTTCCAACGCCGTGTGTTGGGGTGCCAGGAGAAGCTGGATGAACAGATGCAGATGGGGTTCGACCGCATGGCAGCCAGACTAGACGCCATACGTGGGTGTTCTAAGTCCCATCAGGGACCACTCACAGTCCCTAACAGACACCCACAGTCCGCTCCATGCTCTCCAACGAACCATGGCTGACATCGCTAGAGTCCTGACTCTGCGACAGGAATGACTGTCTAGTCCGAGTGCCTCCAGCGATCTCGCTCGGGAGTTGGGACACATGCGGAGGATCATGGAGAACATGGAGCGGACGCAGGCGGAAAGAGCGGCTGCCACGGCTGCACACCAGCGAGATCTAGCTGGGTCCCTCCATGCCATAGGGAACACCCTCATGGCATTGCTGCCACAAGGCCTGGCGCTGATGCATGTTGCTGCTACCACCCCATCCACATCTCCGCCCCCTGATGTGTCAGTGCCACCCATTGCGGCAGACATAACACCACCACCCACATGTGAGGGACAGGCAACAGCAGCGGACGAGGATGCGGATGAATCTGACTTCGTGGTCAGAAGGACGCAGTAGCATGCATCTCCGCCATGTGGCCTGTTTCTGCTTGGTGCTGCCCTCTGCATCAACACCTTCCATTGTCCCCCGATGCACTCTGCCACACTCACCTCAGACCTCGACATGGACTGCCATATTCTGTTTGGTCACCAATGACACAGCTATCAGACTGTGGACTGAACTCCTCCTCCTCTCCTGCTATACCGGTCACTCCCTGAAGGACTCTGGCTGGCCCTACACGGGCCGACAATGTGGAGTGGGGTTGGCATGGCCCTGTACTGCTCCAGCTGCAACACTCCCTTGAATGTGCAATAAACATTCATATTCACACTGGTGTGTCATGTCTATGATCTTCCAAGTGTGGAAGTATGGATGAATGTAGGGTCAGTGATTCCCCCTTTAGTCCATGTTGCACATGTTGTGGGACTTCTGTCACAGGGTGGCACATTTCCGTTACGGGCTGGGGGTTGCCGACACTACAACAGAGACACATCCATTAGTCACTTCCTTGTCCAGCCCAGGACGGAACCGCGCCCAGAGCCCCGGGGTCATTGTTCACACCCTTACGATGGACTGGTATACGCCAGGGCAGCCCACTCCACTTACGCACACAGGGGGGGGGGACAACGCTACAGTCCCAGGTCTTCACTGCAGGGATCTGCAGCTCACAGGTCTAGTTGTCAGCATGCCACAGCCACTCCCTCACGGCTGGTGTACACCCACACCACACCCATCCAGCACAGGCGTCACAGGACATGTGACCCTGCCAATAAATAGGGCCTGGCGCACGTGCTGGACGCCATTTCAACTCTACAACTGGGTGTCTCTGTGTAGTTCCCATCTATGCTTGAGGGCCTAGGGCCCTGCCACCTCACATTGCCCAGTGACATCATGCCGTCCGCACCACGGGACTCAATCATTAAGGGTCCATGGCTAGCGGGGCACACACTTGGTGGCACTGGATACACTGCGGCAGGCACAGGCACCCCGCCACGGGATGGTGTCTTGCGTTGCAGTGAGATAGGGGCCCCTGAAATGCTGAGCGGGTGTGCAGCCTGCGATGATGCGCCGTCCTGGCGGTCCGGACTGGCATGGGTTTGTGTGAGACCTGCTGGCCCGCAGTGTGGGCCTGGGCAAGAGCAGGGCGGGCCTCCCGCCACGTGGCGTTGCGGTTCACAGAGTTAGTGGCACCTCAAGCGCTGAGCGTGTGTGCAGCCTGCGATGATGCCATGTCCACAGATGTGGTCTCTGCCATTGCGAAATCAAGACCCAGCAACATGTGTGTGACCTGGTGGCCCGCGGTGTGGGGCTGCATGATGTGGAGGGTGCCATGGTCGCGGGCCCCGGGCTTGGAGATCCCTCCGGAACGTGGTGGGCCCTCTTGGAGACATGCCGATGGCGGACAGTGAGCAGTGAGGCCTGGTTGCGCAGGGGCGGGCATTCAGCGCTGGACGGCGGGAGGGGCTGGGGTGCAGCTGCCTGTGTGCGCAGGGTGGGCAAGCGATGGTGGCGTGTGCAACTGTATGGATACTGACATCCATGTCTCTGGAAACTGTTTCAGATGAGGGACCTGGGGGACTGCTGTGAATCCCGGCACGTGGTTGGAGACACACCGGTGGCAGCAGGTGAGCAGTGGGGCATAGGTCCGCAGTGTCGGCACTCTCTCTCCCTCTCTCTCCCTCTCTCTCCCTCTCTCCCTCTCTCTCTCCCTCTCCCTCTCTCTCTCCCTCTCTCCCTCTCTCCCTCTCTCTCCCTCTCTCTCTCCCTCTCTCCTTCTCTCTTTCGCTCGCTCTCTATGATTTGATGGGCGCATGGCACTCCTTCTTATACAGATTTCTGTTTTGCAGGCTGTGACTTACTGGATGTCGTGGGACGACCCGCCATGCCTCTTCTGATTTTCAGTTTTTGTTATGTTCTGTAATAAATGTGTTATTTGGATATTATGATATGGGTGTATGATTTCCCTCTTTTCCGAACACACATGTATGTTGGGTGTTGTGCTTGTGCTGCGACTTCAGGCGATTTGTTTGGTTCATGGTTTCGTGGAGTTGATGTGCAATATCTTTGTCCTGGGGGGGTTGTGGGGGGTGCCCGGGGTAGGGCCCGGGGGGGGGGGTGGTCTGGTTGTGGGGTCCTGGGGGTGGTGGCGGTGGGTGTTGTTGGCCTATTTGGGCTCCGGGCTGCATGATGGGTTGCTCCAGGGCATCTGTTGTTCTTCATGTGTGGCTATGGGCTGTGCTCCCTTGTCTGGTGCAGGTTGTCGTCCAACTTTACACCAGGTCAGAGCAGGTGTTAATTTCCTGCTGCTAACGCGCCTTATTGCATGTTTTGTGGTCTTATCGCAGATCGGGCTGGTCGTTGAGAATGTTGTGGAGTGGTGTTGTCGCTGCTTTTTGCACGGGAACGCCTACTCTGCATCTCATTAGCGTTAGTTGCCGGGGTCATCTGTGGCAATGTTTTTTGAGACTGCTTTCACAGGGAAACTTGTGTTATGGGCTGTTAGCACCAGCTTGTGAATGGGGCGGTAAATTTAGCGCGACTTTGGCTGCGATAAAGTGCCAATAACTTGGCGATAGCTCCTTGAGAATATGCCGCTCGGTCCTTTGTACGTATGTAAAGTGCTCTAATACTATTGGGGCTAGTTTGCGCCATATAACACTGCAATAAATAAATAAATAAGCTGAGCAGAGATGAGACTAACACACATTTCACTATTGAAAAGTTACCTTAAAATCCTATGATGATGACATTAATTGAGGCATGGGCTAGTTAGTTTTATACTTTGCGTCGGTTGATTTATGCAATAGGAGAGGTCGTGGCCTTACCGCCAGAGCTGCAGACTTTGGAGTTGGAGAACCAAGATCGAGTCTGCGCTCAACATCTTCTATTTCCGCGCAATTCCCTTATTCTCCCTGTGCCTAAAAGATAAATGTGACTTTACGTAATGTAACTAGTTCTCATGTGAAGAGCTCCAATATCTTCGGGTCGAGTTCCCTCTATGTAAAACTACAAAAAAGAGTTTGTGTCTATGTATAATGCCTAGCACAATAGCCCCTCCGACAAGTGAGCCTTCCAAGTCTGACATTATTAAAAGCAATGCAAATTAATATCTTAAAATAAACCAATTAGTATGCAAGCTGTGCGGGCACTTTTTGTCTCCATTTATTAAATCTATTTTCTTCTGTTACAAAGAATAATAAAAATGTGAAATGCAGCTGTTTAACACATCATCTTCTTTACGACTAAAAAGTCTCAGAGAATCTTAACATTTTATTCACTTCACATCAATAAAGAAGAGGCATAGAAGGACGGGAAGGTGACATTAGCAATTTATTTCTTTGGAAGTACAGGAAGAAAGGTAGCAGACTTGGAGGAAGAAAAAATGCAAAAAGCATCTTCAGTAATACAATGGTGGCAAGTGATATTGAGGAATGCAGATGGAAATGAGGTTTGCAGATGCGGGAGGGACATAATGAAGACATCTGGAACTTATCTTTGCAGGGGGACTATGAATCTTGAACGTTAATCAGGGCATAATTGGCAATTATCTTCAGTTTGGAAATTGCCATATTCTGCATGTCCATCATGTGGAATGTGACTGGAATATGCTCTCTGTAGCTGCGCCTGACAATAACAAGAATTCAAGAGGTATAATGCGCCATTTCCAGCCTTGAAAAGACAATGGAGGCTGATGGCGATCTTTCGGCGGGCCATACAATCAGCGTCTTTGTCCTTTGTTTTAAGGTTACCGAATTCCAGGGCTTATTTTATTCAGATCCTGCGACATTGATGAATAGATAGTCATGCAAATGTAAGCGCAATACGGTTTTATTTGCAAGGATTTGCACTTTCTTCAGTTGGTGGTGGGCAATTTCAGTGAAAGTTATGGCACCCATAGGAACATAAATAGGTATTTGTAACAATTAAATGTGATTGGATAAGACATTTGAGTGGGCCTTATTTTGAGCAGCGGATGACGGATCACAACTGGAACTTTGTTGATCAATTTTCCAAGTTACCCCATTAATAACTTTATTGTCATATTTTGGTAACATGTATAAGATATCAAGCACAATTATAGAGTGATTAAAATATAAGGCAAATGCGCATTCAAACAAAAATTATTTTTATCATTGTTTATTGCAATTATGGGTAGACAGTTCTTCCACTTTAGGTTCTGGCTACAACTTTGCTTTTTAGTCATTACCTTATGACTGTTACCAAGTAAACACTGGTCTTGAAAAAGACCACATATCAGATGTCCAAAAGATTTTTGTGGGCTCAAAATGTGTCATTTTCAAAATATCAGGCGTTGAGACCACAAAATACAGAGTCACAATAGACAAATGTTACTTTTCGAGTGGAAAAAGTGTTTCTGATTCAAAAAGTTCACTTTACTGCCCCTTGCAAATCAGAGATTAATTTGCAACCACATTGGCACGCATGGTATTGGTAGAACAGCAATCTGTGAACGCAGGAGGAAGCCATTTGTAAGGTTAGTGTAGAGTTTTAGAAGTTGCTATAAAGTGTACTGGTATCAAATATTGGACGGGGTAATAGTGAAATACATCTTAGGACATTCAACTGTGGCAAAGAGCATGAAGGAAGTATGTTCGCAGTTAAGTGTGTCCTTGTGAATAATGGTGATACCCCCTGCACAGTTAAGTTGTCTTCCAGTTCGGATGATCTTTTACTGAGGAGATACTAATGAATCTTTGATGCCCTGAGAAGAATATGTGTTCAGCAATGGCTTTTTCATACAGAGAAGTTCGAGGCTGCGATCAGTGATGGGGAAGCCTATTTCTGAGTAGTGTACAATAGCCGATGGTGCAGAGATTTCATATGAGATTGGTGTTGGAGCAGTTAGCGGTCCGCATTTTTACTCGGTTGCCAGATAAATTAATAAGATTGTTTATTTTAACATGTTTAGAGTGAGAGCAAAGGGGGCATGTGGAAGGTTTATTGAATGATAGAACTCGAGAAATGGTTTGCCTGAAAACTCATTTTTAGGTCTCGCCTAGCGATGCAGCGCCATGCGCTGAACGCGTAAGCGAGATCTATTGTTGCCGACTTGCCTGCGAAGGGGGACAGGACATGTGCACGTGTATGGCAAGTCCTGGACAGGAGATGTGCACGCGTATGGTGCAAGCAGGAGTTGTAATAACGCTGCAAACCGTACGCGTGCACATCAGCTGTCTGTGCCGAAGCTTAACAGGCAGGAGATGTGCACGTGTACGGCTTGCGGCGTTATCACAACTCCTGCTCGCACCATACGCGTGCACATCTCCTGTCCAGGCGTGGCGCGCTTGCATGCACCACTTACCGGCTCTTGAATCCTGCTCCGGCCGCATCATGCAGCATTCACGAAGGCGGGGTGGGCTCACGCCGGACTTCCTCTACTGCTTGCCAGTGCGGGGTGGGCTCCCGCCTCGCTTCTCCGGCACGCGTGGGACAGGAGATGTGCACCCGTACGTGCATGCGTCGGCGTTTCAGCAGTAATGCACGTATGGCGCACTTTCACTTTCCCTCCCTCCCCCGTCGGCTCCAGATCATCTCACTGCCTGTTACGCGCTTTCCGCCTCACAAGGACCAGAAGGACGGGTTCTTACAGTCAACAGCTACCTGTCATGTTTTTAAACTCTGCTACAAACTGCTCGGAAGCCAGGCTTGTGTGTTTTTAGATTTCATGAGTAATGGCGCTTGTTTGCTCTGCTCCGTCCAGCCCTGTACTGATGCACTGAAACACGGCGCAGCAGCACTAGTGAACCAACACGGAAGCACACCATCTATTGTGCGCCCTCAATTAGCTGCTAAGAGCAGCTTGTTAAATGATGTGTGATTTAATTTCAGAGCAATTGAGTCTCGGGGACTCCCTGCAGCCTTGTTTAGGGCTGCCTCACTGACTCACAAGCTTCTTGAGCCTCACTCACCACAGCTGCTAAAACCGGCTGCACGATTTATTTTCCCTATGGAACATAGGCCATGTAACACAAGATATTAAGCAAAACGTTACGCCACAAAGTGTCGTAGAAAGACTATATCAATTCTATGAGAACAGTTTGTTGGTTATAAGCACTACGTGATGCCATATAATTATTTTAAAGTACGCTCCTGTGTATGTTGAGTAAAATATTTATGCTGCTGCCTACACTATGATCGTGGAGTACATGTCAGCTATTGTAATTTCACCAGGAGAACTTCTACAGACTAGGGCCCCGTGACAGAAATTGCTGCTTTTATGGCATTTTTCGGTATTAAAAAGTAACTATACCAAAACTGCTCATCTGCAGCTTGGCTTTGTTTGGGGCTGTTGGTACTGCATGACTTGTCCACATCTGAGCTGGTGGAGACAGCATGGGGGGATGATATATTACCTTACTCCGGAGACTGTGCACCACTCTCAGGTACGGAAATTTTGAAAATATTAATAGGATAATACAAAAACGGTCACATTTTTAGGTCGAACCTGGGCAGCGCATGTGCTGCGAGCCATGCTGTATTGGAGTATGTAATTGGAGCCCCACCTACTCTTCGCCCATATTTGTCATTGGCTTGTGTCATTGTCCTTCGTAAACGTTGGCTTCTGATTCCTTAATAGGCTTGTTAGTCCCTCCTCAGTACCGCCTTGTCTTTATGTGTAACCTCCCATGAGGACTGGCCCTTTTACTTCAGGTGTTACAAGGTACGTCTTATTTACTTTGTAAGCACTATTTTCTTTGATGGTTTCTCCTACTGCAAGCCCGACATGCTTTCCTGCAACATTCTGCTCGCCATGCGCGCTTTCACGGGGCGCTTTAACAGAAAAAAAGCATTTGTTTGGCAACTTGACAAACAAATGCTTTTTTTTTGTAAAAGCGCCAAATATTGTGCCTTCATTTAATAGCAGCCGCAACCTATCTTTAGACATGGCTGGTCTAAAGAAATGTGCGTGTCCTCTAATAATATGAAAGCGCATCATGGCACGCTTGTAAACAAGCATTTGCAATGCTTTCATATTTTCACGGTGCTATTTTCACACAGAGCTTCAATACTCTCAATTAGTAGTGCGTGTTATTTGTTATTTACAGTGCTCAGAAACTGCAGTAGTATGGTGTGAAGCGCTATGTAAAAATCAAGTTATTAGCATGCAGGCGACCTGCTTTTAGACGTATTATTTTTTGCGCTACATAAAAAGCAAGTGATTATTAACGGGAAAATTATAGAATATAATGCCGTGGCTCATCAAGAGATCAACCATCTGTCACGACGGTGCAAAGCGCGCTATTATGGGGAAGGTGGCTGACCGGGAAGAACATTAGCTAGCCGCATAATGGAGCCTCATGCTAAAGCATATATGGTGAAGGCGATCGTTGCAGATGAAGGTACGTATTATGACACACCTACTATACTGAAAACATTCGCAGATTACTATGCCGCGATGTACGCTCATCGGCCAACTGCGGATGGGACAGAACTCGCGCAATATCTTGACGATATCGCATTAGTATGGTTATCGCGTGGACAACAAGAGTTCTTGATGCATCCGATCACACTAGACGAAGTGCGGGATGCCATCATCGCTTTGCCGAATGGTAAGTCTGCGGGCACTGATGGGTTGCCAGCAGAGTTTTACAAAGAATATATCGATCAGCTGGCTCCATGCCTCCTTCAATTATACGAAGAGGCGTATGAAACTCAATGTCTACCACCGACCCTACGCGAGGCACTAGTTGTCACACTCTTGAAACCTGAGAAGCCGTCGGATAGGTGCGATTTGTATCGACCGTTATCCTTAATCAACACGGATGTCAAAATATTAGCGAAAGTGTTGGCAACTAGGTTGAAATTACTTCTTCCTGTTATGGTACTTCCTGATCAATCGGGGTTTATTCCAACCCAGTCTACGTCGCACAATTTGCGTACGCTTTTTTCTGCCATGCATGTGCTGGACCCCACGCTACCAGCGGTGGCGGTGCTTCTTGACGCTGCAAAAGCGTTTGACTCGATATCCTGGTCATACATGCTCACAATTTTACATCGCATGGGAGTCCCATTTGCTTTTACTAATTGGATAAAATTGTTGTATACCAATCCTGTGGCACAGGTTAGAGTCAATGGGCAACTATCGGAGACGATTCATATACAGCGCGGCACGCGGCAAGGGTGTCCGTTATCACCCTTGTTATTTGCTCTCGTACTTGAACCGTTAGCTTGTATCCTAAGACAGCGCCATGCTCAAACTGCGTTACGATTTTTGCAACATCCTCTTGCAGTCTCCATGTATGCGGACGACATGGTGCTATATGTTCGTGAGCCTGCGAGGTACCTTGCACAGCTTATACGGGAATACATTCGATTTGAACGATTCTCAGGACTGGGCATCAACTGGTCTAAATCAGTTATATTGCCCCTTACGGATTGTACACATCAATTTGGCATGGAATACCCCCTAACATGGTGCACAGACACTGTAAAATACTTAGGAATCTGGCTCCACAGGGATCCGCAGGCTGTCATACAATCCAACTATGGCGCAGCCATAACGCGACTTGAGGGACAAGTGAGTCGTTGGATTAAAATGCCCCTGTCCTTTGCGGATCGTATAGCGCTGATGAAGATGGTAATCCTTCCACGCTTTCTGTATCTCTTTTTAAATATTCCTGTACACTTAACACAATGTTTCTTTGACAGGCTCTGCTCACTTTTGATCACATTGGCCTGGGGAGGTAAAAAACCTCGGCTTAAGTGGGAGGTACTTGCCCTTCCTTATGACCAGGGGGGTTCGCAGCGCCTGACTTCCATCTTTACTATCTTTGCGCGCAGGCGCATTACGCCTACTATTGGCAACACGACCCAGCATATATTCCTCATGTGGCGGTGGAGGCAGGTGCTGTGCACCCGATACCGCTCAAAGCCATGATCGTCAATAGTCACACAGTATTTGAAAAAGGGGAGTTCGACACTGTACAAACCACATCTAGGGCCTGGCAAGAGTTGGGCAAGCGTGCACGGAAATTGCCGTTATATGCACCTAACATGCCACTACTGCATCACTCAGAACTCTCGGTTACTAGGGAAACTGGCACACTGAAGACATTCAAAGATATAGATATGTCAAAAATGGAAGATGTGTTTCCTGGGGGTCAATTCATAGATTCAGAAAGTATAAATACCCGAGGCGCTGCCACCGCCATGCAACTGTTTGTGTACACTAGGCTGCGCTCCGCTATGCATGCGCTCTATCCACAATTCCCTGAAGAGCCCCCGACACTTGAGGCACTACAACTTATATACACTACCACGTCTAGAGCCAAGCTAGTCACTAGACTGTATCACGCATCACAGAGGGATGCAACTGTTATGTACACGTCTGCCTTAGCAAAATGGAATGCGTACTGCCCGCTCCGCTGTCTGAAGATGAGTGGTTTGACAGCTGCCACTTAACAGGTCAGTTGACGGCAAATGGCAATTTACGATTAGTGCACTTTAAATATTTACATCAGCTATACTACACTCCAGCTCAGCTCCATAAATATGGGTTGCGGGATGCTGACAATTGTAAACGTTGTGGCGCACCCAGTGCTAACTTCTACCATCTGGCCTGGGAATGCCCCAGGGTGCATGAGTACTGGAGATCAGTCACGCAAATTGTGCGTCTGATGGTTGATGAGCCTGTTGAATGTAACCCACAGGTCTGTCTGTTGGGTATCATCTCTCATATTAAGGCGTCCAACAGGAAGCTTGTGGCCATAGCACTATTGTTGGCTAAGCACAGGGTTTCTATATGCTGGGGGGGCAGGCCTGCGCCTACCACTAAACTATGGTTACAGGATTTGGCTTACTGTCGAGATCAGCTCGTATGCTATGCGGATAACTGCCTACAAAGTCTAAACCACAGGATATTTGGGGTCCGCTCATGGCTTATCTGTTATCGATAACTGCCATTTGATGCTTCCTACGTTTTGTAAGTCTGCTTCCTCATACACTGCCATGTAATGTACTCTTCATCAATGCCGTGTCTGTATGTACCTGCACTATTGATTTCTGTAATGCCATGAGCTGCAAAATGAGTTGTATAATATGTCCATGCTATACCAATGCTCTGCTTTGGATAACTGGTTGTTGTTCAGTACTTTTGAAAATGCAAAAATAAAATAAAAATAAATAAAAAAGTGCACAGTGTTTGTGTCAATGAGTATAACTGTGTACAGAGGTTTGTGAAAACATGAAGGGAGAAATTTGTTTCATGGGTTTATGTATTTCTGGAGATTGATAAAATGTGGGTGGCTATCCAGAGCTATTCGATTTCTGAGAACTTTATATTCTCCTTAAATGTACATTTTCCTAATGTATGTATAAATGTTTGTGCTGGTAAAGGATTTTTGAAGGATCGGTACGAATATGTGTGTTTGAGAGTGTGTGAGAGTCTTTTTTAATATTTTCTGTATTTGAACATTTATGTTATGATGATGACTGTAATTGTTTGACTGCCAACACCTGATTTTATTTAGTGTTTTCTCGTTACTCCCTTTATATTTTCATATACTTATATACTAGTACACAAGGTCACACTCATTGGCATAAACACTTTAGGGCAGATTTACTAACCTTTCACACAATGCAACGCAGAAAGGCAACTTGCTTGCGCTGCATTGCGTGAAAGGGAGAGCGCAGAAATATTCCATATCTACTAAGATATGGTCACTTCAGCACTCTCATAGTACTGGCAGACTTCAGGCAGTCTAGCGCTAATGCAGGCACCCATGTGCTACTGTACAAGTTTTTGTGCAGGAAGGGATACCTGCTTAGAGGCATATTCCTTTTTCTATGTATGATGTAGGATGAAGCACACTTGGAAAAAAGAAGGAAAATGAAGAAATTAAGGGGCATATCATCAAGGGCCTTATCTCCGCTTTTTTGGCTTTAAAAGCCAGAAAAGCGGAGATAATGTTTTCGCCCTATTAACAAGAGGGTGCTAACATGCATAATCGCATGTTAGCACCCTTTTTCCCTACGCCTCCCTTTGCATCTCTAATGAGATGCAAAGTGGGCGTTCCTTCCCAAAATAACTGGAGAAATGTCGCTAACCGACATTTCTCTAATTATCAATGGGCACGCTAACAAGCATAGCGATAAGAAAAGTAGCGCTAACCGCGGTTATCGCTACTTTCCTTACACCTACTTTTAGTTTGACTTAGCCATGATATCCAATGGAAGGTGGATATCATGGTTAAGTATGCCCTGCCCTATCAACAACGTAGCGCCAAACGTTGTGCGATTATCGCTGGAATCCCAGCGATAATTGCACATTTGGCAGCTAACTCGGTTATTTTTATCGCTCTGGAGATAAGCGTCTCTGATAGCGCGCTATCTCCGCGATAAAAACAAGCGATAGCCGGCGATAATTATCCTAGCGCTAACTGCGCTTAGCGATGATTATCGCCGGTTGTTGATGATATGCCCCTAAGTAATTTTTCCTTGTTATACCTCTCTCAGGTAGGAGCACAATTTTTGGTGCAAACCCATGTTTACTAACTTTAATAAATCTGTGTATGCATCAAACTCCATGGGTAGACACTCCACCAAAATGGAATGCCTACCTGGCTCAAAGTAATGCAAAGCAGATCTATGTTCTGAGATGCATTACTTTTTTTTCACTAAGTCACACAAAGGCACGCAAATCAGGTTTTGGGTGGCTTAGTAAATCCCAAAATGCATTTTGTGCCGAGGCTGCGTATAAATCTTGGCCTTTAGGTCTAATTTAGACTCTGATTTACGTACAATATGTTTTTGTGAGTTTGTCTTACACAAGTTTGTTTTTCCAAGCTGAACAAATTTGTATGAAAGTTCTTGGATATGAATGATATGTGTCAGATGCCCTTTCACAGGGCCACAGGGCACGCAGGGGTTGCTAGACTCGAACTTGGTGGTTGAGGCCTTTTACTCCTGATGTCTTGGGGCCTGACCTACTTTGGATCCTGCTCAGCTGGGCGAAGTCCCCCTTCTGCATTTGACTTTCAGTGGTAACTGTGGTTGAGCAGTCAAGGCTCCCTCAGGGGGATGTAGTTACAGGTCAGTGAACGCGACCCATAAATCAAGTGTCCAGCCAAATACTTGCTTCTATGAGAAAAAGTAGTATTTTATTTTTAACTCGAAACATGCAAAGGAGTACGACATTCAAAAGCAAGAACACAATTCCCCTTGAGGTCGGGGCCTTTAGTAGTTGTCAGGCAATTCCCTGTCCCACCCTCCTTCGTATAACGTGTTCAGGGTTATTCCACATTCACTGATGGCCACATCAGGGAATGTAAACTGTTAGACTGTACTCAAGAGTACCTTTTTGACTCTTCAGGATTTCAGTCAAAAGTATCTTTGGTGCCGCAGCACCTTCAGAGGTGAATCCCCCAGGGCCCCAAAGGGTTGATATGGCAGTGTTCAGCGGTACAGCAAGTGACCCCTCCTCAAGAGCTCCCAAGTCTGGAGCCTGTACAGCAAAGTTGTGCTGCTCTAGATGAACGTGGCAGCACCCGGCAGCACAAGCTCTTCCTGTCGAGCAGTGCTGGCGGTCAGATTAGGGTGATCATAGTTGCTCCTGCTTGGCGGATACAAAAAGTAAGTTGGTCTTGCACTAACAAAGAGGGGGGATATTCTCCAGCTCCCGACTGGAGCTCTAGCAAGGGTGCAACGTCTTCAGTGGCGTCGTGCGATCCTTGAGGGAACAATCAGGTGCAGTTGGCGGGCTAGACCCACTGGTCACTGCAGTATCCTCTCAACCGAAACATATGGCTACAGTGATACCAGAATGTTCCATATCTGTACAAACTATGTCTGTGCAGGCACCTGAAAATCGCCTCACTAATATCATGAAATCGCTGCTGGGAATTAATAGTAGTATAATATATGGAGTTCTGTTATTCCTGTTTAAATGGCAGTCACTAATTTCTTTATAATCGGGGATTTCTGACATGCCAAGTCACAGGTTATAAAAAAAAGACGTCAGCACCTGACTATTGTAAGGTTGAGTTCTGACGTAACAATGCCTGCTGATGCAGCCACCAGCCAAAGTGAAAGGCAGGTCAGCTCATGGAGCATAAATAAAGAAGCTGTTCAAAGCAACTAATGGAACATTGCTTTTCTTTCTTCTGCTCTATTTTAATAGCTTACAATGACAAGCAGATGAATATGTTTATTTTTTGCACTCCTTAGATAGAGAAAAGCTAGAATCTCTCTGCATGTTTCTAAATGTTCAGAGCTAATGTAGCTTTTTATTTTTTTTAAACTGACTTGTTTAGAACTGTTTCTACTATTTGTTTGCAACTCTTATCTAACAGTTTTTTATGTGTTTAATTTTGTATTAGAGGCTTCATTTTTATTCTTCATGTTTACAAACATGCTTGCTCTTTCATAGGAAAGAGCTAGGCACCAGGGTTTTAAGTGGTTTGTGACTATGAATTATATGGGATAAAGTACCACTTGGCGTATATGATAAGGATATTGCAACTCACCTCAGAGTTCCATCACCTTATAAAGGAAATCGGCCTTCGGCCTCATTCCTTCAAATGGTTATGGAACTACAAGAGACTGGCAATATCCTTAAAATGTAGGGAAGGGAGTACTCTATCCCTTATATTCTCTCCGAAGTTAAAACAAATGTGTATGTGTGGATCAGCTGCAGCACAACCTGAAGCACTCTATTTGGCAACAGCTTGCCCAAAATTCTACAATAAAGGTTTATCATGGAAAGAAGATGATATGATCCCTAATACCTAGGTAGCCATCACATCCAGTCCACCCTACCTCTGATTTTTTGGAGAAAGTGCCATAAAATGAGGATGATTTACCAGAAGAATGTTGGATGAAATTCTGCAAATAGCTCCCCTGAACGAAGCAAAAACAGTAGGATTTTACATTAATTTTCAGTTCTATTTTAAGACATAAGTCTAAACATTACTTTGCTTTACTGACTTAACTCTCCTCCCCTAACCAACCACTTGGAATCCGAAGCTGGACCACTCGCTGATAATGGCCAATAGAAAGGACACTTTGGGTCTTTTTGACAAATGTTAGTCTCATATTTTCAAAAAAGGCAAGCTTCATTTTGCAAATGTGAGGCCACCATTTCTAAATCTGCTGGTCCATATTTTAAATAGGGACTTGTGCAGAGGTGGTGGGTCAGGCACTGAGCATAAATGCTGAGATCAGAAAAAAGAGCTGAAAAGGCCAGATGCTTTGTCATGCCTTGGCTCCCATGAGCTCTGGGAGCATGATTGCAGTTGTTTTCTGATGTGAGTAGGCATCCATCCATTGACCATTATGAAACATGTGTGTGTACTGACATGCAAAGGCTTTAAAACACTCACACACATCAAGGTCCCTAAGGTACATGTGATAAACTGAATCTGTACCCAAGCACTAATGAGTTTGAAGCAGAGGTGTAGCATCGGGGAGTGGGGGTGGGGTGCAACCCCTCCTCAAAATTAACATGCCCAGATGGCTGACTGGGTGGGTCTGATATGTGCAGGGTGACTGATACAACTATTGTAGAGTACGATGTTGGGAAAGGGCTCAGGGGAGGGCACAGGTGTTGTTTGAAATCAGCACTGTGCATGGGCAGGCCCCTGTCACATTAACCCCATGTAATTCACCTCAGATTATCTGAGTCACAGACATATGTATGTGCCTGACGGGTTTTCTTCTGCCTTTCACGGGAGTTGCTTTCCTCAGGCAGGCAGAATTAAATAGACAGACTTTTGTCTGAGTCCAATCTAAGGAGTCATTGGATGAGTCATTGGATGAGTCATCCATCCTGCTCTGTTCTTCCTACATTAAGTCTGGTCTCCAGTATCTCCAGAATACCCGAGTACCCTCCTGCTTTCAAGCAGTGGGGTGCACGGCTTGCCTGTTTGTGCCTAGGGATATTGATGGTGCTGCTGCTCTGTTGCCACAGAAAACGTATATCTGCTACAGCAAGTAAACAAATATGTTATGTTGTTTGTATGTGTGTAAATATGAGTTTGTGTTAGTGTGTATGCATGTGAATGTGCATGAGTGTGTTTGCTCATGAGTGTGGGCATCTGTCTGTGTGAACATGGGGGCGCATGACTGTGTGTATGATTGTTTGTGCATGTGTGCTTGTGCCTGTGAGCCTGTCAATGCACATGAGAGTGTGGGTGCATATAGGAATGTGCACACATCAGATCATGTTGTGTGCAGGTGGGTTTGCAGGGTCAGTCTGGCATATAGGGCAATCAGGCAGTGTCCCATTGGCTGGTATGAGAGGTTAGTGCATGGGCATGGGTTTTTGGCTGGTGTGGGTTGGTTTTATGACCTGTGTGGATGGTTTTTACTGTTGTTTTTTCCTGATATTAAAAGAAACATGGCCTGCAGCACGCTCAAGTCCACGCTGTCTTCTATACCATGCAAAATATGCACACAGTGTGTTTAAAACTGCCCCAATATCCAAACAAGGTCCACTTTACTAGCTATATAATTAACTAATTGGGACCTCTTTTATTCTGGTCCCCAGGTTATTTTCTGTCCCAGTCTGACACTGAGTGGGAGCTTGAGTTTGTGTGCATTACAGTGTGCTCATGAGTCTGTATGCACAATTGTGCACATAATTATGGGCTTTATTTTGACTTTGGCAGTTCGGGAGAGGGCCCCCATGCCAGCGCCCTGCTCCCACACCACCAAAGCCATAATTAGAGTGCCCACTGGATTGCAATTGGAATCCAGGTTGGGTGGTCCTGCGGTGGCTGGTCCACAGCAGTGCCTGTTTAAAGGCTCATAGGAGAGCTGTAGAAGGCACCCTCAATGGGAATGCCATTGCAGGTTCCTGTAGGGCATGCACTGTCAAGTTCATGCCCTGATGGAACTGGGGGTGCATGCAGACAGGGGGGCACACCATGTGTCCCCCTGCATGCATCTCCTGGCGTAGAGGAAACAGGTGGCCCTTTAGGCTGCAGCATCCCACCAAGCATATTGTGGCCTCAAGACCGCCACAAAACCACCAGGGATCTCTCATCACTGGTGGTTGCGTTGGTGCCAATCCAGTCCGACCGCCCAAATTGTAATGGGGTGCCCGCACCGCCATCGTGGCTACAGTGGTCTGATGGACTGGCGTAGTCATAATAGGGCCCTATGTGTATGTAGAATTCTGTGTTTCAATCTCAGAATCTTCACTCAGCCTTTCTAGTTTCTGAGGTCGATAAAATGAGAACCAATGAGTTGGGGAAAATGTGCGCTTTTGCAAATACATGTTATATGTGTACCAAGAATGTGTGCATGTAAGTGTCTGTGCATGAGTGTGTGCATACATGCATGAGTTCACATGATTGTGTGTATGACTGTACAAGCGTGTGTATGTGCACCTGAGTGTGTGCAGAAATTTGTGTTCTATTCTCACAAGCTTCAATCAGTCTTTCATCTTTCTGAGGTTGATAAAATGGGTTCTGTTAAGTTGGGTAACAATAATCATCTTTTATTCAGTGCCACAATAACCTTTGGGTCAAGGAGTGCTTTTGCAAATACATATTATGTGCGTATGCAAAAAGTGTCTGCATGTGTGTATCGGTGCTCATGAGTGTGTATGTGCGCTTATATGTGTGTGAGTGCCTGTTCTCTCACAATGGCTGGTACAGTACCCAGAAGTTAAAAATTGAGTGCATTAGCAAAACGGCTGCTTTGTAAGTCATGAATGGCTAAGTGAATTGCTTCTCCAAGGAAGGGAACTAGGTACATTACTATCTGTATGGCTGTGTGGTATGTCGTTCATAATATGGGGCAGTGAATATCAAAATACTTTTGGCAAGGCTCCTTATGAGTTACTGAGGAAAGAAATGGAATCCTTTCCAAGAAGGGTAGATGTCTGACTGCAGTGACTGACGCAGCCACAATTTTAGGCATCAAGTGAAGATTCCAGGGATGCTTGCCCATTGTATTTTACATGCTGGAGAATGCAGATGATGCCTGAATAAAAGAAAGTGATGGTTGTAAAGTTGATCCAGTGGTCCAGGTGATGAGCTCTATAATAGTTACTCTTTCAGGACAACACAAGATGGCCGCCCGGTGAGGAGCTCCGGCCGGGAGCTCCCGGTCAGTGTTTCCTGTCTTGGCCCTTAAACCCCTTTTTCCCCGGAACTTTCTACGGTATCCGGACAGCGGACATGGAGAAGACTTTGGCCGATGCCCTGTGGAGCCGCTTGGTTCGGCTATTGGGGAGTCTGGCCCGGGTCTCTCCCGAGGCCGTCTCCTACCCAGCCGGACATCGGGCATGGCTTACCTCTCCACGCTGATACTCCTCTTTTTGACTCTACCACCTCCCTCAGAACTTTTCGTCCTCAGGATGACTGACCAGCCTCGTCGCAGCTCTGGCTCCTTTAGATGCCTCCGGATGGCATCGGATTGCTCTGGGCCCCGTCACCACTCTTGCCGGGACTTCGTGACAACTTCAACGATGCCCAGTGGAGCCGCTTGGTTCGGCTATCGAGGAGTTCGGCCCGGGGTCTCCCGCGGCCATCACCTACCCAGCTGGACATCGGGGAAAGTATTCCTCATTCCCGCTGCTACTGCTGTTTATTCTTCACTCTGCTCACTTCCTCGGAGTTAGTTGCCGCAGAAGACCGATGATGGGGCCTCCCATTGTGCAGCTTTCTCTCCTTCGGCGGTCTACCTCTCCTCGCTGCTGCCCCGCTGCCTCTTCATGCGGGCCGTCTTCCGGGATGTGTTTCACCTCGTCCCCGACTTCTGAAGACCTGTGAGGCCGTCACATGGCACAGCTTTCTCTCCTTCGGCGGTCTACCTCTCCTCGCTGCTGCCCCGCTGCCTCTTCATGCGGGCCGTCTACTGGGATGTGTTTTACCTCGACCCCGACTTCCGAAGACCCGTGAGGCCGTCACAAGGTATGGGGGCGTGGGGGCCAGGACCGGCGGATTACCTACACTGATGCCCCAGTGGTCCCGAGCCTGCTTGCCTCACCACCCTTCCGCACACCCCTAACTTTGAACTACGTACTCTCCTTTGACTTCTTTCTTTTAGCACTCGTTTCATGCTCCCTGGCTCGCATCTATGGACTTTTTACCGTTTTGACTTTTGCCCTGCCCGACTTTTGTTCCAGATCACTGCCATTGACCCGGACCCGGACCCACCATCTTGTTTAACCTATGTCCTTTCCCCCCTTCCCCTCCGTTTCTCCCCCTGACGATCCTAATAAGTATTTCTCCCTCTTTCTGGTCTGCCTTACTCCAGCCCACCCCGGCTCCCTCCTATCCCCGCACCCTCTCTCATAACACTATTTCTCCCCCTCTACCCTCTCTCCCACCCTTTTTGATCTTTCCACTATCCTTGTTAACTCCCTGCTACTCGATCTTTAATTACTTCTCTTTTACCCCATGTTAATCGCTATGATGCCTGACGCGTGAATTGAACGTTTTTCTCTTGTCGCCCGTTCTGCCTCTTCTCCCCCTCCCCTCAGGCTCCCTTTCCCCCTCCCCCTCCTATCCTCTCACTCAGATTTCTTGTCCCCCCTTTCCCTCTCTGCCTCCCTTTATTTGTGCAGTCACTCTGAAATTTTCCGTGAAAAATGTTTAATTTATTATTGTTGTTAACTCGCTCTTGTTCCTTATGTAAAGCGCTCTGATACCTTCGGGTCTAGCCAGCACTATATAAAACTCAATAAATACAAAATAAATACAAAAATACAAACTTGCTTTTCTGCAACAACTTTGCTTATTATAAGGAGTTTCGAGTTTGGCAGATTCAAGATATTCCCTAAAAATTGGGGGATGTCCCAACCGCCCTATACAGGTGTGGATAGGACATCAGCCACATTTTGGTGGATGTCCCTCATCCCCAAACTATAAATGAGCCCCTCTATTCTTTCACCCCTAAATAGATTTCTATACTAAGCCACAGTCTTCTTTCCTACCTCCAGCATGCTGGGCATTATGCCTAGATATTGAAATCTTCCCCATGGTGGGCTTTGAGGATGTGAGACGACACATAGGCTTTTGTAAAGACTGGTAGTGTAGAGAATACAACACTGGGGACTCCCTGAAAGTCCTGAACACAAGATTTATGATTCCTTTCTAGTATGTCCATGTTCTCCTGCCTTGGAAGCCAAATGATCACTTGTTGTCTAGCCATAAAGGACAATAAAAACAGAAACTTCCAGAGAAGTCAAAGAAGGGCAAAAGAAGTGCCTGCCACTGAATTTACTTGGGAGTGATATAGCAGTTGATCATCAAATTTTGGTTAGTGGGCGGGGAGGCATCTGATGGCCAGAAAGACTGCCAGGGTGTCTCAGCCTCTGAACCAAAAATAAAAGCAGTTCTGTCTTTCCAGCATTACATCTAAGTTGGTTCATGGACAGCCACCCAAACTCTGCAGAGAGGCAGTTGCAGATTTTGTTGCCCGGGAAGGGCTCGCTATTCTTGCGAGAGAACAACAGCTGGGTGTCATCTGCATATGACACGATTTTTGCCCCTAAAGATTCTGCCAGGGTAGCCAAGGGAGTGAGGTAAACATTAAACAAAGACGGGCTCAGGGCAGAGCCCTAAGGTACTCCTACACTTGGGGATTTGGCCGAAAAGGGGTGGCACCATACCTCTAGTCCCCTCTCCTCCAGAAAGGTGTGTCGCTCTGTGAATAAAGGATGTAAATAAATCCACACCTGTCACCCCTCTTGGTATGCTCCTGAGAGCACAAATGTGAATGAGGACAAAAAGCCTTTTTTTTTTTAATGAGATTGCAGCAATCATCTTATTTTGTACATGCCAAAGTTCTCTTTGAGAATTAGAAAAATGAAAAATGCACTTTTTGTTTAACCTGCACACGTATAGTGTGCCTTTAGTATTTAAAAAAATGTATTTTCTTTCTCCCACAGATTCACACTCATTTCCATAAGAGGTCAAGTCAACAGAAACAGGCCAACATGACTGCTGCAGCCCAAGCACTTTGCGCAATACGGTCCCTGGTATGATAGTGAAGAAAGAATTCGAGGACGCACTTTTTTACAATTAAGACATGTGGTTTATGTATGTATGTTTATTTTAGATGAGGTTTTTGTTCATGTTGTTTACACCGTATTTAGGGCCTGGTTGTTACGTCATCAATGGAATGATGCCTGACTGCTCAGTAATTCCATTTCCTTTTTAAGTTATTATTCCGTGAGGATCGAATGCATATTTATCAGAAAAGCAGCAGCACAAGAGAATATAAAACCTCTGTGATATCCAAGTTATTTGAGCAAACCTAAGTAATTGCGGGGTTAACTTTTAAAAAGGAATACCGACATAGAGAAAAAAGTGATGTTAGAAAGCAAGAAGACACAATTTTCAATCATCCAAGACGAAACGGATAGCTTTGAGCTCAGTACACAGAAAGCAGATACTATGGGGGATATTCACAAAGAAGTGGCGGTGAGAGGCGTTAGCCTCCTTGGCTTAACGCCTCTCACCGCCACTTCGGAAACGCCAGTCTGCACCCTATTCATAAGAATGTGGTGCAGCCTGGCGTTTCCCCCTGCGATGGCGCTAAGTCTCACGACTTAACGCCAAAACAGGCACCCTTGCACCAGAGCGCAAGGGTGTCTGCGAGCAGGGAGGTTTGTTAATGCACAGGAAGGTGTCCCTTCCTGTACATTAACAAACCGAAAATGCCAGTTTGCTTGCAGCACACATGGAAAAATCAAAAGCGAGGAGAAATAAAGCTTTTCTCCTCGTTTAGCCACCTTAAGACCTGATTTTTCTAGGTCTTAAGTTTGGCGCTGCCACCTATTATCGCCGCCCTTGATAATAGGCGGTAGCGTCAAACTCAATGGGTGTTGCGGTGGTACGCCCACCGCAACACCCACTGCACGCCCCCTTTCACACCAAGTTTAGCGTGAAAGGGGCCCTATTCTCAAGGCAGCGTTAACCCACTTAACGTGGCTTTAAGCCACGTTAAGTGGGTTAACGCTGCCTTGAGAATAGAGTAAAAATTAACAGGAGTAAGGCCCGTTAGCCCAGGTGAGACCAGGCGCAGTTTACAACAAAAAACAATGTCTCAACTGGAGGATAAAAAGAGGTCAATTTAAAACAGTGAAATAAATCACAAAGAGAAAGGGGGACAAGGGAAGGGAGACCACAACGTAAGAGTAGAGTGAAGTAAATTAAACTATAATTCCGTAAGTAGTTTAATAAGCACTACAGTACATCATTATACAATGACCATGACACACAACGTGAGCACTGGGCGTGCTAGTGAAGGGGGACGGCGCAGTGACATAAGTGTGCAAAAACAGCGTGAACGGCGAAAATAAGTAAATTAAATTAAAGGTGGTCAAAAATTGCAGAATATATACAGTTTATATATACAAGATAGTCAGAAAATTAAATTTGACCACAATAACGCCTGTGTTCTAGGCTGGATAGTCGACGGCGTTTCAACCTGAATGATTGCAGGTCATCATCAGGACAATGGTCATTAATTTGACGGTAGTGCTCTATGAGAAATTAGAGGGGAGAATGGATCAAAACATGAGTGGTCCGAGGGGACAAGGGAGCGAAGAAAAGGAGAAATTGAAAGAGGTAAAGTAGACATTACCTAGTAAAAAGAGCGAAGTGGACGTGAGGCATCACGGAGGGAACACAATCTGCGATTTCTTCAGGGTGGCTTGTGAAGTCTGGTGGGAAAGGCGGGGGGTAAAGGGAGTGAAAGGTGGGCAACGGTTCGTGAGCAACGGGGGGAGAAGGGAAAGGAATGGAGACAATGCGTTTAATTATGAGTGGATAGTTACCCAAGATGTAGGTCCAGAAGCGCGATGGCAAAGTAAGGGGGGGGAGGAAGGAATCCAATATCAGCCCGGTTGGTGGGCGGTGAGGATAATTCTGAAACAAAGTATGAGGCAAGGGGTTAAGTCAGCGTCCTGACCGCAAGAAAAACGATCGCAAGGGACGTACGGGCTGGGTATGGAGAGCACTTACTTATTTGTTAAACTTAGTCAGGGCGGTCTCCAATGTGTCCGCAGCGCAATGGAGGGGGAATGAATCACCGTGCCAGAGGAGGGCGAGTAAAGCGTCCACTTCCAACGGAGTAAATGGGAGGGAGGTAGAAAAGGACCCGGAAAGTGGTCACATGACGGGGGTCACAAGGGGCGGGAAGACTAGAACGGGGAAGGGGTAGCGTCAGTGTGGTGCCCCAGGGGGACCAAGGAGATAAGGTGAAGGAAAGAAAGGCTCCGTGAGTACCAGGTTCGAGGGTGCACACGGATGTATCAAACATGAAAAGAAATCGTGACAATTGCCATAATAATCGGTCTTCAATGGGTGGATATAACAAAATAACCACATGGCATTAATTTAGCGAAGGGAGAACGTAAACACAATAAATGTCAGAAAGGAGTAAACAATAGAAAAATCAGCACAATAATTTAGCATTTGGTAACGATGGCATAGAATGCCAGTTCAGTAGAGAAAGGATACAGAGTGCAGTGACAATAAATAAATTAATGGGATGGGTGACATAAATTGGCGGTCCAAGGGCAATATACAACAATAAAAAAGAAAAAAATGTAAGACCGGCAATTGAAATCAATCCACTTGGCTAATGGAAGCCCATTACTATATTAAAACTGCAAAAGAATTGCACAAATACAAAGGTAACATATTCAAGAGATAATGCATAGTGTGAACAAGTAATGACAGCGGGTTACAGCGGTATAGTGGTAACACCATGTAAGCTAAATGAGGTGGTCCTGAATCAAGAAAAGGGGGGGGAAGGGAGGGAGGGGAGGGTTCATGTGGCTGTAATGACCGTGTTCCATTCATCAAGGGTGTTGAGCCCAGTTTCAACAGAATTACAGCGTGCAATCCATCTACATTCGCATTTGTTCAATAATGACTGGAGATTTCCACCCCTGAGTGGAAGCGTGGGGTGGTCAATCACCAGCCAGGTCAAATCTGTTGCGGAGTGGTTTTTTCTCTGTAATGGCTGACCAGGGGTGCTGTTTCAACATTACATCTAATGCGGCTTTGGTGTTGGAGGATACGTTGTTTAACCATCTGGGTTGTTTGGCCTATGTACAGTAGATCACAAGGGCAACGTATAGCGTAGATGACATTAGTTGTGCGACAGTTGGTGAAATTGTTGAGTTTGTAGGTATGTCCTGCATGAACAAATTCCTTTGTGTTGGAGGTGAAATTGCATGCTATACAGGATTGGCATTTGTAATGGCCAAGGGTCGGTGGTAATCCCCATAGTGAGGTAACTGTTTGATTCTTCTTGTCAGCTTTAGGCCAGGTGATGGCGTGGACCAGTTTGTCTGCAATGTTCGTACTCCTTTTGTAGGAGAACAAAGGAGGTTCTTTAAATGGTGTATGGGTCCGTAGTATTGGCCAGTTTCTTTTTATGACCCTGTTGACCAAGTTGCTCGAGGGGCTGTATGTAGATACAAAAGGGATGCGTGAATTGGTCCGTTTGGGTGAGGGGGAGAGTAGGACCTCCCTGTGACAGTACCATGCCCTTTTAGATGCACGGGAAACAATGCGTTTTGGATAGCCTCTAGTGATCAATTTTTGTGAAAGGATGGCAGCTTCCTTGAAGTAGTCTTTGCGCCATTTACAATTTCTACGGATCCGAAGGAATTGACCATAGGGTAAGCCATCCCTAAGGCCCCTGGGATGATAGCTTGAGTACATCAAGAGAGTGTTGCGTTCAGTTGGTTTGCGGTAGAGGGCGGTACCGATGATCCCATCCTCCGCATGTAGAATAAGGTCGAGGAAGGGTAAGTCATTGGTTCTGACATCAGATGTAAATTTAAGGTGGTTTTGGCAATTATTGAGCCAGTATATGAAGGATGCTAGGTCTTCATGTGTGCCGTGCCAGAGTAGGAGAATATCGTCGATGTAGCGACGCCAGAGGTTAATTTTATTGAGAAATGGATTGTGTATAGATAGAAACAGGGTGGTTTCGAGATGGTGAACATAGAGGATGGCAAAGTTGGGGGCGAAGCAAGCCCCCATGGCCACGCCTTTAATCTGTAAATAAAATGTTTCTTTATAGAGGAAATAGTTTTTTGTGAGTGCGATGTGTAGTAAGTCAGTAATGAAGACAGTGGGAATGCGAACAGGTTTAGGACGTGAATCAAGGAGTTGTTCAATGACAGAGAGCCCATCAGTGTGGGGAATATTGGTGTATAATGCCTCGATATCTAGACCTATCATGAGGTCATTATTGTCATCAAATGGTGTGTCCTCAATGATATTGATGAGATGTGTGCTATCTCTCACAAAGGTATCGGTAAGTGGGACAAAGTCCTTGAGAAAGGAATCAATGTATTTGCCCAAGGGTTCCAAAATAGATCCACAGCCGGACACTATAGGTCGTCCAGGGGGATTGGTAGTGTTTTTATGGACCTTGGGAAGTGTATAAATGACTGGGATGCGTGGGTGTGGGTTGTTCAGGAAGGCATATTCTTTTTTAGTGATAATGGCAGAGTCTAGGGCAAGCATAGTGATAGATTGTATTTGTTTCCGAATTTCAGGGAGGGGATCTCCAGGTAAAGGTCGATAGTGAGAGGTGTTGTTCAACTGGCGCATGATCTCGTTGTCATAGTTGTCCATGTCCATGATCACTATACCACCACCCTTGTCAGCGGGTTTGATAACAATCTGTTTGTTGTCATGTAAATTGTCTAGGGCATGTTTTTCTTTGAGGGAAATGTTGTAGGGAACAAATTCAGAGTGGGATTGTAATTCCTTCACCTCATGCAAAACTAATCTCTCGAAGGCAAGGATTTCAGGTGGCATCATGGATGCAGGAGGGAGAAAGGTCGAGACTGGGTGAAACTGTCTTACAGCAAGAGCGTTAGCATCTGGTTTGTCAGAGAAGAATTGTTTGAGGCGGATGCGTCGGAAGAAAAGGAGTAGATCCTCTTGTAGTTTAAAGAAGTTACTGTGTTCGGTAGGGACAAAGGACAGGCCCTTGCTGAGGAGTGAAATCTCTTCTGAGGAAAGGGTATGTCTGGAGAGGTTGAAAATGGGGATGGATGAGGTATTGGGTGTTTGTTGGTCTGTCAAAAAATCCAAATTGTTTTTAGTGATGGGCAGTTGATCTATGGTTCGTTGCTGATGTACCTCATTATCCATTGAGGGAAAACTGGTGTCATCCATGTTAGTTGGTATGTGGGCTAGTGCGGCTTCCTTTGTGGTGATGGGGAGGGACATCATTCGGGGCCCCATTGATAGTATTTGCGACGGGTTTGTCGTTCGCCCGCGTACTGGTACTGATAGTTGGGTCTTGTTCGTCCGCGACCGCGTCCGCGGTTCCCTCCTAAAAACCACTGGGTAGTAAGGATGGGGGCTGTGGTCTGTTCTGTGGTCGGTCAGTACTAGGACCTTCTCCGGGGTCTGAGTCCTCTATAGATGTATTAGAAGAGTCAGAGAAGGTGATGGCTTGATTGTTCCTGTATCTGCCCCAGTTTCTGTTTCTCGGTGGTTGGTATGGTGTGTTGAAGAATGTCTCAAGTAGGTAGGGATATGTGGTGTCCTTGTTATAGTTTTTTATATCTCTTTGTATTTTAGATATCTTTTTATTCTGCTCGAAGGTGTGGAAAGTGGCAATGGTACTGTTAACTCTGTCCAATAAAGCCTTTGCGTCAGGGATGGTTGTGTCAGAGAGGATGAGTTTCTCGAGTTCCGCGATTTCCTCTAGTTCCTTGCGACTGTGTTCTATGGCTGTGTCTATGCCCAACACCATCCAGTGTCTGGAGCAGGTTGTAGCAAGGTGGCTGAAGCCGGTGCGAAATTTAGGATCTTGTGTGAAGATGGCCGGAATGTTGCGTATTTGGAGTCCAAGGGGTATGGTATTAGATTTGAGGTATTCTGTAAGCATGCGCGCGTGAAGGTCTGTACGAATTTGTTTTTCTTTAAGTTTTCTAGTTTCTCCAAAAGAACCCTAGAGGAGTTAGGGGCTGCTGCGAGGGGTGTGGACGTGTGTGAAAGTAATGAAGGACCACTCAAGATGCGTTGGATGTAGTCATCCGTGTAAGCTGGGGTCTCCCTAGAGGACATGATGTGTGAGTTAACACATAATGTAACACCTTAATGTGTGAATTAAAGTAGAAAAACTCTCGCAACCCAGCGGTTGCTCAATAACAGAGTAAAAATTAACAGGAGTAAGGCCCGTTAGCCCAGGTGAGACCAGGCGCAGTTTACAACAAAAAACAATGTCTCAACTGGAGGATAAAAAGAGGTCAATTTAAAACAGTGAAATAAATCACAAAGAGAAAGGGGGACAAGGGAAGGAGACCACAACGTAAGAGTAGAGTGAAGTAAATTAAACTATAATTCCGTAAGTAGTTTAATAAGCACTACAGTACATCATTATACAATGACCATGACACACAACGTGAGCACTGGGCGTGCTAGTGAAGGGGGACGGCGCAGTGACATAAGTGTGCAAAAAACAGCGTGAACGGCGAAAATAAGTAAATTAAATTAAAGGTGGTCAAAAATTGCAGAATATATACAGTTTATATATACAAGATAGTCAGAAAATTAAATTTGACCACAATAACGCCTGTGTTCTAGGCTGGATAGTCGATTGGCGTTTCAACCTGAATGATTGCAGGTCATCATCAGGACAATGGTCATTAATTTGACGGTAGTGCTCTATGAGAAATTAGAGGGGAGAATGGATCAAAACATGAGTGGTCCGAGGGGACAAGGGAGCGAAGAAAAGGAGAAATTGAAAGAGGTAAAGTAGACATTACCTAGTAAAAAGAGCGAAGTGGACGTGAGGCATCACGGAGGGAACACAATCTGCGATTTCTTCAGGGTGGCTTGTGAAGTCTGGTGGGAAAGGCGGGGGTAAAGGGAGTGAAAGGTGGGCAACGGTTCGTGAGCAACGGGGGGGAGAAGGGAAAGGAATGGAGACAATGCGTTTAATTATGAGTGGATAGTTACCCAAGATGTAGGTCCAGAAGCGCGATGGCAAAGTAAGGGGGGGAGGAAGGAATCCAATATCAGCCCGGTTGGTGGGCGGTGAGGATAATTCTGAAACAAAGTATGAGGCAAGGGGTTAAGTCAGCGTCCTGACCGCAAGAAAAACGATCGCAAGGGACGTACGGGCTGGGTATGGAGAGCACTTACTTATTTGTTAAACTTAGTCAGGGCGGTCTCCAATGTGTCCGCAGCGCAATGGAGGGGGGAATGAATCACCGTGCCAGAGGAGGGCGAGTAAAGCGTCCACTTCCAACGGAGTAAATGGGAGGGAGGTAGAAAAGGACCCGGAAAGTGGTCACATGACGGGGGTCACAAGGGGCGGGAAGACTAGAACGGGGAAGGGGTAGCGTCAGTGTGGTGCCCCAGGGGGACCAAGGAGATAAGGTGAAGGAAAGAAAGGCTCCGTGAGTACCAGGTTCGAGGGTGCACACGGATGTATCAAACAAGAAAAGAAATCGTGACAATTGCCATAATAATCGGTCTTCAATGGGTGGATATAACAAAATAACCACATGGCATTAATTTAGCTAAGGAGAACGTAAACACAATAAATGTCAGAAAGGAGTAAACAATAGAAAAATCAGCACAATAATTTAGCATTTGGTAACGATGGCATAGAATGCCAGTTCAGTAGAGAAAGGATACAGAGTGCAGTGACAATAAATAAATTAATGGGATGGGTGACATAAATTGGCGGTCCAAGGGCAATATACAACAATAAAAAAGAAAAAATGTAAGACCGGCACTGAAATCAATCCACTTGGCTAATGGAAGCCCATTACTATATTAAAACTGCAAAAGAATTGCACAAATACAAAGGTAACATATTCAAGAGATAATGCATAGTGTGAACAAGTAATGACAGCGGGTTACAGCGGTATAGTGGTAACACCATGTAAGCTAAATGAGGTGGTCCTGAATCAAGAAAAGGGGGGGAAGGGAGGGAGGGGAGGGTTCATGTGGCTGTAATGACCGTGTTCCATTCATCAAGGGTGTTGAGCCCAGTTTCAACAGAATTACAGCGTGCAATCCATCTACATTCGCATTTGTTCAATAATGACTGGAGATTTCCACCCTGAGTGGAAGCGTGGGGTGGTCAATCACCAGCCAGGTCAAATCTGTTGCGGAGTGGTTTTTTTCTCTGTAATGGCTGACCAGGGGTGCTGTTTCAACATTACATCTAATGCGGCTTTGGTGTTGGAGGATACGTTGTTTAACCATCTGGGTTGTTTGGCCTATGTACAGTAGATCACAAGGGCAACGTATAGCGTAGATGACATTAGTTGTGCGACAGTTGGTGAAATTGTTGAGTTTGTAGGTATGTCCTGCATGAACAAATTCCTTTGTGTTGGAGGTGAAATTGCATGCTATACAGGATTGGCATTTGTAATGGCCAAGGGTCGGTGGTAATCCCCATAGTGAGGTAACTGTTTGATTCTTCTTGTCAGCTTTAGGCCAGGTGATGGCGTGGACCAGTTTGTCTGCAATGTTCGTACTCCCTTTGTAGGAGAACAAAGGAGGTTCTTTAAATGGTGTATGGGTCCGTAGTATTGGCCAGTTTCTTTTTATGACCCTGTTGACCAAGTTGCTCGAGGGGCTGTATGTAGATACAAAAGGGATGCGTGAATTGGTCCGTTTGGGTGAGGGGGAGAGTAGGACCTCCCTGTGACAGTACCATGCCCTTTTAGATGCACGGTTTTTAGGAGGGAACCGCGGACGCGGTCGCGGACGAACAAGACCCAACTATCAGTACCAGTACGCGGGCGAACGACAAACCCGTGCAGCAAATACTATCAATGGGGCCCCGAATGATGTCCCTCCCCATCACCACAAAGGAAGCCGCACTAGCCCACATACCAACTAACATGGATGACACCAGTTTTCCCTCAATGGATAATGAGGTACATCAGCAACGAACCATAGATCAACTGCCCATCACTAAAAACAATTTGGATTTTTTGACAGACCAACAAACACCCAATACCTCATCCATCCCCATTTTCAACCTCTCCAGACATACCCTTTCCTCAGAAGAGATTTCACTCCTCAGCAAGGGCCTGTCCTTTGTCCCTACCGAACACAGTAACTTCTTAAACTACAAGAGGATCTACTCCTTTTCTTCCGACGCATCCGCCTCAAACAATTCTTCTCTGACAAACCAGATGCTAACGCTCTTGCTGTAAGACAGTTTCACCCAGTCTCGACCTTTCTCCCTCCTGCATCCATGATGCCACCTGAAATCCTTGCCTTCGAGAGATTAGTTTTGCATGAGGTGAAGGAATTACAATCCCACTCTGAATTTGTTCCCTACAACATTTCCCTCAAAGAAAAACATGCCCTAGACAATTTACATGACAACAAACAGATTGTTATCAAACCCGCTGACAAGGGTGGTGGTATAGTGATCATGGACATGGACAACTATGACAACGAGATCATGCGCCAGTTGAACAACACCTCTCACTATCGACCTTTACCTGGAGATCCCTCCCTGAAATTCGGAAACAAATACAATCTATCACTATGCTTGCCCTAGACTCTGCCATTATCACTAAAAAGAATATGCCTTCCTGAACAACCCACACCCACGCATCCCAGTCATTTATACACTTCCCAAGGTCCATAAAAACACTACCAATCCCCTGGACGACCTATAGTGTCCGGCTGTGGATCTATTTTGGAACCCTTGGGCAAATACATTGATTCCTTTCTCAAGGACTTTGTCCCACTTACCGATACCTTTGTGAGAGATAGCACACATCTCATCAATATCATTGAGGACACACCATTTGATGACAATAATGACCTCATGATAGGTCTAGATATCGAGGCATTATACACCAATATTCCCCACACTGATGGGCTCTCTGTCATTGAACAACTCCTTGATTCACGTCCTAAACCTGTTCGCATTCCCACTGTCTTCATTACTGACTTACTACACATCGCACTCACAAAAAACTATTTCCTCTATAAAGAAACATTTTATTTACAGATTAAAGGCAGTGGCCATGGGGGCTTGCTTCGCCCCCAACTTTGCCATCCTCTATGTTCACCATCTCGAAACCACCCTGTTTCTATCTATACACAATCCATTTCTCAATAAAATTAACCTCTGGCGTCGCTACATCGACGATATTCTCCTACTCTGGCACGGCACACATGAAGACCTAGCATCCTTCATATACTGGCTCAATAATTGCCAAAACCACCTTAAATTTACATCTGATGTCAGAACCAATGACTTACCCTTCCTCGACCTTATTCTACATGCGGAGGATGGGATCATCGGTACCGCCCTCTACCGCAAACCAACTGAACGCAACACTCTCTTGATGTACTCAAGCTATCATCCCAGGGGCCTTAGGGATGGCTTACCCTATGGTCAATTCCTTCGGATCCGTAGAAATTGTAAATGGCGCAAAGACTACTTCAAGGAAGCTGCCATCCTTTCACAAAAATTGATCACTAGAGGCTATCCAAAACGCATTGTTTCCCGTGCATCTAAAAGGGCATGGTACTGTCACAGGGAGGTCCTACTCTCCCCTCACCCAAACGGACCAATTCACGCATCCCTTTTGTATCTACATACAGCCCCTCGAGCAACTTGGTCAACAGGGTCATAAAAAGAAACTGGCCAATACTACGGACCCATACACCATTTAAAGAACCTCCTTTGTTCTCCTACAAAAGGGGTACGAACATTGCAGACAAACTGGTCCACGCCATCACCTGGCCTAAAGCTGACAAGAAGAATCAAACAGTTACCTCACTATGGGGATTACCACCGACCCTTGGCCATTACAAATGCCAATCCTGTATAGCATGCAATTTCACCTCCAACACAAAGGAATTTGTTCATGCAGGACATACCTACAAACTCAACAATTTCACCAACTGTCGCACAACTAATGTCATCTACGCTATACGTTGCCCTTGTGATCTACTGTACATAGGCCAAACAACCCAGATGGTTAAACAACGTATCCTCCAACACCAAAGCCGCATTAGATGTAATGTTGAAACAGCACCCCTGGTCAGCCATTACAGAGAAAAAACCACTCCGCAACAGATTTGACCTGGCTGGTGATTGACCACCCCACGCTTCCACTCAGGGGTGGAAATCTCCAGTCATTATTGAACAAATGCGAATGTAGATGGATTGCACGCTGTAATTCTGTTGAAACTGGGCTCAACACCCTTGATGAATGGAACACGGTCATTACAGCCACATGAACCCTCCCCTCCCTCCCTTCCCCCCCTTTTCTTGATTCAGGACCACCTCATTTAGCTTACATGGTGTTACCACTATACCGCTGTAACCCGCTGTCATTACTTGTTCACACTATGCATTATCTCTTGAATATGTTACCTTTGTATTTGTGCAATTCTTTTGCAGTTTTAATATAGTAATGGGCTTCCATTAGCCAAGTGGATTGATTTCAATTGCCGGTCTTACATTTTTTTCTTTTTATTGTTGTATATTGCCCTTGGACCGCCAATTTATGTCACCCATCCCATTAATTTATTTATTGTCACTGCACTCTGTATCCTTTCTCTACTGAACTGGCATTCTATGCCATCGTTACCAAATGCTAAATTATTGTGCTGATTTTTCTATTGTTTACTCCTTTCTGACATTTATTGTGTTTACGTTCTCCCTTCGCTAAATTAATGCCATGTGGTTATTTTGTTATATCCACCCATTGAAGACCGATTATTATGGCAATTGTCACGATTTCTTTTCATGTTTGATACATCCGTGTGCACCCTCGAACCTGGTACTCACGGAGCCTTTCTTTCCTTCACCTTATCTCCTTGGTCCCCCTGGGGCACCACACTGACGCTACCCCTTCCCCGTTCTAGTCTTCCCGCCCCTTGTGACCCCCGTCATGTGACCACTTTCCGGGTCCTTTTCTACCTCCCTCCCATTTACTCCGTTGGAAGTGGACGCTTTACTCGCCCTCCTCTGGCACGGTGATTCATTCCCCCCTCCATTGCGCTGCGGACACATTGGAGACCGCCCTGACTAAGTTTAACAAATAAGTAAGTGCTCTCCATACCCAGCCCGTACGTCCCTTGCGATCGTTTTTCTTGCGGTCAGGACGCTGACTTAACCCCTTGCCTCATACTTTGTTTCAGAATTATCCTCACCGCCCACCAACCGGGCTGATATTGGATTCCTTCCTCCCCCCCCCCCTTACTTTGCCATCGCGCTTCTGGACCTACATCTTGGGTAACTATCCACTCATAATTAAACGCATTGTCTCCATTCCTTTCCCTTCTCCCCCCCGTTGCTCACGAACCGTTGCCCACCTTTCACTCCCTTTACCCCCCGCCTTTCCCACCAGACTTCACAAGCCACCCTGAAGAAATCGCAGATTGTGTTCCCTCCGTGATGCCTCACGTCCACTTCGCTCTTTTTACTAGGTAATGTCTACTTTACCTCTTTCAATTTCTCCTTTTCTTCGCTCCCTTGTCCCCTCGGACCACTCATGTTTTGATCCATTCTCCCCTCTAATTTCTCATAGAGCACTACCGTCAAATTAATGACCATTGTCCTGATGATGACCTGCAATCATTCAGGTTGAAACGCCGTCGACTATCCAGCCTAGAACACAGGCGTTATTGTGGTCAAATTTAATTTTCTGACTATCTTGTATATATAAACTGTATATATTCTGCAATTTTTGACCACCTTTAATTTAATTTACTTATTTTCGCCGTTCACGCTGTTTTTTGCACACTTATGTCACTGCGCCGTCCCCCTTCACTAGCACGCCCAGTGCTCACGTTGTGTGTCATGGTCATTGTATAATGATGTACTGTAGTGCTTATTAAACTACTTACGGAATTATAGTTTAATTTACTTCACTCTACTCTTACGTTGTGGTCTCCCTTCCCTTGTCCCCCTTTCTCTTTGTGATTTATTTCACTGTTTTAAATTGACCTCTTTTTATCCTCCAGTTGAGACATTGTTTTTTGTTGTAAACTGCGCCTGGTCTCACCTGGGCTAACGGGCCTTACTCCTGTTAATTTTTACTCTGTTATTGAGCAACCGCTGGGTTGCGAGAGTTTTTCTACTTTAATTCACACATTAAGGTGTTACATTATGTGTTAACTCACACATCATGTCCTCTAGGGAGACCCCAGCTTACACGGATGACTACATCCAACGCATCTTGAGTGGTCCTTCATTACTTTCACACACGTCCACACCCCTCGCAGCAGCCCCTAACTCCTCTAGGGTTCTTTTGGAGAAACTAGAAAACTTAAAGAAAAAACAAATTCGTACAGACCTTCACGCGCGCATGCTTACAGAATACCTCAAATCTAATACCATACCCCTTGGACTCCAAATACGCAACATTCCGGCCATCTTCACACAAGATCCTAAATTTCGCACCGGCTTCAGCCACCTTGCTACAACCTGCTCCAGACACTGGATGGTGTTGGGCATAGACACAGCCATAGAACACAGTCGCAAGGAACTAGAGGAAATCGCGGAACTCGAGAAACTCATCCTCTCTGACACAACCATCCCTGACGCAAAGGCTTTATTGGACAGAGTTAACAGTACCATTGCCACTTTCCACACCTTCGAGCAGAATAAAAAGATATCTAAAATACAAAGAGATATAAAAAACTATAACAAGGACACCACATATCCCTACCTACTTGAGACATTCTTCAACACACCATACCAACCACCGAGAAACAGAAACTGGGGCAGATACAGGAACAATCAAGCCATCACCTTCTCTGACTCTTCTAATACATCTATAGAGGACTCAGACCCCGGAGAAGGTCCTAGTACTGACCGACCACAGAACAGACCACAGCCCCCATCCTTACTACCCAGTGGTTTTTTAGGAGGGAACCGCGGACGCGGTCGCGGACGAACAAGACCCAACTATCAGTACCAGTACGCGGGCGAACGACAAACCCGTCGCAAATACTATCAATGGGGCCCCGAATGATGTCCCTCCCCATCACCACAAAGGAAGCCGCACTAGCCCACATACCAACTAACATGGATGACACCAGTTTTCCCTCAATGGATAATGAGGTACATCAGCAACGAACCATAGATCAACTGCCCATCACTAAAAACAATTTGGATTTTTTGACAGACCAACAAACACCCAATACCTCATCCATCCCCATTTTCAACCTCTCCAGACATACCCTTTCCTCAGAAGAGATTTCACTCCTCAGCAAGGGCCTGTCCTTTGTCCCTACCGAACACAGTAACTTCTTTAAACTACAAGAGGATCTACTCCTTTTCTTCCGACGCATCCGCCTCAAACAATTCTTCTCTGACAAACCAGATGCTAACGCTCTTGCTGTAAGACAGTTTCACCCAGTCTCGACCTTTCTCCCTCCTGCATCCATGATGCCACCTGAAATCCTTGCCTTCGAGAGATTAGTTTTGCATGAGGTGAAGGAATTACAATCCCACTCTGAATTTGTTCCCTACAACATTTCCCTCAAAGAAAAACATGCCCTAGACAATTTACATGACAACAAACAGATTGTTATCAAACCCGCTGACAAGGGTGGTGGTATAGTGATCATGGACATGGACAACTATGACAACGAGATCATGCGCCAGTTGAACAACACCTCTCACTATCGACCTTTACCTGGAGATCCCCTCCCTGAAATTCGGAAACAAATACAATCTATCACTATGCTTGCCCTAGACTCTGCCATTATCACTAAAAAAGAATATGCCTTCCTGAACAACCCACACCCACGCATCCCAGTCATTTATACACTTCCCAAGGTCCATAAAAACACTACCAATCCCCCTGGACGACCTATAGTGTCCGGCTGTGGATCTATTTTGGAACCCTTGGGCAAATACATTGATTCCTTTCTCAAGGACTTTGTCCCACTTACCGATACCTTTGTGAGAGATAGCACACATCTCATCAATATCATTGAGGACACACCATTTGATGACAATAATGACCTCATGATAGGTCTAGATATCGAGGCATTATACACCAATATTCCCCACACTGATGGGCTCTCTGTCATTGAACAACTCCTTGATTCACGTCCTAAACCTGTTCGCATTCCCACTGTCTTCATTACTGACTTACTACACATCGCACTCACAAAAAACTATTTCCTCTATAAAGAAACATTTTATTTACAGATTAAAGGCGTGGCCATGGGGGCTTGCTTCGCCCCCAACTTTGCCATCCTCTATGTTCACCATCTCGAAACCACCCTGTTTCTATCTATACACAATCCATTTCTCAATAAAATTAACCTCTGGCGTCGCTACATCGACGATATTCTCCTACTCTGGCACGGCACACATGAAGACCTAGCATCCTTCATATACTGGCTCAATAATTGCCAAAACCACCTTAAATTTACATCTGATGTCAGAACCAATGACTTACCCTTCCTCGACCTTATTCTACATGCGGAGGATGGGATCATCGGTACCGCCCTCTACCGCAAACCAACTGAACGCAACACTCTCTTGATGTACTCAAGCTATCATCCCAGGGGCCTTAGGGATGGCTTACCCTATGGTCAATTCCTTCGGATCCGTAGAAATTGTAAATGGCGCAAAGACTACTTCAAGGAAGCTGCCATCCTTTCACAAAAATTGATCACTAGAGGCTATCCAAAACGCATTGTTTCCCGTGCATCTAAAAGGGCATGGTACTGTCACAGGGAGGTCCTACTCTCCCCTCACCCAAACGGACCAATTCACGCATCCCTTTTGTATCTACATACAGCCCCTCGAGCAACTTGGTCAACAGGGTCATAAAAAGAAACTGGCCAATACTACGGACCCATACACCATTTAAAGAACCTCCTTTGTTCTCCTACAAAAGGGGTACGAACATTGCAGACAAACTGGTCCACGCCATCACCTGGCCTAAAGCTGACAAGAAGAATCAAACAGTTACCTCACTATGGGGATTACCACCGACCCTTGGCCATTACAAATGCCAATCCTGTATAGCATGCAATTTCACCTCCAACACAAAGGAATTTGTTCATGCAGGACATACCTACAAACTCAACAATTTCACCAACTGTCGCACAACTAATGTCATCTACGCTATACGTTGCCCTTGTGATCTACTGTACATAGGCCAAACAACCCAGATGGTTAAACAACGTATCCTCCAACACCAAAGCCGCATTAGATGTAATGTTGAAACAGCACCCCTGGTCAGCCATTACAGAGAAAAAACCACTCCGCAACAGATTTGACCTGGCTGGTGATTGACCACCCCACGCTTCCACTCAGGGGTGGAAATCTCCAGTCATTATTGAACAAATGCGAATGTAGATGGATTGCACGCTGTAATTCTGTTGAAACTGGGCTCAACACCCTTGATGAATGGAACACGGTCATTACAGCCACATGAACCCTCCCCTCCCTCCCTTCCCCCCCTTTTCTTGATTCAGGACCACCTCATTTAGCTTACATGGTGTTACCACTATACCGCTGTAACCCGCTGTCATTACTTGTTCACACTATGCATTATCTCTTGAATATGTTACCTTTGTATTTGTGCAATTCTTTTGCAGTTTTAATATAGTAATGGGCTTCCATTAGCCAAGTGGATTGATTTCAATTGCCGGTCTTACATTTTTTTCTTTTTATTGTTGTATATTGCCCTTGGACCGCCAATTTATGTCACCCATCCCATTAATTTATTTATTGTCACTGCACTCTGTATCCTTTCTCTACTGAACTGGCATTCTATGCCATCGTTACCAAATGCTAAATTATTGTGCTGATTTTTCTATTGTTTACTCCTTTCTGACATTTATTGTGTTTACGTTCTCCCTTCGCTAAATTAATGCCATGTGGTTATTTTGTTATATCCACCCATTGAAGACCGATTATTATGGCAATTGTCACGATTTCTTTTCATGTTTGATACATCCGTGTGCACCCTCGAACCTGGTACTCACGGAGCCTTTCTTTCCTTCACCTTATCTCCTTGGTCCCCCTGGGGCACCACACTGACGCTACCCCTTCCCCGTTCTAGTCTTCCCGCCCCTTGTGACCCCCGTCATGTGACCACTTTCCGGGTCCTTTTCTACCTCCCTCCCATTTACTCCGTTGGAAGTGGACGCTTTACTCGCCCTCCTCTGGCACGGTGATTCATTCCCCCTCCATTGCGCTGCGGACACATTGGAGACCGCCCTGACTAAGTTTAACAAATAAGTAAGTGCTCTCCATACCCAGCCCGTACGTCCCTTGCGATCGTTTTTCTTGCGGTCAGGACGCTGACTTAACCCCTTGCCTCATACTTTGTTTCAGAATTATCCTCACCGCCCACCAACCGGGCTGATATTGGATTCCTTCCTCCCCCCCCTTACTTTGCCATCGCGCTTCTGGACCTACATCTTGGGTAACTATCCACTCATAATTAAACGCATTGTCTCCTTCTCCCCCCCGTTGCTCACGAACCGTTGCCCACCTTTCACTCCCTTTACCCCCCGCCTTTCCCACCAGACTTCACAAGCCACCCTGAAGAAATCGCAGATTGTGTTCCCTCCGTGATGCCTCACGTCCACTTCGCTCTTTTTACTAGGTAATGTCTACTTTACCTCTTTCAATTTCTCCTTTTCTTCGCTCCCTTGTCCCCTCGGACCACTCATGTTTTGATCCATTCTCCCCTCTAATTTCTCATAGAGCACTACCGTCAAATTAATGACCATTGTCCTGATGATGACCTGCAATCATTCAGGTTGAAACGCCGTCGACTATCCAGCCTAGAACACAGGCGTTATTGTGGTCAAATTTAATTTTCTGACTATCTTGTATATATAAACTGTATATATTCTGCAATTTTTGACCACCTTTAATTTAATTTACTTATTTTCGCCGTTCACGCTGTTTTTTGCACACTTATGTCACTGCGCCGTCCCCCTTCACTAGCACGCCCAGTGCTCACGTTGTGTGTCATGGTCATTGTATAATGATGTACTGTAGTGCTTATTAAACTACTTACGGAATTATAGTTTAATTTACTTCACTCTACTCTTACGTTGTGGTCTCCCTTCCCTTGTCCCCCTTTCTCTTTGTGATTTATTTCACTGTTTTAAATTGACCTCTTTTTATCCTCCAGTTGAGACATTGCCTTGAGAATAGGGCGCTGGCCCTATCGCCACGGGAACGTCAAAAAAAGTGACGTTCCTGTGGCGTTAGGGGCTTGTGAATATGCCCCAAAGGGGCTTATTTACAAGGCCCTTGCGCCACTTTTGCGTCATTTTTAACATGCAAAAAGTGACGCAAAAGTGGCGCAAGGGGCTTGTAAATCTGCCCTATACCAATTAGTCATTATGGCGTAAATATGAGCCCGAATAACATTATGGAAGACTTCTTACCCATTGATGCCTACATGACTCTCTGACAATTGAGGCCAAACCATTACAAATTCTAAAGGTTAACATGAATATTCCTTAAATGTTCTAGCCATTCGTTCACTTCAGAAAACACCTTTCTCCAAATTACATATTGGTATGCCCGTTGAGTGCACCAGGTGCAGACAGGCGCAGCGCAACTGAACTGCGTGCACTGTGGATGGTGCAGCACTGAAATGTGGGTCGTGGATTCAAACAACTGTTCTGACTTTCATTCCAGAGGGACCGTCCTGAGATGAAAGAGGGCACAGAGATCCCTCTCCACCAAGTGCAGTGTGCGACTCCAGACAGGGGCGTAACAAACACCCCCGCAGCCCCCACGGTGCGGGGGGCCCCCAGTCTTCAGTACATGAAGGGGGCCCCCTCAGCTCATCGGTAGAAAGCTGTTTGTCTCTTGCTCTAAAGCAGATGCAGCCTGCTCTGAGCTCCTCGCGCTGCTGACCTAGGGCTGAAGAGAAACAATGTAACAAGTTACATTGTTTCTCTTCAGTCAGAGCGCACCAGGCCGGAAAAAGGATAGAGGTGGGGGCCCCCAGAGAGAGCATTATGACTCTCAGGGTCGCTGGGGACACTGGGACATGCAGGCTGTGCATTCATCCTTTGCCTACTGCAGGGCCGGACCCTGCCTGCCTGTCAGAGATGTCCCGCCAAAGGACCGTCCTCCTGCTGCTGCTCTGGGCAGGGGTGGTGCGGGCCAGCAGCAAAGAGGTAAGAGTGGACAGGAGCAGGTGAGAAGGGTGCCTGCCAACCCAATCTATTTTTGTGGGGAATAACAAAGTTTCTCCAGTTTTGCTAACAACTCATTGTTTTGTTGTTGTATATTAAGACGAAAAACATATAATCAAGGTGTGCAGTCCAGGTATCCAGCGTAGAGAGAGAGTGGAGAGAGAGGAGAGAGAGAGAGAGCGGAGAGAGAGAGAGTGTGGAGAGAGAGAGAGCGTGGAGAGAGAGCGGAGAGAGAGAGAGCGGAGAGAGAGAGAGCGGAGAGAGAGAGAGTGGAGAGAGAGACAGTGGAGAGAGAGTGGAGAGAGACAGTGGAGAGAGAGAGACAGTGGAGAGAGTGGAGAGAGAGTAGAGAGAGAGCGTAGAGAGAGACAGTGGAGAGAGAGAGAGACAGTGGAGCGAGAGAGACAGTGGAGAGAGAGAGCGTAGAGAGAGAGCGTAGAGAGAGAGAGCGTAGAGAGAGAGAGCGTAGAGAGAGAGAGAGAGAGTGGAGAGAGAGAGAGTGGAGAGAGGGAGAGAGAGAGAGACAGTGGAGAGAGAGAGAGACAGTGGGGGGAGAGAGCGTAGAGAGAGAGAGACAGTGGAGAGAGTGGAGAGAGAGAGCGTAGAGAGAGAGAGAGTAGAGAGAGAGCGTAGAGAGACAGTGGAGAGAGACAGTGGAGAGAGTGGAGAGAGAGAGAGAGTAGAGAGAGAGCGTGGAGAGAGACAGTGGAGAGAGAGAGACAGTGGAGAGAGAGCGTAGAGAGAGAGAGCGTAGAGAGAGAGAGCGTAGAGAGAGAGGAGAGAGACAGTGGAGAGAGAGTGGAGAGAGAGAGAGAGTGGAGAGAGAGAGAGAGACAGTGGAGAGAGAGAGAGACAGTGGAGAGAGAGAGAGGAGTTAGAGAGTGGAGAGAGTGGAGAGAGAGAGAGACAGTGGAGAGAGACAGTGGAGAGAGTGGAGAGAGAGCGTAGAGAGAGTGGAGAGAGAGAGTGGAGAGAGAGAGACAGTGGAGAGAGTGGAGAGAGACAGTGGAGAGAGTGGAGAGAGACAGTGGAGAGAGTGGAGAGAGAGAGTATAGAGAGCGTAGAGAGAGACAGTGGAGAGAGAGAGAGAGCGTAGAGAGAGACAGTGGAGAGAGAGAGACAGTGGAGAGAGAGAGTGGAGAGAGAGAGCGTGGAGAGAGAGCGTAGAGAGAGAGCGTAGAGAGAGAGGAGAGAGACAGTGGAGAGAGAGTGGAGAGAGAGAGAGTGGAGAGAGAGACAGTGGAGAGAGAGAGGAGTTAGAGAGTGGAGAGAGAGAGAGCGTAGAGAGAGAGTGGAGAGAGAGAGACAGTGGAGAGAGACAGTGGAGAGAGAGAGCGTAGAGAGAGAGAGTGGAGAGAGAGAGTGGAGAGAGAGACAGTGGGGAGAGTGGAGAGAGACAGTGGAGAGAGACAGTGGAGAGAGAGAGAGAGAGAGAGTAGAGAGAGCGTAGAGAGAGACAGTGGAGAGAGAGAGACAGTGGAGAGAGAGAGCGTGGAGAGAGAGAGCGTGGAGAGAGAGCGTAGAGAGAGTGGAGAGAGAGTGAGAGCGTAGAGAGAGAGAGTGGAGAGAGAGAGAGAGAGAGAGAGTGGAGAGAGACAGCGGAGAGAGAGAGAGAGTGGACAGAGAGACAGTGGAGAGAGAGAGGAGAGAGAGAGTGGAGAGAGAGAGAGTGGAGAGAGAGAGAGCGTAGAGAGAGAGTGGAGAGAGAGAGACAGTGGAAAGAGACAGTGGAGAGAGTGGAGAGAGAGAGAGTAGAGAGAGAGCATAGAGAGTGACAGTGGAGAGAGAGAGACAGTGGAGAGAGAGAGACAGTGGAGAGAGAGAGACAGTGGAGAGAGACAGTGGAGAGAGCGTAGAGAGAGAGAGAGTAGAGAGAGAGCGTAGAGAGAGAGAGAGTGGAGAGAGAGAGCGTAGAGAGAGAGCGGAGAGAGAGACAGTGGAGAGAGAGACAGTGGAGAGAGAGAGACAGTGGAGAGAGTGGAGAGAGAGAGTGGAGAGAGAGAGTGGAGAGAGAGAGTGGAGAGAGCGGAGAGAGAGAGTGGAGAGAGAGTGGAGAGAGAGAGCATAGAGAGAGAGAGAGAGAGTGGAGAGAGAGAGAGAGTGGAGAGAGAGTGGAGAGAGAGAGAGTGGAGAGAGCGTAGAGAGAGAGAGAGTGGAGAGAGAGACAGTAGAGAGAGAGACAGTGGAGAGAGTGGAGAGAGAGAGAGAGGGAGTGGAGAGAGAGAGAGTGGAGAGAGAAAGAGAGTGGAGAGAGAGAGTGGAGAGAGAGAGTGGAGAGAGAGAGAGAGTGGAGAGAGAGAGAGGAGAGAGAGAGTGGAGAGAGAGTTGAGAGAGAGTGGAGAGAGAGTGGAGAGAGAGTGGGGAGGAGAGATAGAGAGTGGAGAGAGTGGAGGGAGAGAGAGAGAGACTGGAGAGAGAGAGAGAGAGAGACTGGAGAGAGAGAGAGACAGTGGAGAGAGAGACAGTAGAGAGAGAGTGGAGAGAGAGAGAGTGGAGAGAGGGAGAGCGTGGAGACAGAGCGTAGAGAGAGAGAGCTTTGAGAGAGAGAGAGCGTAGAGAGAGAGCGTAGAGAGAAAGAGTGGAGAGAGAGAGAGAGAGTGTGGAGAGGGAGACCGTGGAGAGAGAAAGAGTGGAGAGAGAGAGAGAGTGGAGAGACAGTGGAGAGAGAGAGTGGAGAGAGCGTAATGAGAGAGACTGGAGGGAGAGAGAGAGTGGAGAGAGAGAGTGGAGACAGAGAGTGGAGAGAGAGAGAGTGGAGAGAGAGAGCATAGAGAGAGAGCGTAAAGAGAGTGGAGAGAGAAAGAGAGTGGAGAGAGAGAGAGAGAAAGTGGAGAGAGTGGAGAGAGACAGTGGAGAGAGACAGTGGAGAGAGAGTAGAGAGAGAGAGTAGAGAGAGAGCGAATAAAGAGAGTGGAGAGAGAGAGAGAGAGAGTGGAGAGAGAGAGCGCGAGAGAGAGAGAGAGAGTGGAGAGAGAGAGAGAGAGTGGAGAGAGAGAGCGTAGAGAGAGAGAGAGTGGAGAGAGAGAGAGAGAGGAGAGAGAGAGCGTAGAGAGAGAGAGTGGAGAGAGAAAGAGAGTGGAGACAGAGAGAGAGAGTAGAGAGAGAGAGTAGAGAGAGAGAGTGGAGAGACAGTGGAGAGAGAGAGGAGAGAGCGAGTGGAGAGAGAGTAGAAAGAGAGACTGACTGAGCGACTGAGATACTGACTGACTAAGAGACTGACTGACTGAGAGACTGACTGAGAGACTGAGAGAGAGACTGACTGACTGACAGAGAGAGAGAGACAGATTGAGAGAGAGACTGACTGACTGAGGTAGAGAGAGACTGACTGACTGAGGTAGAGAGAGACTGACTGACTGAGAGAGAGAGACTGACAGAGAGAGAGACTGACTGAGAGAGAGACTTAGAGAGAGACTGATTGACTGCGAGAGAGACTGACTGACTGACTGAGAGACTGACAGAGAGAGACTGACAGAGAGACTGACAGAGAGAGACTGACTGACTGAGAGAGACTGACTGAGAGAGACTGACTGACTGAGGTAGAGAGAGAGACTGACTGACAGAGAGAGACTGACTGACAGAGAGAGTCTGACAGAGAGAGACTGACAGAGAGAGACTGACAGAGAGAGACAGAGAGAAAGAGACTGACAGAGAGAGAGAAAGACAGATTGAGAGAGAGAGACTGACTGACTGACTGAGGTAGAGAAAGACTGACTGACAGAGAGAGACTGACAGAGAGACTGTCAGAGAGAGACTGATTGACTGCGAGACTGACAGAGAGAGAGACTGACAGAGAGAGAGAGACTGACTGAAAGAGAGACTGACTGACAGAGAGAGACTGACTGACAGAGAGAGACTGACTGAGAGAGAGACTGACTGACTGAGAGAGAGACTGACTGACTGAGACTGACTGACTGACAGAGACTGACTGACAGAGACTGACTGACAGAGAGAGACTGACTGAGAGAGAGAGAGACTGACAGAGAGAGAGAAAGAGACTGACAGAGAGACTGACTGATTGAGAGAGACTGACAGAGAGAGAGAGAGACTGACTGAGAGAGAGACTGACTGACAGAGACTGACTGACAGAGAGACTGACTGGCAGAGAGAGAGACTGACTGACTGAGAGAGAGACTGACAGAGAGAGTGTCTGAGAGAGACTGACAGAAAGAGAGAGAATGATTGACTGACTAACTGAGAGAGACTGACTGACTGAGAGAGAAACTGACTGAGAGAGACTGACTGAGAGAGACTGAATGACAGAGAGAGAGACACTGACTGACTGACAGAGAGAGAGACTGACAGAGAGAGAGAGAGACTGACAGAGAGAGAGACTGACTGACAGAGAGAGAGACTGACTGACTGACAGAGAGAGAGAGAGACTGATGGAATTGGGGTCAAAGTGTGTATGAAGCAATGCAATGCCTCAAGATTGCTATTGTCTGGCGCGGAGAATGGGAGGGGGGCCCCCTCCATGTAGTTTGCAGGGGGGCCCCCTCAAGTTTCGTTACGCCACTGACTCCAGATGCATCCGGGGGGATTCCTGGGGTGGTCCTTGGACCTCTGTGTTCCAGCGCCGTCCGTTAATTCTCTAACTGTTGGCCACTTCTTTATCGTACAGTTCATGCGCCTCTTGACGGTCCTTTTTCGGCTATGATGTAATTGGTAATATTGGGCGGGCACAGGAGAAAAGGGATTTCCTTATTTTTGTCGGGTAATGACAACGTAATGAGAGAAAACACCCTTCATATTCCACGAGGCCACAATATGTGCCCGTATGACCCATGATCCAAAAGGGGCCGCTCAATTATCTGAGACATTTTCTCTAACACAAAAGTTCTCCCGGACTTAAAAAATTGGCAAAAATGCCTATAGTTGTTCTGTAGCCCTTATTACACGTGGACACTGGTTTGCAAGAGTGGATCCGAATTTCGTATATTCATTGTAGGTTACTCTGTGAGGTCACAATTGTAGGATTATTTTTAGAAGACTTTTGAAGCGATTTATACAAGGGCAATCCATTTCCACCTTATAGTTTGTGGCTAGCTGGCTGGTTCAGAGTATCTGAAAGTAAAAATACCAGACCGCAGTTTGCAAGCAAGTGTAATAAACCTTTCTTTTTTCTTATTATGTTGTTCAGCCAGAGCCACCCTGCATGAACAGCAGAAGGATTACTCCATCGTTCATGGTCACTGAGTCTTAGTGCCTTGGAACAGAATTCACAATGTTTTTCAATGCAGGAGACAGGTCTGTGATATGAATTACTGAAGACGAAGGGCTGAGCCCATCAAATTCATTTTATTTTTCTGATGAATTACGTTTCTAGGAGCAGTAGCTTTCTGCAATGGAGAAGAAAAAAAAACAACACCTGCCATTTTTAGATTGTCAATAAGCTGCTTGAATCCACGGTGCTCCATTTGGACTTTAAAGTACAGAATAAAAAATAGAAATACAGAGCAACTTTTTACACTCATGGAAATATAGGTTCAGGGACATTTTGTACTTAAAGCAGTACCTATTAATTACTGCAAAAGTCCACCTTTTTATCAGTACACTGACATTTCTCTCTGCTGTATGTTCATTCTTTAGAAAATCCTATAAAACTTTTATAGATGATTTATTTTTTGGTGTTGCACACGAACGCACACACACACACACACACACACACGCGCACACACACACACATTTTTCGTTTTGCCTTGAATGAGCAAAAAACACAAATTTGTTAGTTAATGCTTCATAGTGCAAACCGTAACTCACAACGCCCCCTTCTTATTACATCATACATGGCATCGTTGATGGCATCACAACTGACATCTATAATTACATCATTGTTGATAATATTAACCCCTGCTATGCACAGGCTGCAGCAGTTTTTGCTTGTTTTTTTGCATTTTTCTCATTTATTTTATGAAATCTGTTTATTTGCTTTCTATTTACACGTTTTGTTTTTATTGTCATAGCATAGTTCTTCAATTGTTTTTCTTCAAATAATGGGTAAACTTCTTTCCTAGTTGCACATTTTTAGCATTGTAAGTTTTCTAGACACCCTTGTAGTACTTCATTAGGTGTCTGTTAATTAACGTTGAGATGACTCTTTGTTTTTTCTCTCCTGAGTAGATGATATTTTTTGCATTTCCTACAATATGTAGCACATTTGTGGCAAACACATTTAGTAATGCCCTCCTACTTACTGGTAATCTTCGTTATTCCTGGTCCCGTTGTCCTCGTCCCATTCATCCACAAGTGAGATAATCCTATCTCACCAACAGAAAAAAAAGAACGAAGGAATGCTGGCCCTGCCCCACCCCCTCCCACCAGGAGTACATAAGCGTACTTACCCAGCATTCCCTCTGAACTACCAAGCCACAGATGAAGGGCGGCATGTCTGGGAGGGAGGGTGGGTAGTAATGAATGGGACGAGGACAACATGACCAGGAGTAATGAAGATTACGGTAAGTAATAGGGCATTACCCCCAGGTCCCTCCTCGTCCCATTCATCAACAAGTGAGAATACCCAAGCAACAAACTGGCATTCATCAAGAACAAACCACAAGGACACAAGGCAGACAGCAACACCCAGTGATTTATTGGCATAAAAAAGCAAAAAGTCAGGAGCACACAGCCTGCAGCACCCCGACCCAAAATTCTGGATCCGATAATACCGCACAAAAGTAATAGAGGACGCTGATGTAGCAGCCCTACAGGTCTCACACAGGTCAACCCCCCAAACCGCAGCCCAGGAGGCCTCCATGCCCCGAGTAGAACGCCCCTGCACACCCGCCGAAGGAGGGGAACCAGAAAGGGAGTAGGCCAACACAATGACCTGCTTCAGCCAACGACCAATGGAAGAAGAAGAGGCCTTTCCCCCCATGAGAGGAAACCCCAAAAGACACAAACAGGAAGTCAGACTTCCGAAAAGGATGAGCTCGATCCAGATAGATACACAAAGCCCGGCAAACATCCAGCAACAACCAAGGAAGATCATTGCCAGATACCGGATAGGCGCACAAAGCAGGCAACACTAAATCCTGGGAACGATGGAACTGAGAAGGTGCTTTTGGTACAAAAGAAGAATCCAACCGGAGGATGACCCCATCCTCAGAAAAAGACAAGAAGGGCTCCTGAGCCATCAGAGCCCCAACTCCCCAAGGTGCCTGGCCGGAGTAATGGCCATCAAAAAAACCACCTTGAATGTCACAAACTTAATGTCCACCTCAGCCAAAGGCTCAAAGCGGGATGTCATTAAAGCCCACGACACCAGCGAAAGGTCCACAAAAGGAAACAACAGCCGCACCACAGGCCGGGCCAAAGAAAAACTCCTCAGCAACCGAGAGACCAAGTCATCCACATCTGCCAAATTCCCCCAAGGGGAAGGAAACGCCTTAATCGCGGCCCACTGGGATCTCAAAGTGGAAACAGACAAATTCTTCACAAACCCCTCCCAGAGAAAATGCAGCACCCGTGGCAGGGTACAATCCAGGGGTGACAACTCCAGAGAACGACACCACTGCTGGAAATTCCCCCAATGGCGCCCATAGGATCTGAGGGTCGAAGGCTTCCGAGTCTGGTAGAGAGCCAAGGCTAAATGCTCGGGGAAACCCCAACGCCGCCACCCCTGCTTCTCAACCTCCACACCAACAGCCATAGCTGCAGGAGAGGCAACATCGGAAACGACTGCAGGAGACACAGAGAGCAGGGGATCAACAAAGGCCGCTGAACTGCCAACAGCCACAGAGTGGGGAACCAAGACCGATGAGGCCAAAAGGGTAACACTACCACCACCTCCCGAGACCATGCGAGCCAGAAACCGGGGGATCAGCGCAAGGGGTGGGAAGGCATACAACAGGCGCAAAGGCAAAGGAATGGTCAGAGCATCCACCCACCATGCCCCCTCCGGACAGACACAGGAACAGAACCGAGGCAGCTGAGCATTGTACTGGGAAGCAAATAGGTCAAGAAAGGGAAGACCAAACCTCCTGCACACAAGCCAAAAGACCTCCGAAGTCAGAGACACCTCCTGGTTGGTGGGGAAATAACAACTGAGGGCATCCGCCACCCCATTGTCCACCCCCGGGAAGTGAACAGCAGCCAGAGACAACAGGTGCCCCTCTGCCCAACAAAACAAGGGAATCACCACCTCATTCAAAGACTTGGGCCTGATCCCCCACTGATGATTCAGGTAGACCACTGTCACCATGCTGTTGGAATGCACCACCACATTGTGCCACAACAACCGACTGCGGAACCCCATGACAGCCCTGGGGACAGCAGTCAACTCCTGTCAATTCGAGGAACGATGCCCCTCCGTAAGAGACCAATTACCCTGGAGTGAGCAGGACTCCAACGTTGCCCCTAACCAAAAGCACTGGCATCCATTGTTAGGACTGCTGAAGGAGAGGGCTGCAACGGCAGGCACCTGGAAAGATTTGCCGACAACGTCCGCCAGCGCAGGGCAGGGAGGATGGAAGGAGACACTGGAACCAGAAGGACCAGATTCTATGACAAAGGATTCCAACAGGCCGACAGATGCACCCAGAGAGGCCTGACATCAAACAGTGCTGAACACTGCCTCCGCCATGAGACCCAGAAGCCACAACCAGAGCCGGACCATGAAGGCGACCCCCCTCCAGAACCGCAGAGCAAGGGAACTCAAGGTCACCGCCCAGGAGACAGGCAGGAACACCCTGTTCAGATCGGTGCGAAAGCGAGCCCCAATAAAAGTCAAGTCCTGAGAGGGCTCCAGCTGACACTTGGGAAGGTTGAGCAGAAACCCATGAGCCCGCAACACAGAACACACCAACTCCTGATCCATCAACAACTGAGCCCGAGATGGAGCATGGATCAGCCAGTCGTCGAGGGACGGGTAGATGAGGACACCCTGAAGATGGAATGAGGCCACCAACAGTGCCACCACCTTGGTGAACACCCTGAGGGCCAACCGCAGACCAAAAGGTAGGACCCAAAACTGAAAATGACAGCCCGAAGGCAAAACCTCAGAAACCTGCGAGAGCTGGGGTGAACCGGGACATGATAATAAGCGTCCTGCAGATCTAGGGTGCGCAAGAAATGGCCCGGAAGAACCAACGTAATCACCCTCTGAAGAGTCTCCATCTTGAAGGGCAGATGAACCACAAACTGGTTCAGTGCCTTCAAGTCCATCACCAGAGGGAACCCCCCCTGTCACCTTGAGAACAAGAAATATCAGAGAGTAAAACTCCCTCCCTATCTCCAGAGGAGGAACCTCCTAAATTGCCCCCTTCACCACGAGGGAATCTATTCCCAGAGACAACTCGGCCCTCTTGGTCTGACAGGATGGCCAAGGAGTTGGACGAACCCCCAAATCTGGAGGAATCTCTGAGAACTTGATGCAGTACCCCAGGCACACAATGTCCAGCACCCACATATCTGAACACAACTGCAACCAGGCCAGAAGAAAGAGCAGAAGCCTGCCTCCGACCAACAATTATGGTTCAGCTGCCATATAGTCAGGAACGAGGCTTAGGTGGGGGAGACTTTGCTTTCCTACCCTGACCCCTACCAGAAGAAAACCTCCCATGACCTCTAGAAAACTACCTCTGAGAGGGCTGATGAAAGGGGGATTTAGGTTTAGAAGAACCAGCAGCAGTGGAGGACTGCTTAAAAGAAGAAGGGTGCTTTTTCTCCTTAAACAGCTTGTGCAGTGTGCCCTCCAACTCCTTTCCAAACATCAGAATCCCCTGGAAAGGCAAGCGCAGGGCAGAAGCCTTCTGAGTGGAATCAGTCTTCCAATCCTTTAAAAACAGATTGCGGCGAGCAGCCACACCAGCCCCCCCGGAAAGAGCAGGAGCCAGTACCACATCAAAGGACACATCAGAAAGAAACTCCACCTGCAGCTCGGTATTTTCCAAAAGCCCACAACTGTCAGACGTATCATCCAGGGACTGATACAGAGCCTTGATATCAGAAATAAGGGATTGTGCAACCTAAGTACCATAAATACCAGCTCGCAGGGCCAAATGGGAACCTGAGTAAACCTTCCTAAGGGAAGCATCCACTTTCTTATCCACAGGATCCCTAATAACTACATCCTCAGCCAACGAAGTCTGACCCACCAGACTAGCAACAAACAAATCAATGGGGATGGAGTCTGGCAAGTCCTTAGACATGTACTGTAGAGGATACAGCTTGGCCATGATACGGGGAAGCACAATCCGATCAGGATTCTTCCACTCCCGCTTCAACACCTCATGTATGTAGGGATGGACAGGCACATCCACCATTTCCAAACTCTGAAATTGATGCAGCAACGAACCACCCAATGTGCTGGGTGCCTCCACGCCAGGAAAACCATTGTTAGACTTGACATGTTTATGCAAATCCGGTAACATGTCCTTATCAATGTACTTCCCCTTGTGCTCCTCTCCCCCATCCAATCCTTCTCAGAATCCAAAGAATGGGAGGGCTGGACCAGGTAAGAGCCCTTGGGTCGGGCCCCCCCCCCCATCTCCTGCAAGGTTTATTTAATCAGTATTTTAATACTCACATCATTCCCCTCCCTGCGTCACTTTGACCACGCCGGAGAAGGAGAATCAGAAGAAGAAGAAGACTTAGAGGAGGAGCGCTCCACATGTTTACGCTTCCTGGAATGTTTGCCCATCCCTGCAAACACAAATCATCAACAGAAGCACAGTCCAGGAAGAGAACCCAGATCAAGGACACACCAGGAACTAAGCCACTGTCCAACCGAAATAGATGCCCCCGAATCAAGGCATTCAAAAACCGCTATGCAGTACTCACCCTCTGTGGCTGCAGATAACGGAATATCCAAAACTCCCATGCAGCCGACCGGCACCGTAACGCCTGACTTCCTGGACTGCGAAGATGCCAGAAGTCAGGCAACGTGACCCGAAAGTGCCCCGCACTCTGAGAGCACACCAGCTGAAACAGGAAATGCCACACCTCCCGACGTGCCCACCAACACAGGAGGCGTGGCCCAGAAAAAGGAACCTCCAACAGTTAACCACTGACCAAGAGGAACCACGAACATCTCCCTACAAGTCCGGCAGGGAGATAGACACGACCGCCATCAACATCCCCACCGCCCGGCAGCGGAGACGTGAGTCCTGCAGAAGCCCACCCGCTCCTGACTCATCCCATTCTGTTGGAAGACAGAAAAAAGAACAGCGGGAATGCTGGGTAAGTACACTTATGTACTCCCGGTCGGAGGGGTGGGGTAGGGCCACCATTCCTTCGTTCTTTTTTTCTGTTGGTGAGATAGAATTATCTCACTTGTTGATGAATGGTACAACGACAGGAGGCACCTGGGAGTAATGGATCTGACTCCTCATCATTTGCCTGAAGAATATCAGGCAGAACACATTCTTCTTCCTGCTCTTGATTCTGGTGCTTCATCTTCAGGATGTAAAGGAAGTAGGTGTTTGATCATTCCTGTGGTTCCAAAGAAGTATAGGCCAGAGTGTACTCCCTGCAGCACATGGTCACATAATGTCATTGTCCCCTTAGGTGCATTTACTTTCTTTTCTCCCCTTGGGTGATTTAATAATTTCCAGCTGAGAAATTCTCTGGCTGGGTTTTATAGGGCTTTAGAAATTGAAGGAATTTCAAAAACATCCTCTCCTCCTTCCTCAGCCAATAGTGGAGTTTGTGTGCTGGCCAGGCCCTGTGATCAACCCTTCCCATAAAGCCAGCTTCCACTGCAAATGACCAGAAAAGGGCCTTGTTAAAGTTAACACAAAAACAGAGCATTTAAACTTGGACAGAAAAGTCGAAATTATTTTCTGAGGTGTGCTTTGTGGGCAACCAACACATGGCCTCGAGCTGCTGTACTATATTCTCCAATTGATAAAATGCCACTGCCTAATAATAGTAATAGGGTGGGACCTCCTTCAAATAAATCAATATAATGACATCAAGCAATCAGATAACCTTTTAAGGTTAGTCACAGGTCAACATCTAAAAACGCAGAGAATTTGGTTATTATTGTCTGTGAGGAAACCCTTAGGCACAAACTTAAAATAAAATTATCTATTCATAAGAAATACAGGGGCAGATTTACAAGAAAGTGACACATTTGTAGAGATGCGTCACTTTCCCTGCGCAACCCTGAGAAACCTGTGCGCCACCATGGATGCACCGTATTTACAATACAGCGCACCATGGCGCAAGGATTGACAGATGCAGAACTTCTGACGCATCTGTTGCCGCAAAAGTCACACATTGCTGGAGTTGTGTTGCAAGCACAACACAACTCCAGCAATGCATGGGGAGTCCTATCCTCATTGTGCTGTGTCACTCCTTACGCCTGCTCCAAGCAGGCGTAAGGTTTTGTCGCAGTGGCATCCTAGAAGTGGCTCAGTGAAATCTTTTAGATTTCACTGAGTCACTTCTCCGAGGCTTTTTTGCGTGGGAATGCCCACCCTGCATACATTATACCTGACGCAGGCATAATGTGGCGCAGGACTTTACAACGTGACGCATCTTCCTAGATGTGTCACGTTGTAAATGGGCCACATTTTTATACCGCAGCTGCGTCACAAAAAGTGATGCAATGGTGGCGCAAAAATGACACAAGGGGCTTGTAAATCTGCCCCACACATTTTACAGTACCAGGTTCTCCTGTGCTGCCTGGAAAAAGAAGTAAAATCCCTGTAGGAATGACACAGCACTCTGTCATTGATTCTATCCCTTTGTAGGAGCACCACAGGACCTATAAACATGAAACAAATGAAAGCAGCCACATGATTGGCCACTCAGGGAACACCACTCAAAAGAATAAGCCTGCAGCCTTTAGAAACAGCCTTAAACGATTTTCCTCACCACCATTACCAGATTGGTGTTTTAGAGAGACCGTGTGATGTAAATAAAATCACAGTTCATCATGGTCTCCGACAAAGCTGGGCTCAAAGAGACACCAAGCATACCATTGACTGTGTCTATCACGAGTCCTGCATTAGAATATGAAAATATTATTATCATTCAATCAACTGTTGAAGCCCAACAACAACCGAGCACTGAGAAAGAATCTGTACCTTGGCAGATTTTTCAACTTCTAAAAGGCCAAAAAGGTGCACAGGCGGTTACATGCACTTTGTGCAACGAGGTGCTCCATAGATGAAAAGCTGGACAATAAATGTTCCATGGAAACCAAGTGGTATGAGGAAGCACCTGAGGACTGTGCATCCCAACAGCATAGTTTGTGCTGAGATGCAGAAGAGTCGAGCGGCTGAAGGATAGCATATTGCTCCAGAGGAAGCGAGTATCAACAACGAGAGGAAAACAATGAGAAGTTGCAGCATTTTGCAGCATACTGCTTGGACTGCCTCTAAGTTGTGCCCACATAGGAAAATAATAAAACAATCTTTTTCAAGGCCATAGAATATCATCTTCACACTGAAGGAGGTGAACTAAAATCAAAATAAATATAAAAATGGAAAATGGAAAATACAAAGTTAAAAAACAGTAGCTTAAAATTAAAGAAAATAAAACAAATGCAAAAAAATAAACCAGGAAATTATAGAAAACAACACATAAGAAACCCCAATGTAAATCTGTGAATTTTACCTCCTCTACACACAACCAGAGTTTATGTGCAGAAAGGGTGAGGTTGGCAGATTTCACATAGTTGGGCACAACATCTGGTCAGACATTTTGCCCAGTTGTATTCTACTTTTGACCATGTACCATCTGCAGAGAGTCTGCCCATCCGAAGGAGGAGTTACACATTCTGAATGTAAAATATCATTTAAAAAACCACCGAAATTCCCTGAAAAACGAACAAAGATTCAAATGATACTCTGGTGAGGTAAGGCAGTTTTACCTTAACTTACCATAAAAAGAATACAAACACACTGGAAAAAAACAAAGATAAAGTGGCATTATAGTTCAGTATGGCAATAAGACCTCACCTTATGCACACAAAAAAAAGAAATTAACTGAAAAAACAAAGATTAAAGTGATGATATAGTGAGATTTGGTAATTAAGTCTTACTTTACCACAATAAGAACAGAAATTCACTCAAAACTCAAAGGTTAAAGTGACATTATAGTTAGGTATGGTAATAAGACATTAAATTATGTAAAACAAATAAAAAGAAACCACTGAAAAACAAAGGTTAAAAATGATGTAATAGTTAGGCATGGTAATAAGATCTTAACTATACATTGTGCCTCATCATGCACTGCTTAGGGCTCAAATACCACATCACTTATGACATGATAAATGACACCTGTTAGAAATGGGATTTCTGGTTGGCTGGGGCAAGCACCTAAGCCAGGCAGAAACCACCACTCTAGTCAGGGCAAGGTGTTACATGCTGAAGATAACCCGTGCTCACCCCCTTGGTAGCTTGCCACGAGCAGTCAGGCTTATCCCAGAGGCAGTGTGTAAAGCATTTGCGCAACACACTCACACAGCAGCGACACACTAGGCACACCACAAAAGAAAGTCCACACAAGGTTATGTAAAAATAGCCTTTGTATTACTCATAACACACACTAGATCATAATCACAAATATACATTGTGCCAACTGGCACTTGGTACTACTTTATAGGGATTACATCATCATCAAATAGCTTTATTCGACGTTTTCAGTCATAAAAGCACACAGTTATACACAAAACATTAGAAACAATAAAACACCATTAGATAATGCATAAAATACCATAAAAACGTTAATTACAATTTTAGTTCTTGACATTTCGTCAATATATGTCGAAAAGAACCTCACGCTAAACATACTATAAGTTTCGAGACCCAAAACATTTCCCTGACTTTAAAAACTACCATTATTAAAATATTTACCAAAATACAAGCTTTAGTAACAACCGGCTTTAAATTCATAGTAATCTTGTTTACCCCCACAGTAAAACTATACGATACACCCGTCCTGCCTATCAATTCAGTATCTTTTACTAAGCCTTCTAAAATCACACATCAAATTTTCGTTGCGAACAAGCCCTGATTATCCAAGCCCACCCCAGGAATTTAGCCATTGCTATGGTTATTGCTTCCTTTGTATCACTTTATAGGGATTACATACATGACAGGGCCAATCGGGCCACTGTCAGAACCATCAAAATGCAAGTAGTGAATATAAAACAACCAGTAACTACTGGTACGATACTGTACTCAGCATAGACACATTATGCATAAACAATGGGCATAAACACATTTAGAAGTGTACCATAGTTACACTCCCCCGGTGCATACATCACCTTAGGGCCTTGCGCCCTACCTCAGGTGCTCACAGGCCAACTGGCTTTCCTGGGGGGGGGCCCATCTGGGACTCCCCCGCAATGCCCTATGTCCACAAAAGTCAGGGCACTAAATGGGGTGTGGGTACAACTCACCCTTGTTTCTGTGTTAGAAGAAATGCCCCTGTCGTTGCAGCTGCCCGCAACCTTGCGGTGCAGCTGTGAAAACCGGCACCAACAGTGCCTCTCAAGCCCCACCCACCGGGGCTACTATTGTGGGCCAAAAAGGAATGCCCCCATCGTTGTAGCTGCCTGCACCCTGGCGGTGCAGCTGGGAGAATCAGCACCAGCACCAACAGTGCCTGGGGAGCCCCGTTCACCGGGCTCCTCCTGGTGCAATCAATCGGCACCAACCGTGTGCCCTCTCCAGCCCCGCTCACCGGGGCTTCTCCTGTGCGGCCGAAAAGGAAATCAGGAGGGAGCCACAGCTCCGATCCTCTTGCTCCTCACACGCAGCTGCCCACGATCTGGCAGTGCAGCTGCTAACACTGGCCTCCCGTTGTACCGGCTCTCCCGGCAGGCCACGGCGGTAGCGGGACACGGAGTGAAGTCTCCGTCGGCGTCGTCCTCTCCGCCTCGCCTTCTCCCGCAGCAGTCTCTGGCAAAATGCGGGGCTCCCATCGGCACGGGGGCCCTGCCCAACTCCAGGCAGCAGGTTTGCCTGACTTCCTCCTCTGGCGCGGTCCTTCATGCTCGGTCATGCCCCAGGTCAGGCGCTCCTCGCCTGGCTTCCGGTTCACGTTGGCGGCTCCTTCTCGCCGCGGTGCAACACGAGTCACCTGCTTGGATTCTGCAGGTGGAAAAAGGGACAAGTGCCCACAATGCGCTTTTGATGCACGGGCACAGCGCGGAGGGGCACAGCAAGGCCAGAATGCTCCTCACGCTCTCGGTAGCTCCAGCTCCGTCCCGCTGGTCGGCCACCCAAAGATCGGACAATGGTCCTCTCAGGGCAAAGGGGAATAAATCCAAAAATGCCCACCACGCGCTCCTGGCACGTAGGGACCCCCAGGAAGCAGCAGCTGGGTCCCACGGTAGTTCCTCCTTGCCCAGCAGTCCTTCCAGTCCCAAACAGGTACAAAGTAGCACACCTTGCATGGGGTTACAGCCCCAATATTTATACCAGGATTGTCTTTGTTCTTCCTCATGCACAGGGCTCTGGACCTAGTCTAAACCAGTTCTGGGGGGTCCTCAACCATTTCTATACAGTGCTCAACAGTCCCCTTTGACATGGCAGGTCCTGGCCCCAGACACACCACAGGGGGGTGGACCCAGCATTGTACAAGGCAGGCACAGACCTATTCAGGGTCAGGGTCAGGGGCTACTCCTCCCACTACTCCAAATGCAGGTCTGCCTATTCAGCCTAGTGCTGACTCACTCAGCCCCTCTGGAGCCATGGCACCTCCCCAGTCCCTGTCACTCCAGAGCCAGACATGCAATACACATCAGGCAGGCACAAAGACACATAGCACACAGAAATGCCAACTTCTAAAAGTGGCATTTCTAAAATAGTGATAATAAATCTGCGAACACCATTATCCAGCATTTATTATTACTAGTCCAAACATACTAAACCTGACCACGCTGCTCCTCTCATATCAGGAATTACCACTGCTACACTTATCAGGGAATCCCCAATGCATTCCTATGAGAGGGCAGCCTCACAGCAGTGAGAAACCAAAATGGCTGTTTGTCACTACCAGTACATGTCACAGAATTAAGGTACTTGTCCTACCTTTTACCTACAATGCACCCTGCCCATAGGGTTAGCTAGGGCCTACCTTAGGGATGACTGACATGTAGTAAAAGGGGAGTCACAGACATGGCACCGATTTTGTGTGCCACGTCACAGCGACAGTAAACTGTGCACGCAGGACCTTCAATGGCAAAGGCCTGAGACAGGTTTGAAAGGCTACTTTGGTGGGTGGCGCAAGCAGCGCTGCAAGCCCACCAGTAGCATTTAAATTACTGGCCCTGGGTATCTGAGATACCACTTTACAAGGGACTGCTAAGTAAATTAAATACGTCAAACAGGTGTAGACCAATCTTACCATGTTTACCACAGAGAGCACATGCACTTTACACTGGACAGCAGTGATAAAGTGCCCAGAGTCCTAAAACCACCAACACCTAGTCAGAAAAAATACTAGGAGGAAGGCAAAAAGTTCAGGGATGACCCTGCAAAAAGGGCCAAGTCCAACAACACCATTGATGACATCACTGATGTCAACTCAAATGACATCATTGACAACATCACTGAAGACATCATCAAAGCTACTGCAAGTCAAATTACTCTATAAATTCATAGAGCATTTTAAAAGCAAAGTCGATAGTAAAGTGCCCACAATCATACACAGCTTAGAATCCTTTTATGTATATGTGTGCCTGTCTAGAATGCAAATAACATAGCCCTGAAGACAGTTCTGATTCAGTATTGCAAAGTTATATGGTGCACACTTTACCTACCAGTAAAGGTTTGAGTTCAGCCACTACTCCATATAAACAAGGTAGAGACTAAGAGCAACTAGTGTGGGGGTGTAGAAACACTTTTTAAGTAGATTGTGACTTAAATCCAAGGCATGTTACCAAAATGAAGTGAGAAATCCTAAAGTTTGTATTTACAATAGATTAATCACCTGTTGATGTCTGGGCACTCACCCATGTTAAATGATTGTCATAGAGTGCTACAGGCAATTTTTTAAATAAACCAGTGATTCATAAGTTGCTGATAATTATTTCCAGAAGTTTCCTGACTATTTTGATTTATTATACATTGTTCAAAAATGTATAACGTAGAGGTGAACAGCCAAGAAGAGTCCAACCGTACTCAAAGTAGCTATCTTCCCAGTGACCTTTATAGTATTAAGGAAAACAATAAGTTTTCTTAAAATAACCCTCACCCACCAAAATGTTCCTTGGTGGCATGCTTCATCATCGGGTTCTTTTGGCCCAGCTGTGGGATGAGGTGTGCTACGACAGAGGGAGGCGTGGGAGCACTTTGTAGGGTGTGGACTATAAAGTGAATGGTGTTATAAGAATGGGAGGGTCAGACTAGTGGGTTAAAAAATACCTGGCTACATGGGAACTAAGATTTCTTTTCATCCTGTAGCTGGTATTATTAAAAAGGGGGAAGAGGAGAAACACACGTTAATGAGTGTGTGTCTCACGGTCTACATGTTTCAAGCCTATCCCCTAAGGCTTTTCATCAGGACCAAGCTAAATGATCCCACATACCACTCCTAGAAAAAAATACCCTATTGGTCTTCTTAATAAATATTAAGGAGAGAAATTTTCATGCAAATACAAAATACCTAATTGGATTTTCGGCCCCACAGAGCCACGGGCAGGCAGAGTATGCAGGGCGAGGGTGCAGCTTTGAGACTGTGTGACTACAAGCGCCCCTCCCTCCCGTGTTGAGCTCATGGGGCCTGATTTTGGCATAAAGCATATCTTTTGCAGAAAATATACCAATTAGGTATTGTATTTGCATGAAAAGGTCTCTTCTTTATAGTCCCCTGTAAACCTGACCTCTCGCGCCCCATTTTGTTTGACTCATAATGTAGAGGTGAGACACTTGGAGACGGTTTAACTCACAGTATAATTGTGAAATTGCCAAACAATACACAGACTCATGAACATACTTCAGCTCTTTGGTGGCTATTCCGGCTACCAGATAAACTGGGACAAGTCATTGGTGTTCCCTCTGGAGGGGAAACTTCCTCCACTCACGACCGATTGCGCGGCCCTGGCATTAAGGGAAGAATTTAAATATCTAGGTATACACATTGCTAAATCCGAAAGTGAATTTATGGACCTCAATCTACACTCACAACTGGTGAGACTGAGGGGCGATGTGGCACAATGGAGACAGCTTCTGGTCTCACTCATGGGTCGCGCAGTCCTGTTTAAAATGATGGTTCTCCCCCACCTTCTATATGTGTTACTAAACACTCCATACCGGATCCCGAGTGACTTCTTTAGAGCGATTTAGAGGGAACTGCAAAGTCTCCTGTGGGAGGGAGGTAACCCATGCATAGCACTGTGCAAGTTGCAGAGAGGAGTATATGAGGTTGGACTGGCGGTGTCAGACATTAAAAATTATTATCTGGCATCCCAACTTATTACGGTCAATGACTGGGTTTTCGCGCCTCTTTCTGAGCCCGCAGACCGGGTTGACTGGCATGCTTTGGGAAGTGGGGGGATACCTGACCACAATATACAGTAAAAAAACTTGGGAAATCCCTTCCAACACACACACAGAAAGTAGTGAGAGTCTGTGAGAGCCTGGCACCAGACCACAAAAATACTGGGGTGGGAGGCGAAATTAACTGAGCAAACCCCACTATGGGTAGGAGATCTGTTAAAAGAAGTGGGACACCTCCAGGGTTTTCGGAAATGGAAACTTATTGGTATAGATGGCTTAGGTGATGTCTGGCGACAAGGAGCTATAATTAGCTTTGAAAAATTGCAAATAGAATTTCAGCTGGGTGATTTGGAACGTTTCCAATGCTTACAGTTAAGACATGCCCTGCGGTGCCATATATCGGAGAGGGAAACACTGCCTGAATATTCCCCACTGGAAGACAGATTATTATTAGATCCAATGATAGATAAAGCTGTCTCCCTTACCTATTACAAAATTATGAATAACTCCCCGGACCCGCTGGTCACCCTGAGAAGGGCATGGGAAGCTGACCTTGGGGACCTAGATGACGAAGATTGGGGGGATGCCATTCAAAGCCCCAGAGTGATTGCCATATGAGAGAGGTTTAGGCTGGTCCAGCTCCGGATCTTGCATAGATCATATGCCCCAAGATCGCTTCAGTATCACTTGGGACGCTGTGACACTGACCATTGTGGCAGGGGCTGCAGGGAGGTAGGATCCTTCTTCCATATCATTTGGGCATGCCCTAAAATACAACGCTATTGGAAAGGAATTTCCCGAATTATGGCAAGGGTGGTGCATCAGCAGGTCCCGGTAGAAGCAAAGTGGCATCTCCTGGGAGTGACGGGGGACACAGACTGGAATGCACATACCAAGACCTGGCTCATGCTGGCCTTGGGGGTGGCCAAGAGGAACATAGCTAGAATGTGAGGAAAACCGGACCCACCCAAAACTAGGGACTGGGAAAATGATCTTGACTGGTGCAAACAAGCAGAGGAGGCGGTCTACCAAATGAGAGGGTGCCCTAAGAAGTGGAAAAAGATCTGGTCCCCGTGGGAGAAATACCGAAGCAAAAATTAAACAGAACAAGGAGGGAGGATTGGGAGTATACATGATAATAGGAATGCAATGATATGGTACTGTATGATATATGATGTATGACCTTCTCCTGTTTTCTGCCGCCTGGAATCAATCTGTCTCTGTACTTTCATAATGGTGTATTTACAATGTTTAATAAAAAGAATTTAAAAAAACAAAGGTTACAGGGATGTTATAGTTAGGCTGACATTTCACTTGTACAAAACCAGAGAAATTCAGCCTTAAAAATTACCTGAGTTAACTATAACTTGCGCCCCTGCACTGCACTGCTTATTACCTCCCGTTACATCACTCATGACATTGTCAGTGACATCACTGACGACATCTCAAATGACATCACTGATGACATCACTGATGACATCAGCGATGACATCGTCCACATTATTTCTGATGCACCCACTCACACCCCTATAGAATCTTTCATACACCCACTGCCAATCCCACACAACCATTCACAAACCCATTGACGGAGCCATACCAGTATTTACACAGCCATTCAATGATTCATAGATCTACACACACATCCACTTCCTCACCCTACTGCCACTCATACACCTGCTCAGTCACCAATACAGCCATTGACATATCCACTCATATACCCATACAGGCACTCACACACTGAGTGAGTCACCCATAGAACTACTCACACACCTACACACTCACCCGTACAGTCAATCATACAGGTACGTACTAACCCAAACAGTTCCACCTACTTGCTCATACAAATAGTAAAACATACTCATTCACCTATAAAGTCACTGACAGAAGCATGTACTCATCCATATAGCCACTCTCACATTCACTCACTCATGCATACAGTCACTCATATACCCAGTCATTCACATATACTGCCTTTCACATACCCAAATACTCACCCATACTGACACAAGCACTCAATCACTGACACAGCCATACAGACACTCACTCACCCATACAGGATTCTCACACATGCACTCAGTACCCCATACACGCACTGACTCACCCACTCACTCATCCATACAGGCAGTCACTCACCTTCTCACCCACACACACATACACCCGACAAGCATAGAAAGTCAACCAATCGATCACCCATATAGCCATTCACTTAGCCACTAACACACTCATACACCCACTTAGACATCAACTGACAGACAGATACATTCACACAACCAGTCACTCATCCATACATTCACTAAGACACCTAATCACTCACTTATACAGTCAGTCATGCACCCACTCAGTTATCCAAACAGTCACTCATACACCCACTGATTCACAAATACACTTAGGCATAGATATGTAACACTCATAAACGTTTTTAAAAAACTCAGTCACTGGATGATGTCATCACTGATGTTATCAGTGCTGTCATTTGAGATGTCATCAGTGATGTCGTGAGTGATGTCACTGACCATGTCATGAGTGATATAATATGTGAGGTCATAAGCAGTGCATTGCGGGGGCGCAAGTTATGGTTAACTCAGGTAACTATAACGGCTGCATTTCTCTGGTTTTGTACGAGTGAAATGTCAGCCTAACTATAATGTCCCTGTACCCTTTGTTTTTTTTGTGAATTTGTAAGGTTTTTAAAATTCTATTTGCTAACTATAACATCCCTGTAACTTTTTTTTTTGTGTGAATATATATACATATCGCCAGTGGTTAGTTAGGACTCTGTTTCCATAGGAACAGCGTTTTTTGACTTGCCTATATCTCTGGCGCTGTTTGACGAATCTTCACGAAATTTTCCCAAAAAAAGTGTGCCGGAACTTCTAGTTTCAGGGTGATTCATCAAATGGGGGTTGAGAAAAAGGGAGGGTCAAAAAAAGTGTGTTTTTCATGTTAATTCCCATAGGTGTTTTTACACACGACTACAGCCTGAACCGCTGAAAGGAATTACACCAAATTTGGCAGAAAGGTAGGTCTTCGGTCAGAAAGCACACTTTTTGTTATTTGGTGTATATCTATTCAGGAATTGTGAAGATATTATAAGAAATCAAATTTTATATATATAGGGACCAGATCCTCCGAGTATCCGACAGTCCCTGTGCTGATATCTGATTGGCTCCAATACTTCAACCAGGAAATGTTGGCAGCCAACTTGGAACTCAGCTTCAGCCAAGCCCCCACAAATAACATAAAAATAAAGTAAAGGGGGCATTGTTGAAACACCCTGACCCCCTAGCCTTGATGCTGGGATCCTCCTGAGACCCCGCCAGGGCAAAAGCATTTTTTAAACAAATGTTTGTCTTGAAATTGTGACTCAGCAGGTAAAAAAAAACAATGTGGGTCTCTCGTGTTTGTTTCACTTTTAGACTCCCAATGGGCCAGGTCTAGGAGGCATCCATTTTATGAACAAATGGGGAGGGCATGCGGAACAGCCACCTCCCCGGGCTTTATTTATTAATTTGGAGGAAGTCCACGTTGCCCACCTTCCTCGGGCCTTTGGAGGCACTGGGGACCCTCACCTCCCCGGGGCTTATAAATGATAAAAGAGGGGCTCCATACAGAGCTACCTCATACTTTATAAGTACAGCAGGGATTGCCACCTCCCGGGGCACCGAAGTGCTGCAAAGAAGGGAGGGGTGCCCAATTCCCAGGCCATATTTGGTCATGGTGACCACCACCTACCTGGGGCATAGGCAAATTGAAAATGGGAGGAGGTCCGCCTGCCCCCTTCCTGGGCCATATATGGCCTGGAGGACCACCACCTCCACGGGCCCGATCTGTGGAAACTGAAGAAGGGGGGTTGCACAGTCCGCTCGGCCCCCCTCCTGAAGCCATTAATGGCCCTAGGGACCACCATCCCCCAGGGCCTTCGCCTGCTGTCTCCCGAGGTACCCACCCTCAGGAGATGGCTGTTTGCATTTTCCCTGGTGGGAACTGTGACAGCTCCCACCAAGTGAGATCAAACACTAACTCCACTCCCAGCAAGCGCGAGCTGTCAAACTGCTCCCGCTTGTTGGGAGCAGAGTTTTCATCTATTTCCCTGCCCGCTGTTATGAGGGCAGGGAAACAGATGAAATAATTGCTCGCACATGCAGGGAGCAGCTTTTTTGGGTGCTCCCTACAATTGGGAGCAATGCTGGCTCCCGCTGGAGGCAGAGAGCCGGCAGGGACCGTGGGGGCATTCAGGCTCGGCACTGCGGTCCCCAATCGAGTACTCTGGGTACCCTAAGTGGGCTCCAGAGCACCTAGGAAGACGGTTGGGGTCCCCAGGGCTGAAATCGGGACAGGGAGGGGGGCCACACAGCACACCTCCCCCATTACATTTTGACCGGGTCCTGGAGGATGGGGTCCCCGGAGCCAAAATCAGCCCAGTGATGGGGCCATGAATCCCCCTCCCCCATTGAATTTGGCGAGGCACCATGGGATGGGGAACCCGTGGCCAAAATTGCCCATCCCTTCAGTAAACTGCCTTAGCAAAGGCAAAGCAAGCATGTTTCCTCTCATGTCAATGGCTCTCCCTTGTAATTACCCTGAGTATGGAAATGGCTAAAATCATCTGCAAGCTCCGTATGTTTGGTCCCTCCCCGTTTTACTTAGTAGTATGGAAAAGGTCTTCCCTTCTTTTCCCTTGTTGATGGACAGCTTACTAAAAGGCCCCAAGCACATTTGCTGAGTTTTTTGACACATTCTTAATGCAGAGGAACACAAGGACATCTCCACCAAACAAAGAAGCACTTACTTCAAATAGGTAAGTGGAAGTACCCCTGTTTGCTGCAAATTTACCTCTTTATAGTCTCGTCATCTTCTCTTGAAAAGGATTCACGTTATCACATATTTGCGGATGAAGACCATGCGAGGAACGGTCACATTGCCGAAATTACATGCACACAAGGTCACCTTCTGTTTCTTTATGCAGCTGTAGTGTAGAATATGCACTAGACATTTACCCGAAGAGGTAGCACTTACTAATTAACCATATAAGAAAGTATTTCAGTTAGGTAGGGGTTTTCAGCAAAACTTGGGACTCTTCTTAGATTAAACGAGGTTCCATTCTGGCCCTGTTGCTCAAACAAATATAAACATAGCAGGTGCCCCAGTTGAAGCTCCACTTTAGTAAAGCACAAATGATCCTAATTTCTTGGGCTTGGCTAAGGCAAAACAAGTGTGTTTTCTCTCGTATTCCACGTTGAAAAACAATGTGAAATCCTTAACCCCTTTCATGCTCATGACGAGCTGGACTCGTCATGGCACACAGTGGGCGTGTACTCATGACGAGTCCAGCTCGTCATGACACCCAGCACCGGAAATCCCTCTGGAGCGGGCACCAGAGGGATTACCTTTTCTCCCCTAAAGCCTCGGCTCCCGAGGCCCCCCCCCTGGTTTCCCTGAAATGACGATCGGCGCGCACGTCGCGCTGATGTCATTTCAGTGAAACCGAAACTGAAACTAGCCAAGAGGCTCATTTCAGTTTCAGTTTCTACGTGCTCAGGGGGCTATCTCAGCCCCCTGAGCACCTAGAAACTCAGGAGAGGTATCGTTGGAAAGGGGAGAATCTCCCCTTTCCAATGGTACCCCTCCCTAGTGGATCCCTGCTTGGGGATCCACCCACTAGGCACCAGGGAGGGGGGAGCGGCCCCTTGGGCAAGGGCCTTTGCTCCCCCGATAAATTGTTTGGCATGATTAGTCTTTCTGCCCCCCCTGGGGGGTAGATGGGGGCAGTAGCCCCCAATCTGCCCCCCCGGGGGGGGCAGAAAGCCCACTAGATACCAGGGATTTTTTTTAAATTATAGTTAGGGGTGGGGGCTGCCCAATATGGGCATGCCAATGCCCCTACCCCGACGCAAAGGTACAGTCTTTCTGCCCCTCCTGGGGGGCAGTAGCTCCCAATCTGCCCCCCCTGGGGGCAGAAAGCCCACTAGACACCAGGGTTTTTTTTTCCCTCGATAAATTTAGGGGTGGGGGTTGCCCAAGATGGGCATGCCAATGCCCCCACCCCTCCCCCCACAAAATTCCAGTCTTTCTGCCCCCCCAGGGGGGTAGATGGGGGCAGTAGCCCCCAATCTGCCCCCCCGGGGGGGCAGAAAGCCCACTAGATACCAGGGATTTTTTTTTAAATTATAGTTAGGGGTGGGGGCTGCCCAATATGGGCATGCCAATGCCCCCACCCCGACGCAAAGGTACAGTCTTTCTGCCCCTCCTGGGGGGCAGTAGCCCCCAATCTGCCCCCCCCGGGGGGCAGAAAGCCCACTAGACACCAGGGTTTTTTTTCCCCTCGATAAATTTAGGGGTGGGGGTTGCCCAAGATGGGCATGCCAATGCCCCCACCCCTCCCCCCACGAAATTCCAGTCTTTCTGCCCCCCCGGGGGTTCAGAAACACCCTAGATGCCAGGGATTATTTTTTTTATAGGCCCGGGGTGGGGGCTGCCCAGAATGGGCATGCAAATGCCCCCACCCTACCCCCAAAGAAAAAAAAAGACTTTCTGCCCCCCCAGGAGGCAGATGGGGCAATAGCCCCTGATCTGCCCCCCCTGGGGAGGGGGCAGAAAGCCCACTAAGCAACAGGGATTTTTTTTTTATATAGGTAGGGGTGGGGGCTGCCCAGAATGGGCATGTCAATGCCCCCACCCCCAAAAAAATGCTACAGTCTTTCTGCCCCCCCCGGGAGGCAGATGGGGCAATAGCACCTTATCTGCACCCCCCGGGGGAGCAGAAAGCCCACTAGCCACCCAGGATTTTTTTTTTACAAAGTTCGGGGTGGGGGCTGCCATGAATGGACATGCCAATGCCCCCACCCACCCCAAAAAAGATGCCACTGTCTTTCTGCCCTTCCCAGGAGGCAGATGGGGGCAGTAGCCCCTGATCTGCCCCCTGGGCAGAAAGCCCAATATGTGCCAGCGATTATGCTGGCTTTTTTATACGCAGGGGTGGGGGCTGACCAGAATTGGCATCCCAATGCCCCCGACCCCCCAAAAGAATAGCCACAGTATTTCTGCCCCCCTCGGGCGCATATCGGGCAATAGCCCCTGATTTCCCCCCTCCCCAGGGCGGCAGAAAGCCCACTAGGCACTGACTTTTTTTCAGAATGTGCCTACCTGTTGAATTTGGTTCCTAGCTCTGCCAGCACCTAGGGAAACCTATAAATTTTTTAAAGCTAGACACCCAGGGGAATCCAGGATGGGCTGACTTGACTGGCTCTCACCAGGTTCTGTTACCCAGAATCCCTTGCAAACCTAAAAATTTGTCCAAAAAAACACATTTTCCTCACATTTCTGTGGTGGAAAGTTCTGGAATCTGTGTGGATCCACAAAATTCCACCCACACCGCGTTCCCCAAAGTCTTCCGAGAAAAATGGTACCTCGCTTGTGTGGGTAGGACTAGTGGCCGCGACAGGAAACGTCCCAAAACGCAACATGGACACACCACATTTTCACAGTGAAAACGGACCCTTTTTTTGCAAAGTGCCTAGCTGTAGATTTTGAACCCTAACTCTGCCGGCCCCTAGGGAAACCTAGCAAACCTATTCATTTTTGAAAACTAGATACCCAGGGAATCCAGGATGGGGTGACTTGACTGGCTCTCACCAGGTTCTGTTACCCAGAATCCCTTGCAAACCGAAACATTTGTAAAAAAAAACACATTTTCCTCACATTTCTGTGGTGGAAAGTTCTGGAATCTGCGTGGATCCACAAATTTCCACCCATCCCACGTTCCCCAAAGTCTTCCGAGAAAAATGGCACCTCACATGTGTGGGTAGGCCTAGTGCCCGCGACAGGAAACGGCCCAAACGCAACATGGACACACCACATTTTCACAGTGAAAACGGACCCTTTTTTTGCAAAGTGCCTAGCTGTATATTTTGAACCCTAACACTGCCAGCACCTAGGGAAACCTAGCAAACCTATACATTTTTGAAAACTGGACACCCAGGGGAATCCAGGATGGGGTGACTTGACTGGCTCTCACCAGGATCTGTTACCCAGAATCCCTTGCAAACCTAAAAATATGTCCAAAAAAACACATTTTCCTCACATTTCTGTGGTGGAAAGTTCTGGAATCTGCGTGGATGTACAAAATTCCACCCACCCCGCATCCCCCTAAGTCTTCCGTGAAAAATGGTACCTCACTTGTGTGGATGGGTCAAGTACCCACGACAGGCAAGGGCCCAAAACCTATTGAGGCAACATCAAAATTACCCATCACAAACCAACCTGGTTTTGCAAGGGGGGGTCCCATGAGTTTTTGGCCCTGGGCTCGACGGCCATCTAGGGAAACCTACCCAACCCACACATTTCTGAAAACTAGACACCCGGAGGAGTCCAGCGAGGTATGGCTTGCGTGTGTCCTCCAAAAGTTTCCTACCTAGAATCCCCTGCAAACCTCAAATTTAGCTGAAAAAATCACGTTTTTCTCAAATTTCTGTGTGGGAAAGTTCTGGAATCTACGTGGATCCACAAATTTCCTACCACCCAGCTTTCCCCCAGGTCTTCCGATAAAAATGTACCTCACTTGTGTGGGTAGGCATAGTGGCTGAAACAGGGAATGGCCCAAATTGTATTGTGTTGTGGAGACTTCAAAATTACCTATAACAAAACTACCTGGGAAACCTACCAATCCCACACATTTCTGAAAACTAGACACCCTGGGGAGTCCAATGAGGTATGGCTTGCGTGGATCCCCCAACGTTTCCCTACCCAGAATCCCCTGCAACCCTCAAATTTAGCTGAAAAAACATATTTTCCACATATTTTTGCGTGGAATCACCGTGCTGGCACAAATGTCCTACCACCCAGCGTTGCCCTTGTTCCCCCGAGTAAAATGATACCTCACTTGTGTGGGTGTCCAAAGCAGAACTGGCTAAAAACGTATTTTTAAAAAAATGTAGCGCTTAGAATTCTCGGTGCTATACCCTAAATCCCTATGTTTTGGGCTCTTCCCAGTCACAGGCCTTTGGCCCACCCACACAAGTGAGGTATCATTTTACTCGGGAGAACAAGGGGAACGCTGGGTGGTAGGACATTTGTGCCGGCACGGTGATCCCACGCAAAAATGTATGGAAAAAGTATGTGTGGGTTTGGTAGGTTTCCTAAGATGGCCGCCGAGCCCAGGGCCAAAAACCTCACTGGTGTGGGTGGTTCAGGTACCCGCAACAGGCAAGGGCCCAAAACGTATTGAGGAGACATCAAAATGATCTATCACAAAACAAGCTAGTTTTACAAGGGGAGTCACCTGGGTTTTTGGCCCCGGGCTCGGCGGCCATCTTGGGAAACCTACCAAACCCACACATTTCTGAAAACTAGACACCCGGGGGAGTCCAGCGAGGTATGGCTTGCGTGGGTCCCCTAACCTTTTCCTACCCAGAATCCCCTGCAAACCTGAAATTTGGCTGAAAAAATCACTTTTTTCACACATTTTGCGTGGTAATGTTGTGGCATCACGGGGCTGACACAAATTTCCTACCACCCAGCGTTCCCCCAGGTTTCCCGATAAAAATGGTGCCTCACTCGGGTGGGAGGCCCAAGTACCCGCGACAGTCAAGGGCCCACAACGTATTGAGGCGACCTCAAAATGGCCTATCACAAAATGACCTGGTTTTGCAAGGGGGGTCCCATGACGTTTTGGCCCGGGGCTCAGCGGCCACCTAGGGAAACCTACCAAACCCACACATTTCTGAAAAGTAGACACCCGGGGGATTCCAGGGAGGTATGGCTTGCGTGGATCCCCCAACGTTTTCTTACCCAGAATCCCCTGCAAACCGGAAATTTGGCTGAATAAAATCACTTTTTTCACACATTTTTGTGTGGTAAAGTTGTGGCATCACGGGGCTGACACAAATTTCCTACCACCCAGCGTTCCCCCAGGTCTCCCGATAAAAATGGTGCCTCACTCGGGTGGGAGGCCCAAGTACCCGCGACAGGCAAGGTTGTTTTGTGATAGGCCAATTTGAGGTCGCCTCAATACGTTGTGGGCCCTTGCCTGTCGCGGGTACTTGGGCCTCCCACCCGAGTGAGGCACCATTTTAATCGGGAGACCTGGGAGAACGCTGGGTGGTAGGAAATTTGTGTCAGCCCCGTGATGCCACAACTTTACCACACAAAAATGTGTGAAAAAAGGGATTTTTTCAGCAAAATGTCAGGTTTGCAGGGGATTCTGGGTAAGAAAACTTTGGGGGATCCACGCAAGCCATACCTCCCTGGAATCCCCTGTGTGTCTACTTTTCAGAAATGTCTGGGTTTGGTAGGTTTCCCTAGGTGGTCGCCGAGCCCCGGGCCAAAACCAGGTCGTTTTGTGATAGGCCATTTTGAGGTCGCCTCAATACGTTGTGGGCCTTTGTCTGTCGCGGGTACTTGGGCCTCCCACCCGAGTGAGGCACCATTTTTTTCGGAAGACCTTTGGGAACGTGGGGTGGGTGGAATTTTGTGGATCCACGCAGATTCCAGAACTTTCCACCACAGAAAAGTGAGGAAAATGTGTTTGTTTTGCCAATTGTTTAGGTTTGCAAGGGGTTCTGGGTAACAGAACCTGGTGAGAGCCAGTCAAGTCACCCCATCCTGGATTCCCCTGGGTGTCTACTTTTCAAAAATGTATAGGTTTGCTAGGTTTCCCTAAGTGCCGGCAGAGTTAGGGTTCAAAAACTACAGCTAGGCAGTTTGCAAAAAAAGGGTCATTTTTGACTGTGAAAATGTGGTGCGTCCACGGTGCGTTTTGCGCTGCTTCCTGTCGCGGGCACTAGGCCTACCCACACAAGTGAGGTACCATTTTTCTCGGAAGACCTTTGGGAACGCGGGCTGGGTGGAATTTTGTGGATCCACGCAGATTCCAGAACTTTCCACCACAGAAAAGTGAGGAAAATGTGTTTTTTTGCCAATTTTTTAGGTTTGCAAGGGATTCTGGGTAACAGAACCTGGTGAGAGCCAGTCAAGTCACCCCATCCTTGATTTCCCTGGGTGTCTACTTTTCAAAAATGTATAGGTTTGCTTGGTTTCCCTAAGTGCCGGCAAAGCTAGGGTTAAAAATTACAGCTAGGCACTTTGCAAAAAAAGGGTCATTTTTGACTGTGAAAATGTGGTGCGTCCACGTTGCGTTTTGCGCTGCTTCCTGTCGCGGGCACTAGGCCTACCCACACAAGTGAGGTACCATTGTTTTCGGAAGACCTTGGGGAACGCGGGGTGGGTGGAAGTTTGTGGATCCACGCAGATTCCAGATCTTTCCACCACAGAAAAGTGAGGAAAATGTGGTTTTTTTGCCAATTGTTTAGGTTTGCAAGGGATTCTGGGTAACAGAACCTGGTGAGAGCCAGTCAAGTCACCCCATCCTGAATTCCCGTGGGTGTCTAGTTTTCAAAAATGTATAGGTTTGCTAGGTTTCCCTAAGTGCCCGCAGAGCTAGGGTTCAAAAACTACAGCTAGGCACTTTGCAAAAAAAGGGTAATTTTTCATTGTGAAAATGTGCTACGTCCACGTTGCATTTTGAGCCATTTCCTGTTGTGGGCACAAGGCCTACCCACACAAGTGAGGTACCATTTTTATCAGGAGACTTTGGGTAACACAGAATTGTAGAGCAATTGTTATTACCTATTGACTTTCGATGCATTTCTGCCTTCCAAATGAAAGACAATGTGTAAAAAATAAGTCATTTTGAAAAATGACCTATAATTCTCATGCTAGTATGGGTACTCCCAATTTCGGAAATGTGCAAATATCTACTGTTTCTAAAATCTACATTTTGTTCCCATTTCAGAAATACATAGGTGTCTTTCATAACAATTTATCCATGTATACATTTTCCCAAAATAATTGCTATATACCCAGTACATAATAAAAAACCATTGCAAGATGCTGCTCAGTTATTGGCTCTGGGTTTGTCGGGTTCTTGGTGAACCTACAAGTCCTATATATCCCCACAACCAGAAAGGTCCAGCGGATATAACGGTATATTTCTTTCAAATAGCTGTCATAATTAGAAGAAGTTACAGGTGAAAACGTTGACACAAATGGCTGTTTTTTTCAACTAATTTTCAATTTTTCCTTTATTTAACTGTTAGTTTCTATAAGGAAAACTTTAAGGATCTACACAAATGACCCCTTGCTGAATTCAGAATTTTGTCTACTTTTCAGAAATGTATGGCTTTCCAGGATCCATTATTGGTTTCATACCCATTTCTACCATTAACTGGAAGGAGGTTGAAAGCACAAAAATAGCAAAAATAGGCTATGTCCCAGAAAAATGCCAAAACTGTGTAAAAAAAGTTGGTTTTCTGACAAAGGTCTGCTTGTCCCTGAAAGCTGGGAAGATGGTGATTTCAGCACCACAACCCCTTTTTTGATGCCATTTGCAGGGAAAAAACAAGACGCTTTCATCTGTAGCCCTTTTCTCGCATTTTTCCCCAAAAAAACAACATTTTGCTGTATTTTGGCTAATTTCTGGGTCCCCTCCAGGGGAATCCACAAACCCTGGGTACCTTTACAATCCCCATGTGGTTAGAAAAAAAGGACGCAAATTTGGTGTGGATACCTTATGTGGTCAAAAAGTTACAGGGGCCTAAGCGCGAACTACCCCAAATAGTAAAAAAAAGGCTTAGCACAGGGGGGGAAAAGGCCTAGCAGCGAAGGGGTTAATGGAGGTGAACGAATTATTGATCTGTTGGGGTGCTATCTGATCTGTAGTGAGTTTGACGAGTGGTTTCTTTCGTGTCATCTCCTGGTGAGAGCAAAGGTCATGGTTCTCCATTTTAAATAACCTAAGTATGCAAATGCCCAGAATCCATAGCACCACTCACACAGACAAATAAACACAGGCACTTACACACCCACTCACAGACCAACACAGCCACTCAAAGACACACTGACACACCCACTCTCAAAGATTACAGGTTAAAGTTAGGAACTACAATTTAAAAAAACTGAAATGTTCACTGAAAAAAACAAAGGTTACAGGGACATTATAGTTAACAAATAACATTTAAAAAATCATGGAAATTCACTGAAAAAAAACAAAAGTTACAGGGACATTTATAGTTAGAAAATACAATTGAAAAACCTTACAAAATCACTGAAAAAAACCCAAAGGTTACAGGGACATTATAATTAGGAAATAGAATTCTAAAGTTAGATTAGTATAGTAGTTGTACTATTAAAGAGTGATACTATTTCTATCATGTGTGATCTGAGTGGCTGTGTGACTGTGTGACTGCGTGGATCCCCCAAAGTTTTCTTACCCAGAATCCCCTGCAAACCTGACATTTTGCTGAAAAAATCCCTTTTTTCACACATTTTTGTGTGGTAAAGTTGTGGCATCACGGGGCTGACACAAATTTCCTACCACCCAGCGTTCCCCCAGGTCTCCCAATTAAAATGGTGCCTCACTCGGGTGGGAGGCCCAAGTACCCGCGACAGGCAAGGGCCCACAACGTATTGAGGCGACCTCAAATTGGCCTATCAAAAAACAACCTGGTTTTGCAAGGGGGGTCCCATGACGTTTTGGCCCGGGGCTCGGCGGCCACCTAGGGAAACCTACCAAACCCACACATTTCTGAAAAGTAGACACACGGGGGATTCCAGGGAGGTATGGCTTGCGTGGCTCCCCCAACGTTTTCTTACCCAGAATCCCCTGCAAACCTGAAATTTTGCTGAAAAAATCCATTTTTTCCGCACATTTTTGTGTGGTAAAGTTGTGGCATCACGGGGCTGACACAAATTTCCTACCACCCAGCGTTCCCCCAGGTCTCCTGATAAAAATGGTGCCTCCCTCTGGTCAGTCCTGCTGCCTCCAAACTTGGCAGAGAGGCAGATTTGACCCTCCAGAGTTGTTGTAACGTTTCTTGCTTCGGTGCTGTGTTGAGGTTGTTGGGGAGCACCAGGTTGACAAACCAGACTTCATGGGATTGGTGCCTGCCATCTGCTGGGGAAGTGATACCTTCACTCCAAGGGAGCTTCTTGGTGATTTCTTGAAGCCTGGATGTGTTCCAGGGTTCTTGGAGTCCTTTCAGGTTTCAGGACGACCCAGCAGCAGTGATTGTCGAGTCATTGGAGCAGCTGGCAGGGTTTGGCACCTTTTTCTTCTGTAACAGGGCTTCAGTTCTCGTGCAGTGGGTCTTCTTTGTCCTCGTCTTCAAATCTGATGTTGTGGTCTCGAGAAGCCACCTAGATACTGAATTTAGGGGCTTGACAAGGGGAGACAGGTAGTAGCCAATAGTCTACCTACCTTCAGGGTGTCTACACCCTCTAGCGACTACTTTGTGTGGGAAGGGGCACTACCCTAGCCCTGATAGGTTATTTTTCTACTATCCCAAGATGGCAGAATTTCAGGAGAGGGGTTCACCTCACCTGCCCCACCCTAAAGGTGGTGCAGGCTAAAGGGGGACCCTCCTCCTAATCTAACTAATTTTCCCACCTTTCCTCCCACCAAAAGTGGTGCAGGAAAAGGGGATTGGCACCCCCCACTGTTTAGAGGTTCCTGGGTTGGATTTCAAAGGTTGCATTGCCTTTAAAGCTTCCTGCACAGGAAGGCCATCCTGTTCTGGAGGAAGTGTGAAGCATCTCGGCCCATAAAAGGTTTTGTCTCTGTCCTCTGAGGGCACTGGCTCACACCCCATGAGGTCAGAAACATGTCTGGTGCTGGCAGACTGGCAAAAACAAGTCAGAGACCACACCAGGGTTCAGTAGGTTTTCAGGGGACCCTCTCAAAGGGTCTCCTGTGTGAATTTATTAATAAATCCAACACTGGCAGCAGTGAGGATTTTTTAAGAAAAGATGTTTGGTACCAAACATCTTAGAAATCAGTGAAGCCATCATGGAGCTAGGAAACTCATGTTGGCAAGTATCCAGCCCATGTACTCTTTATGACTTCCCTGGTCACTTACAACATCCAAGAATAGACTGGACCATGTAGGGGCATATCTGCTCATGTTGATATGCCTTCATATAGGATATAGTGCACCCTGCCTTAGGGCTAAAGACCTGCAGTAGCGGTGACTTACCTATTCCTTATGCATTATATGGGAGACATGGCACACAGGACTGTGTGCCATGTCAACTCAGGATTTCTCTGCACCAAGAGATGCAACCTGCAATGGCAGAGTGCATAGCCTTGGTGAGGGGTCCCTGGGGTGGCACAATCAGTGCTGCGGCCTCATAGGACCCTCTTCAGTACCCATACCTTAGGTACCAGGGGAACCATTTACTAGGGACTTACAGGGGTAGCTGAAGTGGTGCCAGTCATGGTTAATTTTTAGGGAAAGAACACTTGTACTGGGAACCTGTTAGCAGGGACCAAGCACACCTTAGTCAAAGTTGCATCAAAAACCAGACAAAAAGCGGGGGGGTACTATAACAAAAAACCCAGTATCCTACTGTGTTTGAGTGGGTGTGTGAGTGGCTGAATGGCTGTGTGAGTGGGTGTGTCAGTGGCTGTATGGGAGAGTGAGTGGCTGTGTCAGTGGCTGTATGGATGGGTGAGTGTGTGTGTGAGTGACTGTATGAGTGAGTGAATGTCTGAATGGCTGTATGAGTGAGTTACTGGGTATGTAAGTGGGTGTTTGTTTAAGTGACTTGGTGTGTGAGTGGATGCACTGGAGAGGGAGTGTCTGTGTGAATGGCTGTATGGATGAGTGAGCGGATATGGGAGTGCTTGTATGGATATGTGAATGGGTATGTAATTGGTTGTGTTGGTGTATGAGTGTGTGTGAATATTTGAATGGCTGAGTGAGTGGCTGTGTTGAGAAGCTGTATGGGTGAGTGTCTGATTGTATGAGTGCCTGTATGGGTGAGTGAATGGTTGTGTGAGTGGTTGTATGAGTTAGAGAGTGGGTGTATGAGTAGCTCTATAGGGGAGTGAGTGGTTGAGTAAGTACTTGTCTGGGTCTGTGAGTGGTTGTGTGGGTGTTTGAGTGGGTGTATGAGAGGTTGCATAGGGTGTGAGTGGGTGTGTGAGTGATTCTGTGGATGATGTCATGAGTGATGTCATTTGAGATGTCATCAGTGATGTCACTGACCATGTCATGAGTGATGTAATATGTGAGGTCATAAGCATTACATTGCTGGGAGTAAGTCATAGTTACCATGGTTTTGTATGAGTGACATCTGAGCCTAACTATAACATCTCTATAACCTTTGGTTTTTCCCGTGAATTTTTTATGTTTTTTAATTCTATTTCCTAACTCTAACATCCCTGTAACCTTTGTTTTGTTTCAGTGAATTTCCAAGTTTTTTTTTACGTTGCTTGTTGCAGGAAACACACTTAAATAAATTGGAGTCTGAAGCTATCTTTTCTAAAATCCCCTGGATTCAATGTCATTGTCACTCTCAGCAATCATTAAATTGTCGCGGGGCCGCAATCCTGGTTAAGAAAGGTATTAATTGTAGGATGAAATCAGTTCTGACAGACCAAACAGGTAGATGGATAATTGCCCAGTTAGATTTTGAGGGCGAGGAGATTACTTGTTCATCTTTTTATGGTCCAAATACGGATGATCCTTCTTTTCTCGTTAGGCTTCAGGATAATTTAATAAGGGCAAATCCCCCCCTTATAATAGGAGGGGATTTTAATGTTCGCCTTGACTTGGTAAAGGATCGATCTAATCTGAGACATGTTAAAGGGTCCTCGCAGTCTCGTAGGGTCATGAAAAACTTACTTTCCAATATCAATTTGGTAGATTTATGGAGAGCTAAGATGGGGAGGTTAGATGGTTTTACTTTTTATTCTAAAAATATCATCACTCCTCCAGGATTGATTATGTCTTGATAAATCGAGAGATTATAGATAATGTCGTTAGTATATCTGTACTCCCGAGTCATCTATCGGATCATGCTCCTCTTTTATTTTTATACTCTACAAGTAATATTTCTTCACAGTCAAGATGGACTTTGGATAGGACAATGTTATCAGACCCAGGTATTATACAGGCAATTAAAAAGGTTTCTTTGGAATTTTTTTCTTTTAATCTAGGTTCTACTACAATAGAGTTTGTGTGGGAGGCTTATAAAGCAAATTTGAGAGGGGCTCTACGTAGTCTAATAAGCTCCAAGAATAGGAGCAGAACTTTAGAACTACAAGTTCTGGAGGGTAGAATTTCAGCTCTAGAAGTAGAAAGGAGTTATATCCCTCAGGAGACCCCAGGAAAATTGGCTCAGATAGAGAAAAAACTTGAAGGGGTAAGGCAGGATTTAAGGATCCTTCTCGACATCAAATGTAAGGCTCAGTGGCAAGTCCGTAATATGGAAATTTTTGAATACGGGGAAAGAGCAGGGGCCTTATTGGCTTGGAAGGCTAGGATAGATCGGGCAAAAAACACCATTAATGAACTCATCATTGATGATGTTGGTACTATATCTGGTAAGCCTGTGGAAATGCAGAATTGCCTTTTGTCCCTGTTCTCGAATTTGTACAAGGAGGATATTGATCCCTCACAGGACTCAATAAGCCTGTGGTTAAGAGATAAGCTCTTGCCGGTTCTTACAGAATCGGCCAGAGATCTTCTAGACTCACCTATATCTATGGAGGAGATTAGGGTCCAAATAAAGAGGGCAAAAAATAAGAAGGTGGCGGGTCTAGATGCCCTTCCCAATGAAGTTTATACATTATTACTCGATGAACTCCTCCCAATACTCCATACTCTATTTAATTCAATCTATAGCTCTGATGGGGTGATCCCCTGTTCTTGGAAGGAGGCTACGATTGTTTTAATATTGAAGCCAGGAAAGGATCCCATGATGGCTGATTCTTATCGTCCAATCTCCCTGCTGAACGCTGATTATAAGATCTTTATGAGTATTTTGGCAGGGAGATTGGCAAAATTGGCACCTAGTCTGATCAATATTGATCAGAAAGGCTTTATGGTTGGGATAGTCCTTCAGGAGCAAACACAACTACTTATTGGCAATATCGATCTTGCTGAAATAAGGGGGGATCCCCTAGCTGTAGTCGCCTTAGATGAGCTAAGGCTTTCGATCGTGTCTGTTGGAAATATCTTTGGGAGTTGTTGGAGGTCATGGGTATGGGCCCAATCTTTGTGCAGACTTTAAAGAAATGTTATTCGGGGGCTTCAGCTAAGATTTTGTTAAATGGTTCTCTGACTCCAAGTTTTGAATTTCCAAGTTTTTTTTAACGTTAAGTAAGATGCCCATCACAATGCACAGGGGGGGGGTTTGAATGCAGGGCCTGGCCTGGCATTGTGCAGCCCCACCCAAGCTTAGCTGCTCCTGACCCCTCCTCCTTGCCATCCATTGTCCAAGTCCATGACCCTGCTCCCTCATTACAGCAATGTGTTGCTGTTGTTCTGCCTCTGCCCTTCCTGCCTGTCCTAAACAGTTAGCTTGCTGCACCATCCACTTCCTCCCTACCCTCTGTTTTCCGAGTCCATGCACCATCCCCCTACCTCCTGGCCTGCTTGATGTCACTGTCCACCCCTGCTGCCCTCTGTTCCCCAATTCTATACCCCATCATTGCCCTCCTGCTTAGCCTCAGGGCTTAGCTTGAGGCCCCTACTCTCCTTCCACCTATCCTCCAATGTCTGTGTGCATGGCTCTGCTCCCTTCTCTCTTCCCACCATATTCCATGGACCTGCCACCCTCCTATCTAATCTGAGTGTTCTGTTGAGCTGCCACTGCCCCTCCCACCTGCCCATATGGTCAGATGGCTGCTGCCTGTCCCTGCCCCCTCCACCCTGCTTCTCCAAATTCCATGCCCCTATCCCCTCCCTCCTGTCCTCCATGGTCCATTTTGCTGACACTCCCTTCTGCCATCCATGCTCTTCTGTGCTGCAACTGCTCATACTGCCTGCCCTGTGTGGTCTGCTGTGAGGCCCCTTTAACCTGCCCTCTTTTGTCTGTGTCCAGCCCCCACACCTCCCTTCCTTCCTCCATGGTCCTTTGTGCATGCCCTTGCTCTCTCCCTCTTGTCCACCATGGCCATTGTTCTGCCACTAACACTCCTACTTGCCATGCATGGTTTCTGTGCTGCAACAGCCCCTCCCACCTGTCCTGTGTGGTCAGCCTGCTGCCCCTGACCCCCTTCCACTTTCCCTTGATTGTCTGTGTGTATGCGATTATAATCTCTCTCATTTTTGCCATCCATGGTGTTGTGCTTCCAGTGCCCATCCCACCTGTCCTCCATTGTCAGCGTGCTGCTCCTGCCCTGCCCCTTTACCCCTGCCCTCTGTTTTCCATGTGCAGACTCCTATCTTGTCCCTCCTGCCTTGTCTGGTCCACTGTTGTGCCCCTGCCGCCTCCCTCCTGCCCTTCATGGTCCATTATGCTGCAACTGTCCCTCCTGTGTGTCCAGTATGATCAGCTTGCTCCCTTGCCTCTTCTCTCTGTTGTCCATGTGCATGCTGCACTGTCATCCTGCTTCCCCGTGTGGTGTACTGTGCTGCTGCAATCCCTGACATATGCCCTGTAAGGTCAGTTTGGTGCCCCTGTCCATCTCCCTCCAGCCCTCTCTTACCCGAGTCCATGTCCCTACTCCATTCATCTTGCCGTCCATGATCCAATGAACCTTACTTGCCAACATTTTGTACTTGGTAAGAGGGAGATTTTGCAAAAACAAATCTGGGGAATTGATTTTCCCCATTGACATAAATTGAAAAAGAGGAGATGTTAGACAGGAGGCAGAAAAAATAAAGCCCTTTTGTGCTTAAAAACATCAGGATTCTCACTCCTGAATTGGGTCTGTTGTCATGTATGGTTGTACTGCCACTGCCTCTTCCTTCTGCCCTCAACGGTCTTTAATATTGGCCCAGCCTCTCTTGCCTGTACTGCATGGTTGGTTAGTTGCGCCTTCCCCTCTTCCCCTGCCCTCCATGGTCGATTGTGTTGCTACTGCCCCTCCCCCCTGACTAGCATGGTCATCTTCTTGCCTGTGTACCCTCATCTATGAGAGGGGCTTATTCCCATAGAAATTATGCTTAGTGCTCTAAACAACTAAAATGAGAACATATTTTCTAGGTTGTCAAATAGTGACAAAGCACTTTTAAATAATTTGCTATCTTTATGTTTTTTTTTTAAATCCAGTTGATTACCTGAATATATGGTACACTAAAGGTAGAGGATGTGCCGTTATGGCCAGAGCTGCAGACTTTGCAACTGGAGAACCAGGTTCGAGTTTTGGCGTCAGCTCGTCATCCTGTGATTCTGGGCAAATATCTTAATCTCCCCATGCCTAAAACCAAAATGTATGTGTCTTTGTGTAATATAACTGAAGCTCATATAAAGCACTCTTATACCTTCGGGTCAAGTCTGTGCTATATAAAATTGCAAAAAACAAAAAACAATATGTGTTTGCACACTTCTGTCATTGTGCTATACTTGGGCTACATTTGGGTGATATTTGTGCTATATTTGGGCTCTGTTTTCTCTGGTGGCCATCTTGGGAGACTTATTTGTTATGGAGCTCCCTAATTTCCTCATTTAATGCAGTATCCTCAGTAGAAAATGTGTCCTAATTTTTCTTTCTACAGCAGTAACCATAATTTCTAGGACAAATGTACCCCCATCCGTTTATTCCTTTGTAAATGAAATGTTTTAAGTTTTACCAGTTTTAACAATGACCTGGGTTTCAGATGTGCCATACATTTGTCATACGTAACACTGAGGCGCTCTAGTTATTCTTTAGAACACTCTTGGAGGCTGCAGTAGAACACACGCAAATAAACTGACAGGTTGATCCTGCTAGAAGTGCATGTTTTGCTGAGAATGTCAGACTTCATTTTCATATGGCTGAGAAAGAGTGAATTTACAGAAAATATGCTATCATTTTAGCTTTTGGAGCACATTCCATAACCTCTATGGAAAAATCATGAGAAAACACTTTTCTCTCAAACATGATTCATGAAATCCCGACAGAAGGGTTTTTCACAGGGTAAAATCACCTTAGAACATGTCACAATTCCTAAAATTACTATAGTACCATCAACAAATATTTTATATTATAACTAAAATCTGTTATCACCCTTCATACGTTCTCCTTTTTTTGACCCTGTAAACCTGCCATTCACTACAATGCATTTCAATGAGTTGCTATCATGTATATTGGTCCCAAGATGGATGCCAACATTTCCTAGTTGAAGTGTTGACAGCCAATCAGATCCCCCCATGTGATCTGTGCTTAGGATCCACACAGATATGCAAATTTGGTGTTACTTTATTATCTCCAAAAATACTTACTGGATTTATACCAAACAACATAAAGTGTGATCTCTGGAACAAAATCTACCTTTCTACCAAATTTGGTGTAATTCCGTCCAGCGGTTCCGGCTGCAGGTGTGTCTAAAGACTCCACATTAATTAACATAGGAAGCACACTTTTTTTGACTCCCCATTTACTCGGCCCCCACTTCATGAATAACCCAAAACTTTCCATGCACAACTAGAATCACCAGGGCACTATTTTAAAAAGGTTGTGAAGATTCGTCAAACGGCGCCAAAGATATTGGCAAGTCAAAAACGCTTTTCCTGTGGAAACATGGTCCTAACTATAACTACCTACTGGTGACTGACAGTAAGATTTATATGTGGGTGTATATATATGTATATAAATATATATATAGATATATATATATCTATACATATTATCTACTGGCGGTCGCCAGTAGATAGTTATAGTTAGGACCTAGTTTCCATAGGAAAAGCATTTTTTCTTTTCCCAATAACTTTGGCGCCGGTTGACGAATCTTCGCGAAATTTTCAAAACTTGTGGCCCACTCCGGTCAGCTCCTATCCTTAAAGTTTCGGGGTGATTCGCCAAGCAGCGGCCGAGAAAAAACTTTAGACACAGCTACAGCCCGAACTGCTGAACGGAATTACACCAAAATTGGCAAAAAGGTAGCCCTTGTTTCAGAAAGAGCCCTTTTTTTAAAATGGTGTAAATCCGTTCAGTAGTTCCTGAGAAATTAAAAAAAAAGAGGTCGTAAAATGAATTTTCCCATAGGAAACTTTAGACACTGCTACAGCTCGAACTGCTGAACGGAATTACACCAAATTTAGCAAAAAGATAGTGCTTGGTTCAGAAAGCGCCCTTTTTTTTAAATGGTGTAAATCCGTTCAGTAGTTGCTGAGAAAATCCCAAAATAAAAGTTTCGATATATAGAGGCACGGAGGATCTGCGGACCCTCCCGACCACACGCTTTATTCTAATTGGCTGTCAACACTCCAAACCAGGAAGTGATGGCAGCCATCTTGTGACTCGGTAGAACTGAGTCACAAGAAAACAGTGAAACAAACACGAAAAACAAGAAAAGGGGCAGGGTAGAAACACCCTGACCCCCTAGGCCTGCTCAGGGGGTCCCACAAGGACCCCCAGGGCCCAAAAAAGCATTGTTTTAAAAAGAATTTCGGCGAAATTCGCGTAGGATCCGCGAATCCCGCGATATTTAAAAAAAAAAAATGAAGCGCGGGCTTCCGGGCTTCATTTAATTGAGGCCCCCGGGTGGGCCAGGTCCCGGGGGCATTGGCAAAATATATATGATGGACAGCTTACTCAAAGCACCCCTCGCCTTTCGGCGCGGTGGCAAAATTACAGACACACAAGGTCACTGGAGACAATTCTTCTGGTCCTTTACGCAGCTGTAGTGTAGGAAAGGCACTATACATTTACCCAACGAGGTAGCACTTACTGATTAGCCAGTAGAAAGTACTCCAGTTGAGTAGCGGTATTGTACAAAACGGTGGCATCTTTGTGGATAAATATGCAGGGCCGGATTCATTCTGGCACGATGCTCCTGTCACAAAAATTAAACCTCAACAGGAAGCACTTACAGATATAAATAAAGCAGGTGCCCGAGTTTAAGCTCAAATTCAGTAACGCATTAATCAGCCCAAAAAATCGTAAGCATGGTCGAGGCTAAGCAGGTGTGCGTTCTCCCTATTTCCACCCCGAAAAGTTAGCTGTAATCCTTGATATTCTCGAGCGCAGTCCCCGTGTAGTTCCTGTGACCAGGAGGTTCTTTCACATCATCTACTGCTCAGATCGTGCGCTGACCCTTTATAAACAAGAGGCATGTGAACTCGCATTAGAAGCCCCGCCCGTTTGGCCTGCCCCACATACACTAGCGGTATGCAACGTCTTCCCGCCCTTTCCCAGAATGATGGACAGCTTACTCAAGCACCCCTGCGCCTTTCGGGCGCGGTGGCAAAGTACAGACACACAAGGTCACTGGAGACAATTCTTCTGGTCCTTTACGCAGCTGTAGTGTAGGAAAGGCACTGTACATTTACCCAACGAGGTAGCACTTACTGATTAGCCAGTAGAAAGTACTCCAGTTGAGTAGCGGTATTGTACAAAACGGTGGCATCTTTGTGGATAAATATGCAGGGCCGGATTCATTCTGGCACGATGCTCCTGTCACAAAAATTAAACCTCAACAGGAAGCACTTACAGATATAAATAAAGCAGGTGCCCGAGTTGAAGCTCAAATTCAGTAACGCATTAATCAGCCCAAAAAATCGTAAGCATGGTCAAGGCTAAGCAGGTGTGCGTTCTCCCTATTTCCACCCCGAAAAGTTAGCTGTAATCCTTGATGGAGGTCTTGGCATCCTTGATTTTCTCAAGCGCAGTCCCCGTGTAGTTCCTGTGACCAGGAGGTTCTTTCGCATCATCTACTACTCAGATCGTGCGCTGACCCTTTATAAACAAGAGGCATGTGAACTCGCATTAGAAGCCACGCCTGTTTGGCTCGCCCCACATACACTAGCGGTATGCAACGTCTTCCCGACCTTTCCCAGAATGATGGACAGCTTACTCAAAGCACCCCTGCGCCTTCCGGCGCGGTGGCAAAATTACAGACACACAAGGTCACTAGAGACAATTCTTCTGGTCCTTTACGCAGCTGTAGTGTAGGAAAGGCACTATACATTTACCCAACAAGGTAGCACTTACTGATTAGCCAGTAGAAAGTACTCCAGTTGAGTAGCGGTATTGTACAAAACGGTGGCATCTTTGTGGATAAATAGCACCACACAGCCCCCCTTCTTAAATTTTTTTTTTTTTAAAAGACCGGCATCGTGCCGGAGGCCCCGCCCCCTCCCAGCAACACTCTGCAAACGTACCCTGTGGCGCATTTTAAGTTGGGGAATTAATTCCCCTTCAATACTGGGGGTCCCTGGGGGCCAACTAGCCCACCAGGTACCTCCAGTAAGCGCCACAGGGCTGCGTTGCAGAGAGGTGGTCCAGGCCATGCCCCTTTTTACACCTCTCTGCAATGCAGCTCTGTGGCGCTTACTGGAGGTACCTGGTAGGCTAGTTGGACCCCAGGGACCCTCAGGATTCAAGGGGACTTAATCCCCCAACTTAAAATGCGCCACGGGGCTCGTTTGCACAGTGGTGATTGGAGGGGGCAGGGCCTGAGGTGACATGTGTGCAAACACGCCCTGTGGCGTGTTTTAAGTTGGGGGATTAAGTCCCCTTGAATCCTGAGGGTCCCTGGGGATCAACTAGCTCACCAGGTACCTCCAGTAAGCACCACAGAGCTGCGTTGCAGAGACGTGTAAAAAGGGGCGTGGCCTTGTACCACCTCTCTGCAACGCAGGTCTGTGGTGCTTACTGGAGGTACCTGGTAGGCTAGTTGGGCCCCAGGGACCCTCAGGATTCAAGGTGACTTAATCCCCCAACTTAAAACGCGCCACAGGGTGCGTTTGCACAGTGGTGAAGGGAGGGGGCGGGACCTCAGGTGACATGTGTGCAAACATGCCCTGTGGCGCGTTTTAAGTTGGGGGATTAAATCTCCTTGAATCCTGAGGGTCCCTGGGGGCCACCTAGCCTACCAGGTACCGCCAGTAAGCGCCCATGAGCTGCGTTGCAGAGAGGTGTAAAAAGGGGCGTGGCCTCTGACCACCTCTCTGCAACGCAGCTCTGTGGTGCTTACTGGAGGTACCTGGTGGGCTAGTTGGGCCCCAGGGACCCTCAGGATTCAAGGTGACTTAATACCCCAACTTAAAACGCACCACGGGGTGCGTTTGCACAGTGGTGAAGGGAGGGGGCGGGGCCCCAGGTGACATGTGTGCAAACACGCCCTGTGGCTCGTTTTAAGTTGGGGAATTAATTCCCCTTGAATCCTGAGGGACACTGGGGGCCAACTATCCCATCAGGTACCTCCAGTAAGCGCCACAGGCCTGCATTGCAGAGAGGTGGTCCGAGGCCACGCCCCTTTTTACACCTCTCTGCAACACAGCTCTAAGGTGCTTACTGGAGGTACCTGGTGGGCTAGTTGGGCCTTAGGGACCCTCAAGATTCAAGGGGACTTAATCTCTCAACTTAAATTGCGCCACGGGGCGCGTTTGCACAGTGGTGAAGGGAGGGGGCGGGCCTGATGTGACATGTGTGTACTTATCCAATCACTCTGCCAAAACCCAAGCACTTATAAATACACCATGCACTCTCCTTCCAGTACTCTAATCATCCAGTCAGTACGCATGTACTCATGTGATGACCCATGCACTAAGTCATGCACTACTACAATACCCTGAGCACTACTGATGCAGTCCAGCCATCGCCCTGTCACTACCCATGCACTGCTCCTATCACCCAGCGAGCACCATGTACTTATCCAAGCACTCTGCCAAAACACAAGCACTTATAAATTCACCATGCACTCTCCTTGCAGTACTCTAATCATCCAGTCACTACCCATGTACTTATCTAATGACCCAGGCACTAACCTATGGCAAATACAGAGGAGGTCATGCTAATCACAGGGGTACCCCAACGCATAGTGTTCCCTAGTGAATGTAGGTGTTTTCACTGTATTCTAAGTGTCTTTTAGCATAGAACTGGCTCTAGGGCCGGTTAATCAGAGCCTGTTACCACCAGTACCCGTCAGCAAAAGGTTGGGGGCACAGGAGGACTTTCTGCTCCTCTGTTGGTTCTTTCTGCACATCTCTTGCTTCTTCTTGCACTTTTCTTCGTCTTTCTGGACTTCTGTTGCCTCTTTCTGCTTTTGTCTTGCTTCTTTCTGTGCTTTTCTTCCTCTTTCTTCACATGTCCTACCTTTGTAGGCATAGTTAGAAATTAGCATTTAAAAAACTTTTGAAATTCACAGAAAATAACATAGGTTTCAGGCCTGATGACGTCACATATTACATCACTCATGACATGGTCAGTGACATCACTGATGACAGCACTGATGACATCTCAAATGACACCACTGATGACATCACTGATGACATCATCCATGTGATAATTTGATGCATCTTCTCACACCCTAATATAACCTTTGATACACCAACTCTAAATAACAGACTGCCATTCTGAAAACCATAGACACTCCAGCACAAATAACTACATACCCACTCACTGATTCTTAAGTTTACACACACATCCACTCACTCACCTGTACAGTCACTCATACTTATGGTCACTCAGTACAGGACTATCATATGCACTCATACTCCTATATAGATACTCACACACCGCTCACTCATCCATAGAGGTACTCACACACCTAGTCAGTCATGCAAATAATTAATCACACTGCCATTTACTCACCTATACAGTTATACACACACCAGCTCACTTACTCATACAAATACTAGCACATTCTTACGCTCTTATACAATCACTGATACAAGCACACACTCATCCATACAGCCACTCTCACAATCACACACTCTCACTTATAGCCATTTATATACTCCAACACACATATATACTGCCTTTCACATATGTAGTTACTCACACATGTACCACTGAGATATACATTCACTCACTAACACACCCATACACACACTCACCCACCCATACAGTCCATCACAGATGCACTCTTGAAACCATGCACCCAGTGAATCACCCACTCACACATCTATGCACAGAGTCACACACACCCCACCCACACAAACACTCAGTCACCCATACAGATACTCAGACAACCAATCCATAACCCATATAGACACTCATGTAGCTATTCACAAACCCATGCAGCCGCTTACACACCAACAGACAGATGGACACAGACATTCACACAGTTTAGTCACTAACCCATGCATTCAGTAAGATACGTTTAATCACTCACTTATAGAGTCAGTCACGCACCTACTAAATCATCCATTCAGACACTTATACACCCACTCATTCTTCAATGCGCCTTTCCCTATATATATTAAACATATTTAAACTTTACAGAAACACACAGTCACTGGATGATGTCATCAGTGATGTCATTTGAGATGTCATCAGTGATGTCATCAGTGATGTCACTGACCATGTCATGAGTGATGTAATATGTGACGTCATCAGCAGTGCATTGCGGGGCGCGAGTTATAGTTAGCTGAACTAACTATAACGGGGAATTTCTCTGGTTTTGTATGAGTGAAATGTCCAACTAACTATAACTTTCCTAAAACCTATGCTTTTTTCAGTGAATTTCTAAGGTTTTTTAAATGCTAATTTCTAACTATAACGTGCCTGAAACCTATGTTTTTTTCAGTGAATATATATATATATATATACACACACATACACACACACATACACACATATATACATACGTACATATATACATACATACCTATATACACATACCATCATCAAAGATTTTATTTCAGTCGTCCGACCATAAAAGTGCAATACCGCAATACCGCTCACATAAATACAATAAAAAGCTAAAAAAAAGACATGAACTTCATGATAAGAACATCAGTTAGGTATTAATCTGCATTGTAATAGATATATAAAATAAACACTGAGGGGCCGATTCCGATCTCGGCCGGTAGTGCTCCGAATCGGATTCGGCTTTACCGGATCCGATTCGGAGCCCTGTTTCCCGACCGAACCGTACGCGGGTCCGGCCGAGCGAGTACGATGCGAAATCGCCGACCGACTCGTCCGGGCGTCCCGACCGCTCCGACCGACTCGCTCCCGGCTCGAACCGCTCCGACCGACTCGCTCGGACTCGACTCGCACCGCGCAATGGAGACGTTTCCCGGCCGGGTAAGTACGATGCGCGCCGCGAGCAGTCCGACCGAGCCGCGCACTCCGGCTCGAAAGAGCTGTCGGAGCCGTACTTTGGGGTCCGTGTCGGACCCCCTGTACGCGTAGCCGCGCTGAGTCGCACACAGGGGGGACCCATGGGTCCCCCTACCTGTGCGTGTACGGCGCGACTCGCTCGCCGCGTACCCGCTGTAGGGGGCGCACTTGTCCGACTCGCACCCATTGAGTCAATGGGAGCCCGCGTGACGCGTTGTGCTGACCGGCTCCCATTGACTTCAATGGGAGTCCGACCGACTCGAGTCCGATAACATACGGACGCATCGTACTCGTTCGGTCGGACTGCACGGGTCCGATTCGGTCGGAAATCTCTCCGGGTCCGGCTCGGTCGGAGAAATTTCCGGCCCGAATCGGAATCGACCCCTCAGTGCACAATGGAGACCAAAACAGCAAAAACCTCTGCCTACTCATTGCAGAATAACATGGTACACTATGCTGCGTGAATTCTCTGGGTGAGCTGCAATAACAACTTTTTTAGCTATCGATAAAATTTGAGCAAACTATCGGATTAAAACAATTTAAAACAAATAAAAGGAAGAAAAGCTTCTTCACAGCTTCAGCAGTTTCCTCCTTGTTGGCCACATATGTCCCAAGTACTTTGCTACTGGACAAGCAACCACCGGTTTTGGGTCCATTCTGAGGATACAGAGAGCGCCGCCATGGATACATGCACCCAGGTGCACAGTCAAAATATCAAATTTTTTATATCGATGTGCAGAAATATCGAGTTCATAATATCAAGAGTATGAAATATCGATGTTCTGTACATCGATGTAGGTAATATCGTTTTGAGGTGTGTTGGTAAATATCGATGTTAGTAATATCGATAGTAAAAATATCGACATGTCAAAATATCGTTTTTGCATGTTTTTTCAAATATGTTAGAGTTAATGTTAAGTAGTAATTTTTTTTTAATTTTATAAAATAAAAGTATTTTTTTATATTGTTTTAGGAGCGGGATGTTGGGTTATAAGGGTGGGAAGTGTTTTAAATAGAAATATTTTAATTTATTTAAATTTAAAAATTTTAAGTATGAATTTATAATTTAATTTCAAATTTTAAATTAAAATTTAGAAGCGGGATGTTGGGGTTATAGGGGATAAGGGTGGGGAGTGTTTTAAAAAAAAAAATTTAATTTGTATAAAAATGAAAATTTAAATTATGAATTTTTAATGTAATTTCGAATTTCAAATTAAATTTTAGGAGCGGAATGTTGGGTTTAAAGGGGATAAGGGTGAGGAGTGTTTTAAAAAAAAAATTAATTTGTTAAAATCTTAAAATTTTAATTATGAATTTATAATTTAATTTCGAATTTGAAATTAAAATTTTGGAGTTTGATGTTGGGTTTATTGGGGATAAGGGTGGGGAGTGTTTTAAAAATATTATTTTAATTTGTATAAATTTTAAATAAAATATTTATTTTAAAATTATTTTCGCATTTCAAAGTAAAATTTATGAGCGGGATGTTGGATTTATAGGAGATAAGGGTGGTTATTTGAGAAAATAAAACAAATTTAAATGTTAAGATCAATTTTTTTTTTTATATGTATAGTATAAACAACATTTAACATTTTAAAAATGTAGGGAAATTTAGAAAAATTATTCTGATATTAAAAAATAAAAAAATAAAAAATATAATTTAAAAAAATGAATTATAATGTTATACAATATATGTAGTAGTGTGAACATGTGTTAATTAAATATTGACTATAGTGGGAATAGTAAATTAATTAAGTTAAGCGTCCAGCACTTACCCCAATTAAATACAGAGTGGAGTAGGAATAGTAATTAAATTAAATTCAGTGTCCAGCAGCTACCCCAATTAAATACTGACTGGAGTGGGAATAGTAAATTAATTAAGTTTAGTGTCCAGCACCTACCCGTATTAAATACTGACTGGAGAGGGAATAGTAATTAAATTAGGTTTAGTGTCCAGCACCTACCACAATTAAATACTGACTGGAGTGGGAATAGTAATTAAATTAGGTTTAGTGTCCAGCACCTACCCTAATTAAATACTGATTGGAGTGGGAATAGTAAATTAATTAAGTTCAGTGTCCAGCACCTAGCCCAATTAAATACTGATTGGAGTGGGAATAGTAAATTAATTAAGTTTAGTGTCCAGCACCTACCCCAATTAAATACTGACTGGAGTGGGAATAGTAAATTAATTAAGTTTAGTGTCCAGCACCTACCCCAATTAAATACTGATTGGAGTGGGAATAGTAAATTAATTAAGTTTAGTGTCCAGCACCTACCCCAATTAAATACTGATTGGAGTGGGAATAGTAAATTAATTAAGTTTAGTGTCCAGCACCTACCCCAATTAAATACTGACTTGAGTGGGAATAGTAATTAAATTAGGTTTAGTGTCCAGCACCTACTGCAATTAAATACTGGTTGGAGTGGGAATAGTAAATTAATTAAGTTTAGTGTCCAGCACCTACTCTAATTAAATATTGACTGGAGTGGGAATAGTAATTAAATTAGGTTTAGTGTCCAGCACTTTCCCCAATTAAATACTGATTGGAGTGGGAATAGTAAATGAATTAAGTTTAGTGTCCAGCACCTAGCCCAATTAAATATTGACTGGAGTGGGAATAGAAATTAAATTAGGTTTAGTGTCCAGCACCTACCCCAATTAAATACTGACTGGAGTGGGAATAGTAAATTTATTAAGTTCAGTGTCCAGCACATACCCCAATTAAATACTGATTGGAGTGGGAATAGTAAATTAATTAAGTTTAGTGTCCAGCACCTACCCCAATTAAATACTGATTGGAGTGGGAATAGTAAATTAATTAAGTTTACTGTCCAGCACCTACCCCAATTAAATACTGACAGTTTGGGAATAGTAAATTAATTAAGTTTAGTGTCCAGCACCTACCCCAATTAAATACTGACTGGAGTGGGAATAGTAATTAAATTAGGTTTAGTGTCCAGCACCTACCCCAATTAAATACTGGTTGGAGTGGGAATAGCAAATTAATTAAGTTTAGTGTCCAGCACCTACCCCAATTAAATACTGACTGGAGTGGGAATAGTAAATTAATTAAGTTTAGTGTCCAGCACCTACCCCAATTAAATACTGATTGTGGTGGGAATAGTACATTAATTAAGTTTAGTGTCCTGCACCTACCCCAATTAAATACTGATGGAGTGGGAATAGTAAATTAATTAAGTTTAGTGTCCAGCACCTACCCCAATTAAATACTGATTGGAGTGGGAATAGTAAATTAATTAAGTTTAATGTCCAGCACCTAACCCAATTAAATACTGACTGGAGTGGGAATAGTAATTAAATTAGGTTTAGTGTCCAGCACCTACCCCAATTAAATACTGATTGAAGTGGGAATAGTAAATTAATTAAGTTTAGTGTCCAGCACCTACCCCAATTAAATATTGACTGGAGTGGGAATAGAAATTAAATTAGGTTTAGGGGCCGATTCCGATTCGGGCCGGAAATCTCTCCGACCGAGCCGGACCCGGAGAGAATTCCGACCGAATCGGACCCTAGCAGTCCGACCGAACGAGTACGATGCGTTCGCATGCCATCGGACTCGATTCGGTCGGACTCCCATTGAAGTCAATGGGAGCCGGTCGTACGACACGTACGCGGGCTCCCATTGACTCAATGGGTGCGAGGCGGTCAAGGGCGCCCCCTACAGCATGTACGCGTCCATGCGCATCGCGGCGTACATGCGTACTGTGTGCGACTCGCGCGCCTACGCGTACAGGGGGGTCCGACGCGGACCCCCAAAGTCCGGCTCTGACAGCTTTTTCAAGCCGGACGGCGCGAGTCGATCGGAGTGGTCGCGGCGCGCATCGTACTTACCCGGCCGGGAAACGTCTCCATAGCGCGGTGCGAGTCATGTCCATGCGAGTCGGTCGGAGCGTGTTGAAGCCGCGTTCGAGTCAGTCAGAGATTTCGCGGGTGCCTGCATCGTACTCGCTCGGCCGGACCCGCGTACGATTCGGTCGGGAAACAGGGCTCCGAATCGGATCCGGTAAATCCGAATCCGATTCGGAGCACTACCGGCCGAGATCGGAATCGGCCCCTTAGTGTCAGGCACTTACCCCAATTAAATACTGACTGGAGTGGGAATAGTAATTAAATTAGGTTTAGTGTCCAGCACCTACCCCAATTAAATACTGGTTGGAGTGGGAATAGTAAATTAATTCAGTTTAGTGTCCTGCACCTACCCCAATTAAATATTGATTGGAGTGGGAATAGTAAATTAATTAAGTTTTGTGTCCAGCACCTACCCCAATTAAATACTGACTGGAGTGGGAATAGTAAATTAATTAAGTTTAGTGTCAAGCACCTACTGCAAATAAATACTTACTGGAGTGGGAATAGTAATTAAATTAGGTTTAGTGTCCAGCACCTACCCCAATTAAATACTGGTTGGAGTGGGAATAGTAAATTATTTAAGTTTAGTGTCCAGCACCTACCCCAATTAAATATTGACTGGAGTGGGAATAGAAATTAAATTAGGTTTAGGGGCCGATTCCGATTCGGGCCGGAAATCTCTCCGACCGAGCCGGACCCAAAGAGAATTCCGACCGAATCGGACCATAGCAGTCCGACCGAACGAGTACGATGCGTTCGCATGCCATCGGACTCGATTCGGTCGGACTCCCATTGAAGTCAATGGGAGCCGGTCGTACGACACGTACGCGGGCTCCCATTGACTCAATGGGTGCGAGGCGGTCAAGGGCGCCCCCTACAGCGTGTACGCGTCCATGTGCATCGCGGCGTACATGCACAGGTAGGGGGTCCCATGGGTCCCCCCTGTGTGCGACTCGCGCGCCTACGCGTACAGGGGGGTCCGACACGGACCCCCAAATTCCGGCTCCGACAGCTTTTTCGAGCCGGACGGCGCGAGATCGACCGGAGTGGTCGCGGCGCGCATCGTGCTTACCCGGCCGGGAAACGTCTCCATAGCGCGGTGCGAGTCGTGTCCATGCGAGTCGGTCGGAGCGTGTTGAAGCCGCGTTCGAGTCGGTCGGAGATTTCGCGGGTGCCTGCATCGTACTCGCTCGGCCGGACCCGCGTACGATTCGGTGGGGAAACAGGGCTCCGAATCGGATCCGGTAAATCCGAATCCGATTCGGAGCACTACCGGCCGAGATCGGAATCGGCCCCTTAGTGTCAGGCACCTACCCCAATTAAATACTGACTGGAGTGGGAATAGTAATTAAATTAGGTTTAGTGTCCAGCACCTACCCCAATTAAATACTGGTTGGAGTTGGAATAGTAAATTAATTCAGTTTAGTGTCCTGCACCTACCCCAATTAAATATTGATTGGAGTGGGAATAGTAAATTAATTAAGTTTTGTGTCCAGCACCTACCCCAATTAAATACTGACTGGAGTGGGAATAGAAAATTAATTAAGTTTAGTGTCAAGCACCTACTGCAAATAAATACTTACTGGAGTGGGAATAGTAATTAAATTAGGTTTAGTGTCCAGCACCTACCCCAATTAAATACTGGTTGGAGTGGGAATAGTAAATTATTTAAGTTTAGTGTCCAGCACCTACCCCAATTAAGGGGCCGATTCCGATCTTGGCCGGTAGGGCACCGAATCGGATTCGGCTTTACCGGATCCGATTCGGACGCCCTGTTTCCGACCGATTCGAACACCCGTCCGCGCGAGCAAGTACGATGCGAGCGTACGCGAAATCCCCGACCGACTCGTTCCCGGCTCTGAACCGCTCTGACCGACTCGTATGGACTCGACTCGCACCACGCAATGGAGACGTTCCCCGACCGGGCAAGTACGATGCGCGCCTCGAACAGTCCGACCGACTCGCGCCGTCCGGCTCGAGAAAGCAGTTGGAGCCGGACTTCGGGGGTCCGTGTCGGACCCTCCTGTACGCGTAGCCGTGCGAGTCGCACACAGGGGGGACCCATGGGTCCCCCCTACACATGCATGTACGGCGCGAGTCGCACCGATGCGTACCCGCTGTAGGGGGGGCCCTTGTTTGCGACACACCCATTGAGTCAATGGGAGCCCGTGTACGCGTCGTACGACTGGCTCCCATTGACTTCAATGAGAGTCCGACCGAATCGAGTCCGATGGCATGCGTCCGCATCGTACTCGTTCGGTCGGACTGCCAGAGTCCGGTTCGGTCGGAAATCTCTCCGAATCCGACTCGGTCGGTGAGATTTCCGGCCCGAATCGGAATCGGTCCCTAAATATTGACTGGAGTGGGAATAGTAATTAAATTAGGTTTAGTGTCCAGCACCTACCTCAATTAAATACTGACTGGAGTGGGAATAGTAAATTAATTAAGTTTAGTGTCCAGCACCTACCCCAATTAAATACAGGCTGGAGTAGGAATAGTAAAATAAGTTATTTTAATGAAAATTATTATTGTGTATATATGTTGAGTGGAGTAGTAAGCATAATTTAGGTGAGTGTTTTTAAAATATATAATAATAATATTATTAGAGTTAAAATTAGTTAAAACATATTAGTTATATTTACATCAAGAACAGCTATATCATATATATATTATACAATGAAAATTATGCATTTTATAATATATAATTTATTATAAAATATTTAATTATCTACATTAAATGTGATAGCAATAAAAAGGTAGTCAAAAAAATAGAAATCTCATTTTTATTAATACGTTTTATTATATAAAACATAAAAATGACAGTTAAATCCAAAATGTAATTTTTTATTAAACAGTAGAAAATGAATTACAATATATATATATATATACAGGAGAGTGTATTTATTACATATTAAATACAGTTTACCAATATGAATATTTTAACAAGTAAATAATACAAAAAAATTTAACAATAAAAGAAATTGTACTTCACAATTTTTTATATGTTAGAAACATATCATGATGCATTTGAATTTTTTTATGCACATTTTATACATTAGTATTTATTTTAATAAGTGCTAAATATTGTTTGTCATTTTTAACATTTTTACAACTGTTACAAATTTTAGTACGTATGTATTAACATTATATACTGAAAATAGTTGTACAATACATTTCAGATAAAAATAACATAGTTTAATTTTGTAATACAAACATAATATATTTCAATTATTAATAATAATAATAAAATATTACTATTAATATTTATTACATTTAATAACAGTTGTTCATTTCATTTACAACTTAGATATTTTTTTAACAAAAAACAACATTAATAAAATGTTTTAGTAATTGTTGTTTGACATATATACATTTTTCTAATTATAATATTAAATATTATTAATTCATAATATTTATTATTATAATTTTACATAATATAAAAAAGAGAAAATAAATATAAATAAATTAGGTACATTTTTAAGTATTTTATTAGAATGTAACAGTCATTTTTAAACCATTGTATAATTTTAAATAAATAGTTTAGCTATTTATTTAATATGTTTATAGTTGCCATCTTTGTTTGGGGCTTTAATTTTTAATTTAGTAACCGCTTGCTGTTGTTTTGGGTCATTTGGGAAGAAAGAAGCTCGCGGTTGGGAGCTGCTTCGCGTCTGGGAAGGTAAGAGTAATTTTCTTTAATATTAAACTATTTTAAGTGTATTTTGAAGGTAGTAATGTTTTAATTAGTGTGCGTGGAGTTATGTTTTAGAAGTTATGGTGTGTTTAGTGTTTTATTTAGTTATTAATTGTTAACGTTGTGTTCCGTATTTGAGGTCTAGTTACATTTTTTCTATTTATCTCTTTTTTACGTTAATACTGTGTGAATAATGTTTGTAGTCATGTTTTTAAGTGTATTATGTGTACATTTGTGTGGGTGGGAATTTTTTTTTTTGTTTTGTCGGTTTTACGACGAAGAAGTTTGGAATTACGGAACACTGCGAATTTTTTTATTTAAGGAAGTGTGTATTAGTTATATTAACTAATAATTATTTTATACTTCCTTCATTTTTCGGTTTTCATGGAGCGGTTTTTAATTGTATACTATTTTTCGTTTTTTTTATGGTTAATGGATTGTCGATTTTTCCCTGGAGGATTACATTTTTGATACAGTTGTATTTTTACATTTTATTGGGGTTACTTTTTAATATGTATGGATTGTGAACTACCTGGATTACTTTGGAAGATGTGGCATTTTCATATTAGAGCAACGGGAAAGGGAAGTGTTTTTAAATATTTTAATTGTGGGAGGGAAATGATTTTAATTTAATTGCAGTTGCTGTTTAGTTGCTTTGCTGTTTAATTAATTTGTCTATATATATGTATATATAAATTTATAACACATATTAGACAAATTAATTAATTTTTTGATTTAAAAGAATGCACTGTTTTTATTCTAATAATTTTTTCTTCAGAAAAGTATATTTACATTGTTTATATTTATTTATTTATTTATGTGTTTTATAGAGCGCGAACTTGAGCCATTAGGGTATCAGAGCGCTTTACAGGAGAGCAAAGCAATATACAGACAGGCTTAGAATCAACCAATAACAGATCGAGTAGTAGGGGGGCAGGGTGCCGGATATATAAGGGAAAGAAGGGCACGTATTTACAGTTTACATAACCAAATACACAAGATGAGATAACATATTTACAGATTACGTTTACAATTATTCAAGACAAGGCCCCAAGTTTCTGATGGGGTGACTAGGTAGTCCGAAGGGAGGCAGTGGACGGCCATAGATCAGGGCCATAGTGGTGGTTGAGGCAAAATTTAAACGAGAAATGTACCCATAAGGAAGGTTTTGGCATCTTTTTTGAAGCGAGTTAGAGAGGGGATTCTTCTGATGTCGGGTGGGAGGGAGTTCCATATTCTTGGAGGAGCCCCAGAGAAGGCCCGATTGTAAGTTTTCTTTTCCCGAAAGCGTGCAGGTTTGAGCAAGAGGTTTCTGGCAGATCGGGAGTTTCTGATTCCTCCGGAGATCACAAGTTTCTGTGCCAGATATGCAGGGGAGTTAGAGTATAAAGCTTTGTGCGTGATGCATGCTAGCTTGAGCTGTATTCTAGCCTCCAGGGGAAGCCAGTTGAGAGCTTTCAGGTGTGGGGAAATATGATCGTATTTCCTTGTGCCGGTAAGTAATCTGGCGGCCGCATTGAGGCAGACTTTAAGAGGTGCCAGGGAGATCTTGGGTAAACCCGAGAGGGTAGAGCAGCCATATTCCAGTCTAGAGATAACAAGTGCTTGGACTGCCATTTTTAGGTCGGGAGCATCGAGGAAGGGTTTCAATTTCCTAAGGTAGCTCAGGTGGAATCTGGCTGTTTTGGCCATCGAGTTGATGTGGTCCCGCATGTTCATTTTGCTGTCGAGGGTAATTCCCAGGGATTTGGCCGAGTCCACAATGGTCTGTGGGCAATTTAAGGTTGTGATAGTCTTAATCCATGATTGAATCTCAAGGTTGGTATTGGGAGGGGAGACCAGGAGAAATTCTGTTTTCTTTGCATTGAGTTTGAGTTGATTGGATGTGAGCCATTGGATGGTGAGTTTCAGGGCTTCGTTCAGGGAGAGAATCTCTTCGAGAGATGAGGTTTTGATGTAGATCTGAGTGTCATCAGCGTACATATGATAGGAGATATTAGCAGCGTGTAATACTTCGTTAAGCGGTTCTAGGTAAAGGTTGAAAAGGGTGGGGGACAGGGTTGATCCTTGAGGGACTCCAACCGTGACCGGGGATGGTGACGATAGGTTGCCGTTGATTAGGAATCTCTGTGACCGGTTTTGGAGGAAGGACCTAAACCATTCTAGAACAGTGCCATCCAATCCCATCCTGAGTTTGAGGCGTTTGAGTAGTTTTTCATGGTTGACCGTGTCAAAGGCCGAGGATAGGTCCAGGAGAATTAGGAGACAAGTTTTGCCTTGGTCAAGAGCTTGGAGGGCATCATCCACGATGTGGAGCGTGGTGGTTTTGGTGCTGTGCCCTGGTCTAAATCCGGATTGGAAGTCATCGAGCAGGTGAAAGTTGTTGATGTGTTGACTTAGCTGCTGTTGCACACATTTCTCCAGCACTTTGGCTAAGAGGGGGATGTTGGAGATGGGTCTGAAGTTGTCGGGGGAGGCTGGATCCAGCGACAGCTTTTTCAGAATGGGGAGGACTTGGCCGGCTTTTAGGGAGTCAGGCATAGTTCCCTGCTGGAGGGAGGCGTTGATTATTGTAGTCCAACTAGGAATAATGGATTGGGCGACGGCAGCTAGGCAGTTGGAAGGGAGCGGGTCATTAAAATGGTTGTTCGGGTTTAAGGTAGATAGGATTTTAGAGATGGAGTCTTCGTCATAGTCTTTGAAGACAGACCAGTGAGCATGATTTTTGGGAGGAGCCTGTGGGTGCGTCCTGGTGGGAGGAGGCGGGTCAGGAAGGGGTTGAGGGTGTGTGATGGAGCTGAGTTCGTTTCCGAGGGCTGAGATTTTGTCAGCGAAGAAAGAGGAGAATTCCTCTGAGGATATAAGAGACTTGGGGGTTTCTTTCGATGTTTTGGGCAGTTTATTAGATTGGTGTCTGACCAGTTCGAAGAGCTTGTGGTGTCTGCTCTTGGCTTTCTCTAGTTCAGTTCTGAAGAAGTCTTTTTTTTTATTGAGTATGTTCCTGTTGTAGACATTTCTGGCCTGGCGTAGTAGTTTTAGATGTGCGGCAGAGGGGTGCTGCCTCCAGGATCTTTCAGCTTGCCGGAGGGCTCTCCTCTCATTATTAAGGGATCCCGTGAACCAGGGGTTTCTGTCTTTGATTTGGGTTCTTTTCAGTTTTAGTGGGGCTAGATCATCCAGGATGTTCGATATAGTCGCAGAGTAGTGATCGTTATATGTTTTAGAGTAGAGTTTTAGCTATCATATTTAAGTACTCAAGGCCTTTTGTGGAAGGGTATAGCTGAACTTGCTGTTGGAGATACTGATACATTTGATTAGTTTGTCTAGATAGTTTTGGTTTTAATTGGATGACAGATTTTTGCATTCTGAGTTCTTGGAAGCTTTGTTCTTTTTGTATGGCAAGTAATAGTTTATGTAGGGTAGGAGTGCTTCGTCCTGTAGAAGATAGGAAGGCATTATGCCAACCCTCAACTGCATTGTTTGTTTTAGCTTCTTGGTTAAGTGTAGTTAGATACACATTCCACCAAGGAATTTGAAATTTAGGTTGACGCCTATGGCCTGATCTGTGTAATCTCCCCACCCAGGTATCCTCAAAATAATCTAGGAGGGGAGATAATTTTTGTTCATTTTGTTGGTAAAATGGACTTTCAATTAAAATGTTATAATGCTCAGCTACATCTGTCACTGGCACATAGGCCAGAGCAATTAGTTTTTAAATTTGGTATGCAAAGGTAATATTTGTTGCATATTCCACACTAAGGGGTCTATTACGATGGCGGTCGGATGTCCACCGCCGGGCCGGCAGTGGTGCCCGCCGTACCGGTGGTGGTGCCCGCCGTACCGGTGGTGGACATTCGCCCATGATCGCAAGCCAGGAATCCGCCGGTCAAATTAGGATGGCAGTGGTGACCGCGGAGGTGTGAAAATCCGACCGCCGCTTTTCCGCCGGTTGCCATCCGCACTCCTGCCTGGCGGATGGAGCAGGACCGGGATAATGGTGGCGGTGCAGAGCTGGCTCCGCCGGCAGGATTATGATGCCGGCGGTAGCCAGCCTTTCCTCAGCGGTCAGACCGCCATTGAAAGGCATGCAGAGATTGTCTTCCGGGGGCCCGTTGCGGTCCCCAATGTTTTGGGGGGGTGTGGGTGCACTGGGGGGTACCCATGACCCCCCCTACATTTCCCTGTACCAGGTGGCAGGCACTGTGCAGTGCCTGCCACGCAGTGCAGGGAAATGCAGGACATCCTCCTTTTGACATCGCGGCGGTGCTGCGTGCATCAGCAACTGCCGCAATGTTATAGCCCGCGATACGACCGCAGCGGTCGGATTTCAAGCAAGGAACATCCTCATGGGACCGGCGGTTATGTCGCGGGCCTTGCGGGTGGTCTTTTCCCGTTACCATGGCGGTCGGGGACCGCCATCGTAATAGGCCCCTAAGTGCAGATTTCTGTAAATGTCGCCATAAACATTGGTTGAAATGGAAGTAACATCCTTGTATAGATGTGTGGGGATACAATTTAGGGATACAATTTATCATGGCTTGCTCAAAGTCTATTATTATTCTTTGAGGAAAAAAGTCATTTGTTTCTTGCTTTATTTTACCTAACATTTCAGTATATGTTGCATTCTGTTTATTTGGTAACAATGCATATATAAAGGGGATGCAACTGTTATGATATTGCCCATGGATACTGTAAAGTTGGTAGAATGGTTTGGGGTATATTGTGAAGGTGCCATCCATCATCCAGGTTTGGCATTGTTGAAGTTTAGGTATATTGTTTGCTGTAGCAAACATAATAATTCTTTTATCTTTATTTTTATTGTCAAAGAAAATAAAAGGTTCATCACTGAGTGTTATACTTAGTTCTGGGGGAATTATGACATCTTCAAAATTTTTAGGCTTAGGTATTGTGGTTGTTGTTGCTTTTTTGGTCCTAGCTATGGTTCTTTTAATTGAAGCAATGGATGGTAATTGACTGGTTGCTTCTTTGGGTACTTTAGGTAAAATTCCTTTAAGGATAACACTTGTAGGAGTTTGTGAGCTAGTACTTAATTCTTTTATATTATCAAGGGTTGCTCTCACTTCAATTTCAGAAACATTCGGCGGATGGTTATGTTCTCTAGTGTATAATACAGTTGTTTCCTGGTGGTAGCGCGACCATAACATTTATTTGAATAATATTTTGAACATTTCCAGTTCACTTTAAGGCCCGTTTGCTTCTCTTGGGTGTAGACGTACCCCATGTAACACAATAAGAATTTCCCTTTCTGAGATGCTATAAATTGGGCACCTTCAGTCATTGTGATGTGGAAAATGCTATAAAAATGTATATGAACATATATGAAAAAGCATATTATACATGTTTATATGGTTAAAAAGAAAACATTTTTACATATACTTACCAAGTGTTATTTAGTTGTCTTTAAATGGAGATGTTCTTTGTTCAATAAATGCTGTTTGGTCGAAGTTTTCTGTGAAAGGAAAATAAACCATATTTTATTTGATGTTTTACGATTTTACATGGGGTGGTATTGGTGTTTAGGCTAGACTATAGCTTCATTAACGTTTTTGTTAGATTTTACAAAGTTTTTTAAAAGGATTAAAAAATCTAAATGGGGTGGTTTTGGGGTCTAGGATATATTAGGTGTTTAGTTGCATTTTAGTGAGATTTTACAAAGGCTTTTTAAAGTATACTTACTTTGTTAGTGAGCTGTTTTTGTGAGGTAAATTATTTTTTCTCGTTCTTTGGAGTAATATCTGTAGTGGAAATATAAAGAGATAAAATATATGTTAGTAATTTTAGTTAGCAATTGAAATCTGTGTTACATTTTAATTTAACTGCTTATTTAGAAATGGTAATTTACTTACTTTTTCCTAAGTGTAGCAGGCTTTATTTTGATGCAGTCTTTGATTGTGGTCAAAATCCGGCAGAGTTTCGCCTTCCTTAATTATTTTGTTTTAAGGTGTAAAATAAGATAGGTTTTTCTTTGTTTATATAGTGTCTTTTTAATTGTTTGTTGAATTTCATTGGTTTATTTAGATCTTCTGTATTTTTATTGGTTAATTTTTACTTTGTTTCTTGGTTTGGGAATTGTTTTCCTTATATGGAAAACGCTAATTAAGAGTAATTTATTTTTTTGGGGTGAGGAAGGAGACGTTGAACTAATTATATTTTAATAAAATATATATAAGATGTATTAAAATGTTAGAATATGTTGCAAGTATATATTTTAAAATATTATTATTAGTGTGTTTATTATGTTATTATTTATTTATGTTGTTATAATTTTGATAGTTATGTTTTTGGTTCAATTTAATGTGATATGTATGTTTATGCAATTTATTTTATTTATGGTGTTTAAAGTAATTGTTTTAATGTATTATTGAGTTGTCGATATATTGAAAAAAACGATAATATTGATGTCTATATTTTTGTAGTCGATATTTTAGACATGTTCTATATTTATTTATAAACGTCGATATTTTGTATTGCGATATTTATGTGTGCGATATTTGTGTTGTCGATATCGTTGTATCACGATATTGTGGTATCGATATTTGTGTATTTTTATATTTAAGTATGGAACATCGATATTTTTGATATCGATATTTTTGCGTCAAAATATTTGCAGTTCGATAATGTGACTTTCGGTATTATGTCAGTGATTCGTGCACGCAACTGCTTACATATTGGTTTAAGTCATTTGGCTCTTGGGCGTGAGTATGCGGGGCAAGCAAAAAATACATCAACAGATGTCGCTATCATTGTGGTGCAGCAGGAACAGAACTGGGAAGTGGTAGAAGAGTGGTGCCAGGTTCCTGTGAGAGAGGTCAAGGGGAGAGAGCCAAACCTGAACTGCATATAAAGTTTCCTATCTAAGGGTGACTGGATAATATCTAAATAGCATTCTAGAGAACTGGTCAGTTTAAAATTTATGAACTCCACTGTCAGACGTCCCCATGACGAATTGATAAGTGAAGCATGTGCTATCCAGTCCCAGTACTGCATTTTACAATAGTCTTTACTAGGGGGCAGAGCCAGGTCCTTGACTTCCCAGTGGCACTCTAGTCCAATTGCAGCCAGTAGGCGTTTCATGTTCCTTATCCAGCCTATCTTATTAAATGTATCTAGTGCACTAACTTCCATAAGGGCATTGACATACGGGAGCAGCCCGGGGTGTACCTAATGTGCAGCCAGAACAATAGCGGGTGAAGCTTAGCCTTATCTGCAATGGGAACCCTGCAGAAAACCAGCCTTTATGGGTGGAGTGGTGTGCTCTGGGGTAGCGAGAAAAAGCACCTCAGAAACTTGTTCTCAGACTTAGAAAGGTCATCTGTCTTTCGAAGCCCCACAATTCTGCTCCATAGATGGCTGAGCTTACTGCTTTCGACTCATAGATCTGAAGAGCGGCTGCCACAGGTTTACTAAATGAGGTGCTATGTTCTTTACTCAGGGCCCCTACTATTTGCCTATGCTTCACGGTCGACATGGTCACGTGGGGCTTCTAAGTCATGTCTTCTGATAGTTTGATGTCCAGGTAGTCAAAATTACTGACCCATTCCAGTGGAACACCTCCCAGGGATCATTTTCCTCTATAAGATTTGTGGGGGTTAATCATTAGAAACTTCGTCTTTGAAGTAGTAACCGCTAAACCACACATGTCGCAGAAGTCCTTGAAGCAATTTACATAAACATATATATATATATATATATATATATGTATATATATATATATATATATATACATATACATACATGAGATATATATATATATATATATTTATATATATATATCTATATATATATATATATATATATATATCTGCTCCGCTGTTCTGCCAAGCTTCATCCGCACTCTTGCATAGGTGCTCTGGTCCCGCGACAGCAGTCTCGCTTGAATATCTCGCTCCCACTCCAAAAGGAAAGACCAGCACTCGCGTTGGGCATAAATCCTTTGTCTGGATTTAATCGCACAGTTAATATCAACAAACGCGTTTCAGCGTTGAGCCTTCGTCAGTGTCAGCGGACGCCACCCTGACGGCATCATTTATGTCAATTACATTCCATCGGCAGCATAAACGGACAACCACTGCAAGTATTTCTGCAGGCGCCATAGTGGAACATGCAGTTTCATCATTACTCAAATACTGGGCATATTTACAATCAATATGCTCTGCTTTGATTTCTCATAAGTTTGACAGCAGTAATACAGCATGACAAGATCTTGGAAATACAGTTACATTAGAAGCAACTATGGGCCATATTATCAAGAACGGCGCAAACATTATCGCCGCCTTAGCGGCAGGAAACTGCTGCTAAAGCGGCGATAAGGGGCTTGATAATATGCCCTAGAGAATTCCAATAGAAGCCCAGGTTCTGGTGTCAAGGACATCAAACCTGGGCTTCTATTGGAATTCTATAGGGCATATTATCAAGCCCCTTATCGCCGCTTTAGCGGCAGTTTCCTGCCGCTAAAGCGGCGATAATGTTTGCGCCGTTCTTGATAATATGGCCCATAGTATTTTCTTTTATTACACTATTGTGTATGTGAAGCGGGTTGTATCAAATTTATATTTTGTCTGGAAGGCATGTGCAGTCTTGCATCAGGAGGTTCACATACCCCTGTACTTTCGCCATGGGGACCATATCTTTTCCCACTTCTTCAAGCACCCCCCACTTTTGTATATTACTTCTTCCACTCGTTGGCACCAGTCCACGTCGGCCTCCCAATCTGTCACGGATAGCGGGAGGGACGCTTCCCAGCGTCTTGCTATATTGCGTTTTGCTACCCTTGCCGACCGGGCCAGCCAGAGCCCATTATGTCTAGGCCAGTCCCCCTCCCCTTTAATCATCAGTAGCAGCCACCTGGCATCTAACAATATCTCCTGACATTACAGATGTTACTCCCCTCCAGAATGAGGTGATTACTGGGCATTCCCATAATATATGGAAGAAGGAGCCCACTTGTTGACAACCCCTTGCACATAGTGCTGTCTGGGCTGTCCCCCATCTGTGTAGTGATGTGCGGGGGTAGTATGAGCGATGAAGTATCTTGAGTTGCACTAGTCTGGAAGGTGCCCGGATCGCTATGTCTATGGGGCTCTGCAGTGCCTCCGACCAGTCCTCATCGTCAGTGTTACCCAGGTCATCTATCCATGCTCTCCTAAGGGAGGTCAGTGGGTCTGGGGCATTATTCATTACTTTACGGTATATTGTGGCCGTCGATTTGTCTGGAATAGGGTCCACTAATAGCCTTTCTTCTAGCAGCGAATAATCAGGGATGGTTGTGCCTCATTGTATGTGGGTTTGTAGAGCATGTACGAGTCTTATATATGAAAATCTCTGGGAGGGAGTCAGGGCGTATTCTTGTTGGAGATCGTCAAAAGAGAGAGGTCCCTATCTCTCCATACATCTCCCAGATGCTCAATACCTATAGCCTGCTATCCCCTGAGTCCCTCAAGTGTGGCCACCTCACTCAGTCGGTCATCCAGCCACAGGGGCGTCATGCCCATCAGTCGGTCCTGCCAACCCAGGTATCTATTTGCCTCATTCCAGCATTTGACTAAAACTGCTTTGTGTGTAGGCCAATCTCGACCTGTCTTTCGCGCATACAGAAGAGGCTCATAGTTCCCGCCCGGCATCGCTTCTCTATCCATCCTGTAGGCCGGTTCCTCCCTATTTGCATGAACCCACTCATTGATTTCTGTGAGCTGGAAGGCCTGTGATAGAGTCTAATATCTGGGACCACCAGATCCCCTTCGTAGACCCCTCTTTGCAATTTGTGTAGGGCTATTCGGGACGTGCCTCCCTGCCATAACAGAGTGCGTTGTTCTTGGGCTATCTGTTTAAAAAGGGACGGCGGAATCATGTAGGGGGTATTTTGCAGAATGTACAAGAGGCGCGGCAGAGTCAGCATCCTATACAGTGCTGCTCTACCCATTAAAGTCAGCAGGAGAGTGTGCCAGTATACTATGTCGGTGTGGAGTCTATTCAGTTTGGTGAGAAGGTTCCGTTGCAGGAATGTTTGTTGGTTACGAGTTATATAGATGCCTAGATATTTGAAGCCTTCTATAACTATCGGGGCAGCACAGCTTGCTGGGAACCTTGGGGAGGGACCCAACAAGGGGAACACCACTGACTTGGCCCAATGTATGGTGTAGCCTGAGTAGCTCCCAAAGAGCTCAAATATGTGAAGGACTCTTGCTATAGAGAAGGAGGGTCTCGACAGGTATAGGAGTATATCATCAGCATACAGGGAGATATGATCTTCCCATCCCCCCGGCGCTCACTATGCCCCAGATCATCGGGTCAACTCAGACCCAATGCGCCAGCTGCTCCAGCGCCAGAGCAAACAGCAACGGCGACAAGGGGCAACCCTGTCTGGTACCCCTATGTAATTCAAAACTACTTGATAACGCTCCGTTGACCCTTACTCTAGCTAACGGACCTCGGTAGAGCAATCCTACCCAACTACAGAATTTAGGTCCGAAGCCCAATCGGGAAAGCACATCAAATAAGTAGGGCCACTCTATACTATCAAAGGCCATTGAGGCATCTAAAGACATCAGCACCGTCTGTTGAGACAAAAGGACCTCTGTCGCCACAGGTTTTGGGGGGGCAGGGAGTACACACTTTTGATCTTTTTCCCTGCCTGCAGTGTTGCTGGTAGGGAAACAGATCAAAATATTTCTCCCACCTGGAGGGGGCAGCATAAGTAGCTGCTTCCTGCAGATGAGAGAAATGATGGCTCCTGCTGTATGCAGGGAGATGACTGGGGCTACTGGTGCCTTGCCCCCCCAAGTCCCTCAACGAGTATACCTTTAAAAAAGGCAGACCCAAAAACGGATGGGTCCCAGGGGCCAATTAAAACTCGGAGAGGGGGGCCGCATAGCTTACCTCCCCTTGATTTTAAATAATAGCTCTGGAGTATGGGGCCCCTACGGCCTAATAAGGCTCAGGGAGGGGGCCACACAGCCTAATAAGGCCCCATGTGCCCCCCTCCCCTCTATAACAAAAAAGGCCATGAGGGGCCTCCAGGGACTAATAAGGCTTGGGGAGGAGGGCCATGAGCCCCCTTTCTCCTTTTAAATATATATGGCCCTGGGGGATTAGGTCACCAGGGCCATAATAGGTTCAGGGAAGGATCCACGTGAGTCCACCCTTTCTAAAAAAGGCCCTGGAGGATGGTGTCCCCAAGGCCAGTCCTGAGGCAACCCCCTGCTGGACATGGCCAAAGGCCAAAAGGGGCCAAAAGGGCCCCTCTGCTCCTCTCTCCCTGGACCCCACAAGAAAATTCTCAAGATGGCGACCCTCTCTAGGGGAATCGGAAATGGATAAAGGACTCTGGCCAGGTGAAACCTTATAAAAATAGAAATAGGACTAAGAGTATCTCTTGCTCTCAATGAACCCAGATGTCAAAGGCGGCGGCCATTTTGGAATGGTGGTTTAGCTCTAACTCCTCAATACATAATACATTTGCATACCTAAATATAACTTGAATACAGATAACTACCTATTATTCTTGCTTTCTCATTCTACCATCCGATTGGCCCCCGCTTCACTTCGTCCAATTACACCTGTGGTAATTCTTCAAAATGACCGCCTCCCATTGGAAGGGCATCTTGGCATATAACATGGTCTATGGATTCTGAACACAGATTTCTCTTCCTCCAATTACACCTGTGGATATTTTTCGAATTGACCGTCCCCCTTTGGAAGGGCATCTTGGCATACAACATTGTATATTGGTTCTGAACACAGACTAAAGCTCCCTACTACCTTCTAGGAACCTCAATCTCAATTGGAATGCCCAGCTTTGAAGAGATTGATTGGTTGCTGCTTCTAACGCCTACTATAGCTCCCTCACACTACCTTTTGGTCACACCTTGCTTGTCCCAATAGTGACAGTATTCATTCACTCTTTGTTAGCCCTACTATTGACTTCTGGAATCACTCACTCATGACCCCCTCACTATGAGCCTTCACTGAGTATCATTATAAATATCCATTAACCTTAAAGCATAATTTTTTTCTGTCTTTAACTTTCTCTCCTCAAATGATGGACGCAACACTAAATCCAACAGGCTTTAATTGCCCCCTAATCTCTCAAAAAATGCAGCAAAAAGTATCAAACACTTTTTACTCAAATCCCACCCTGAAACCCTAATCTCTGACCCATACTTCTGCTCGAGTAAGGGCACACTAACTAGTGATTTCATCTTCTACACAAAAAGACGTGCACAGTGGAATACTGCCATATACTCCCTTCTCCGAATAACCAACTCCAGGAAAACACCACATGGGATTATCCCATTCACCCTTCTGCAGGGCAGTTGCTACCATATCACCATACAATAATGGCATCATACTAATTCAATCCTCTAATGACAACCTAGTAGTACTGGAAGTGATTTTCCCTATCATAAAAAGAGCTGTGAACAATAAGAACCCAACCACTATTCGAAGACACCCCAGCGCGCCTCACATCGACCCTGCACCCCTTTGTATGCCCTCCCCAACACCGGCCTCATCCAGCCCTTTCTCTAGAGATAACCCATGCTCCCCCCTCTATCTCTGCCAACCCCTACATTAGACTTCTCACTCATTGCCCAGAATGAGTCCCGCTCCAAAATTCGACACTCCTGCCAACATACACCAGATCCCTACACAACTGCAACCACAAAGTCCCTCTCCAGATCCTATTCCCACCCCCACAACCCCACCCCTGCTACCCGAATTGTCCCTAACTAACCCTCCCTACACCCCTTCATCTCCTCCAAATACAGAGGATGAATATGCCTGATCACATACCCCCTGACATGACGAACCATACACCTCTTAGATCTCTTAATCAGCACACTTCCCCCCATCTGCCACCCTCTGGCTATCCCCTCCACCACTCTGACAATCCCACTGCAGTATATTACTGACCTTCAAATTCTCCCTTCCTCCACTACTAACTCTCCCTCCCAACCTTACTCCCCTCTCAACCCATGATCACCTGCCCCCTCACCTCTTCGGAATCTCACCTTGACGAGATCTCACCTACCCTGCTACATCTCTAGGAAACTATTTTAAGACTTACCTCCTTAACCACTGAGTTGTTGCTCAACCTAAGGCATGACAGTTTTCAGAAGAAGCAAGCTGGCTCCTAGTTCATCTCGCTCCCTAACCGCAACCTTCACACGCCTCACTTTAATAAGAATTCCACCCCTCCCCCTATTTCCCCCTCTCGATCCTGGATATTGACCTATTGCCTTTCAGACAGTGACATCCATGCACTTCTCCTTTCCTACACCCCCAATGCAGACACCAACAAGGTATGTCCAGGTCAAATCCAAACCATCCTAAGTAATCCCTACAGAGAACTGAGTCACACCCCTAGAGGGATTAACAAAGCCAATCTCAAGCGTATCAACCCCAATCAGTCTGTTACAGCCCACTGAAATGCATGGTCATTAATTGCAGATCGTCTGTTAGTCATGCATCTGACATTTATGACCTCACCTGCACTCATGACCTGATTATCCGGACAGTAACTTGGTTAAATGACTCTTCAACCCCTGTTTTAGACCTACTAGTTCCCCTCGTCACAACATCATTAGACTGGACAAAACTCACAGAACTGGTGGGGGAGTTGCCTGCATTTACCGTAATAACCTAGCAGTAACTCCGGCAGCTACGGGGGCCCTTCCTGCAGGAGAATACCTTTGCATCAATATCCTCAGCAATGACAGACCCATTTGCAAACTTCATCTAATCTATCACCCTCCTGGAGATAACCAAGCTTTCATCGAACAAGTCATGGCAGCAATCTCAACCAACGCTGATCAACAAACTACTCAGATCTTCCTTGGAGACTTCAACCTTCACTGGAACGACCTGAATGATCAAGTAGTCAACACCTTCAAAGCCTTCTTATCAGACCTCGGGTTGACCCAAATTTGTTATTGGCCTACTCACAATAAAGGAGAGACCCTATACCTAATCATCGCAAAATGGAGTAACACTCCAATGGAGTCTATCTGCCTTGCGACTGGACAGACCACTACCATATTACCTTCCTTATCAATGCAGGTGTGACCCCCAAAAAACTCAAGTAAAAAAACTAAAACATTGGAAACAAAATCTACAGAATGTAAACCAGAATGTAAACCTCAATGACTTATCGGCCCTCAGTCACAATTAAATGACCCCCCCCAGGCGGACATGGTGGACATCCACGACCATACAGAGCATTACAATACCTCCATCTTGAACATCCTTGACTTGATTGCTCCCCTACAATTAACAAATGTATCATGTATCCAGCAAAGCTTCTAAACCCGGGTTCAACAAAAACCTCAATACTGAAAGATGCAATTTGAGGCTCGCAGAAAGTGCCTGGAGATCCTCACCTTCAATGGAAAACTTGGAAAGGTTAAGGTCAGTGAGAAACACTTACAACAAAACAATCAGAAACAAGAAAGCCAATATCTTTAGAACCTTACTGGACCAAGCCAGGAATCACGGCCAAAATCTTTTTGAAATTGTCAAGCAACAATCCAACAACCAACCCTACCTTCCCGTTATTGGAACCAACACTCTTCCAAATTGCGAAGAATTTGCTTCCTTCTTCATGGAAAAAGCAGTCATTATTGAAAAGGAGTTACAGACAATGAGGGAGCTGATACCATCTAACTTACTCACCATTAGTCATCCATTATAGTCTACTAACCTTATCGGTCACCCTGAGCTCTCCTGCAACAACAATGCCTACTGGCACACATTCACCCCCTCAAGAAAAGTGACATTCACTACTTGCTCATAGTGCTGAAACTGTCAACTCACTTCATTGACCATTTACCTCCGATTATCTTTAAGGAGATCAAATCATCTATCCTCCCTTTATGGACCAATATTGTAAATGCCTCTCTTCTTCAAGGCACCATCCCTGATTGCCTAAAAGTAGGACAGGTAACCCCCATTCTAAAAAAACAACAGCAGATTGCACAGACTTAAAAAATGTCTGTCCAATCTCCAACATTCGCACTCTGGCGAAGCCTATTAAGAAATGTGTACAGATCCAACTGTGCAAAAACATAGATCATTACCAACTCAGATACAGCACAGATTACTCACAGATACAGCAACCATCATAGAATTCAAATGATTATTTATTTCCAAAGCCCTCTGTTGTAACTTCAGACTGCTCTCTGGCTCGTGGCCCTCATGCTGTGTTGGAATGTTAAGTTTTGATGCTCAGGCATTCTGATTAGAACGAGGGGAACGAGATGAAGAGATGACGGTTTAGGTCTTTCTCCTTTCCTGGTCAGCTGCATACATTTCTCTGCTAGTTTGTTCTGGAATAAACATTTGATCAATAAATCTTCAGGCCTCACTTCTATTCAGCACTGTCCATGAGCTGTGAGCATTAACACGTGGATACACTCTGCTGTTCCGGGGTGTGTGCTTTCCTACTCACATTTGGCCATCCTGCAGAGCGACCCACTGTGCACATTTTGCGTGCTGCTCTTCAACCAGGCAGCTAGCTCACCAGTGGGTGCCCTCCGGCCAGCATTGTTTCTTGACAACATTCCAAGACACCAACATATTGGCGATACTGCATTGATTCCTTGTATGATGCTGTGACCTACGCACACACGTCAGTCCGGCAGCCATCGTTGGAGTTGGCTTACTTTGTCCCAAGCGAGAGTCAGGAATATCGGGCACATATCGATTCTGGTGGTCAGTTGCTTGGTCATTAAGATTGGGGGGTAAGCTTCAGAATTCCCAACAGACACGCTTGCATATAATGTTCAAATACATTATAGGACAAGCAGGGTGAATGAGAGGGGCTTAAGAGGCAGTGAAAAGGGAGAGGTATCCGGATTGGTAGGAGTACCAACTGAGAGAAACACAATATTTTGTTAAATAATCAACATTTTTTAGGGCTTTTAAAACAGAGATGAGAGGGAGTGTGTGTGTCTGCAAAAATCCTAGGTGAAATCCGACATACATCTCACCATACTTGACTGAAAATACCTGTACCCAACTATTCCTCAGAAAATACATTTATTAGGGGGACACCTCAAACACCCCTCCTGAAGCTATGTCTCTAGTGGTCAGCTCAGAAGTTGACTGGTCTTGTCTCACGCGAGGATCAGGCATATTGGCATATGTTTTCTTCATTCTTCTTCTACTGTTATTGCAAATGATATAGTAGACCCAATAAAACCCATAACTCATTAACCTATCAATTATTAAAATACTGGTACTGTAAACAACAATTGAGCCACAAATATACTCCTTATGCTACAGCATGTATTCCCAACCAGGCTACTGCATATTTCGGCATTTTAAAAATCTGGGCAAGAAGCGCTTTTGGTGCCACAGTACGTGCTATTTAAATTTGTCTAACATAATATAGTACAACATAACATTATATTACAAAAATGTCTTTGACATATTGCCTGCCAGGGTATTGTTCACTACAGGTTGTTATTAGAGCTATTTCTCTTAAACCTTAAAATGCTGAGAGCATGGCAGAGCATTTACAACAAACAATGCTAGAAATTGTCCAAAAAGACTGTTCGAACTGGTCAAGCTACAATCCATTAACCAACCCAATGCTTCCCCCACAAGTTCTAAACCACAGCCAAACTGCGAGGATTTTGCCTCCTTCTTCATGAAAAAGACAAGAAAGATCAAAAAATGACCAGGCAGCTACAGAACACCTTCTCACACACCTCCTTGTAGCTCCCCCACACCCCTGATTGCTGAGACACCAGGTTTCCCAGCACACACCACCAAAAACAATGCTACTTGGAGCATATTCAAAACTTTTGATGAGAGTGCTTTCATCAACATCCTTACAACACTGAATTCCTCAAACCACTACAGTGACCCTCTTACAACGAACGTCTTTAATGAGATCAAAAGGTCGCTGCTTCTGCTCTGGACTAAAGTAGTCATTGACTCGCTACTTCAATGGTCAATACCTGACTGCCTTAAAGCTGGGGAGGTTAACCTCATTTTAAAAAAAACAACGGCAGACCTTTCAGACCGTATCAACCTCTGCCCAATCTCTATCAATCCGACAGCAAAACTCCTTGAGAAATGTGTACATGTGCAACTGTGCAACCACATTGACCAATTCAGTCTCTTAGACCAGTTCCAATCCGGCTTCTGCCATGGCCACAGCATGGACTGTGCGCTCACACAAATTGTTGATGACTGGGCGCTCACACAAATTGTTGATGATGCACTAAAAATGCTGGATCAGAATTAATCCTGCCTTCTCATCCTCCTTGACCTATCGTCAGCCTTTGATACCATCAGACATGAAAACCTCCTAGACTTAATTAAACGTAGGATGGGACTATCGGGGACCGTTCTCAACTGCTTTGCCTATTTTCTTCAGAATTTAACTCATAGAATCAAGGTCAATATGTCCCTATCCAAACCTTCACAGGTCACTCTAGGGTTCCCCCATGGATTTGTGCTCTCACCCACTCTCTCCAATTTATTCATGGAAACTCTAACTGATTTGCTGAATTTATCTAACATCTACTATCACGTGTACACATATGACACCCAACTGTACAAAAAAATCTCTTTCCCGGAAGATATTACATCTCTAAACTCAACCCTATAAAAAAAACAATACTGGCTTACTGGTAACCACCTCTAACTAAACACTCTCAAAACAGAATTCCTCCTAATTGCCTCACCAAAACATTCTCTGGACATTACAGAATGCATGAAACAACTAACAGAACTGAATTGTGTCCCACACATTATAGAGTCAACTAGATCTCTGGGAGTAACACTGGACAAGAATCTGAATATGCAGGAGCACATCAGCTCTGCGACCAAAGAAGCAAACTTCCGCATGAGCATCTTAAGAAAAATAAAACCCTGCCTTCCCCAGGATGACCTCAAGTCTGCTGTTCAAGTGCTAGTGATTCCCAGGTTGGACTATGGGTGTGCAACCCTTTGCGGTGTACCCAGAGCTAAGCTGGTGCCACTAAGGGCCAATCTTAACTCTGCTGCTAGACTCATTACAGGATCAAAAGGAACAATCACATCACCCTGGATCTGCAATCACTTAACTGGCTTCCATATGAGCTGAGGATTTATTTGAAAATTGCCTGCATGACAAACAAAGCCATGCATTTCAACACTCCTAGATACCTTGCACAAAACCTAGAGCATCTAGAAGCACTAGTTCCCTTCTGCTGAAACCATCAAAATTTCATAAAAAGAAAACTTATAACCAAACCTTCTCAGGCATGGTCCGACAATATGTAGCACCCTTCCACCTGAAATCAGAATGAATCCCTCAATTGCCTCATTCAAGAAAGAAGTCAAAAGGATACTGATGAAAAAATGTATGCCATTAAATGCATGAAGTATACTCCAGAACTTGATCTATCCCTTGCCTGCATGCACACTTACTTTTCACAAACTATACTCTTACTCAGCTCTACTGATTGGGGTCCACCTGGACCCTGTGGTCTGCTCTCTAGGAGAGACGCCCACACCTTGTCCATGCTTGACGATGTTGTTGTTATTATTATACATGTCGCCTTGATCACTTTAAAGCTCCCTGATACCAGCAAGGGTCATGTTCGTGCTATATAAAACTTTATAAATAAAATAAAATAACTCCTAGACCAATACCAGTCTGGTTTCTGCCAAGATCACAGCACAGAAACAGCATTCACACACATAGTGGATGCCGTTCTATCAATGTTGGATCAGAATGAAGCGTGTCTTCTCATCCTCCTTGACCTATCCTCAGCATTTGACACTGTGAAACACGACAGCCTTCTAAACCTACTTGAGAGAAGGATGGCGTTATCAGGGGCCGTCCTTCAATGGTTTACATCATTCCTCCATAACAGAAACCAAAGAGTCAAAGTCAACCATACTCTGTCTAAGCCCTCTACGGTCACCCTGGGAGTCAACAGGGATCTGCCCTCTCTCCCATTATCTTCAACTTATTCATGGAACCTTTAGCAGACTCCTTATCATCCCTCAACATTCATTATCACATGTATGCAGACGACACACAATTGTACATGAAAATCCCCACCCCTGATGACTTCAATACCCTCAATGTTATTCTTCAAAATACACAGAACTAGCTTGCTCTCAACTATCTTAAACTTAACGCCATCAAAATGGAATTCCTCCTCATTACCCCACCCAAACACAATCTCAAAATCGACCTTTGGGTGAAACATCTTACTGCCCTCAATTGTACACCTCACTTTGCAGGCTCTGCGAGAAATCTGGGAATTATATTAGGCAAACATCTGCATGTGCAGAAAACACATCAGGTACGCCACCAAAGGAGCAGACTACCAGATGAGCATCCTAAGGAAATTAAAACCCTTCCTCCCCCAGTATGACCTTAAATCAGCAGTCTAAGCCCTAGTCATCCCCAGGCCCGATTATGGAAGTGCTATGCTCAGTGGCCTGCCCAGATACAAGCTGGCCCTTTTACGAGCCTCTCTTAACGCTGCGGCCAGACTGTCCACCGGAACAAAAAGAAACAATCACATCTCCCCTGACCTGAAATCCCTAAACTGGCTACCTTATGAACGACAAATTCATCTAAAAATCGCTTGAATGACCCATAAACCCCTACATTTCAACACTCCCAGATATCTAGCACAAAAGCTGAAATTATCTGGCGGATGTAGATCACCGTGAAGTACCAGCTCCATGCTGCTGAAACCACAGATTTTCTGCAAAAAGTAAACGTGCAACAGAGCTTTTTCAGGCATTGCACCCGAAATGTGGAATTTGCTTCCGAAGGGAATCCATCTGATTCCCTCTACTGCCTCCTTCAAAATAGAAGTGAAAACTTTCCTGATGAATAAATGTTAGGCCTAAAATTCGAAACCATACCATATATCGAACGACCTTACCTGTTGTACTCTTATTCAGTTGATCATGACTACCGCCTTCTGATCTCTTAGGGAGGTCACGTCCTTCAATTTGGTATTCTTCTATGATTGTATTTATGTCATAGCCTCACTTTATTTATGTGTCTTTTACTGGTCATTCCCCCACCCCCCAGTAGAGCGCTCTGATACCCTCACGGGTCATGTTTGCGCTATATAAAACTTTATAAATAAATAAACCCACATCAGGTTAGCTTTATAATTTTTTTTAGCAAAGAGTACTACTTACACTCCAACTTTAGTGATTTGTAAACAATGTACAATGTAACTTATGCTATTCCCATGCTATGCTCCCACATGTATACACACGGTTATGCTATCTTTGACTATGGTGTTATCAGTCATGTCAAGATGATGTCATGTAACTTGAGTGAAGTGATATGTTAGCTGATAAACAGTGCATGCCAAGACTGCAAGTTATAGTTAGCTTGTAACCTATAACTGGTGAATTTCAATGTTTGGCTTTTATGCGTCACCCCAGAAAATAATTGTACCTTTAGTTTTTTCCTTTGTAGGTAAAGAAACTGAGCCATAGATGGAAACCCACTTGATGGATATCTTGATGACTAAGGGTTCTTTAATTTGGCTTTGAAGACCGACAATCCCCTAAAATGATTGAAGGGTCCTCAGAAGAGAAAGCAACTGAAATATATGACCTGCAAAGTGGTTTTCAACCTAAAAGATAGATAGGGAAAGCCTTAATCGCCGTTAAGCTGGAAGACGGTGTTCTAAAGTGTATCAAACTGCTTTTGTCAGACGTAAAGTAATATTTGCTTTAACGCATATCTCTTGAAAAGCCTAGCTTTGATATTTCAGACCTTTTATCTTGTTCAAGAGGTGCAGCCTGGCAGATTTTGCTCTTAATATCGAATGCTTATTTGATTGCCATGAGCTTGCACCATTTATATGCTAAATACTATACAGTATATTACAAAATAATTAGTAACATATTATTAAATAAACTTAATTGGCAGGTGGTATGCATTTTGATGACAAATAGATGCCGAAAGCATTTTAAGAAAACCACAAGCAGAGAAGATTGTGTGTGATAATGCTGATTGGATGCTGACAATTTTTTATCATGAAAACATATGCATGTCACACCGCTGTCTGCAGTTCCGCATCAGTCTGAGCTCCCATAAGAACAAACTGTAAACCAGTTAAAAGCCAGACAGAGACAGCACACACATTTCAAATGGCTCGTTGCTTTTGAGAGGAAAGGGCCTATTTATTATGCATTTTCCAATCGATCAAACACATCAAATTAATCTGAAAAGCCCATGTAAATCATTAAAGCAGCTTTAGGTTCAATTTTGAAAAGTTCACATTTGATTTGCACTGGGGATTAACAAGTTGAAACTGAAAAAATGAAGCGTTTTATGCAATTTTATATGGCAGGATTATAGCACAAGGCACACACAATAAATGTTCATCTAAACATTTACTTGAGATGATTCAGTGACCTATAATTCTGACCGAGCTACATAAATGCAATATTGGAAATTTTAAGCTTGCAGGTCAGCCATTCATCACCGAAGGCAATGCAACTGAGTTAAACATGTATGAAGTAATTAGAATATGTCCGTTTAAAAAATATGTAATAGTCAAGATTTCAAATATATGGAACTGCATCACATAAACTTTGAACTTCTGTAAAAAGAAATATCAGTGCAAACCTCATTACATTTATTTTGAAACAGTGTGGATCAAATGTCCTTTGCTCCAGAATAAACCAGGGCAGAAAACGGAGCAAAGTGATTCACATTATTTGTGCTTGATTTACTGAAAAAGAAGTGAAAACGAACCTAAAATGGAGAAATGGAGAAAATAAATGTTCTCCACTTTTCAAGTAGGAATGGTAGGATCAGTTCTTAATTTGTAAATCAAGAAGTGGCAGTGCCCAAACCAGTGCTAAAAAGCCCCAGGGCCGGTGCATTTCGTAAAACACAAACAGCTAGAATTGTGAAAATGCAGGAGTGGCCTGTGCAGGTAAGAGTGGTGGGGCCGGGTTGGGGAGGGTTTCGACAGGCGACCACGAGGGAAAATTAAATAAATAATCAATTTTCCCTCATCGTTGTCTGTCGAAATCCTCCCGCACCCGGCCCCACCGCACCACCACTCTTACCTGCACTGGCCGTGGCTATGGAAATGAAATTGTGCAACGTTTGATTGATATTGCCTCTGGTAAGGCCAGCTGATTTCACAATAAAGCCAGATTCTGGTATCCTAGTCAGACCAACGTTCCTTCAACTATGGTCATTCCTGAGGAAGCTATTGTGCATTAATAAATATTGTTCATTATTAACATTATGCAGAGTAATAATCTACATTTGTATTCACATATGTACACTGACATAATGTTATTGCTTTTGAAACAGTTTTGCTATGACCTGCTAATATGCCTTTTCCTGGTTTATGCTAACTAGGTCTCAGCTAGGCTTCAGCACCATCTTGTTCAAAATGGATGTTCTATCATGTATGTGCTCTGTTTATTATTTCTGCTGCACACAGTCAAGCAAATCATATTTATTTATCTCCAATTGACACTGCTCTCAAAGTAGACTCTCTAGCATGGGCTCAGTATTGTATCTTTTCTCCAAGGTTCTTCTGCAATGTGTTATTGCATTCATTCGCAATGGTTCACTGCTGTTTATGTAGCTTGTTCTGACACCTCTGGTTGATATTAGGTCAGGGGGGAGGAGGGGGAGGGGGGACTCAAAATCCATACAGTGGGTTTGTGCTTGGATGGTGAGGCTGTAGATGATTCAAAAGTCTTATTCATAATTTGATGAAAATGTATTTCTTTTCCTCACACAACAATGAATCTGCACTTTTGATGCTTATCTTTTGGGAACATTTCATATACAAACCATTGATTGTAGGGGTGAGCCAGAGGAATTTCCAATGCTACTAGGGATGATGTCCTATTTCTTATTGATTTTGATTCTTTACTGATTTTGCCACAAATTTTGGATTTAGTCTATTTTTGATTTAGCCTATTATTCGGTATTGTCCTATAACTGAGAGCCTTCATGGCAATGACTTTATGCCTTTAACTGAGACTTGCTGCATCAGCACTTTAATTATTCTGTATTGTAACATTTGATTTTTTGTAATAAATCTTTCTAAATGTCTAGTTCCACCCTAGAACTCACTTACTGAGTCAGTCATTTCTTATTTTGCTGTATTTTTTGAAGTACTGATTTTGTAGGTTATCTCTGGACACATTGCCTCATGAAAATGAGGTTTAACACTGTCCATGATCCACCCATCCATGGGCATGCTACTCAAGTATCTTTTGAGGTGTAAAATTTTAGAGGTTCAGCAAATGCCCATCACCGTCATCAAAATCATCATTTGACATATGAACAATAAAATATTAAAATACAATTTATACTAAAATGTTCATATTTCAAAATTAAAGAACAGGAGAAATATTCATATGAACATAATCCATAATTGAGAACAGAGTCATATGAAGTGTGTAAGTGTAGCGTACAGTTGTAGAACTATAGGCTGCACACATTCCACATCGCTGACAAAGCACAGTTGAGGGTCTGGCTGACAGATTAAGGGGAATGAACTTTCAGAGAATCTCCATAACTCCATGACACATTCATGCATCCCTGGTAGTAATTTGTATGGATTTAACAATGTATAAATTATCACCAAAGCCACACCATTTTGTGTTGTCCGCGAGGGCAGTTTATGATTCAAATAAACATACAACAATTATGCATGTGTAAATAGCTATGGATGAGTGTCAGACTGAATTAAAAATATTTCCAGAACTATTCCATGGAATCTATGACTATTATAGATCAATCAATCAATCAGTGGGTCTTGTAGAGCGCAGCTTGTCACCCCGGGGGTCTCCAGGTACTAGGTGGTTGTGCGAGCCTCAGTCGGAGAGGTGGTGGTCGAAAACCCAGGTCTTGAGCTGTTTCCTGAAATCCTTCAGAGCTGGTGAGGTGCGCAGGTGGAGGGGAAGGTCGTTCCTGGACTTTGTGGAGAGATAAGAGAAGGATCGATCTCCACAGCGGCTGCGACAGATGCGGGTGATGTGGGTCAAAGTGACGGTGGAGGATTAGAGCGTTCTGGTTGGTTGGTGGAATGTCAGGCGGTTGTTGATGTAGTAGGGTCTGGTATTGTGGAGGGCTTTGTAGGTGTACGTGGGGAGTTTGAAGAGGCATCTTTTCTGGACTGGTAGCCAGTGGAGTGCACTGAGGTGCAGGGTGATGCTGGCTCTTCTGGGAAGGTTGAGTTATGCTGCTGAGTTCTGGATGGGTTGGTGTTGATTCAGAAGCTTCTTGTTGGTTACGGCGTAGAGTGCATTGAAATAGTCGATTCTGCTGGAGATGAGGGCTTGGGTGACTATCTTCCTGGTTGAGATGGGACTCCATCGGAAGATCTTGTGGAGCATGCAGAGGATGTGGATGCAGGCAGTGGAGATGGCATTGATCTGTTGCTTAATGGTGAGTTGGGTGTCCAGGATGATTCCGAGGTTGCAAGCGTGGTCAGTAGTGGTGGGTACGGGTCGAGAGCAGGGGACCACCAGCTGTCGTCCCAGAGGGAGGGGTTGTTGCCAAAGATGATGACCTCTGTCTGGTCCAAGTTGAGTTTCAGGGAGTTGGTCCTCCTCCAGGTGATGATGTCTGTCATGGTGGTTTGGAAATTGATTTTTGTGGTGTCTGCGTATTCTGTGAGGGATAGGATGAGCTGGGTGTTGTCGGTGTAGGAGATGATGTTGATTTCCGTGGGTGTGGGCGATGTTCGCCAGACATGCCATGTAGGTGTTGAAAAGGGTGGGGATGAGGTAGGAGACCTGGGGGATGCCGCATATGATGTCTTTGGGTGTGGAGGAAAAGGGTGGTAGGTGGAATCTGTGTTTGGCCAGAGAGGAAGCAGGAAATCCAGTCGAGTGCCTTGCCTTGGATGCCTATGTGGTGGAGTCTGGTGATTAAGGTGTGGTGGGAGACAGTGTCGAAAGCTTCTGAGGTCGAGGAGGTGTCTATTGACGTCCGTTGCTGCGATCAGGGCGGTCTCAGTGCTGTGATTAGGCCAAAAACCTTGTTGGAAGGGGTCAAGCAGGTTGTTTTCTTTGAGGTATTCCATGAGCTTGCGGTTGATGACTTTATACAAAACTTTGGCGGGGAAGGGAAGGAGCGAGATGGGTCGGCAGTTTTGAAGTTTTTGGAGTTAGCTGTGAGTTTCTTCAGGAGAGGTTTGACCTCAGCATGCTTCCAAGCATTGGGGACGGTAGCTGGGGTGATTGAGGTATTGAGTAGTTCTAGGTTGTAGATGTGGTGGCGGCAGGGGTCCGAGGGAGATCCAGAGTGGATGGGGGTCATGATTGAGATGGTGTCTTCAGTTGAGAGCTGTTTCCAGTCGGTGATTCGGTGGGGGTGGGAGGCCTTGGCTAGGGTGCAGAGGTGGTTGAGGGCAGTGGGTTGGGGGTCAAAGTTGCTGTAGATGTCAGAGATCTTGAGGTGAAAGTAGTCTGATTGAGAGAAAACCAGGGAATGGGTTGGAACAGGGCACTGCCGCATCTGACAGCTACTGAATTTCTTTGTGTCTTGCAAATTTCTGCAGGAGATCAGTGACAGGGCATCTGTCAGCCATTCTGGTCCTCCTTCACCCTTAAAACAATATTGGTCAAGGAAAATACAGAAGCTGGTGAAATAGCTTGTTGACAATTGAGAACAGAACACAGGAACAACTTGAAGCTGGTGCCTTGGTCACAATAAAAAAAATCAGAAACCTAGAGCTTGATGTACAAAGCCATATTGAAATCTCAAGTGCTGCAATTTGCAAAGTCATGGGGTTGTTAAGTATGTAGGAAACCCATTTTCCAAGTCGAAAAAGCATTTCTGACTCACAAAATGGGTTGTGAAATCTAACTGAAAGGGGAGACTACTAATTGTGAGTCACAATGATTGTATCAATGGCTTGTGACCAGTTTCCAGCTCCTCACAGAGGTAGTAATTGATTTGCAAATGGGAAGGTGTCACCTAGCAGTTTGTGAATGCTGTGTGCAGCCTCCAGAGCGGGTAAAGAAACAGACAGATGTTCCGGGGTACCACTGATTGCTCCCCCCAATGTTTTCCCTGATGGGAACCTTTTTTTGTTTTAAGGCAGAACCAATTTCATTAAGGAACAAGGGCTGCTTTTAAAAAATATTTTCCATTTTGGAAGGTAAATTCAGGAATGGTATGCTGTGCCTTGAATGCATCTGTCCCTGAATTGGCAGTGAATAAATATTTTCCTAAATTGCAATCTGCCTAAATTGCATTTCATGAACCACTTGGTGTGCAAATTGCACATTCCTGGTTTGTGAGCAGGAATGATACATCTCGCTCTTTCCTCCAGCACTATGGCAAGGCAGTGGAGAAGTTGGAAAACGAAAACGCGCAACGAAATTCGTTTTATTTATTTAAATGTTCACTTACCTGTATTCGGCCTTAATCCGTAGTTTACTACCCCCACCCTGCCCCTCCCCCATCCCATGTCACCGCCCGACCGACACTCCTACCACGGGCCGCGCCTGTGTGACAGCATAACCCTTTTGCAAAACTCTAATCGGGCCTCCTGTTCATTTTGTGTGTTGAATAGTTCTCTGCTTGGTTATTTTATGTAAACATCTGTGTACATAACAACCTCTGTACCTCCACTGACAGCATGGTGTGCCATGAAATTGTTGTCCAGTTTAGGATGCATAAAAATTCTCTGCTTTTTAGAGTTAGTGTCTGTTGCTTTATGAGTATAGTAAGGATTTGAGACTTAACCCTTTTAATAAGGCAGTCTGCATGGTAAATTGTGATTACTGTGTTGGCTCACATTGTGGCTTCTTGGATTTCCTACCAGGGGCAACAGGTTTTCATGGGGGTGAGGGGTGTGAATCTACCACCCTAAATGGAGAAGAGGAGAACAAATACAGAACAGCTGAAAAGAAATTACCACTTCCTGCTTGGTGATAAAGTGTGAAGACTGCATTATTTTTCGTGGACAAACTGTGAGGAAATGTGCGTGTCTCCTGCTCCGCATGTTCTAGGCAGGCGATGTCTTCTTTGATCTGTCTGCACAAGCTACAGCAGTGACATAATACTAAAGGGCTTGCTGAATTTTAATATGGTTGCTTTTCGAGCACTTTTACACTAGTCCTGTGAGGAATTACCTGAACTCCATTCATTTCAGTGGTCGAAGGTGGGGCAGGCTGAAGAGGATCATGAGGTAGTGGGTGTTAATAATTTGTTGGTCATTTCAAGAGGCTGTAGGATGGGTACAAGTGGTTACTCTCCTCACTTCTGATTAAGTAATATGCTGCAACATGTGTGTTTCCTGGAGCTGCGTAAATTTTGCTCCACTCTTTCATGTTTAATTAGCCACATTTATGTGCGTATGGCCTTATGTACTCGTGTGATGTAACATTATTAATGTAATGTAGTGCACTTGAACAGTTCCCGAAAGTGCATCTACAGTGTAGTCTTGACATTTATATTAGTGTGCATATTAACGTTTTCTTTACAGTAACGACTTGCAGTTCTCACATATGTCTTCATTTGTGCGGGTTGAATAACATTGTATTCCCTGTATGTTCATGTATTTCTTTAAATAATACTCTCCATTTGTTTTATAACTGAAAATGTATCCATTTGAATAGTGCTCTACATCTATAGCATAACTGTATTTGTATCTATAATCTGCATTTTAATGTATATTGAGATGATTGATGGACTAATTTGACCAAATGCCTTAAGCGTTTGGATTTTGCAATGTATAACTTTTAATAGGAATGTTTGCTTTGGATGCAATGTTGTTCTTTTCTCTGCAGGTGCAGTTGCATTAGCTCTTGGCTAAAGAAAGGCATGTTGTGTGAAAGATATAATGAGACTCAAAAGGAGTATCTCTTGGCAAGGATAAGATTTAACAAAGGAAGGGGGGACTACTGTCCGAGTGAAATAGGAAGAAGGGCTGAATCCAAGGATGTTCTCCTGTGTTGATCAAAGGAAAGAAATCTCAAGTGTAGTTGCCAAGTTATAGTGTTTGAAGATGGAAAAATAATTGTAAATGTGACATTGGATTCTCGAAGGTTTTTTGGTGGGAATAATTTGGCATAGCACTTAGGTTATTCAGATTCCCTTTAGACTCTGAAAGGTACAGACTTATGTTGTGTGACTTTATGCTATGCAATATTCTTTCCCTTTGGAGAACTTCTACAGAGGTTCGACATCTCTGACACCTTTCTCTGCTTCCCTGACTTAATAGAGTGTTCCTGGTTTCTAGTTTAGAATAGGGCTTAGTAGATCTTCTTAGTCAACCTCAAGTATAGGCAAGAGGATCAACACTTTCAATCTACTCACCAGACTTTGTTTCTCATCCTTTGCATTACAGCTACAGATTTTCTCATTTGCTTTTTGTTTGTTATTGAGGATCAATTTTGTACATCGTTTCAGATATCCTCTAGTGATTCTGTATTTGTATACCATGTTTCTGTGAATGATTTATATCAGCTTGGCTTTGAATTTGTGATAAATGCATACTTAATCCCATCAATCGACTCTGAGCTTTTCTGTGTCGCCAAATAGGTTACACTGTAATTGGTTAGTTGTAGTTAATCCTAACTCCTTTTATTTCTCAGACTCATATAACCTTCCATTTCACGGGCCCTGCAAGTAGTACACGCTCTATGAGTTTTCAGATGGTAGCAGAGGGCGGTTAGGTACTGAGATAGAGAGTTAGGAGACTTTATATGAGAATAGATAAAATCCCATTCCCATACCAAGTTCCAGAGCTTATGATTTGATTTAGAGGATCGGTAGAGGTACAGTGGTGTGTGGCGAAGTAGTAACAGTGGAGGAGTGAGTGTTAATAGGGTTGCCCGTGTGCGGCTTATGCTTAGCTTGCGGTGTTATAACAGTTGTGTGATGTTTGACGGAGGTATCTAAATGTGGTGTTTCATGTGGTGTTTCATGTGAAGAAGAGATGTTAATGGGTCCGATGTCACCTAAGATCCCAGGATGATATTAAAAGTGTATAAGACACTGCATTGTAATTGTCTGGTAAGGTTTTGTGGGGTCTGGCATGAGACATCGTTGACTGCCTAATTGAGATAGGGACATTATCTTTATGTGTGAGAATGAGGTGTGATTAGTGTGGTAGATCTTTTCCACTGAGGGAAACTGAACTGATCAGGGTGATTCCCTGGAGATCGAGGTTTAATTCGAATGTGTGTTAAATTATTTCTTGTGTGATTGAATTTTGTCAACTTCCTTAATAAAGCAGACAAGTGTTGCTTGTGGCTACTGCGTTGCATCTGTTTGTATGCGTATTGTTGAAGAGAGTGTGTTTGTGAACATTGTAAAGGATGGTGAACCACTGCAAGGAGTGAGACTGATGTCCTAGTGTGCTGCAGCAGGGATTGGTCGCTTGGTGTAAAGAAGCGCTGGTTTGGTTGTCTATATCACGGAGTGCTGCCTGTTATTGGTTGTTGATTTGGACTGAGAATTGTGAGTTAATTATCGGGTACTGTTTTGAAATCAACATAATAATAATAATAATAATTGTGATTATTGAGATTTTACAGAAAAAAGTGCATTTTTAGGTCATACAAGATTTCAATAGGAAGATGTGACGACACCTGTTAGGGAGGGAGAAGAAGCAACACCTGAAGATACCGCAAGTTGTTCTATGGTGATAAATGTAGGGCTTCACACTTGTATTTAACTTAAACAATGGGACAAGAACCCTGAGAAAGAATGTGCACTGGTGTTTCCACACTATGGTACATTTAATGTGAGAACCATTGAAATCTTGAGAAGGATTTTATATGAAACCACAGCCTAGACCTCCACCGTTGGAAGCACTCAAT